>CAVNZK010000368.1:0-1200000 GCA_963693345.1 Pieris melete | reverse complement strand
AATCATCAAACAACACTTATTTTAAAACAAATATCGCAAATTAATTAGAAGTAGCCTATCTAGCACTAGTCCCAGGCCCTGTATTTTATTTATGTTTCTACCATTATTTTTTCCCTTACAACACGGCGCGCTACCGCTCATCACTACACACCAACGCTACAATTTTTTAGGTCTGGGCCTCAAACTTCTGTATCTGTTTCATGATTATTTGTCAATCTAATAGGCGAGTAGGTGATCAGCATCCTGTGCCTGACACATGTCTTCGAGCCGTTCAAGTATTACGTAAGCAGATTTACTGGAAATCCCCCCCCCCCCTCGACCCCCCTATAGTGCTTACGTAATACTTGAACCTTGGCCCCCTTTGACTCTTTGCATTAAAAAATACATACAACCCCTAATTTTCACCCCTCTACGATCAACCCCTATTTTTTATTATAAATGATAAACATGGCAGAACGACGTTTGCCGCATCAGCTAGTAATAGATAAAATCCCTTCTATGAATAGGAGAAGAACGAATTTTCCTCCTTCCTTGTAAGATGATGGCTATTCATTTGTGAAACTCTTTCCCCAGACTCTGGTTTAGTCCGCGCTGTCCAGAATTACCACCGGACGCAATGCCTCATGATGGAGACTCCCCAACGATGTTCAAGAAGACATTGTTGCGATATCTCAACCATTATCATTTGCCGCAACTCGCATTTTATATGGAGAGGGTAAAGCGATGCGACTTTTCACACATCAAGTAAGTTATAATACATCTTACAAATTAATCAATAATGCTTTTAAGCTATATTGATTTAGAAAAAGAAATTCAAGAAATTCCGTAACGAAAAAAACCTAACACACGATGACGTAATAGGTGCGGCCAATACGCGTTAGAGCGGGACAGAACGCATACTGCGTCTCACATCGGTCGGGCGTGAATTATTAATTCTGAAATAATATATAGATATATAACTACTAACTAACTTTTTGGAGATTATTAAACCCCCCTCCCCCCCATGTAACACGCCGTAACGTTTTTCAGTACCCAAGTATAGTAAAACGTTTCGTGACCACCTAGTGACTCTTTAGTTACTATTATGTGGTGTAAGTCGAAAAAAATATTAACAATAACGCGTAATTTAATCCCCGCCCCGCATCGTAACGTTTTACAAAAGGACCCCCCCCCCCCTCAAAATACGTTACGTAATACTTGAACGCTCCTTAATATGTACGAGTAAATTAGACTTTTTTTCACTCTATCTAAATAGTATTAGACTTTTGTTTAAATCATTTGTCAATATCAATTTGATGAAGCGAAAAGGTGACAGACACAAAAATTCTAAGATTTAACGTGAGAGAAAAATATGAGATAGGAAGTATCAAACTCAAACTCAAAATATCATTACATCATCAAATTATATTATCATCAAATATCATATCAAACACGCTTTTTATTTGAAGCTGTCCATCGATCCGGTAGTCTTATATTAATTTTATGTTCCATAGTCACTATTGAATAATCAATTTTTTTTAATTCACATTTTCAGTGTCTTCTTGATAGCATCAGCCCCGGGTGCCCATTTCGATGTCGACTGGGGCATGACCCGTGTTGGGTCTCTATTGCGACAACACTGTTGTATTCCGACTTCTGAGAACAGCCGCTGGCCTTTATTGGCACAAGCCAGTAGCATTGGAAGCTATGGGAAGGAACCCAAGGTACGTATTTTTAATAGACAAGCCAATGGTAAAGTCATAAAGGGGGGTATTTAAACTTTTTGAAGTTATACTTCTTTAGGCGCGTTATGAAAAATTTATGAGAGTGAAATTTTACGATGCGCGCGCACCGTGACACAAAATTCAGTATGGGCGCCGAAAAAAGAATTAGAATATGCGTGACGTTTGACCATAATGACATTTGTAAGTACCCTTTAAACAAATAAAGCAGTTTTAAATATTTTTTCAAAGAAATTTAGCAATGCTTTTTCATAAAGACCTATTGTTGCTTAGTTAAAAGGTTATGAAACATACCTAGTTATTATATTAAATTAATAATATAATAAAATAATAAATAATATTTGTTATTAATATTAATTAATAATTGAACAATTTACTAAATATTAAATATTGTTAAATTATTAACGCTAAATATCTATTATTAGTTATTTAATATTTCAAACAAAATAAAGAAAGCCAAAGAAGTATAACTTCTTACGCGGGTACATAAGTACACGTACCATTTTTTTTTAATATAATCGCATTTTAGTTCAGTTTGATAGATTTTAACAATAAACAAATGAGTAACTGTCATTCAGTCGTGTTATTTATAAGCTATTGCATAGATTTTATCAAGAAATTCCGTAACGAAAATAAAAACCTAACACACGATGACGTAATATAGGTGCGCCAATACGCGTTAGAACGGTACAACGCATACTGCGTCTCACATCGGTCTAGCGTGATCGGTGACGTAGCGCAGGTGTGTTAGAGTGGGACAGAATGCATACTGCGTCTCACATCAGTCTGGCGTGATCGGTGACGTAGCGCGTTAGAGTGAGACAGACTATATAGCCGTGTTAGTCAATTGAATTAATATCAAAGAAAAAATGCTATGCAATAGCTTTACCGCGGCAGTCCCCGAGTGCCCCGAAGTGGGATGATATGTCGGAGTAGAGTATGGAATATAAAACTGCCCTCACGAACTTCGTTTCGCCTTAATATGATTTTCTTATCCTATAGTTTTAGTACATATGAAATATTATGTTGTATGTCAACTTTCCCACTTTTTTTCTCAATAAAAACCTTTCTCAGAGTTCAAGGAATACAACAATTACTCTAATTGATTCCACGTTTTTTGAGCATATACACACACATATGCATTGTACATAAAGAATTCTAAAATAAATTTTCAGTTATGGCTAACGGGAGATTTTCTTCATCAATTCACAAAAATCAAGGATCAATCCCAAATGCTGTCTTCACCAGCTGAGTTGAAGATTATTTATCCATCTCTAGGTAAGTTATATAGCTTTTATGTCAAAATCCATCATTTACGTTCATTGTGTTAAGGCGATACTAATATATATGACCCAAATGAATGGTTTATTTAATTAAAAAATTCTAAAAATTACAAATAATGTTTTACACAAAACGCTTAATAATTTTTTTAAAAGGCACACAAACACAAATAAAAAAATTTGTGATGCAACGAAAGTGTCTTAGCGGAACCAGAAACGGAAACAGATGACAAAAGTAAATTTTAGCAGAAACGAAAACGGATGCAGAAACGGAAATAATATGAAAAAAAAAAACAATTTTACTAATATATTTCTAAGTTTATAATATATATGTTACTGTAAAAGCTCGAACTGCAGTAAATTCTAAGATATTCCAGTAAAACCTAAGATATTCCAGTAAAATCTAAGATATTCCAGTAAATCCTAAGATATTCCAGTAAAACCTAAGATATTCCAGTAAAACCAAAGATCTACCAATTCCTAATGTTAAATGTTCCAAAAGGTTTGCGATTCGAACTCTTACCACCATTCCGTTGGTAAATCTTAGGATTTACATTAATGGCACGGTAAATGTTGTAAAACAAAAATAATTATTAAGTTAGACTAGCTTATGTAAGCATTATGTTTGTATTTCGTTGTTAAATTCTAAATACAGAACCACTGATTCAGTTAGATAGATATGATAGAGATTGAGATATTCAGAGATAGATGTTATGTGTTCTTCAAAATAATTTAAGTAAGTTGGTATTAGTTTGTACTTATTACTATCATATGATACCTTTTTTATGTACCAGTTTTGTCAAATAGTTCATTAAAGTAAATAATTAAGAATTCATCATTGTTGTATTCCTAAAACCAACATCTACCAGCTGACAGTGGTAAAACCTAGCATATACTGAATTCGAATAGTAAAAGCTCGAAAAAATCGTCGTATTTTCAGAAATACTTACATTTACCAACTCATGTCGGTAAGGGGCCGTCTCCACAAGCGAGAGAATCGCGACGAGTCCGCGTTTTTATCGTCGGGTAATCACCACGAACGAGCGATTATTCCGCCAGCGTATCGTCGCGATTCATAACGGAATCACAGCGTATCCGCAACGACTCGTAACGGCATCGCCGCGTTTCTTTGACGACACGTTGTGCTCTTATTTTGTTCAGTGTTTCAGTTTCAGTGGTGCAAGACGAGACCGAAATAAGTAGTGTCTAAATCAGTCAATAAAATAATTATTTACTATGGATGCATTGTTTTAATTGATGTATGGTCACGCACGTCGCGATTCTCTCGCTTGTGGAGACCGCCCCTAAATCCTACACTTACACTTAAATCTTAATTAACCGTAGTTTGAACTTTTACAGTAACATATACACCAAATCGAGATTAGAAATAGATATATTAGAAATCTACTATAGAAAACAATATTGCAACTGAACATTTTTCTCTTGCCTCTGTATAACGCAACCTCTTTATAACAAAAAAACTCGGTCTATGAAATTCGTTATAAAGACTTACACGCAAGAATTACACAAGTCACGATTGATCAGGATAGAAAATTAGGAATGTATTAAATAAAAAAAGAGTGTGTGTACTTATGTACACGCGTTAGAAGTTATACTTCTTTGGCGTATGGAAAAAATAAATAATAAATTATTAGTAAATACTATCACCGTCGTATATGAAATTGATTTAATAAAAACACCAAAATAATATTTATTTATTCACACTGTTTAATTGTTACGAAACACGTGTTTTAAATATAAAAATACTAGAATATACAACTTGAACATGTTATTATCGATTTTCATGCCACCTAGAACTAACTTCATTCTGTTAATTTTGTGTCACGGTGCGCGCGCATCGTAAAATTTCACTCTCATCAATTATTCGTAACGCGCCTAAAGAAGTATAACTTGAATAATGAAATTTAATAATGACTGATATGTCAAACCCAATACGTCTTTGTTTCCCTAAATGTCAGTCTTTCATAGAAAACGTGAAACAGTCGCACGATGGTCTACTGGGCGGTGGATGCCTTCCATACGGCGCAAGCGCACACGCCAAACAACCTTGGCTCAACCAATTTCTTTAGTAAGTATTTCTTTCTTCTTCTACTTTCTTCTTCTTTCTTCTTCTTTTTCTTTCCTCTTCTTTCTTCTTCTTCTTCTTTCTAATTCTCTGCGAATATAACAGAATATATCTAATCCAGAGAGCAGTGTTGGCCTAATGGCTTCAGCGTGCGACTCTCATACCTGAGATCGTAGGTTGCACCCCGGTTGTGCACCAATGGACTTTATATGCGCATTTAACATTTGCTCGAACGGTGAAGGAAAACATCGTGAGGAAACCGGCTTGCCTTAAACCTAAAAAGTCGACCGCGTGTGTCAGGCACAGGTGGCTGATCACCTACTTGCTTAGAAGATTAAAAAAACAAATTCAGACATCTGAGGCCAAGACCTAAAGAGGTTGTAGCGCTATTGATTTTTTTTATGAACCTGAAGTTTAGGTTCCGCGAAAAATAAAATAACATTTAATAAAAGATTGATACTCATTATTATTTAAGGGTTGTATGATAAAACACATATTTATTTTTATTTTACGCGTAAGAAGTTATACTTCATTGGAATTATAAAAATAGTTTTTGATTGCATGCAAATAATTAATTAAATTAAATACTCAAAGACTGGAAAAGGAGTCATTATAGTCAATAAAGTTCAGTTTACATTTGAAAAATTAAATAAATAAATATTTATTATTATTCTCTTACATTAAGTGTAACATAAATTCTATTATTATTCGAATGTTGTTTTTAAATTATGTCGAATGCCGTAGCATCTTCCGAGGGCAACTTCATTCTGTTAATTTTGTGTCACGGTGCGCGCGCGTCGTAAAATTTCACTCTCATCAATTTTTCATAACGCGCCTAAAGATGTATAACTTCAAATTAAAAACTTTTCGATTACAGCCAATGGAAAGCAACACACACGAATCGGAATAAAGCGATGCCGCACATAAAATCGTACACCCGAGTATCCCCGGATAACAAAATGGCGGCCTACTACCTCCTCACATCTGGGAATATCAGCAAGGCTGCGTGGGGCTCCATAAATAAGGGCAATAAGGCATTGCGGATCATGAGTTATGAGGCTGGTGTGCTGTTGCTACCAAGATTTGTGGTATGTATATAGTTTGATGGACTTCAAAACTTCTTCTGCTTTAGCGCGTTGGGAGCGTTCAAGTGTTACGTAACGAATTTTGTAAAACGTTACGACGACGCGGGGCGGGGATTGAATTACGCGTTATTGTTCATATTATTTTCGGCTTTCCAGTACTTTACACCATATAATGGTAACTTTTAGGTATAAAGAGTCACTGGGTGGTCACGAAACGTTGGGTACAGAAAAGCGTTACGGCGCGTTACATGGGGGGGGGGTCAATAATCTCCAAAAATTGCGTGACGTAATAATTGAACGTTCCTTTAGGGGAAAATGATGAGAGTAAGTTTTTACGATGCGCGCACCGTCACAAAAAACCGACACCCTGAAGTTAGCTATAGTCAACATTTTAGTTTTTTCTATTGTTAGTGTCGTTTTTCAACAAACGTAGAATAAAAAATTTATCTTGTTACGCCAAAGAAGTATAACTTCTAACGCGTGTACATAAGTTCAGACACTTTTTTTCGTCCACATCTTTTTGGAAATTTTAAATCAAATTTGCTTCAGTTTTTTTGAGTTATAGAAAGATAGAATTTTCCTTTCTTTGTAATCCTAGAGTAACTAGAACTTAAAATCTTCTATACGTAGCTACGGCTCGTTTATCTGCTACTTTGAATGGTCGAACAATATTTACAAAAAGTATGTTTTACCCATAGGCAAAACAAAACTACGTCAAATTTTGACGACTCATTAGTTTAGTGGTTAGTACCCCTGACTGCGAATCCATGGGTCCCGGGTTCGATCCCCGGCTGAGACGAACATCGATGTCATGAGCATTTGGTGTTGTGCTTAGGTCTTGGGTGTTTAAATATGTATTTTTATGTCTATCTATCTATAATATGTATATGTATATCCGTTGCCTAGTACCCATAACACAAGCTTCGCCAGCTTAGCATGGGACTAGGTCAATTGGTGTGAATTGTCTTTATAATAATGTGTATGTGTTCAATTTGTGTTATATTATCTTGTATAATTTTATCCATATATAAACATATTTATGTTATTTCAGATAAATGAAGACTTGTTCCCGCTAAGTGATAAAACGCATCGCTTAATAATACCATACGACATACCTCCCATTAAATACACGAGCGATATGTCGCCATGGGTTTCTGATTATTTACATTGATTTTTTACCTTTTTCTATTTAGAGTCCGTTCAAGTATTACGTAAGCAGATTTACTACAATTTATCCACACACACACACACACCCCTCCCCCTCTTGTCACCAAAAGTAAGCAAAGCTTAAAAAAAATTCTAAGATTCCTCGAAAATGCATTTCGTTTTCAAGCATAGACAATGTGTGGGTAATATGCGTAAAAAAGTAAATAATTACTGTTGACGTAATCACCAAATAAAATCAAAGACAAACCCCCCCCCCCCCCATTTAGTGCTTACGTAATACTTGAACGTCCCCTTAGCTGTGTTGGGGCCCACGCCTCAGGGGCAATTTAGTTCTTAAGAGTCTAAGCTATTATGTATTAAAATTATTTGGTGTATAATATTTATTTAATGTTTCGTTAATAATTTCCTAGTGATATCTTCTTAGAACCTATCATTTAAATAAACAAATAACATTATGTATTTTTGATTGGGGCATAAGAATTTTCGAAAAGTGGAACAAAATGGGTTGGAAAACCACTGCCTTAGAGGCATTCATCCCAGAGATTCTAGCGAACCCCGGCTGTGGAAATAGATTCTAATGCTTTTAACACCCGTACTCTGAAGGAGGCGGAACACCTATAGACACACAGGACCTACCACCAGAAAAGAGCGTACCAATTCCCAAAAGCCCGGCGTGCCTTCTGGAAATGTGAGTCTATGAACGGCATCACCAAAATGCTACGGGCCCCCAACCCAATAGGGCCCCTGCCCAAGATATATTATGTTTCATAGATGAATGTGAAATCTCCAATAAGAGAGCGTTCAAGTATTACGTTATGCAATTTGGGGGGAGGGGGGAATCTTTTGAAACGTTACAGTGCGTTACATGGGCGGGAGGGGGGTTATTTAAACAACGCGTTACGTAACATTTTAATAAAAAAAACTGTTTCCGTTTATGTTGTACGGGGAATCCCTTTATTATAGTGTATGTTACTTTTATTTTTGCTTGAACGTGTGTACGTGATTTACAGAAAAACGTTATGGTGCGTTACATGGGGGGAGGGAGCTTCTAAAATTTTTAAAAATTGCGTTACGTAATACTTGAACGCTCCCTTAAATCATTGGGCTAGCGTGGGGACTACAGACCGTTCTCTCTTGCCTAAGAGAGGAGGACAATGGCCATTAGTGGGACATATACAACGTGTAATTCAGTACGCTGAAAATCTCGAAGTTTATTATCCCCCTGTTATATTTAGCCCAAACTCAAAGGGTGTAGGCGCCATAATATTGTACTTATTAAAAACCTATTCAAACTTTGATAAAAATATATATAATTTAAAAGTTTATTTGTAACTTTTTATATTTGTTTGGCGTTTGCTTAGTTGTCTTGTCTAGAAGATATCGCTTGTTATTAGTAAGTTGTTTCATAATAAAATAATTATTTATATACAGGATTCTTAAATGTAAATTATCTTTTTAAATTTGCAGGAGCACACTAAAAACATTGTTAAGTAATTGTGATTTAAGAATAAATATTTTTTTTAAGTTTTGGTCTATTATTTTTGCTTACCATATATAATCTGTGGCTTCCACAAATTACAAACGTCACTCCAAAATATGCGCTTTTAATTTGCCGCGTAAATAAATGACATTCGAAATTCTCCAGAAGATAAACCACTCCTTATATGGAAATTGTATTCGTTTTTCCAACAAACTCCCAAGCGATATTAGACAGTTATCACTGATCAAATTCAAAAGTCTCGTTAACGTAAATTAATAAAGCTTTATAGACATTTGAATTTCCTAATCCTTGGGATTGATTTGCTCCAGTTCAAACAATTTGTATGACTCAAAACTTAGCGATTAAAAAGAGTGGCAGAGAGTTTCTTGTCAGTTCTTCTTGACTTGCGAACTGGTAGTAAATGTAAATTTAGAATCAATTTAACTTCTTGACGTTCATGATAATTGTTTTTGCGTCAAATAAAGTGATTTTTATTATTATTTATAAGTGTGAGAGTTTTTTGAAGTTATACTTCTTTAGGCGCGTTATGAAAAATTTATGAGAGTGAAGTTTTACGATGCGCGCGCACCGTGACATAAAATTCAGTATGGGCGCCGAGCGTGCGCGTCTACTTGTAGTACCTTTTAAACAAATAAAGCAGTTTTAATTATTTTTTAAAGAAATTTAGCAATGCTTTTTCACAAAAACCTATTTATACTTAGTTAAAAGGTTATGAAACATACCTAGTTATTAAATTGAATTAATAATATAATAATAATTATTATTAATATTAATTAATAATTGAATAACATACTAAATATTAAATATTTTTAAATTATTAACGCTTAATATTGATGATTAATTATTTAATATTTAAAAAAAATAAAGAAAGCCAAAGAAGTATAACTTCTTTTTTTAGTTTGAGTTTGACTTTGAATTAACTTGACTTTGGAACCAAGGGAATAAATAGCCAACATTTTGGTGTTAATTCGTTACAAAAACACCATTATATCTCTCTATCTCTAGCCTCAGCGTGTGACTCTCATCCCTGAGGTCGTAGATTCGATCCCCGGCTGTGCATCAATGGAACGGTGAAGGAGGAGGCTGATCACATATTGGCCTATTAGATAAGCAAATGATCATGAAATAAATCTGAGGCCCAGACCTCAAAAGGTGGTAGTATTTAAAGATTTTTGTATATAACCCAGGCCATGCATTTACCGTGAATACTATTAATCAATCATTTAATTTGATTAACTAATTATTGCACGGTTACGCTCCACTTCGTGTGAAGAATCTATATATACAAGGAAATTTTTGTTAATCATTTGTATAATCTGTGCTGTCGACTTGAACGCCATGCGGGTGAGTTTTTAATAACCTTTTTTTATAGAATATAAACGGGCAGGAGGCTCACCTGATGTTAGGTGATAACGCCGCCCATGGACACTCAATTCCCGGGGATTCGCGAGTGCATTGCCGGCCTTTTTTTATAGAATAGGAGGCAATCGGGCAGGAGGCTCACCTGATGTTAAGTGATACCGCCGCCCATGGACACTCAATGCTAGAAGGCTCGCGAGTGCGTTGCCGGCCTTTTTTTATAGAATAGGAGGCAATCGAGCAGGAGGCTCACCTTATGTTAAGTGATATCGCCCATGGACACTCAATGCCAGGAGGCTTTCAGAATTGGTACTTTTCTTGAAGGACCCTAAGTCGAATTGGTTCGAAAATACTTCAGTGGGCAGCTGGTTCCACATAGTGGTGGTGCGCTGCAAAAACTGCATTAAAAACGCTCAGTTGTGAAACGGACGTCGAGGTGGTACAGGAATTCTGCCTCGACGTCCAATGATGAAATTCAGCTGCAGGTATTAATCCGAACAACTCCTCTGAACACTCTCCATGGTAAATGCAATCACAATAATTTTTGACATATATTATCAAGTCTCGTAACCTTAGAATAAAATGCAGTCACTTAACTATGATGTCAACAATTAACAGCTGTAGATAGACTACAATTGTAACGACACCTCATTTCTGTGGTAAAAATTATAATAAGTTTTTGTAAAATGTATTTTCACAACTGCCATATATTTTAGAATAGATAGCTTGTAACAAATAGTACATTGTAATAAATAGTACGATAACTTCGTACTTTGCGGTATTCAGAAGGAAATCTTCTACGGAGGAAGGAAGGAAGTAGGTTAACTTCATCGTCATCCATCCATTCCTCAGGGTAAGAAATTTGGAGACAAATCCAACCACTGTCTTCCCAGTGGTCCTTTCTAAGGTTAAGGAACAGAAGTACCTTCTGCCTCATTGACAGAAGAGCTTCTTAGGATCCGATATGGATTACGATATATTTTATTAGGATAGGGTACTTTTTGCATGTTTTATAAATGTATTTAAAAACATGCAATGGCGATTACTCCACAGTGGGTTTAAACCTCAATAGATCACAGGGGGCCTAATCATAATTCAATTGTCTCGCCTGAATGGTTTTTATATAATACTTTTTTTCAGCTCATATGTTTTTGGTGTATGTTTGTGACTGCGCTGGCGCAGGAGTACTACGCGCCGCAGACGTTTAATCAGGTAATTATTCGAATTTTAGCGTCAGTTGTATAACTCAAACTCATTAGATTTTTAGGTAGGAAAAGTTATTAATAATAAAAATGAGTTAATTAATCACACGAATCAAATGTCAGACCCGAAATTCAAATTCATGCTGTAAATACTTTCCAACTTCTTCATCTTGCCTTTAAAAATTAATCACCTTCATTACATAATGAGCAGTGTTGGCCTAGAGGCTTCATCGTGCGACTCTCATACCTGAGGTCGTAGGTTCGATCCCCGGCTGTGCACTAATGGACTTTGTTTCTATGTGCGCATTTAACATTTGCTCGAACGGTGAAGGAAAACATCGTGAGGAAACCGACATGTCTTAGACCCAAAAAGTCGACGGCGTGTGTCAGGCACTGGAGGCTGATCACCAACTTGCCTATTAGATTTCAAATTGATCATGAAATAGATTCAGTAATCTGAGGCCAAGACCTAAAGAGGTTGTAGCGCCACTAATTTTTGTTTTTTTTTCATTACACGGCAGTGATCTAAATGGGCCCCAAATTTAGAATCTTTTGCATTAATTTATCTTAGAGACAGCTAACTTAAACATTTTACAAGTACTTTGAACGCGTCCTAGGCTAAACTAGACTTTACTTTACTTTACAACTTAGAATCTTTTAATTCCAAAAATAGCGGTACATTCAGATTGATTATAAAAACCGCACAAACAGTCATATAAAAAAAGGGAAGGAAATGTCATATTAATTATCATAATGTCATAAACTCTCGGCTTCACCTGTAAATGGCGTTGTTTTTATGATAAGACACCATAAAGTACTTATCAATTAGATTATCGTTAAACGCGTAAATAAGGAAATGTCAAAAGGAAATTTTCCGTTATTGCATTGATACACCGCACCTGTTCGGAATAAATATTGGTGATTATTTTTCCGACCCAAATATCGGCCAATAGAATTGCACCATTCGACGTCACGTGGTACAACCTACATGGTATTATACTGACCATTTTTTGTGAAAATTTTCTCTGGTCGTTGCTTCAAGAAAAGTATTAAGTAGTTGTTTTATTCATTATGAAATTCTTATTTGTTAACTGTACATTTCGTCTCATGGTGCAATTCTATTGGCCGACATTTAGGTCGGAAAAATAATCCCCCGAATACCACACGAGCTTCAACATTATCTGGCACTGTGGTAATCTTGTGGTATTATAAGTGAAAAAATGTTTCAAAATATTTTTACAATATTATAGATGAAAAAGATTAATAATGATAATTTATATATTCTTGCGCATCCTGACGTTAAGAAAATAAAGAAACTTGAAACTTTTAATTACTTAAAAGGGTTTCAACACACGTTTTAAAGCATAGACGAAAAAGATTTTAGACGGCCATAGCTATAACTCTTATTTATTATTAATTTGATTGTTTTTTATCGTTAATGACTTTGTAAATACAAAGTCTATCTGGATAAATCCGGGCCCATTAATTTATCTTATGTGTCTAACAAAATCTATTAAATCCAAAGTTTTCGGGTTCGAATTTCGCGGGGAAAATGAAATGATTTTTCCAATGGACAACCCGGATATTTATCCAGATAGACTTTATTTTGTGCAATGTACCTACTAATAAGTATCGCATTGTTATCACTGAAAAGTCATGATTTTCAATTTAATAATTGAAATTTTTAAGACGAAATTTGTATTATTAATATTTCATCGACTAATGATTCGCGATTGTAATAATTGTTATCTATATAAATAAAAATGAATAGCAAAATTCTTTGTGTTGTGTTGCTAAGCGGAAAACTCGCAGACGGCTAAACTATTTCGAGTATTTTTATTTATTCCTTGAACTTTAAGTCTAACTACGTCTCTAAGTCTAACTACGTCTCCAAGTCCAACTACGTCTCTAAATCCAACTACGACTCTAAGTCTCTATGGAGTAGTATAGCAAAGGTAGACTAAGTAAAATCATATTTAGGCGAAACAATGTTCGCGGGGACAGTTAGTATAACTTTTAAAATATATTTTTATTACACTTAAGATTGTGTATTCTTTTTACCATATTTCTCACCTCGGAACGACATAATTTATTTTAATCGCTTTTTGTCTCTGATCACATTTTCGAACCTCATCATCTTCATCATCAGCCTTTATAGGCAACAGCCATCTCCACCTTTACCTTGCTTTTTGCGTCTTTTAAATTTCGTATCAACACAGCCTCCGCCTATTGGGCTTACTTTTCACTAGTTTGTAATTTGTTTGCAATTCTGTTCACATGTCCCAACTACTAGACTTTAATATGCTTACTGAGGCTGGTAAGTTACAGATCTTTGAGGAATAGTCCTTTATTAATAACTCTGCTGGCAGCGGGTTCCACAAAGGGGAGACAGAAATTGCTTTAAAAACCGTTCTGTTGTGAAACAGACTTCAAAGTTATAATGTTGGATTCAGTCTTTTTATGGACTTGCATCAATGAGTTATTTTTTTAACCTAAAAACTACAGATATTTATTCTCATAAATACTAATCATATAATGCTTATTCAATAAATACAAAAAAAGGAATAATAAAAACAATAACTAACCTAACCTAACCTTAAAATATAATAACTAGAATATATTATTAAAACGAGTCCCTTTAGGCAAGGTTCCGAAGATACTGGCAGCGTTTCACCTTTGAATAGCTAGACTAATTAGTATTATCTTGTCATCGGCTAGTTAAAAAGTGCGCATGATTACTTGTTTATTAAGAAATAGTGAAATGAGTTCAAATTGAGCGGAGCGTGAAATTATTATTCACATGAACTAACATTCATTTCTTAACATCGCGTGGTACATTTGCGTCATCTACTTTTTTGTTTCTCTACTTCAAAGTTAATTAGCGACGAAAATATCTAGATTAATAATAGCTTAAATTGTGTAAGTGGTTAGGATATACACGACAACTGTCGGATAGGCCTTGTCGTACTTGAACCAAATCCAGCATACTAGAGAAGGAACAAGTATATCAGGATCGTAGCGACTGTAAGAACCTGATCTTTGTAGGCACCATGAGGTTGAGGAGGACTAAAGAAGAAACGAGGAAATCGGCTTTAGAACCAAAAAGTCGACGGCGTGTCGCGCACACGGGCAAAACCTACTTGTAAAATTAAACAAATAATCACGAAACAAACAGCCCTGCGATTCTGTAACTCACTTTCCGAACTCACACAGCGGTTTTCGCATCGGCGGTCGCTCTAAAATCAGTCGTGAATAAACAAACAAAAACAGACCTTTTCAGAATGCCAAAATGACTGCTTCACGACTGATTTCAGAGCGACCGCCGATGCGAAAACCGCTGTGTGAGTTCGAAAAGTGAGTTACAGAATCGCAGGGCAGATACAATAATCTGAGGCCCAAATCTAAATTAACGCTATTTTTTTAAATTATCCAGGATTCATACTATCAAAGTGCTTTATTATACCAAGTATTAATACGCAATTTAAAAGTTTATAACAAAACTATAGGTATAATACAGTTAGTTGAAGCAATATATTATTTGAAATGATTATTTATTTATTAGCACTTCGTTGCTTTACAATAATTAAATGAAAATAATTAAATGAAAAGAAATGTATTAAATTAAATAAGGCTGGCGAGAAGTGCAAAAATACATATTAAGAAAAAAGAAACTAAACTAATAAAGGATACATGCAAAATAAAAAGTAAAAATGTGCACATGAATCACGATAATTTAACATCATGTATTTGTATGTAAGATTATGTATATAACAAGTATTAATGGGGCTCAACTGGGTTGCTATGGACGTCAAAGTAAGATTGCTTCAACATTACTTCTAACGATACACGTTACTGTGTTATGACGCCATCTTGATAATGCTTCAGCGAAACGTTAAAAAGGCATACTTTTTAAAACTCTGTTTTAGATACCTAGATAGTATTTCGGGGGTTGGAGGCTTAGTCTAGATGCCTTAACAGTATGTAGAAAGTCGAAAAGTAAATTTGTATGAAAATTTGTCGACAAGAACTGTCAAAATGTCATGACAACTTGAACAGGGTTTCGTCAGTAATTTGAATCTGGTAAATGATACAATACTTTTCGTCAGATTTTTTCAAATTATATTGAAAGAAATATGTAAAAATAATGGTTCTATATACAGTTACTGACTTTGACTGTGTGACCCCCCTAAAACGCCACGTTTATTCAAATTCAAATTCAAAAATCATTTATTCACGTAGGTAACACAATGTACACTTGTGATTCGTCATTAAAGAAATAAATATTAATGCTTCTAATTTTACATTTACTGCCAGTTCTCAAATCAAGGGCGTAGAACGGAAGAGAAGAACTGGCAATAAACTCTCCGCCACTCTTTTTAATCGCCATGTTTTTTTTTTTTTTTACACAACGTTTGTAAGGAGCTGCAACCATTACACCATGTTCCACATGACATTTTAAGTAATTAATAATAATAACATAAATAAAAACAAATTGCTGCTTGCAATTGACTTGTCCCCTATCAGCAGGAGGCATGGTGAAATAGGAGCACGTATTAAGTTATCTAAAAGACGCGGGCATCTAAGACCATCTAAATCTTTATCCAAAATAACATATATATAATGAACAGGTTAACAGAATGTTTGAGCCCGAACACCTTCCGTGGAACTCAGCATTAAGAAAGGCAAACGAAGTAAGATTATAACATTATACATTTGATTCTGGTTCACACAAGCAGTTTTTGAGTGTCTTTCACTTACCTTTACTGTCTGATCTATTCATTTTTATTGTTTGTTCATTAATAATAACTAGACATCGGATTATATGCACTATCAAAATGTCAAAATATGCATGCAAATATGCACTAAAAAAGGGCGAAATATGCACAAAATATGCACAATAAAAATGGAATTAGAATAAATAAAACTAATAATTTATTACATAGAATTAACTAATAAACTTATTTATTATAATTCTTGTGACAGTAAACAATAATATATTTTTCCAAGTTTTCTTGAGCAAACTTGTGACGTTTGTCACTTAATATTAATTTATAGGCTGAAAATGACCTTTCTACGTTAACTGACGTCACCGGACAGAACTTAAAATTTGGCGCCCTTTCTGCAGAGACCTCTTCAGGCAGACTTTGTCCGGTGCCGTTGATAAACGCGTCAATTTTCTTTATCCCTTCAAAACCGGGGTTTTTATACAAAACTGCATTTAATTTGCCACGAACTTTTCGGAAGGACTCTGTTCAATAATTTTTCACTTGTTTCCAAGGACTGGCATAGAGGAAAGTTTTTTGTTTCTAATTTCTCAATCGCATCGGGTATATTACTGAAATGAGTTGAGATAATAGCAACATTTTTTTAAATTAATGGATCCTAAAATGCCAGCTGGCTCGAATTGATTGAAATGGCATCTGATCTGTCAAATTTTTTAACAACTTCTTTTACTGCTTCGAAAATTTCCGCATAAAACAATACGGCTTTCAACCAAGTTCCCCAGCGTTTTAATATTGGCTCTCCCGCACGCATCCCGCCAACACAGTATTGTGCGCCGACCACTGCCAGCCAAGACAGTCGCGTTAGCTAGCAATACAACATGCCAAACACGTATACCTAACTATTGAAATAAGCACTATCAATGAAAAAGTACCAAAATATGCAATAATGCTGTAAAAATAGAATTATATGCATTTGCATATGCAAACATGCAAATGCATATAATCCGATGTCTAATAATAACGTTGTCAACAGTGCCGGATAAAGCAAGCGCGGGGCCTATAGCAAATTCTGCCTAGGGGCCCTTGGTTAGGCTTTAGGATTTAAATAGTTCGCCTGTTTCATCGAAAAACTTATAATCGATATTATATTAAAATCGATTAGAAAAGTACAATCTCGGCTACGTAAACTCGCAAAATAAATGTATACCTATATAAATATCTGAAGGGTACAAATAACATGCTAGTCTAAATATGTATATCGATTATAATTAAAATTTGAAAATAAACGTTAAAAAGATAAATACGTACTTATTTTTACGATTATACTTGACAAAGTCAAGTTTATTTTTATGTGGAAGTGAAGCATATACTAAGCACTTCGCGTTAAAGCTATGCAAGATATTTTACTGCTACTATCTAAATTAATACTTTTTATTACGGTCAGACACGCGTTGGAGCGCGGGGCCCCTAAGTTCGCGGGGCCCGTAGCATTTGCTACTCTTGCTATGTGGCTAATCCGGCACTTGTCAATGTTTGAAACGTAGCAAAACAATGGCATAGAAGTCGCGTTTAGGACTAATAATGTTTCATGTTTACTTCGTACTTCGCATTACTTCTTACTTCGCATTACTTCGTACTTCGCATTACTTACTACTTCGGATTACTTCGTACTTCGGATTCATGACCTTTGCGGTGAATGACCCTAACTTTAAATTTTTAACTATGGTAATTGGATTGTTCACGCAGTTTTCGTTCCAAGTTCTTTGCTTTCGCTTAGATTTCTTTAGAAACTTTATGGAATTTAACAGCTAGCGTTGTTTACAGGCTGGACCATACTACAGGCCTATGTTTACGCGTGATACCAGCACAGCAGGTACTGTCGCCCAGTCGTGGAAACCAGCAAACGAAGGGCCAGCGTATGAAGACTATTCTGACAGGGGATACAGAGGTATGTTCTTTTAATAATGAAACCGCAGAGTGCATTCTTCTGGATTTTTTGAGAATTTTTTTTGGTAGACTTTAAAGAGCAGTTTGACCTGTATGTATATAATATTGTGAAATAGTATTTGAGAACGAACGAACGAAGATATATTTGGGCATATTGCACCCACAACTTTATAATTCGGAAAAGAAGAATTTTGGGAAATCACTCCGGCTTATTTTTGAAATAAAAGGATTTTTATTAAAGTCATGCTTATGAAACGCAATAGATTTGTTTTTTGATGATGTCACTATAGGAAGCTTTATTAATTAACTTCAAAAAATTAAGTCACAAAAAAGAACAATACCCGCTACAAAAAACAAAAGTACGTACAAACTGCAAGTACAAAAAATATGACAGAAATTATGTAATTTCTTCAGAAATTGAATAATTAAAATAAAAACGTATTATATATATATGTCGCAGCCAACAAGCAACAAGCCATTCAATTAACAGCCTTCCTTTTTAACTAACGGCCTGGAAGATATGCAGCCGTTGCGTTTGTTACAACATTTAATAAACTAGCTGGCAAATGCTTAGGCCACCATTCAGTCATTCTTTGGCAGATATAAAAAAGATATAAATTTGACATACAAAATTTTTCTTTTAAATTTAAATTGATTTTCATGAAGAATTGTAAAACATCATCAAAGTTGTGGTTTGCCGACGCCATATTGACAGTTTGAAGAGTTTCGTTTCGAGTTTGAGAGTGGCGAAAATTGGAATTAAATTTAAATTAACAGTCAAGAGGCTAGGCAATTAATGAAACGTCAACGATCCAAATCATTTGCCTAGCTGTTTAATTAACACGCTGAACATCTTTCAGGCCGCTAGTTAAACGGCTAGGCTGTTAAATGAAAGGCTTATTAAGCTAGTTGGCTGCGACATATACATTCCATCTCTTGCTATCTTTCTGGTTTCGTCGAATTAATTTCGGGTTGATATAATTCAGGAATCTGTCTGCCAATCCCAAAATAATTGTTGTTTCAGGAGCACCACCCGCGAAAGCTGAACCGTGGCGTGCACCTTACGGGATAGCGAAGGAGCAACAGGCATCCATATTGCATCATAAACAATCGCTGAGTTCAGGTAATATATCACTATGCACGAATCAATTTACCAACATTATGAGCTAAAGAGGATAGGGTCCACTAAAACCATTGATATGTCAAATGGAAGAGACCAGCTGCCCACGACACAAGGAATCCTAGTGTGGGAGTCAGTACACTTTCTCTTTTAACTAAACATCCCATTTTATTATTTATTTTTCTTTTCTTTTCTTTTCTTTTCTTTTCTTTTCTTTTCTTTTCTTTTCTTTCTATTCTTTTCTGCTCTTTCATTTCTTTTCTATCTAGACCTAAAATGTTGTAGTGCCAAGGGTTTTTTAAGCCAATCCAAATTAAATTAAATTGAACTCAACTCGTCGTCCCGAGGTCCCCTTCGAGTGTGGTATACCCAGTCCAGGCCCTATGCACGACACAGACAACTAACAATATTATATTCTCCGCTAGATGGCGCTTTTCGGTTCGAGTACGCGTCCGACAATGGTTTAGCAGCTGGTGAAATGATCGAGCCCGACGGTTCCAGAGTTGGCGCTTATCAGTACAAAGACCCTAATGGACAGCTGGTGAAACTAAAGTATAGAGCTGGAAAAGAAGGATTCCAGGTCTGTATCATAAAGTATTCGTATACTGACTATGTTTTTAAATAATCATCATCATCAATGGTTTTACAGCCCCAGTACACTTCTCCGTCGCAATGCTTCCCGCTTCTGGTGCACATGTCAGACGTGGCATCGTCTAGGATGTTATAAAGTTCTTCATTGTAGGGAGGGAATACGCCAAACACCGTCATCGCAAACATAATTATTATAAGCCTTTATTTATCCACATATTATTGACATACATTCTTAAACTTGAACTTTAAAAAATCTTAGGGATTAAAAAGAGTGTCGAAGAGTGTCTTGCTAGTTCTTCTTGCCCGCTCTACGCCCTTTACTTGCGTTTTACCTATATGAATAAAGTTATTTCGTGTTTGAGTTTGAAAAGGCCGGCAACGCACTGGCTAACCTTCTGGCATTGTGTCTGTGGGCGGTATCTCTTAACATCAGATGAGCCAGTTTGCCTGCTATTACATAAAAACAAATACATTATACAAAAAGATATTGTACGTAATATGTATACAATTTTAAAACTTTAATATTCGGCCCTGTCCGAGAAATCCAGCCACTTCTTCATGAGCATATTTTTTTATTGCAGATTCTGGAAGGCAGTCATGTACCTAAAAGTCCAGCACCCACGAACCCACAGAGTTCTGGTAATACTATATTATATTTTTAAGCATATTATCACGACGCTTACTATGAAGTAACGGTCTTATCAAATCATTAATATGTCAAATGGAAGATGTTAAAATTATTTCGATTTTAAAACAAATGGTGACTTTCACCAGTATAATACTCGAAACAAAACTAGTTTAAGCGTACGACCAACCAGGAACTTATATGGAAATTGTATTCGTTTTTACAACAAACTCCCAAGCGAAATTAGATAATTATCCCTAAATAAATTCAAAGCTCTCGTTAAACGTAAATTAATCAACAAAGCCTTTTATAAATTTGACGAATATTTATATCCTAATCCTTGGGATTGATTTGCTCAAGTTCAAACAATTTGTAGGTATGACTCAAAACTTAGCGATTAAAATGAGTGGCGGAAAGTTTCTTGCCAGTTCTTTTTGCTCGCTCTACGCCCTTGACTTGCGAACTGGTAGTAAATGTACTTGGATACTTATATGAATAAAGTTATTTTGAGTTTCAGTTACATTTATATTTTATATACATACTAGCAGACTTTAGCCAGAGCTTTGCTGTGGCAAAAGTTTTTGTTATATTACATAGTAGTAAACTATTCAAGGGAAACGGTAGGAGAACACCAGTCATGGGGACCCAGGGGACCAAGCTTTTTTGGTTATGCCATTAAATTGTAGCTCATGTGGTACTTTCAACACAGCGCCATCTGTTAGAATTGTGACTATCAAATAATAAACAAATAATTCGCAATAAAATAATATTACGGGTATAAATGAAGATGTAAGCTATCCTATCTTTTAAGTTAGTTCAAACTGCACACGGTATGCAAATTTGATTGAAATCGGTTAAGTAGTTTGGAGTCCATAGCGGACAAACAACGTGACACGTAATTTATATATATTAAGATGTAGCTGTCCCCGCGACATTCGTTTCGCTTTTAGTATTATATGATTTTTATCCAACCTTTTAGTTATCATTATATGAAACATTTTGCTACGCTACTCCATAGACTTTCCTTTTCTGGAATGAAAACCCATTTCTCACATTCTTCTATTCATAAAAACCTTTCTAATAGTACAAGGAATGAAAAAAACACTCCGATTGTGTCAGCCGTCATCAAGATTTGCACTTATTAACATATTTTGCGATTAATTTTTATTTATATAGATGTTTATATGTTAAGAATAATTGTTCACGTAGACTACGTTTTAGCATTACTTTTATTTAGCTTACCGCACAGGCAAAAATTTCTTGTAAAACTAGTATGGTTGCCAAAATAATGTATTCTTCCAGATGCATATTACCAGGAGGCGTACGATCAGCAACGAAGACAATATGAGACGCCACAGTACAGTCAGCAACGCCCTGAACCTAATCAGGTATGTAGGATTTCATTTAAATCTGACTGGCTTTGGTCTAGTGGCTTCTGTCCGTCGTGAGGTCGTAGGTTCGACCCCCGGCTGTGCACCAATGGACTTTCTATGTGCGCTTTTAACATTAGCTAGAACGGTGAAGGAAAACATCGCGAGGAAACCGGTTTGCCTTAGACCCAAAGTCGACGGCGTGTGTCAGGCACATGAGGGTGATCACCTACTTATCTATTAGATTAACAAATGAGCCACTGATTTATTTTTTATTTTATTATAAATCTAGAGGCTAACAGCTCTCTCAAACTATAAATATAACGGTGTGCGCGCATCGTAAAAATTTACTCTCATAATTTTTTTTTCATTTTAATAATTAAACTAATGGCCCCAAAGACTGGACGACGAAAGTATGAAAAGTATAATTACGTCTGCCCCAAGATGGTAGAAGGTGGTGTGATCAGGGATTAATTTGAACGAAATCGTTTCAGGGTCCAATAGAACCGCGTGGGGCAGGGGGGCAATATTATGTACAGAGCTGGAGGCCTGATGGCCAATCCGATGGCCAGGTAAGTAGAATACCACAGTCATAATACACGCGTAGTAAATTAACCATAGGTAACAGAACTTTTTAATTGTCTATTGTAACGGGCAAGTGTTGCTATTTATCTATGGTATTTATAGATTTTTTTAGCTTTTATATACATTTGTTTTAGTTTATAAGTTATTACAAATTCATCATTTCGATTTATACAGCGACGTGTTACGATCAAAAGATTTAAATTGTTTGAATATTTAATTTCATATATAGTGTATGAACCATATAATAAATAGGTATTTTAATTAATCTAATGCTAGTTATGTTATTTATAATCTTAACTATATAATTATAATAAAAAATGGGTTAATGCACTAAAATAAGTCTGAAAAGTTTGATCCCTGTGTACCTTTAACGCTGGCAAGTGGCAGTATTTCCTCGCTGTATTGCGATATTCGTTGAGGAAAGCACCAGTTCTGGGGTCACCAGAACTCCCAGGTGCCAACTTAAATAACGTAGCGTTTGTGTACTTGAACCCCACGGCCTAAGAGTCTCCAAAGGGAACAAATTCAAAGTTGAAGAATTTTTTTCAGTACCGCGAAAATGACGTCGAACCAAACAGAGGTCCACACTCGTTTGGCGAAGGCTACGCGTTCGCTTTCCAGGGAAAACATAACAACTACCAATAGACTAGTTTATTAAAAAAATATATTTTCAAAATTGTTTTAATTATTCCCTACGATATTTAAGTATCAAGAGTACATATTTGACATATACGATCTGTAATTGTCTTTTTATTTAGCTCGAACACCTACAATGTGTCAGGTTATTTTTGTTAATTAAAATAAATAATTATAATATTTCTGTTATTAGTCTAGAGAACTAAGTGTAATACAGTTTTTCTCGTAATAAAACGCATAAATTTAAAAGAAAGGACCTAATTAATAGTCAATAAAAAATGTATTTTACACTAACAAGGATGGAGTGGATCTCATTGTTTCCGGTATTCTGAAGTAGTGTGTTCTGCGGGGTCACGAATTGGTCGGTGAACAGTTCCGTCAACCTAAAAGATCCTTGACCAGTCTATCCACTGACTGAAAAGAACTGCCTCATGGTGGCTATTTTTTTGCGGGAGCACCGAGATTGCCCCTGGTAAATAGAATTGCCACGCTCTTCTCGGGATTTATTTGGAAACAGCCAACCGAATGACTTGGTTGCGGTTTGAAACCTGTCCACGAAGGCACCTCTTTCTTTGCGAGTATACCGACCACCATAAAGAGCGGTGTCATCGGCATAGAGAGCTAGCTCCTCATTGGAAGCTCTCGGGATGTTGCCAGTGAATAGCGTGAAGAGCCGGAGCGCGAGGACCGAGCCTTGAGGGACTCCGGCCCTAATGGGGCGAAGGGAAGATAACGCTCTCTCCATCCGGTACCGCCTTAAGAAAAATTAATTTACGTGAATTAGCTTAACGTTTACTCATTACAAAATTAATTGAGTTCTTTGGTTAAACGCTCAATTCTCACGATTTTGATTTATTTTTGTGTTGGATAATTCAACGAATTACGAGGATACGGCTAAAATAAAACAAGAATTCAGTTCATATACCCACATTTTATTAATCTAATAAACAGGCACAATACATTGTTTTAAAGTAATTAACAAGAATTAAACAATAAGAAAAATCTATTTTTGAGAAACAAAACACCATTACATGATAGACATTACTATAAACAATTTAATAAACAATATACGTCATAGACAACCACATTAATAGAAGATTTAAAAAAAACACCTTTTACACAAAGCATTCATTAATATTCTAATGATAAATTCCACGATAAATATCACTAAAACTATCACGAGTTGCCGATTCCAGTATTCAAATTACGGTTTCAACACGGCGTCTACAAAGGTCCGTTGGTAACATATGGGAACTAGGCGTATATAGACGACAAAATAGCTCTTACCTATTTAAATTTTTAATAAAATATTAATTATCTTCAAATCTATTATTACTACCATACACTTTCAGCGTTCGCTGCATCTTAATCTAAATAATATATAAAAAACATTATAATATAGATATATTCAAATTTGATATAAATATTGTCATGATAAAACAAGTCTTATTTAATCTGTGGTAACTTTGAATGACAACGACTTCACAGTTACAGGTTTTAGTGGTCTGTGGAATTAAATTTAAACTTAGAAGGACTATGGTCGAAAGACTTAAGCCTGCCCTTTGGACGAATAATAAAAAATAGATACTTTTGGTTATTATTACTAGTAAATAAGGTCCATACCAGCTATTGTATTACAGATCTAAAATACAAATATGAATACATTATGAATTCGACTAAAGATAGCTACTTATGGAAGTATATGTGATTATTCAAATGTCTACTTATATGATTTATGTCGACGATATTTGACAATGAAATACTACGAAACATTTTGACAATTGATTTGTCAAATCGATTCTTCCTCTTTGTCAATTGTCATATTTAATTACTTTAAAATTATGATATATTTTGATTAAAAGCTATACGATTAAGACATACAATAGACAATTTATATGTTGATTATAAACTCTAATAAATGGTATAAAGTTGTGCTACGTCAAAAGTTCTACGGCTTACATTGTTTCACATTGCCGCAAGCAATGTCTAAAGCAGCAAGAACCGTCATAACTCGACTATAGCATGTACAATCGTTAGAAAGATTGAAGATGTAACAGACCAAATTTCAACATACTTCTCCCCTTCTACTTGACGCAGCCATACGTAAATAGAAAGATTAAAGGTCACAGATTAACACAACAAGTGCACGTATATTCTGTCCTAGAAAACCACCACAATATCTAGCTCTTTCATTATTACAAGGTAAATAGGGACAGATATACCGCATGCAATTTCATGAATTTGTCGTTCATCTGACAAAAGGGAGCGATTTTTGAATAGTTTCATGAAATGGTTGTTTGTTATTACTGATAAAATCATAAAATGATTCCATCATTCACCGTTAGGGGCGCTGGTAGCTTTGTTTTGGTGGGAAAATAATTTACGAAGCAGATATTAATACAATGTTAATCTGTGCCTTACAGTAGTGAAATATAGTTCCATTACCTACGTTTCAAATGGCGCCATACATATAACTATGACTAAAATTCAATATAATATTTGAACATGATATATGTTACTTACTTGAATAGATTATATATTGAAACATTCTAATGCATTCATATTTGACAACTACAATTATTCCTATTTGTATATATTTCTTACGTTATAAGCATAAGGATGGCATATAAAAAATATTGTACCTTGGTCCAATTATGAAAACGTGCAAAATCAACGAGTGATTGAATTATCAAAACGGGATGAAACAATATTGTCAAAGTCACATTTGCAATAAAAAGCGGTATATTTGTTGTAATAAGCTAATGTAAAATTGGTCATAGCGGCTACACATATACAATCGTAAGTTACTCTTCGACGTCTAAAATTACTTCCATACCTCTGACATTAAAAATAAATCGGGCGGGTCACAAGATGGCGGCCGAGTTGACGGACAAGATGGCCGCTTTATTCTTCTTCCTCGTTTTGGTAGCTCACGTAGCGAACTGATGATTTCTCGCTGATAATCAAACTCTGAAATCAAAATATCATTTATTTATATAGGTAACAATATACATTTTTTCGCCAAAGTTTTATTTCAAAATGTTTGTGTGCACCTGCATACCATACCACGCTCCTCATTTTCTATTTTAATAAAAAAAGTATATATTTACTGAAATACGATATACACTTCTTTTTTGGCGAATCCTATAAGGTATCTCCAGTGAGACTTAATATCCTTAATATTAACTTCCTTTTTTTAAATATAGACCAATCTTTTCTTAAATCTTTCCTTCTGTCCATTTACCCCTTGTACTATAAAAGGGGCATTTGCCTGTTTGTTTGCCTATTTAGGCAGAAGGTTAATATGTAGTTAATTGATGCCCATGGACCTGAGTGTCCATGGGTATCAATTCCCAGAAAGCTTGTTCTCGGCCTTTTAAGAAGGCTTTTTTTAAGGACCCCTTAGTGGAATTATGTTA
This sequence comes from Pieris melete, assembly GCA_963693345.1. NCBI lineage: Eukaryota > Metazoa > Arthropoda > Insecta > Lepidoptera > Pieridae > Pieris > Pieris melete. The sequence continues at coordinate 1,173,582 of CAVNZK010000368.1, read as the reverse complement.
CCACTCTCTTTTGTAAATTTTATTCTAGAAAAAAATTATGATGGTAAAGTCGAGGGATGATAGTTTAACAACACATTGATGCCATGATTGCATACTTTTTATTGAATTATCACTATTTTGTATTTATACAAAGAAGGAGTGAATCCTCGGACGCATACGCCAATCGAGTGGAAGAGAGATAGATGCGGCGCAAGCGTACAATGAGCGTAACGGGACAATCGACGTAACGGGACAATGGGTGTAACGGGTAAATGAGTAATGTTATCAGACGTTGTCACGTCAAAAATATATATAATCCTGTAGCGCTACAACCCTATATAGAATTTAGACACAAGCCTTCTGTACTTCTCAAGTATATGAAATGAAAATTTATATTTTGGAATAAAAAATCACCTGTTTCTCATTGATAGCGGGTGGCGAACGTAGTAGCAACAGGACCGGCGCATACGCAAAGTTGAGTATTGCGATGATTACCAACATCCACTCGAAACCGATGCTGTTCACGAGGGTGCCGGAGAATGCTGGACCTGGAAACATAACACCAATAATGCATCAAAACATATACGTATATGTTTGTTCTTACATGATATGGTACTCTAATCTTAATTATAATTACGTGTCGCGTTGTTTGTCCACTATGGACTCCTAAACTACCGAACCGATATTAATCAAATTTGCACACCGTGTGTAGTTTGATCCAACTTAAAAGATAGGATAGCTCACATCTCAATTTATACCCGCAATATTATTTACTGCAAATATTTCTTTATTATTTGATTCAATTCTAACAGATGGCGCTGTGTTAAAAGTATCAACGTTTCACATAAGCTTTCTACCTTTCACATACTGAAGTTCTCCTACCGTTTCCCTTGAATAGTTTACTACTATGTAATATAACAAAAACCTTAGCCACAGCAACTCTTGGCCGGTAAGCTAGTAGTATATATAAATATGTTATAGGAAGCATACACATGTGCATGCAACTTCCTCAGCAGTAGCCCGCAATACCTTATCAGTCTCCTGTGCCTGACACACGCCGTTTTGTATGGGTCTAAGGCAAGCCGGTTTCCTCACGATATTTTCCTTCACCGTTCGAGCGAATGTTAAATGCGCACATAGAAAGAAAGTCCATTGGTGCACAGCCGGGGATCGAATCTACGATCTCAGGTATGAGAGTCGCACACTGAAGCCACTAGGCCAACACTGCTCTTATATATTTTGACGACTCATTGGTCTAGTGGTTAGTGCCCCTGACTGCGAATCCATGGGTCCCGGGTTCGATCCCCGGCTGAGACGAACATCGATGTGATGAGCATTTGGTGTTGTGCTTAGGTCTTGGGTGTTTAAATATGTATTTATATGTCTATCTATCTATAATATGTATGTATATCCGTTGCCTAGTACCCATAACACAAGCTTCACCAGCTTAGCATGGGACTAGGTCAATTGGTGTGAATTGTCCAAAAAAAAAAAAAATTTAAAATATCTTACCAACAGCATAACCCAAGCAGAACGCAGTGTCACCGATTGCATAGACCGATCCGTATACTGCAGCATGACGAATATCAACCAAGAAACCCAACTCCGGCATCATGGATGAATCGACCATGCCAATCGCGAAGCCGAGACCAGCGTTCGGGATTATCAAGTGTTCCAGCTTACGGGCCATTGGGATCTGGAGATTGATAGCAGTTTTAACACAGATATTAAAATATTTTATGATTGGTTCACAAAATTATCAGAAATACCACTAATAAAATAGTAGACATAACAGCAGAAATATTAACAAGCTACCCAAAAACGCACTTTCTTCGCCCAAATGCTTTTTCTCCTTCCATAAATTAAAAAAAGGGTGCGTGTACGTACGAGTATGTACGCGAGTAAGAAGTTATACTTCTTTGGCATTATTAAAAATAGTGTTGCATGCAAATAATTAATTACAATTAAATAAACAAAGGCTGGAAAAGGAGTCATTATAGTCAAAAAAGTTCTGTTTACATTTGAAAAATTAAATAAATAAATATTTATTATTATTCTCTTACATTAAGTGTAACATAAATTCTATTATTATTCGAATGTTGTGTTTAAATATGTCAATTGCTGTAGCACCTTCCGCGGGCAACTTCATTCTGTTAATTTTGTGCGCGCGCATCGTTAAATTTCACTCTCATCAATATTTCATAACACGCCTAAAGAAGTATAATTTCAATAAAATATGTTTATTATGGAATATAAGATACAGGTATCACTTATTCAACGTCATTAAATTATTAATCCCTACTCATCGGCAAAGAAGGGTGTAGGCCAAGAGAAAAAGCTAAAACCACTTTCTTATAAACAAAATTTTCACTATCAATTCAAAATTTCATACATTCACTTACAATCTCAACCTGTCCTATGGTCAGAAAGTATTCTTATAGTAGTCTATATCTATATATATAAAAATGAAACCCGTTTTCCGTTGTCACGACATAACATGAAAAATTCTTGACCGATTTGTCTGATTCTTTTTTTATAATATTCCTTGAAGTACGAGGATTGTTCTTACGGAGAGCAAAATTAAAAAGAATTGAGTTAAAAAGTCTAAAAACAATACTTTTCTATATTCCCATACAAAATATTCGTAATAATACTTAAAAGTCAACTTGAACTTTAATACCATAGCATAAAGTTCAAATATTAGTGGAGGGGTTCCGGGAAGGTAATTTTTTTTTGACATAATGTATTTGTTGTCGTATCAATTTTCTTTTTTTTATCTTACTAGCTAGACCGGTGTCCCGAATAGCAGAATAAGTATTTTAAACAAATTAAGAATCGACTGTTACGCGGTACGTTGTTCGCCAGGCCAGCTAGTTTAATTATAAAATTTTAGAACTTATTAAATCAAGTAGCTAAAATCATTATGTCAAATGGAAGATGTCACAGCCTAGACATCAAAGTGATGGTGATGAAGAATGCAAATTTAATTTACGCAATTAACAATTCCTGGAATAAAGGGTTGCCTGGATAGTTTTAACACTTTGTAAATTAAATTATAATAAAATATATTACCAGAATCAGACACAATCCAATGATAATTAGTCCAGAGCAAGCGGCCAGCCAGCGTCCCATTTTGTGGCCAAGAGGTCCGAAAAGGTTCGTTCCTAAAACATTATTTAACAATATATAATTTGAAACACATAAAAAAAAAGTGGCGCTACATGGGTCTGGGCCTCAGATGTGTATCTGTCTTATGATCGTTTCGACTTTTTGTGTCTAAGTCAAGCCGATTTCCTCACGACGTTTGTTAAAATGCGAGCGAATGTTAAATGCGCATAGAAAAGTCCATTGGTGCACACCCGGGGGTCGAACCTACGACCTCATTGTAGGGTGTCGCACGCTGAAGCCACTAGGCCAACACTGCAACTGCGCCCAGCATAATGATTTGTTTTCTCAATTTGTCAGTTTTCATTAAGTATTCACACGTACCAACACATGAATATATATATTTTTAAGTATTATATTGTAGAGCGGATAATGGTAATTCTTTTTTAATACTGGTTTTGTAATTTTAATAAAAGCAGTTGGCTACCTTTTTTTAATAGAACAGAGGGCAAACGAGCAGGAGATACCGCCCATAGACAACCACACTACCAAAAGACTCGCAAGGCCGGCTTTTTAAGATATGGTACGCTGTTTTCTTGAAGGACCCATAGTCGAATTGGTTCAGAAATACTTCAGTGGGCAGCTGATTTCTCAGTTATGGAACGACGTCGAGTTTGATACAGGAATTTCGTAAAAAATAAATCATAAAAGATATGTAACAATTCTTACCAATCAAATAGCAGATACTGGCAGGTAGAAACGCGACACCCTGCTGCCAACGACGTGCTTCCATGGTATCTGCCATCCAGATCGGTAGACTCGGCTCCAGCATAGCTATGCCCACGTTAGCGAAGGTTATTGCTCCTGGATTTGATAAAACGTTAGTATAAGTAAGTATAAAATATATCTATTATTTATATACAGGAAAAATGGTCTTCGTTTGAGGCTCCTTCACGCCTAAACCACTGATCGTATCGACATGAAACTACTGCCATTCGATGCGCATTCAGATGGTTTATGGCTATTTATTTTTTAAATTCGTTATAAACGTCAACATCTGCTAAAAACTCGATTTTCTTAGCGGGAAGTTAATAAGAAGAATATTAAAAATATGAAGAAAAAAAAATAATGAAACATAAAATTTTATTTATTTCCTATTTTAATTCCGCGGAAAACGGCTAGTATTTTATATAAATTGGACTTGCGTTGCTGAGGCTCGTTTAATGTACTATCCAAATAAAAAAAAGGGGACATATGTTAGGAATTTAATGAATTTAATTATAATTAAAATATTAAGTGTCGAAAATTAATACAAATTATTTTTTTTTTTTAAATTTATTTCTTCGATAATAAAAACACGTGGCATTTTAATTTACAACTCATTTGAGATTTCAATAAAATATAAAATACTAATATTTCATAAATTCTCTTTACGAAATTTTAATTTTAAATATAGAATTTCTATAAATTCACCCTTCTCACTCTCTCTCAATCGGTCTCAATCCCGTTCTCGCTTTTCTTCGACAAAAACGCTGCACATCTTCGTGACATTCCGTTAAAAAAAATTAGGTTTTAAGATTTTTAGCTTTAGTAGCTGAAGCCCGCGGTAAATATCACTTCACTCAACCATCTTGACAACTAAGTTATTTATTTAAATAGATTTATTTTTATTATTACTTATATTTCCTAATTTTACGCGCAGAGGCGATAGAAACTTGGAGAAACTGGTGGTGGCCGTTCACCAACCCGATGGACAGATCCAGTGAAAGACTCATCGTCCTCCAAAATTAAATTTGTTATACAAATAAATAAAGTTGACGACTGCGAATCCATGGGTCCCGGGTTCGATCCCCGGCTGAGACAAACATCGATGTGATGAGCATTTGGTGTTGTGCTTAGGTCTTGGGTGTTTAAATATGTATTTATATGTCTATCTATCTATAATATGTAACATGATTTTGTCCCATTCGGTGTCGAGACCCTTGGTCCGTGGGGTCCTAGTGCTTTAAGGCATTTTAAAGAAATTTCAAAAAGGTTAGTCGACATCACAGGAGACCGAAGATCTGGCAGCTACCTCGGACAAAGAATTAGTCTAGCAATTCAAAGGGGGAACGCTGCCAGTATCTTCGGAACCTTGCCTAAAGGGACTCCTTTTAATGATATATTTTAGTTTATGTTAAGTTTAGTTATTTATTTCAATGTATATTATTTTATTATTAGTTTTATGTGTCTATAGTTTCTACCAAAGTGTTACTTTAGATTTAGATGTGTTGTTGTTGAATATGTATGTATATCCGTTGCCTAGTACCCATAACACAAGCTTCACCAGCTTAGCATGGGACTAGGTCAATTGGTGTGAATTGTCCTTAAAACAAAACAAAACAATAAAGTCCTGTAGGAAAAGAATATTTGGAAGGTAATATGATTGGAATACCTGCAGCGACCAAGATGTATGGGTCAGTGATGAGGGCTTTGAGTGATGGGGGATCGGTTTCCTGGCGCACAACACCGGGTTGAAGAATCATAAGTTGCAGCACTGCGAAGAGAATATATACATACACAAATCATAAAATAAAATATGTTTATTATGGAACATAAGATAAATGTATCACTTATTCCACGTCATTAAATTTGAATTTGTAGGCATCCCTACAAACCGGCAAAGAAGACAGAGGGTGTAGACCGAGAGAAAAAGCCGGCGTAAAAAACTCTCGGTACTCTTTTAAAATAGCAAATCATTAAACAACACTTATTTATAACAAATATCGCAAATTAATTAGAAGTAGCCATATACAAAAACAGATTCGCGTTGTTGTATTGCCCTTGTACCTTGCAATACATTATTTTCTCATAGTACCATCAGCGACATCATTACGATTGGAGATTTCGCCGGTGTTACGTTCTTATACAAATTGTTAAATGGTCATACAAAACATATCTTAACAGCAACCTAAGGAGTAGCCCAGAATATTGCACACAACTCATGAACTTCTTTATGTTGAAGAAGTCGTATGGTTCAAATATATGTTGATCAATTTATTTTATCTATTCGTCGCACACACAAAATTAATTGAGCCTTTGAAAACGTTATTATATTTTTTGATAACTAAATTTTTTCATTAAAGTTTTTAACATTTTTAAATTATCTTTGGTGATTATTAAATATCTAGCAGTCCCCGCGAACTTCTTTTCGCCTTAATATAACTAAGCCTACCTTTTTAATAGATACCAACATATTGCTATGTACAATCCCATAGTGACTGTTCGCTTTAAAAATTATTTCTTTAAATTATTCCCTCAATAAAAACCTTTCAGAGTTCAGTGCTCAGCAACATATTTTGGGATTAATTTCTATTGATATGAATAAATTTCCAGTCCAGCCCTGCGATTCTGTAACTCACTTTTCGAACTCACACAGCGGCGGTCGCGCTCAAATCAGTCGTGAAGCAGTCATTTTACGATTTGGAATTCTGATTAACAATAAACTACAAGCTCCGTCCTTATCATAATGCCAAGTGAGTTACAGAATCGCAAGGCAGTTTATTCGTTTCAATAGGCCAAAACTCCTTTTTTACCTTAATACATTTGGCAGTACCACGTGTACACTTACATCCGTCTCCCAAAGCCAGAGCAGACAGCATGAGGAAGGGAGCAGTCTTGCCGACAAACTCGTACATGAGTCCGCCGAATGGTGGTCCGATCAATACGCCCAAAGCCAACCCTCCTAATGCAATACCCATTGCGTTACCACGTTCCTGCAATAGATAATATGTATCGATATATGATGGAGTAGAAGTACATGGTCATAACGAGAGTCTTTGATTTCCCTTTGGAGTAGATACTATAGGGTAAGTTCAAATACAAGGTTATTAAAGATTAAGTAGGCGCCTGGTAATCCTGGTAATATTCTCCCTAGAGCTGGTGCTTTTCTCGCTTAAGGAATAAGAAAGGTACGTTATCACAGGTCACTTTAAATGAGTGATTTATTTCTTTTTAGTTTTTTGCAAACGGTCAGGAGGCTCACCTGACACCTATTAAGTGCTCATGGATACTCTCAATGCCAGAGGGCTCGCGAGTGCGTTGCCAACCTTTTAAGAATTGATACGCTCTTTTCTTGAAGGACCCTAAGTCGAATTGGTTCGAAAATACTTCAGTAGGTAGCTGGTTCCACATAGAATAAAAGAAAAACGCTCAGTTGTCAGACGTACGTCGAGGTGATAGGTACGGGATTTCGTATTCTGCCTCGACGTGTCAAGATGAAACTCATCTGCAGAACTCCGAACAACTCCTCTGAACACACTCCATGGTAAATGTAGAAGATGCCATGATGTGGAGTTATGTATATTGTATAGTTTATATTATTATACATAATCCACACACATTAATGTTATGAAAAAAATTCTAGAAATAGACTTTTAAATACAAAGCAAATGCAAAGATCAAACAATTTGTATGACTTTCTGATGAAGAGTTTCTTCTTGCTCTACGCCTTTAACTTGCGAACTGGTAGTTAACGTAAATTAAGAATTTAACTTGGTTTCTGACGTTCATAAGTGTACTAATTGTTTACCTATATGAATAAAGTTAAGTTTGACTTTGACTATTGGTGTAGCTAATATAAAGTACTAGCTGATCCGGCAAACGTCGTTGTGCCATGTATGTATATTACTTCTAGGAAACATTTTTTTAGTTCAATTAAAATAACTATCTACTGTAATAAAAAATAGGGGTTGATCGCAGAGGGGTGACAATTAAGGATTGTATGTATTTTTGCATGCTGTATCATACAAAAAATAAAAACAAAAAAGTTGTCTAAAGAAAAATTTAGGGGTGGGAGCCCGTTTCAAACCCCTTTTCCTTTTATCTATAGAGATAGTAGCCGATTCTCAGACTTACTGAATATGCATAAAAAAATCATAAAAATCGGTCGAGCCGTTTCGGATGAGTATGGGAACGAACATTGTGACACAAGAATTTTATATATATAGAGATTTATCGAAGTGGTTACCTTGTCGTCCGGATATCGCTCAGCCAACATTCCCATACCAGAAACGGAAGAGCACGACGAACCGATACCTTGCAGCGCACGGGCAATGAATAACACGCTGTAGGAACGGCCGAAAGCAAATACTGTAAAACATATATATATTTAAAATTTAAGGCCTAGGAAGCTTCGATCGTCAAGTGGGTAAGGGCGCTAATAGAAGTAGGCATAGAAAAAGAAGATGAAAAGCAACTTCTTCATTGTATAATATAAAAATGATATGTTGGTTTGTGTACGCTTCAAAAACTCAAAAAATTCCGCACCGATCGAGCTGAAATTTTAGCATGATATATATTCGGCAACAAGGATTTTGTTTTTTTTATATCTTTTCATTGTTTTTCCACAAGTATTTTGTTCATTTATCAACAATTCAATCACAATGTGCCACAGCGAAGGCAGTAACAGCTAGTTGTATAATAAATAAAACATAATACTAATAATACTAGTGTACACACGTTAGAAGTGAAACTTCTTTATGACCTTATTTTTCGAAAAATTATCTATATGCAACTTTACAGAAATTGGTTAGATAAAGTTAAATTAGATAAAGTTTAACAAAAGGCTTTTAATATCACAGACTTGAATACAAATAATACAATTATTTCATTTTACCTTATTACCACTAAGATTATTACAGAATTTCATAAATTGTAATAGAATTTTTAGTATCATTGTTATCGTTATTATACATTTGTGTTATTAATGGTTTAGAATCTCTTTGAATCAACCCTGGTAGGGACAAGAAAAAGACGCGCGTAACGGTCTTATATGACGCGTAACCGAAAAATGTGACGCGTAACGAAAAAAAAATACGACGAAACGAAAAATAAAGAAGTTTCACTTCAATAACTATTATGATATGATATTATCGAGCAGTTTTGGCCTAGTGGCTTCAGCATGCGACTTTCATCCCTGAGGTCGTACGTTCGATCCTCAGCTGTGCACCAATGGACTTTTCAATGAACATTTAACATCCACTCGAACAGTGAAAGAAAACGTCGTGAGGAAACCGACATGTCTTACACCCAAAAAGTCGACGGCGTGTTTCAGGCACACCACCTTGCCTATTAGATTTAAAATTATCATGAAACAGATTCAGAAATCTGAGGCCCTATAGAGGTTGTAGCACCTCTGATGTTTTTTAAATATATTAAATCTTTCAATTCTCAAGAGGGGAAGCTACTCCCCCTTTCTGTCCCTTTCTGCCCCTTTCTGCTCCTTTCTGCCCCTTTCTGCTTCTTTCTGCCTATTGACGCCCTTGAAAGCCCATTTTTTGTATTGTAAGTGCAAATACACCACTAAGAGACTTGACTGGTCATTCGGACCTGTGTGGTCAGAGCGTAACATAAGATTGAAGATATTATTATTACCTCTAACATAGTCTAAATGAAAAGAAACTTACTTATCGTGGATAAAAACATCAAGATGAATCCAGTGAACATGGGCACGCTGTATCCGATTCTGAAAACGATGTTATTATAGTTCATATACTATTGCAGTGCAATAATTGGATTATTATTTTTGCAATTGATTATTTACAGAAATAGCATTGATAATTTGTAATCAATATTAATTCTGTAAAGGTGATCAGAACGTGTCTCCAAAATTAGTTTTAAACGTTACCAATGCCAGGTCAAAGAGAAATCTAATCCTGAGTTGTAGACTATTCTTAAGTACAGAACAAATATAATAAATATTTTATCTATTATATTCTCTATTTCCTTCAATGGAAATTGTATTCGTTTTTACAACAAACTCCCAAGTGAAATTAGAGAATTATCACTAAATAAATTCAAAGCTCTCGTTAAACGTAAATCAATCAATAAAGCTTTTTATAAATTTGACGAATCCTTAAATGATCCTAATCCTTGAGATTGATTTGCTCCAGTTCAAACAATTTGTATGACTCAAAACTTAGCGATAAAAAAGAGTGGCGGAGAGTTTCTTGCCAGTTCTTCTTGCCTGCTAGACTTGCGAACTGAAGGTTAACTTCTTTTCTGACGTTCATAAGAGTACTTGTTGAATACTTAGGGGGCGTCCATAAATTACGTGAGGTGTTTTTTTAAATTTTCTGTGACTCCCTCCCCCCCCTGGTGAGATGTCGTGAGATTTTATTCAACCCCTCCCCCATCCTCCAATCTCACCTGAGATTTTTGAAAATGTGGGTTTCTTATGTAATTCGTCGTCTACGCGTTGGATTGTTGTTGTAAAAAGAAAAAAAAATGCTTTGTGCTTTTATTTACGATTAAAACAAAATAAGTGAAATATTGAGCGTTTAGGTATGGAGTTAGCGGGAAGTTGCAGAGGGGCAACCGTTTTCCTAATTTTTATTTTCAATCAGAAAAAAAATTGCGTGATATTTGCCGAGACCCCCCTCTCTCCAACGTAAGATTAAATGAAATTTGACTCGACCCCCTCCCCCCCTTAAACACCTCACGTAATTTATGGACGCCCCCTTAGAGACTTTGACTTATAATAATATAATGGAGAATTTAATTGGTATTTACTTGTGGGTCAAAGGTCCAACGAATGGGTTAGCTATCAGTTGCACTATGGCTTTGCTGGCGAACATGACACCGACGGCCACAGTCTCATGTATCAGCTCCTGATGCCGGGCCTCCTTCTGGGCGGTGATGTTCACTGTGAAAAAATATTTTTGTAGCTGCCAGAAGAAGCTGAGCTGTTCTATTATGTCAATTCAGTCAAGATTAAGCATGGACCAAGCGTAAGATTCATAAAAGAAATTCACGACCCGGGTGGCAAAACCCAAAAATATCTTATAGTAATAACAAAAAGAAAACTTATTGAAAAGAAGAAGAAAAGCTTTATGGAAAAGAATGTACAGTAAAATAAGAAAGTGGAAGGATTCCTATCATGGGCAGCCAAATCTCTTCCATTTGACACACATAGCGGTAATGTTAGTTATTTCGGATATGTGTTTGCGTGTTGTTCCCACGAGAATGTAAGTGAGTGCTCCTATTTCACCATGCCTCCTGCTGATAGAGGACAAATCTTTGTTTTTTATTATTAACTAGCTGACCTGGCTAACTTCGTTTCGCCCTACAACCTTATAATATCGTTGTTACTTTAATTTAACTTATTTTAGGATTTCATTAATGTTAAGTATTACATTAATACAACTCTTTTGCAAATACAGAAATGTTTTATTGCTTGCCATTGCGAAAGAAGAATGGCAGTTTTACACATTAGGCATCTTCTCTCTAGCGTCAATATGGCGATACTGCATGTTAAGCACTTTCTGATATCCAACATCTTTTGATCAGGATCAAAGCATGGTTATGCATCTCCTCATTCACCTCAAGATCGGAATTTCTTGAACTGAGACGAATTCGACGTAAAATGATGCGTAGTTTTGTCAACAGATGGCACTATACGGTTTTTGCATTCGTAAAATTAATTTATTAATTTATTGTTATTCGATAACTTATCCGATATTTTATTGCTTATTCTGCTATTCGGGACGGAAACAAATCCAACAAATCAAAAACCATGGCAATCGGTCCAGCCGTTCTCGAGTTATAAGTGTTGTAACAAACACGACTTTCTTTTATATATATATACTAGCTGATCCGGCAAACGTCGTTTCGCCATGTATATCATTTATAATAAAAAAATAGGGGTTGATCGTAGAGGGGCGAAAGTTAGGGATTGTATTAATTAATTAATCCTGTATCATAAAAAAATAGAAATTAAAAATTTTGTCTAAAAAATAAAAATAAAAATTTAGGGGTGGACCACCCTTATTATTTAGGGGTGTGAAAAATAGATGTTAGCCGATTCTCAGACCTACCCAATATGCTTACCAAATTTCAGAGGAATCGGTCTAGCCGTTTCGGAGGAGTATGCAGACTAACATTGTGACACGAGAATTTTATATATAAGATATATATATAGATATAGATTAACTATCAATTACTTAAAGATGACATGAACATGGTGTAATGGTTGCAGTTACTTACAAAGATTTTGTAAAACAACTTGGCAATAGAAAGAGTGGCGGAGAGTTTATTGCCAGTTCTTCTTGTCCGTTCTAAGCACATGATTTGAGAACTGGCAATAAATGTCTAATTAGAAGCATTAAACATGTATTTCTTTATTGACGTTCATAAGTGTACATTGTGTTACCTAAATAAATTTTACTAATTTTTTTCTTAATTTTTATCCATAGAATAATAAATTCTACATAACAGTATAGTTCCCGGTTCATCATAGGACAAGAGAAGAAGATAAAAATATTTGTTTTTCAGTAAATGGTTAAAGATGAAAGGGCCTCTGAAGGTCAAAAAGAGTTGGGCGATGTGCCTCAAATTACTTACTATGCGTGACGTTCTCCAGTGGCACGCTGGTCACATTGAGGCAGGGGCAATAGGGTGCCGTGGGTGGTACCGGTGTGGTGATGTCTTCCAACGCCATGGAGAGGGGCGCATCCGGATGTTGAATGTCGTATAGGAACTCCGGGATTATTGGTACTGAAATAATTAGAAATTAAAGATTAGGATTATGATTTATACGCCCCTGAGTATCAGAAAGCTGCCCTGCGATTCTGTAACTCACTTTTCGAACTCACACAGCGGTTTTCGCATCGGCGGTCGCTCTGAAATCAGTCGTGAAGCAGTCGTTTTATGATTTGGCATTCTGAAAAGGTGGGAGCTTGTAGTTTATTGATTATTAGAATTCCAAATCATAAAATTACTGCTTCACGACTGATTTGAGAGCGACCGCCGATGCGATTATAACTAAGGTAAAAGGAAAAGGATATTATAAAAAGGAAACATTTGTGTTTTTTCTATGTATGTTTGTAATGTTTTCACACTAAAACTACTGGACCGATTTCAATAATTATTCACCATTAGAAAGCTGCATCTTCACTGAATGATATAGGCTATATAATATGTTAAAAGTAGGAATCCCGACCGAAAATGCAATACTCGTAATATAACCCAAGGTTTGAAAAAATATCCATAAAAATCATCGCGTGCGCTGTGGAAATATACTACACAAATAATGTTTTACCCATTCTTTCATTACCTACTTTTGGTACCGAATTTTTCAAGACTTTTTTTAAATTTTAAAAGCTTGGTCCCTGTGGCAGTGTACCTTTAACGCTGGCAGCATTTCCTCGCTGTATTGTGATACTTATACGTTGAGGAAAGCACCAGCTCTGGGGTCACCGGTACTATCTACCAGGCGCCAACTTAAATCTTTAATTAGCGCCTGTGCACTTGTACCGACCAATTAACATAATTATTATTTTATTGTTATATTAATTAGCATTTAATTAATTATCATTAGTACTGTGAGTGTTTAATATAAAGTAATAATAAAATCCCCTATTATTTAAAGCCCCTAGAACTCGTGCTTTCAATTCCCGACTGTGTTCTGTTTAAGATCACAATATTCTTTATTGACTAATTTTTATAATAATAATAATTTATTTATTGCAAGAATATGGTACAAAAGTGTAAGGTACAATCGTAATTTTGCATATTCTGCCACACACAATGGCGCGCAAATTTGTCTTTAAAGGAATTTTACATTATTAGTCATATGAATTGGTCAATTCTTATATTATTTGTACCGTACATATCATACTTTATTAAATTTATATCAACTACAGTGTCTCACGCAAATAATAATTTATTGAATAGTACACTTTTCCCAAAAGTAATACACCAAGTCGATTTTTAAAGACTCTAGCTCTATCTCTTTTGGTAATTTATTGTAAACCTTAATTGCCATATAAAAGGTGTTTTTCCTAAACAGTTCCAGATTGATTTTTAGCACAGCCCCTTTCTCCACATCCTATATGCTAACGATTCTATCGTTAAATGAGTATATACCACACAAAGTTCACGAAAGTGGAGAATTCATGAGCACAGCAATCAGAACATCCTTATCTTAGCGTTCCTAATGACAAACTAATTACCTAGGTTATTATTCCGGCTATTGCTGAACTATATGTATGGAAAAATTTATACTGAACAAGCCTTTATTGGACCTTCAGGAATCTCAGCAAATTCTTTTTAATGGCTCAACAGTGACTTTTCTACGGCTATATATAGAAATTTCTTCATGTAATCAGACCTACAACACTCATCTGATAAGTGGCACCGCCATATGGACACTCATAGTTTTTTTTTTTTTATAATGGTTCTGACACGGTTTGTGCATTAGCCAGCGTCAAGTATGAGATTTTTATCATTCGTGCTTTTCGCCTTAGAAATTCGACCGTGTCCTCCATGTACGGTTTAGCACTCGCCCCCGGTACCGCACAACCCTCCCAAAGGCCGAGAACAAATTCAAATTAAATTAAAACTTGCCCTCGAACCGGGAATCGAACCCGGTACCCCTCACCTAGCTGCCACTTAATAAGACCGCTAGGCTATGAGGCCCCCACACTCATAGTTCTTGATTAGAGTCGAATGGGTTCGGAAATACTTCAGTGGGCAGCTGATTCCACATAATGGAGCATGGCAACAACTTACCCTCAACCGCTGAGTTGTGGAAGCACGAATGTCGATGGCGATAGTCTTGTAATATTATTATTAGATACGCAATCCCGAAGACAACTTTAATTTCTAAAGATTTAATGCATGAAATCTTCGATGGTATATGAAGTTTTTATCTACCTGTCATGTTCTAATTTCAAATATGTACGCAACTCCAACAATACATTGAATTTAGAAAACTAGCGCATTTGGAAATAAATATTCGAATTTAGAATAATCATCGAAATCTCTTTGTTATGTTCTATTTTCAAAAATGTACTTTGTTATACCAACCCCATAAACAAAAAATAAATTTGAGTTTAAAAAAGGAATGCATTTGGAAATAAATATTCGAATTTGGAATACTGATATTGATGATTATAGATACTTCTTTAGGCGCGTTATGAAAAATTGATGAGAGTGAAATTTTTCGATGCGCGCGCACCGTGACACAAAATTCAGTATGGGCGCCGAGCGTGCGCGAGCGAGATGGGAATAAGACAATCTACAAGTAAAAAGAAATAGAATATGCGTGACGTTAGCAGCTATGCCAAGAATTTTGAATGACCATAATGACATTTGTAGTACCTTTTATACAAATAAAGGAGTTTTAATTATTTTTTCAAAGAAATTTAGCAATGCTTTGCACAAAGACCTATTGTTACTTAGTTAAAAGGTTATGAAACGTACCTAGTCATTAAATTGAATTAATATTATAATAAAATAATAATTATTATTTTTATTAATATTCATTAATAATTGAATAATATACTAAATATTAAATGTTATCAACGTTAAATATTTATTATTAATTATTTAATATTTAAAAAAAATAAAGATAGCCCAAGAAGCATAACTTCTTACGCGCGTAGGGGAAGGCCGGGCAAAGTGAACACCCCGGGCAAAGCGAATAGTCCCCACTACTTCTGAATTATTCGTTCGACGGTTATCACGCCATCGTAGTGGCGTTCCGTCATCTTGATTTAGTGTGCGGCAAATACTAAAGCAGGAGGCCGCGTCGCGTGCCGCCCGCAGAGTGGAGATTTGTGTTTTTGTGAAAAAAAGATAGATTTTACGAGGTAAGTATATTGATTTTATTTCCAATTTTATTAGTTCTTGATCTTTAGAAATATTTTAATTCAGTACCATGTCAAAGTAGGTTTTTATTGTATCTTTCACAGAAGTTTAGAATTATTCGTTTTTGCACAAAATTTGTTAACCTCAAAAGTTACCTAGTCGGGCAAAGAGAATAGGGCAAAGTGAATATGGTATCCACTTTGCCCGCCATTTGTTATAATACATATTATTGACTTGTGATTTCATCATCTTGTTTATTTGTTTCAGATGGTTCATAAATATAAAAAAAAAACTAAGCAAGGGTCGTGGGATGAGAATGTCATGAAAACAGCGATTAATTTGTGCAAAGCTGGAGAATCCATAAAAAGCACAGCTAAAAAGTATGGGTTAGCCTATGCAACCTTGTACAGGCACGTAAAAACCGGCTCCTCTGCTCCAAAATTGGGTCGATTCCGTCCTGTTTTCAATGAAGATCACGAGATAGAGTTGTTAACATATCTGAAGAATATGGATTCTGTATTTTTTGGACTAACTCGAGACGATTTCAAAAATTTGGCGTTCATATACGCTGCGAAAAATAATTTGAACTATCCGAAAAACTGGGACAAGTACGAAAAGGCAGGAGATGACTGGTTATCGTCATTTTTGTCTCGCCACAATCAAATTTCCCTGAGGACTCCAGAAGCAACATCGGTTGCAAGGGCTAAAGGATTTAACAGACGTGAAGTTGGACGTTTTTATGAAAACCTTGAAGCTTTGACTGCAAAACATGACATTGATGCATCTAGATTGTACAACATGGATGAGACAGGTATATCAACAACTACCAATAAGCCACCTAAAGTGCTATCAACGAAAGGAAAGAAACAGGTTGGCATAATTGCCAGTGCAGAACGTGGTCAATTAACGACGGTCATTGGTTGCTGTAATGCTGCTGGTTCGTTTCTCCCACCATTCTTAATTTTTGCTAGGAAAAAGATGCAACCCAGACTACTTGATGGTGCGCCACCCGGCACTCAAGGTACCTGTACTCCAAATGGCTGGACTTCAGGAGAGGTATTTCTTGATTGGATGCGTTTCTTCGTGGAACATGTTCGGCCTACACCAGAGAAAAAGATACTTCTACTATTAGACAACCATGAGAGCCATAAGTATTACCCAGCTTTGGATTACGCTAGCAAGAACAACATCGTAATATTATCCTTGGCTCCACATACAACGCATAAGATGCAGCCCATGGATGTAGCCGTTTATGGCCCATTGAAAACATATTTTGAAAGGGAGGTAAATGCTTTCCAAAAATCTCACCCTGGACGTATTATAAATCAATACGATGTGGCCAGACTGCTATCACCAGCTTTTCTGAAATGTGCAGTAGCCATAAATGCCGTTCATGGTTTCGAAAGACCTGGTATTTGGCCAGTGAATAAATATGCTTTTGGCGACGAAGATTACGAACCAGCTGCTGTGATTGCAGGCACGTCTAACATGAATATTGGCACAGAAAGCACAAACTCACCAGAAAGGATTGATATTCCAGGATCTTTTGCAGAAACTTCTTCAACCCCTTCGCCTTCACTTATTCAAGAATTTGTTTCACCAAATCCAGTGGATCCTCTAGTAAAAATAATTCCATCACCAAACAGAGCTACCCCTTCTGAGCTTGAAGCCCTTGTTGTGCCAATTACAGACTCTTTTAAAACACCTGAAAAGATTAGTAGCGAAGTTGGATGTACACCTGAACCAGAACCTGGATGTTCCCAAATTTCTTCCGCTGTTGAGCCGGATGTAGCTACAAGTGCTCAGAAAATTGACACAATGCTGCCAGAGACCGAAGTAAATACTCAACGAAATACAAGCCGTGACAAATCACCAGATCCGGAACCTGGATGCTCAATCTCCCACTACAGTCCTTTGGTTTTGAGACCTATACCAAATCCTGCCAAATCAATGACCACTCGTAAACGGAAACTACAAAAATCTGAAATATTAACGAGTACGCCGATCAAGGAAGAGCAAAAGCAGAAATTTGAGAAAAATAAAGTTAAGAAGGTTACTAAAAGACTGGATGATAAATCAACGAAAGTTCTTGTTAAGCCCGTTCCTAAGAAAACAAAGACTGTCAAAAATAAGAAAAAAGCTAAACAGACAAAGAAAATTAAAGAATTTAAGGATATATTATGCTTTTTTTGCGGAGAAATTTACATTGAAGAAGATGATAATCCTATTGAAAATTGGATTCGATGTGACATTTGTCAACAATGGTGTCACGAAGAATGTTCCGCATTCAATGGCACGGAAGGGTATATTTGTGATAACTGCCAATCTTAATTTTTTAATTATTTAAGTTCAAGTTATGTTTTTTTTTCAGTTTATTAAAAAAAAGTTTCTTTAGTTTGTTACTCTCGTTTTCAGAGTTATTAACATGAGTATTCACTTTGCCCGAGTACTGTATCCGCTTTACCCAGGGGTCCGGGCAAAGCGAATACTTTCGTACTTTTTTGAATTCTATTTCCAGTTAATATATGTTTAATTATTTAGGTTAACTGATGACAGTATTTGTAAGAGCAATTAATAAAGACTGATTTGTACTAGTTATTTTGTTTTTATACCTTATACCTTTTCGGCTATAACCTTAAATATCTTAAGATATCCACTTTGCCCGGCCTTCCCCTACATAAGTTTTTTTTGTTTATATAAGCAACTATCAAATAAAATTTGACTTTAGAACATTCGAATATAAATGAAATACATAATGATATATTGCCAATGCAAATTAATTGATACCTTTTTTTTAATTTTCATATCTTAATATGAATTGTCAAGTTATAGGGCATATAATTTATATAGTACGAGCTTGTCTACTTACAATGGAATATTGACAGGTTGATAATTGTATCATAAAGTAATTCCGGATCTAAATCTTACTTTCGTATGCGTTAATCATACATGACGTCACATGATATTATGAAATATAAGGAATTATTTAAAGTTTGAACCAAAAATGCGCCATAGTTAACTATTTAGTAATTTAATCGGTTACCGAATAAAATAATACAGTACTAAGTTAAGTTAAAAGTCAGTGGTGAACGACTGCAGTCACGTGATCACTACGTGAAGTGAAATTTTTCATAGAAAGAAATACAAGTTCAATCGGCAGTTCATCCGTCATAAGCACGGAACACTAAAAACAATAGAACCTAATTTAAAACAGGAAAATGAAATCCTTTAGCAATATTCGAATTTGGAATGAAATTGACATCACTAGTAATCAGCTGTCATAACCAGAGCCACTCCAAACCGAATATCGAAAGCGTTCGGGAAATCGCGCCTTTTGAAAAATACATGGCTGGTTATAAAATGGTTCGAAATTCAAAATGTTTTTTTAAATTTGTATATGTTTAGTGTCATTTAACAACGCAATATATACAAACTATTTATTGTTTAGCACCCTCCCTGTAACAGTCTCTCTTCAACAACTAAATGTATGGAAAAAAAATGGCACATACTAGAGAAGGAACAGGTCAAAAATACCCATAAACAAGCCTGGGATGTCAAGTGTATGAAGAGATCAGGAGATCGATCTCTGTCTATCCCTTCGGGAAGGTGTGTATGTCATTAATCGCTCTGATTAAGGAATCATATAAAGTATTCATTTCCACACGATTCAGACTTATTTTTTTAACATCTGACAGCTGTCAGCTGCTATTACAAATTCGAAAATTTATTTCCAAATGCATTCCTTTTTTAAATTCAAATTGATTTTTTGTTTATGAGGATAACAAATTTAAAATTAGAACATAACAAATAGATTTTGATGATTATTCTTAATTCGAATATTTATTTTCGAATGCGCTTGTTTTCTAAATTCAAATGTATTGTTTGAGTTGCGTACATATTTGAAATTAGAACATGACAGGTATGACGTATTACAAGAAACTTTTAGTTATGTTTCGTCATAATTTTGTTAAACCTATTTAGGTTGATTCTAAGGCTGCTTTCCTCACGATGTTTTCCTACACCAAGAGAGTGTCAAATGCCCACACAGAAGGTCCATAGATGCTGTGTGTTCGCTCTCAGGGAAGAGAGTCTCGCAATAATTGACAGAATAATCCAAAAGTTCACACAATTCACGAACTCTATTAGGAAGTATGTTCAGTGCAGACTAAATTTGATTCGAGTGAAAACTAGAGCCAATTTGATTTGTGACTCGCGCGAACTTCATCAAAAAGCCTAGTGATGTTCCACTGTCGATAGTTTTAGATAACCGGTTTATTTGAACCGGTACAAAGTACTCATTTAATTTTAAGCATCAGGATGATTACTATACGTTGTCAAAATAACAAAAAAGGCAAAGGAGGCAAATGGCTTAAGTGATACCGCTCATGGACAGTCACATTACCAAAAGCATCACAAGTGTGTTGCCGCCCTTTTTTCAACATAACAGGGGGAATCGGGCAGGAGGCTCATGTGATGTTAAGTGATACCGCCCATGCACAGTCACACTACCAAAAGCCTCACAAGTGCGTTGCCACCCTTTTTGCTGCAGAACAGGGGAAAACGGGCAGGAAGCTAATCTGATGTTAAGTGCCATGAACACTCACATTGCCAGAAGCTCGCAAGTGCCGGCCTTTAAGAATTGGTACGTTTCTTGAAGAACCCTAAGTCGAGTTGGTTCGTAAATAATTCAGTAGGCAGCTGGTTCCACATAGTGGAGGTGCAAAAAGTGATAAAAACTCTGGCCTTTGCATGATATCAGTAACTTTCCAAAGACATTTTCTAAGTATTATATCATAAAAAATAAACACACACAGTCAACACAAATCTGTCGAAATGAACAATCAAAGGCTTTATAAAGCGTTAATAAATATTATAACAGCTAAACCCATTTTACGGTAAACATAAAATTACCGATAAGGGCACATCACTAGCGCTTCCTTTGATGAGGCGTTTAAGTGAGTTTCACTTTGATCTCGCCGCTCTGCAAATTGACTTGCTTCCGGCCACAGTTAAAATACGTAATATATATTTAACTACCAGACCGGCCAAGCGTTGCTATGGCTAAGGTTTTTGTTATATTACATAGTAGTATACTATTCGAAGGAAGCGGCAGGAAAACACCAGTCATGGGAACCACCATGCTTTTTTGGTGGTTATGCCATTTAATTGTAGCTTATGTGAAACGTTGGTACTTTCAACACAGCGCCATCTGTTAGAATTGTGACTATCAAATAATAAACAAATATTTTGCAATAAAACAATATTGCTGGTATAAATTGAGATGTAAGCTATCCTATCTTTTAAGTTGGATCAAACTACACATGGTGTGCAAATTTTATTGATATCGGTTTGGTAGTTTAGGAGTCCATAGCGGACAAACAACGTGACACGTAATATATATATATTAAGATAGAACACTCTAATACAGCCTGTAACTATTGAGATATAGGGCACAAATCTGTGTGTCTGGGTGTGTCTTTATTTAGAAAATAAAGACAGACACAGAGATGAAGTAGGTATTTTTACGTTATCAAAGCAAAACTCCTTTTCGTTCGAAGAGAAGTTATGGCGTAGCTGTTTTAACTTTGTAGAGGAATTCTTAAACACATTTTTAATTGACCCTTTGTGAAAATTTTTGAAAAATCGTAATTATTTCATGTAATGTTACGTTGTCAGGGTTTTACATAACACTGTTACAGATTTCTATAGTAATACTACAAACAACATGGATCATTTTACCCCAGAGACTTTTCGGTTCTCTGGAATGAAAACTTTTTAGGTTTTTCTGTGAATTTTTCTCTACGTAAACCTCAGAGTTCAAGTCATAAGATTTTAATTAACACATAAAAATAGGGGTTGACCGTAGAGGGGTGAAAATAAGGGGTTGTATGTATTTTCGTATGCTGTAACATAAAAAAATTAAAACGAAAAAAAATTGTATCTAAAAAATGTAAATAAAACTTGTTGAGGTGGACACCCCTTATTACTGAGGGATTTGAAATATATATAGAAGACGATTCTCAGACTTACTGAATATGCATAAAAAATTTCATAAGAATCGGTCGAGCCGTTTCGGAGGAGTATGGGAAGAACATTGTGACACGAGAATTTTGTATAGCGATTTAATTCATAACACACAAATATACAGTACTTACAATATAACCTACATAATAATAACAATTAACAGATTCCTATCACATCGTGTTCTTAAAAAACCTTTATCACAAAACAGAAATTAAATTAATCAATTATTTAACCACCAATAAATATTGGTATTACCAAGCATTCTACCATTTATTTACGCGCCTAGGGAACGCCCAAGGCAGCATCGCCGACCATAGACACCTAGATTAGAGGTCGTATCTCCTAGGGACCACCTCACAGTCGATTCCACAGTTCCCTAGCTCGCAAAAGGGAACTGGCCCTGGAAGACTCGGGCCGTGGAAGATTTCTAGCCATCAAGGTGATGCTGATGAAATTTTGAGTTAACACGGCTCGTACGGAGAGTTCAAACATAGACATAACATTTATTACTTACCAAAATACACCCACAAAATAACAATAATTAAAGAAAAAATAATTAAATGAGAAATATAAAAAATCCCTATTCCCATTCGGTTTGTTTCAAGTGTGTAATACGTGTGTGCTGTGGTTGTAATTTGGCCCTGGCTCAGCATCATGCTGAAGAGCAGAATGTTCCACAGCGCTGGTCATTTTGCCAGAGACCACAGCAGTTTGCGCCTCAGTCGCAAATAAGAAAGAAAAGGAAAAATAATAAGGAGAAAAAAAAATGAGTTAAAGTTAGCAGTGTATGTAATGAAGTCTGGTGTCAAAGTGTATAGTAAATAAAATAAAATTAAAAGTTAAAAATAAGAATAATTGTTAAGAAGTAGATTTAAAAAAAAATGAAGATTTTATTTATCTATTATGTTCCATTCTACGCCCTTGATTTGAGAACTTTCATGTATATTTCTTTTTTGACGGTCATAGTTACCTATATAAAATAAATAGAATAAATGATTTTGAATTTTAACGGAGTACACATTGTACACAGGCTTTTTAAGTTTAATAAATAAAACAAAAGTGTTATATTCACATAAGCAATAGACAATTGTACTATAAACACGGAATTGATTAGAAGGCGGGAGAAAAATCGTGAAGCACTGATAAATAATTCATGAAGCACTTGTCCGATTGGCCGCCATTTTGTTTATCTGTGGCTTCTTCACGCGTTAATGTAGTCTATAGATTCGGTTTTTAATAGCTCAAACTTCAATCAAGATTTTAATCAGATACTAAGTTTCATCAAAATCTGGATAGTTCCAGTCATTTTGGTGTACGTAAAATATTTTTTGAAGTTATACTTCTTTGGGCGCGTTATGAAAAATTTATGAGAGTGAAATTTTACGATGCGCTCGCACCGTGACACAAAATTAACAGAATGTAGTTGCCCACGGAAGATGCTACGGCATTGGACATAATTTAAAAACTACATTCGAATAATAATAGAATTTATGTTAATAATAAATTTTTATTTAATTTTTCAAATGTAAACTGAACTTTATTAACTAAAATGACTCCTTTTCCAGTCTTTGATTATTTATATGTAATTAATTATTTGCATGCAATCAAAAACTATTTTGAATAATGCCAAAGAAGTATAACTTCTTTCGCGCGTACATAAGTACACGCACCCTTTTTTAATGAAAAACTTACCAACAGTGGTGAGAAGCATATTATCGAGGAGTAGAGCTATGGCGACAATCACCAACACCAGTTTGCGGGACTCCCGCATGGCGTCGATGCGCGCGCGCCACCCCATACCTAAGCCGTCTGATGCGGCGCCCATGGTCTGTGAAAAAAGATTTCAATAGCAATAAGAAATGTAATATTCAGATAAGATTTTTGTTAAAAACCGTTAATAAGCTTCTAGGTGAGGGGGGTTCGATTCCCAGTTCGAGGGCAAGTTTTAATTTAATTTAAATTTGTTCTCGACCTTTGGGAGGGTTGTGCGGTACCCGGCGAGTGCCTAAACCGTACATGGAAGGACATGGTCGAATTTCTAAGGCAAAAGCACGAATTATAAAAAATATACTTGACGCTGGCTAATGCACAAACCGTGCCAGAGCCATAAAAAACCGTTAATAATGTAAATTGTCATTTCACTGAATACGATTGTTAATCTATAAAATAAATAAATCAGTATTAGTATCTGTTTCATGATCATGTCAATTGAATAGGTAAGTAGGTGATCAGCCCCCTGTGCCTGACACACGCCGTCGACTCTTAAATGCGCACATAGACAAAACGTCGATTGGTGTACAGCCGGGGATCGAACCTATGACCTCAGGGATGAGAGTTGCACATTGAAGCCATCAGGCCGCCACTGCACTACTAGAAAGTTTATATAAAAACGTTGTGATTTGTGCAAAGAAATTAAAGAACGCATAGTTTTTTTTTCTAAAATGATAAATCACAGATTAAACATTTCAAGATTTCTATTCATTTAAATATTCAAAATGACAATTGACAAGACGACGCCATTTCGTGAGAGGACTCATTAGCGCGCCAGTTTCCTGTCGCCATTTTGATTTCAATGGCTCGGCACCCTTTATTTTAATTATCGCAATAAAGCACTGACAAATTGAGATGGAAAAAGAAATTGAGAAAATGGATATAAAATTTAATCAGCGAGATTTGTGTGAATACTTCTTGGGAGGTTTTGATTCGCTTTATAAAACTGAATTATTAAATTCATTATTTCCATTAAAATTAAGACATTGAAACGTTGATAGGACGGTCGAAGTGGGAATAAAAGCCTTATTAAGGGCTTTAGGTCTTGGCCTCAGATTTCTAAATCTGTTTCATGATCATTTTTAAATCTACTAGGCAAGTCTAATCAGCATCCAGTGCCTGACACACGCCGTCGACTTTTTGGGTCTAAAACATGTCGGTTTCCTCACAATGTTTTCCTACACCGTTCGAGCAAATGTTAAATGCGCACATAGAAAGCAAGTCCATTGGTGCACAGCCGGGGATCGAACCTACGACCTCATGAGAGTCACACGCTGAAGCCACTAGGCCAACACTGCTCTTAGCATTTTTGTACGTACAATAAAATTGCCAGTTAGTTTAAGCAAAAATAGCTATACGCGTGAGATATATAGACCTACCTACTAAAACTCTAACAAAGAGAAGTTAGAAGCAAAATTTTTGTATTTATTCATTTCTCTCTTCTTCTCAAAGTGGCGAAAACTAAATTTAAGTCTTATGTAGTAGAAATGATTAGGTCAAGTACCTAAAATAATTAATATGTCAAATGGAAGATACTAGCTGACCACGATAAAGGGAATCCTAGTGTGGGAGTTAGTGAACTTTATCTATTAACTATACATCGGTTTTATTGTGTGTAGTTATGTTTTTACTTTCTTTCGAAATTAAAACATTTTTTTTTATGATGAGGGTAATTTTTTGACGGATGATACGCAATAATAATAATAGTAGCGTCACGAAGATGTGCAGCGATTTTGTAGCGAAGGCCGATTGAGAGAGAGTAAGAAGGGCGAATTTTCTCATAGAAATTCTAATTTTAAAATTAAAATTTCGTAAAGAGAACTGAAATATTAATATTTTATATTTTACGCAAAATAATTTAGGGAAATCTCAAATGACAAATTAAATGCCACGTGTTTTTATTATGAAAAAAATAAATTTATAATTTGTATTAATTTTCGACACTTAATATTTTAATGACAATTAAATTTATTAAATTACAACTACACGGTTGATCCGAAGAGATTCGAAGCCATTAATAACAAAAATATATAATAACGATAACAATGATAGTAATAATTCTATTACAATTAATGAAATTCTGTAATAATCTTACTAGTAAGGTAAAATGAAATAATTGTATTTGTATTCATGTCTATGATAATAAAAGCCTTTTGTTAAACTTTATTTAACCAATTTCGTTAAGTTGCATATAGTAGATCATTTTTCGAAAAATAAGGTCACAAAGAAGTTTCACTTCTTACGTGTGAACACCTAGTACACGCACACATTTTTTTATTTCACTTTTTCATTATATGTTTTGAAATGTTTAATGTTTTTCATTTACAATTTCCTAGTCATTTCTTCCATTAATATTTCTTAAGAAGATTTTTTTTCAATACAGTTAAGTTAAATTTTGAGTATTTACACTCGTAAACTACTCCACCGTCACAAATTGATAAAAATTCGCAATAAACAATTATTGCCGCAAAATTTGAAATCATTCGTTGAAACAAAAAACGTCATGTCGCTTACGTCCTTTTGTGTTTGGGCTTTCTTTTTCAATTAATATTGAAATTCGATAAATATTTGAGTATAAATTTAATCTTAAAATGGCTGATCTTAAGTCGTATCAAAATAATTTTAATATTATTTGGTTCTTCCTAAAGTTAAATTTCCGATGCTATACCGAAGTATGAGTAATCTAGAGTTAGAATTATTAATTAAATATTAAAATACTCACCCTAAATATACTCAGAATACATCACGAGTAAAGGGACGTCCGCTCAGCGCCGCGTCTAAAGACGGACTAACCGTTGCCTCACACTCAAAATACAGCTTGGAATGCAGACCACAGACAAAGAGCTACGCTATATATCAATCCACCCCCTTTATACAACTAACGTACACGGAACGCAGGGGATGAGGGAGGTCTTTCGCCTGGTCGACCCTTATCAGAAGCCTGATAACGCCAGCAAAAAGATTGCGACCTTATATCAACGGAGTAAGGTTGAAATTCAAATAATAAATGAGATATATCCTCATATAATTTGAAGATATACGAACGTAGATCTTATTGTATGGGATTAAGGTTGACTTTGATTTGAATAGAAATGTAGAGCTACAGGTTTTCGATAAGTTTTCAGTAAGTGACGCGTGGGGGCTGATGGATAATGTCATGATGAATTTTCGGCAATGAGCCGTGACGTATCGTTTCTTTGTTCGAAATTTGAAAATGGAATTTAAAATTGGCGGCAAACATATTTTATATTGCATTCAATTCTAAATTTGAAATTAAAAGTAGCCTGTCAAAAGTTTTGCAATTCTTTAATTGGTATGTTAATTTTAAATTCAAAATTGGAATTAAGAGTGAAGACTGTTAGGCATAGCTATTTAATACCCTTTAAACTTCTAAGATTTTACTTGAAACTGGCATAAAGTTGAAGCTATTGCCAAATAGTTAAAAAAAAAACTTCTAAGATTTATTCTAAATTTAAAAATTTATATTTAAGTATGCTAATTCTGTTTTTTAATTCTAAATTCAAAACTTCAACGCTGTTTCAAGCGTGCATGTATTTAGTTATTTATGGCGGGAAATAGTATTACTTAAAAATAAGTTTTTTTATGATGTTTATTATAAATCTGTGCAAAATGGGAGTAGTATTACGAATACTATTATGTCCCGTGTTGGAAAACGTAGTTTACTTGTTAGGAGAACAATTGTCGGGAAATTTCCACCACCCAAATGTACAAACGGCACATTATTTGAATTTCTTTATTATTTCAAATATAGAATATATTTAAAATTTCGAAATCAGAATGGAACGCTGTATCGTGTGGGACTCGTGCCGAATGACCAGTTTCCGTTTTAATATTCCAAATTCAAGAATTCAAAAATGGAATGATAACCCGAAATATTTTAAACGTAATTAAATTTATTGCTATCATTACCGCGAACGGTATGAAATATTTTTTCATGTTAAATTAATATTCTAAATTTAATACATAATTTAAAATTGGAATAATAGACTATAATTGTAGACACAGGCAAGTGATGGGCTCTTTAATGATTGTGTTTTTAATACACATGGCGTAAACTCCAGTTCGATTCCCGTCGAAACAATAACAGATGCCTACATTTTAGTACTAATGCTATTTTTATAATGGTGTCTATTTTAATTCGACAAATAATATTACATTAAATAAAAATATCACGTAGAACCTTCTCAGCCTCCACCGTATCGTCATAAGAGGTCCTTAATTTCTATTCCCCTCTCTTTCTTACACTTTGAAAACTATATTTGCGTCTCGCTCTACGTCTCTAAGTACATTCCTTTCGCATTTATGACCCATACAAGTATAGAATACGGATTTACTTATCTTTATTTTATTAGGATTTTTAGTGGAAATATAATATTTACGGTTTTCTTAAAATATTTTATCTTTTACATTGCTTTTATTTTGCATTGTATAAAAGAGCAACCGCTATTTTAAGCTGTATTAAATGTTATAAAAAAAAAAAAATATCACTCTTATCAGTTTTCTCTCTTTCTCTCAAATTGTATTTACGCTGTATTAAAAAGAGACAGAGAAGTTTAGTTCAATCTGATTTTGGACATGACCTACGTAGATATCCGTAGACGCTTGTAGGCATCGTAGCACGTCTACGAATACCGTAGAGCAGTAATTCCGTTTTAAGAAGAATTTTTTATTAAATTTTTGAAGATAATTTTAACATATTGAATGTTATATTATACTAGCTGACCGGGCAAACGTCGTTTTGCCATGTATATCATTTATAATAAAAAAATAGGAGTTGATCGTAGAGGGGTGAAAATTAGGGGTTGTATGTATTTTTAATGCTGTATCATAAAAAAATAAAAACAAAAAAATATCTAAAAATTAAAACAAAAAAATATCTAAAAATTAAAAAAAAAAATTTGGGGTGGACTACCCCTAACATTTAGGGGTATGAAAAATAGATGTTGGCCGATTCTCATAGGTACCAGATAAGCAAAAAAAATTTCATCAAAATCGGTCAAGCCGTTTCGGAGGAGTATGGCAACGAAAACTGTGACACGAGAATTTTATAAATTAGATTATATATATATTTATGTTTACATAACAAATTTTTTAAAATTTCTGTATCATTAAGGCTCTTCGAAGTTCTGGCACGTACCGTATATTTTTAAGCATTTCCATGCAATAATTTCCCTCACTTTATAATAAAATCATTTCGTTTTAAACGTGACGTTAAGTGACACCGCCGCCTATACTCTTAATACCAGAGTGCTCAATGCGTTACCAGCCTTTTAAAAATCTGAACGCTATTTCTTCAAGGACGAGAAGGAAGAAATTGGGACGGAAATACTTCTCTCGGCAGCTGATTCCACTGGGAAGTGCGCACCAAAAACTGGCTTAAAAATACTCTGTAGTGGACTTAGCACCTGCTACGGGTGGAATTTCTTATTCTGCCATTCGAGGAAGGAAAGAAAATGTATTTTATTGAATAAAAAAAATTAATAATCAGGATTGAGTACCAAGCTACCAGGATAACGCAAATTATAAGAAGAAACCGTGGGGTTGAAGGACACAGGCGCTAATTAAGGACTCCCACACAAAACTGCGATGCGATGCGATGCGAATTTCTGCGATACGATTTAGTGCGGCAAACCATTTGGTAGGGCGACCATTCCTTCGTAGTCAGCCGTACTGGACGTGTTTTTAGGAAGCGTAAGATGGATCGCAAATAGATTATTGCACTGCTGTTATTGTTAAATAGATATAAAAGAAAAAGAAGATTCTGGGTTCATCTATTACGATTATGAACTCTGATGCAAACTTTCACAGACGCTCTTCCACGCATCTTGCTTAATAAATTTATTTTTATTGTTCATCACTTGTGTCTCAAAAGACGGAACGCTCCTCAATTAAAAATATTAAAAAATCCATATTATATTCCGCATTTTTTTATAAACAAAGAAGGCGGCGGAGGCGCCGCTCGTCTTTCTCTAAAGCTGTCTCAGAGCGGACTAAAATGGCGTCACCAAGGATGACGTAATATCGCAAGAATGTGCGATGCGAAGCAGATCGGAACTTCTTGCGGTGGGTTCGTGCGAATTCGCAGATATTTGCGATGCGATGCGAATTCGCAGTTTTGTGTGGGAGCCCTTAAGTTGGTGCTTGGTGGTACCGGTGACCTCAGAATTGGTGCTTTCCTCACTCAACAAACGCAATGCCAGCAATTTTTTTATATAACAATGGGCAAACGTACAGGAGGCTCATCTGATGTTAAATGATACTGCGGCCCATATACACTCTTAACCAGATGGCTCGCGAGTGCGTTGCGGGCCTTTTAAAAATTGGTTATGGAAAAATTAAAAAAATCATTTGTTCATGTATGTGGTTCCACATAAATAGTGCATAAAAGGTACTAAAGGGACTAAAGTATATAGAATACACTTTTTGGAGTCTCACACCAGGAAAATATCTTCTTTAGGTGCCTCTTTTTTTTCAAAAGAGTTTAATAAAGAGGCGTTTTAGTTGGATTTTTCGTATTGCAATTTAAGAGTGGGAGCCGTGACGTCACGGATTAGAGGCAAGTGCAGATTGTTGTAGGACAGAGACGAATGGACTTAGAGTGGAATGGAGTCGTTTAGTGTATTAATTAACTAATAAATTTATATATTTTTATTTCGTAATCTGCTAACAATATAAAAACAAACAATTATACTTAAAAATATAGCCTATATAGCATACAATAAAATATAATATTTACAAAAAGGATGTAACATATAAAATAAAAATTATTCAATACATTAACGTGGCTGTGATAGTGTAAAACATATTTTAAATAAAAAAACCATATTCCAAGATAGCTTAAACAAGTCAAGACTAAAATATTGGTCGTTGAGGAAATGAGATTTTTGACAATACTATTATATTTTCTTAACTATTTTATTTTGAAAATTATTCGATGATTAGTCTGTTCCTGTATTGTGACTATATTATTACGTTCTCTAGTTTGTAAGGCCAAGGTTTTGGGCCACAAGGGCCGTTCTTACTTTTTTTTTTTTTTTTTAATTACTTAAGCAGATTTACTGCAGCTATCCCTCCCTTCCTCTTGTCAGAAAAAGTAAGTAAAGCTCTCAAAAATAATAGTAAATAAACGTATTAATTTTTGTAGGAATCCTCGAAAATGGATTTCGTTTTCAAGCATAGACAATGGTAGGGTAATATGTGTAAAAAGTAAATAATTACTGTTGACGTAATCACAAAATAATAAAAAAGTTTGTGTGTGTGTTTCAGCTACGACGCACGATTGGAGTTTACTCCTTACGATCAATAAAATGGCGATAATGTTCTGTGGCTGTCGACCATATTTTCATACTAAAGGTGGTAAGAATATATGTTTTTATAATATAAATGTTTGTAGTAGTAATAAAACGTACATCGTCTTTGCCCAAATAGGATTTTCTTTCTGTGACCAAAGTTACCTTAATAGTAAGAGAAGAATAAGAATGAACAATCTTTTTGGTTTAAATTTCACTGACCATTACTATTGATAGAACTCTATGGTACGCTAGACAATCTACTTTTATTTTTTACACCTGTCAACACTGACAATGTTGTAACGTGGCTGTCAAAACGTGAATTCAAAATAGAAAAGTCTGTGTAATGTATTCCATCTCATTCTTTTACACGTTCAATCCATTTGTCTCTTTCTACATAACGCCTCAACGTTTCGTGTTACACTTGATTTTACTCCTCATAAAATTTCCGTACCGGGCCTTATAACTCAAATCGTTTCTTAAAGTAAACTCCAAAAACCCCCCTCCCCCCTTTAGTGCGTACGTAATAATTAAAAAGCCCCACACCAGCGTCAACGACAAGCATTTAATTTTGAACAAAACTGTCGTCATCGTTTGCTTTTTTCTAAGTAGGTTACTTTCTTTGCCTGACACATCTCGATTTGGGTCTGCATTACTATGGTTTCCTTAACCCTACTAGAAACTCCATTTTTGCATAGCTGGCGTTTGAATATACAACCTATATGAGAGTTTTCCAGCCATTTCATTTATTTATTAGCTTGGTTGAAACGTACGTATTCCCTCAGCGCAACTGCTTAGTGTGGGA
The DNA here is from genome assembly GCA_963693345.1 of Pieris melete. Classification (NCBI taxonomy): domain Eukaryota; kingdom Metazoa; phylum Arthropoda; class Insecta; order Lepidoptera; family Pieridae; genus Pieris; species Pieris melete. The sequence goes on along the minus strand of CAVNZK010000368.1, from coordinate 1,141,959 downwards.
GGGTAATGTGGGGCTCGCTATTGTGGAAACCCACTAAAACCCCAACGCATGACCGATTAACGCAGTATCAGCAGAGCCTTATTCCGCTACACAACAATCGATACGACTGCTACGTCCGCCTCTCCAAGTCAATTGTTATTTTGTGATGATACAAGATACATCAAGTTTCCTACCACTTCGGGGCTGTCCGTTTATCTACCTAAAGCTTCAATCAATCAAGTCCAGTGCTTGCAGAGATGCATCAGTATCCTTTCTTTTGGACCCCGGCTTCCCCACTTGGGCACTTTTTAGGTGGTGAGGATTTGGAAAGCGCGTCGCGTACCACCTTCAGCTAGAACAACACAGCCCTAAATCCGCGACGAATTTTATAATGTACCATTACTGCGATGAACAGTATTAAAATAATAGCGACTCCTATCCATTCGCTATTCTCATTCCCAAAGGGTCGGTTTAAGTGCTAGATAAAGATAGAAATAGACATATTACAAGTGGAAAAGAGATGGGTATAGATAGATTAGAAAAGGAATCGAATGTCTCGTGACGATTGATGATTAATTGGAGTTTTTAATATTTCACTTTGTACTTGTCGTATTGTGATTTCGCGATTCTTAAACCAGAAATTAATTTATTATTAAAAATAAAAGTGCGTACATAGTACACATGTAAGAAGTGAAACTTCTTTGTAAATTAATTATTACTAAGGTAAAAGCCCCAATAGGTGATCAAGTACCAGTATATGATCACTCCATGTATTTGTATATCTATATTCACACTGTTTACACACTGTATACGTGCTAATGATAATATAAATCAATAAAAAATCTGCATTTACAGCACAAGACGTTATGCGACAGAATTGCCATCTAAAGTTCCAATATGTAACTATTAAACGAATAGCGTGTTGCATCATTTGCCCTTTCTCACTCTCTCTCAATTGGTCTCAATCACACTCCCTTTTCATCGACAAAAACGCTGCACATCTACGTGACGTTTCATCCGTAAAAAATTCACCCTAAAGAAGTTTCACTTCAAACGTCGTTTTATTTAATCTAGCCCAGATTCATTAAAATTTAATGACTCTATCTGCACTGGACAATAGCGAGCCCTCTGGCATTGAGAGTGTCCATGGGCACTTAACATCAGGTGAGCCTCCTGCCCGTTTGCCCCCCGTTCTTTAAAAAAAAATAGATGCTCTGGAAATGTGGTGTTGGAGGTGGGATAAGAATTCCTTGGACAGCTGTGGAAAGAAACATTTCCATGCTAAGGTGGTAGTAAAGAAAGATAAAAAAGTAGTCTTTCGCCACATTTTGGACGCAGAGCTCCAGAACGTCTAGAATAACTCATTGTGACTGGCATATGATAAGAGACCTCTGTAAAGTAAGTAAAAAATCATTTTATCACAACGGTAACATAATGTACACTTATGACTTGTCAGTAAAGGAATACATATTAATGCTTCTAATTTTACATTTACTGCCAGTTCTCAAACAGGGGCGTAGAACGGAAGAGAAGAACTGGCAATATTACACCGTGTTCCACATGCCATATCAAGTAATTAATAATAATAACATAAATTAAAAACAAAGATTTGTCCTCTATCAGCAGGAGGCATGGTGAAATAGGAGCACGCACTTACATTCTCGTAACGTAACTTCGTAACTTCAACAACACGCAAACACATAGTTCAAGTACGACCAGTCACCACAAGCAGCACCCGTTCACGAGCATGACGCATGGCCAGCCATCGGCCCCCTCGCCATATTAGGGAGAGAGACAACCCGACGTATGGACGCCGCCACAAGCAATGACATTTAAGCGAGCATGGCGATCCTGCAATGTGAATTATATAGAGAAAAATCACAGAAAACCAAAAAGGTTTTCATTCCGGAAAACTGAACATTCTTAGGGGTAGCTTAGCAAAATTGTATATGTTGGTATGACCTAAGGAGAAACGAAGTTCGCGGGGGCAGCAAGTAATTAACAAACAGTCTGATTTCGTGTCACAAATATCTTTATATCTTTTACCGAGTTAAATTCACTTCATTTGAGAAGAAAGAACAATAGACCAGCCCTGCGATTCTGTAACTCACTTTTCGAACTCACACAGCGGTTTTCGCATCGGCGGTCGCTCTCAAATCAGTCGTGAAGCAGTCATTTTATGATTTGGCATTCTGAAAAGGTGGGAGCTTGTAGTTTATTGTTTATTAGAATGCCAAATCATAAAATGACTGCTTCACGACTGATTTGAGAGCGACCGCCGATGCGAAAACCGCTGTGTGAGTTCGAAAAGTGAGTTACAGAATCGCAGGGCTGAACAATGAATTAGTCAAATATTGGACGGATCACGTTCGCGACGAACCAACGAGAAATGTAATGGGAAAGTTTTTGAAAACTACGGACTTTCTTCCTTATTAATAAAAACGCACGTTTTAAAAGTAAAACTTTAGGCGCATGAGGGTAAAATTTTTACGGAACGTCACGAACATGTGCAACGTTTTTTTTTAAAGATTTGCTAGTATAATATTGAAGTGCAATTATTCATACATGAACACCGATGTTGTTTTTAATATCAATATCATTATTATTATATTAAGTAACTAGCTGACCCGGCGAACTTCGTACCGCCTAACAGTCAATGAATGTCGTGTTACTTTTTAGGTGAACTAATTTAGGCTTTGATGATCGTAAAACAATGATACAAAATAATATATTTATATAGATAGAAACAAAAAAGTATTTTATTATGATGAATAATGATGAAATACACAAACATACAATGATGAGATACAGAATGAGAATAAAAATAAAAGAAAAATAATGAAAAATCATAGAATAATCATAGTCTCAGCAACCAGGCCATAAGCTCCAAAAAAAATATAGTTGTTACACTATTTGACAGGATTGGACAACAAATGTTTGACATGTAATAAACAAATCAGCATCTATTGAAATGATTAAGTATTCATTACACATATCGAGTTTTCATTGTTTTGATGATGTATTCTGCTATTCGGGATGGAAACAAATCCAACAAATCAAAAACCATGGCAATCGGTCCAGCTGTTCTCGAGTTATAAGTGATGTAACAAACACGACTTTCTTTTATATATATAGATATTTTATTAAGTAACTAAACTACTAGTATAAGATCCCGCTATACAACGACCTTCACCGAGATGCTTATTTAATGAAACTTATTTTATATTTAATTTAATATGTCAATAAATATAATCCATATGGGTTGTCTAGCAAATTTCAGTCCAGAGTATGTTTAATTAATATTAAAAAAAAAAAGTTTTTTATAATTTGCATGTAGTAAATTTTTGAACTTTTTTCAATCAATATTTTTAATCAGGGTAGTATTATATATGTATCACTATAACCTTCTTTTATACTAAAGATGTATATATACTTTAGTGTCACATAAAAAATATACACATAAATAATTAATTGATTAAAAACAACCTAACGTTTGCATATTCTATGGGCTTCATACTTTCGATTGGTATAGAATTTATCTAATAATCATACCGGTGAAATGTTTAAAAAAATATTTTTTTTTTAATATTAATTAAAATACTCTGGACTGAAATTTGCTAGGCAACCCATATGGATTATATTTATTGACATATTAAATTAAATATAAAACAAGTTTCATTAAATAAGCATCTCGGTGAAGGTCGTTGTATAGCGGGATCTTAGACCAACCATTTTTGTGTTGGCTATGTATTTATATAAGGGCACAGAACCAAGACCTTTTTGCTAAGACCCAGTTTTATTTCAGAAAATATGGACATAAGTTAGCCATTATGATAATAATGAATTTGTTATATTATTTGGAAATTACTACCATATTTATGGTATTATTTCTATATACATAACAACAACTAATTTTAGTTCTGCTTTTTAATTAGCCTTAGTATATTTCATTAATATAGAAAGACTGGCAAAATTAAATTATGGGATTTGGGCAGCTTAATTACTCAATAATTAATTTACGCATGCACTTTTTTATATAACGGGGCAAGGGGGCATGAAGCCCAAATGTTATGTGATATCGCCATGGACACTCAAAGCCTTGGTCTTGCGAGTGCGTTGCCGACCTTTTTCTTTAGAACAGGGGCCAAACGGGCGGGACGCTCATCTGATGTTAAGTGATACCGCCGCCCATGGACACTCAAAGCCAGAGCGAGCCCTCTTGTCCATGAGCGACGGATATCATAACATCAGATGTGCCTCCTGCCCGTTTGGCTTCTGTTCTATAGAAAAAAAGGCCAGCAACGCACTTGCGAGCCTTCTGTGAGTATCCATGAGTGTAACATCAGATGATCCTCCCGCCCGTTTGCCTGTAATTACATAAAAATATATAATTAACACATTATGCAATGTCATAGATAATATGATAATAAAGGCATAGCGTATCGGAACAAAGGGAATATTTATAGAATACTCAGAGGGTGGCAATTGACCTGAACGGGGGTGGGAGTAAAACTGTAGATATGATTTTTAGTTCATACCATCCTTGCTCACTGAGGAGAGCGTCCGCGGTGTTAATAATAATTAATATGATTAAAAGAAGTATTAAGAATATCCATAGCGCAAAATCACCTGCATCATGAGCATACCCCACATACACACCTTCACGTACTTACCCTCACTTTTACACCATCATACAACACAACCAAATTAGGTACCACTTAGATAAACGTTTTGAATAGTTTTTATTTGTTTGTTTCCTTTTATAAATTCTTGAACCATTTTGTAGTTAAATGTGTTATTATGTATTCCATATTTGGCTATATTTTTAATGTAACTGTTTGTTATTGTATTTAATTTATGTTAGCTGTAGGTTTACAAAATAAATAAATAATAAATCAGTGACGCTCCAACCTTTTTAGGGGCTTAGATTTCTGTTTGTCACATGATCATTTGTCAATCTAATAGGCAAGTGATTAGTCTCTTGTGCCTGACACACGGTGTCAACTTTTTGGTCTAAGGTTGGTTTCCTCACAATGTTTTTTACCGTTCAAGCGCACGTTAAACGCGAACATAGAGAGTCCATTGATGCACAGCCGCGGATAGAACCTGCGACCTCAGGGATGAAAGTCACACGCTGAGGCCAAAACTGCAATAATAATAATAAAGCCATTTTAATTCCTCTACAAATAATACAAAGTAAATAGATGATAGTTTTGCTATTGTCATGTCTTCAAGTTATGGATTTGCTTGTTCTGGGTATGTTCATAATAAGTAAATATATAATTGTCATATTAACAAATATAATTAATAAAAGGAATTTTTGAGTATCTGTATTTTAATCTATGTCACGTTAAGGAGTCAAAGACAGAATGATACGAGGCACGTCTCATTGTGCTGGGCTTACATGGAGCGCATTCTCATTATATATCAAATCAAATAGCAAATCTTTCAATATATCAGTGAACTTCATTTATTTATCATATTCGTAATCCAACTATTTAATAAATTATAACAAACAAGAATTCTACTAAAAATAAAGTTACAGCAATAAAAAAACATATTATCCATTTTTTTTCACACACAAATATACAGTAATTATTATATTCTTAAACTACGTAATAGTAATAATTAAAAATTATTAACACAAAAATTAAACATCGTTTAGCGAGGAAAGCACCAGCTCTGAGGTCACCGGTGCCTAAGTTAGGGTCTACCAGGCCCTAACATAAATATTTAATTAGCGCCTGAAAAAAAAACTTAGTGAAACTTCAAAAAAAATCTAATAAATTACCATAATACGTAATAGGTTGAAACGATATATTTATATTATAGAACCAGGACTATGGTCTATGACGCTCACGTTATAAGCGAGTGCGTTGCCGCCATTTTAAAAATTGGTATGCTCTTTTGAAGAGTCTAAGTCGAATTGGTTCGTAATTTACTAGGTAGATGTTTTCACATATCGATAGAAACTGGCTTAAAAAAAACGCTCAGTTGTGGAACGACGGACGTCGAAGTCATACGGGTGGGACATAGCTAGAATTTTATTTAAATAGTATATAAATTTTGAAAATGAAAATAATTAGTAATAATAATAATAATTTATTGCAAGAATATGGTACAAAAATGGGTAAGACGGTACAATCGTAAGTTCGCATATTCTGCCACACACAATGGCGCGAATTTTTTTCTTAAGAAATTATACATTATTAGTCAAAGTCAATTCTTATATTATTAAAAAAGTATAACACGCAGGAAACAGAAGACTAATTGTTTTAACATATTAAATAAAAACTTATAATAATAAAATAATATACATTGAAATAAATAACTAAACTTAACATGCAAGGTTCCGAAGATACTGGCAGCGTATATATATATTATATTATTTGTATCGTACATATCATACTTTACTAAATATATATCAACTACAGTGTCTTACGCAAATAATCATTTATTGAATAGTACATTTTTTCCAAAAGTAATACACTAAGTCGCTTTTTAAAAACTTTAGTAGGAAGATCTTTTAATTATTCAAAACAGTTCCAGATGGATTTTTGGCACAGCCAATTTCTCCCCATGTCTACTTCTTACTTCGACTTCTACATTCGACTTAAAAATATGTATGTTTGTATGCACGAATAAATATATACGGCTGATATTAACGTATACGTCAAAATGGCGTCATGTAACCCCACTCTTTGCATTCAACAGGCTGGCGCTGACATGGAGAGGGGCGATCCCCCGCAGAGGGAGATGAGAATCGAAATTCATCCCATTCCAGCATTTCTGACCCGGTTTTATTAAAATATTGCATTAGCACGTGACGCCTCGCGAATTGGAAATAAGGACATTTTATAAAATAGGGAACAAACGGGCTGGAGGCTCACGTGATGTTAAGAGATGGATTCTCAATTCACACACATGGACTCTCAATGCCAGAGGGTTCGCGAGTGCGTTGCCGGCCTTTTTAATAGAAAAAAAGGCAAACCGGCAGGAGGTTAATCTGATGTTTAAGTGGCACCGCCACTCATGGACTCTCAACTCCAGAGGGTTCGCGAGTGCGTTGCCGGCCTTTTTTATAGAAAAGAGGGCCAACGGGCAGGAGGCTCATGTGATGTTAAGAGACACCGCCACCGATGGACTCTCAATGCTTGAGGGTTCCCGAGTGCGTTGCCGCCCTATTTTTTATAGAACAGAGGGCATACAGGGAGGAGGCTCATGTGATGTTAAGAGACACCGCCACCGATGGACTCTCAATGCCAGAGGGTTCGCGATTGCCTTGCCGGCTTTTTTTTATAGAACAGGGGGCAAACGGGCAGGAGGCTCAGGAGATGTTAAGAAACCGCCACCGATGGACTCTCAATGCCAGAGGGTTTGCAAGTGCGTTGCCGCCCTATTTTTATAGAACAGAGGGCAAACGAGCAGGAGGCTCAGGTGATGTTAAGAGATACCGCCACCCATGGACTCTCAATGCCAAAGGCGTCGCAAGTGCGTTGCCGGCCTTTTTTTCCCAAAGATTCACTTTTCGAGTCAAATATTTTTATTTTTACTAAAATGTAATAAATGAATTCTAACAAATTGGCAGATGGCTTTTATAAATTTGACAATTATTTAAATGGTCCTAATCCTTGGGATTGATTTGCTCCAATTCAAACAATTTGTATGACAATACTTGGCGATTAAAAAGAGTGGCGTAGATTTTCACGCTAGTTCTTACCCGCTCTACGCCCTTGACTTCCGAACTGGTAGTAAATGTAAATTTTGAATCAATTTAACATCTTTTCCGTTAACGATCATTAGGCTCCTGCCTCGAATTTTGCGGGCAGCGGGGCGGCGGCGGCTTGGCGCGGGAGCAGGCGATTGTACCCCTCGTTACCCGCCCTCGCACCGCTGCCACGCCGCTGTTTTCGAGAACCAGTCCATTTGATTTTACGCATAAGATCCTGCCGCTCCCGCGCCGCCGCCGCCCCGCTGCCCGCAAAATTCGAGGCAGCAGCCTAAGTGTACTTGGTTACTTATATGAATAAAGTTATTTTGAGTTTGAATTTGTATTCGTTGAGGAAAGCACCCGCTCTGGGTTCACCGGTACTATCTACCTGTAGTATTTTTTTTTTAGATTAGACAATTCACACCAATTGAGCTAGTCCCATGCTAAACTGATGAAGCTTGTGTTATGGGTACTAGGCAACGGATATAGGCACATACATATTATAGATAGATAGACATATAAATACATATATAAACACCCAAGACCTAAGCACAACACCAAATGCTCATCACATCGATGTTTGTCTCAGCCGGGGATCGAACCCGGGACCCATGGATCCGCGGTCAGAGGTACTAACCACTAGACCAATGAGCCGTCATATTTAGTTAAATAAGTTTTCTATTAATTTAGTATACAGTTACTGTAATGGAAAGTAAGGAACTCACAATTGTCAAAGTTAGATCAGAGCTTTTGAAGTAGGTTTATAATCTATATTTAAAAAACGAAACCATTATTATTTATCTGCTTTTCCGGAATTTTATCTATTATCGGAAAGGAAAAATATTTATCAAAATAATCGATATTTATTATCTTTGATAAGAGCCATTTAGTTCATAATATCTGTGAGTGATAGACGTTTGGTGATGTGAATTCTATCTGAGGTAGGAGTGGATTAAGAATTTTCCTAAGTTTTATAAAATTATTGTGTCACAACTTCACAGAAATTTTACTGATCATAATCCTTGGGATTGATTTCCCTTAACCAACAATTTGTATAACTCAAAACTTGGCGATTAAAAAAAAATAGCGGAGAGTTTTTCTTGCCCGCTCTACGCCCTTGACTTGGTAACTAACATCTTTTATATTGCCACTATACTTGCTTTCTTGCCTCTTTTGGGTATGTGATTTTGTGAACATTATTCTATTAGGCAAGTAGGTATCCTTCTGTGTCTGACACACGCCGTCGACTCTTCGTCGGCAAGCAGGTTTCCTCACGATGTTTTGCTTCACCGTTCGAGCGAACCTATGTGAAACAAATATTTAATAATAATAATAAAAACTTTAATAATGACAGAAGGGTTTGTGATATTACTAAGATGATTTTTGAAGTTATACTTCTTTAGGCGCGTTATGAAAAATTGATGAGAGTGAAATTTTACGACTACTTATCAGTATGAAGGTTTTAAACCAGCCGGGCGCCGAGCGTGCGCGAGCGAGATGGGAATAAGACAAACTACAAGTAAAAAGAAATAGAATATGCGTGAAGTTAGCAGCTATGCCAAGAATTTTGAATGACCATAATGACCTTTGTAGTACCTTTTAAACAAATAAAGGAGTTTTAATACCTAGTCATTAATTTAAATGAATAATAGGTATAATAAAATAATAAATCATAATAATTATTATTATTAATATTAATTAATAATTATATAATATACTAAATATTATATATTATTAAATTATTAACGTTAATTATGTATTTAAAAAAATAAAGAAAGCCAAAGAAGTATAACTTCTTACGCGCGTACAGGCACCCTATTTTTTTTTTTTAATTCTTTTACAATAAAACCACAGGAAATAAACAATTTTAAACTCTTATCAATAGTAACTAAACCTATCAGAAACAGCATTAAAAACTCACTGGCAAATTAGTAAGTTAGTTCAATCAGGGGTACCGGGTTCGATTCCCGGTTCGAGGGCACGTTTTAATTTAATTTAAATTAGTCCTCGGCCTTTGGGAGGGTTGTGCGGTACCGGGCGAGTGCTTAAACCATACATGAAGGACACGGTCGAATTTCTAAAGACAAGCACGAATTATAAAAAATCCTATACGTGTAGCTAATGCACAAATCGTGTCAGAGCCATAGAAAAAAAAAGTTAGTTACCTTTGAAATTAAAATCTCAGTCTTTAAAAGGAATATTATCGTGTTAACGTTTGTTGTTTGGAAGAGAACTCTTCAGACTTTGTAATTTTAAGTCTCTCTTTGAAGAGTTTTACAAGGCATCCAACTTTACTGTGGTAAAGAAAGAAAAAATAAAGAAACTAAAAAAAATAAAAAATAATATACTATATTTTTATTTAGTATTTTTCTTTGTTTTTATTTTTTCTTCTCTGAAAAGTTTCAGCTTGTAAATTTCTCCGCCAGGGGTTTATTTTATTGCTTTAATATCTGCCTTGCGATTCTGTAACTCACTTTTCGAACTCACACAGCGGTTTTCGCATCGGCGGTCGCTCTCAAATCAGTCGTGAAGCAGTCATTTTACGATTTGGCATTCTGATAAGGAGGGAGCTTGTAGTTTATTGTTTATTGTTCAGTTTTCTGGAATGAAAACTTTGAGGTTTTTTTGTGAATTTTTCGCTATATAAGCCTCAGAGTTCAAGTCATAAGTATTAAATTAACAAATAAAAAATAGGGGTTGATCGTAGAGGGGTTAAAATTAAGGGTTGTTTGTATTTTGATGTATCATAAAAAAAATAAAAACAAAAAAATGTATTTAAAAAAATAAAAAATTTGGGGTGGACCTAGCCTTAACATTTAGGGGTTTAAAATATAGATAGTAGCCGATCAGACTTGCTGAATATTCATAAAAAAATTCATAAGAATCGGTCCAGCCGTTTCGGAGGAGTGTGGGAACGAACATTGTGACACGAGAATTTTATATATTAGATTTTTTTTTTGATTTTATCATATTGGCATAGTCTGTAGTAAACAAATTTTCACAGAACGATCAAAGGAGTGGATTTCCTTTTTATCAAGACATGTTTGCATTACCAAGTTGCAAATAATTATCAACGTTTCAAAGATTAACTTATCAATAACATTATCAGATAATTTTTTATGGACGACATCGGACACAGTCGTTTACTGAAGTTCTTCATTACCAGGTAATTATTTTTCATATAACCTATAAAGCTGTACGATTAATACCAGCAGCTGATCATCATCAAACATCGAGGCAGAATACGAAATTCCGCCTGTCACCTCCACGTTCGTTTCACAAATGAGCGTTTTTAGGTAGTTTTTGCCGCGCACCACCACTATGTAGAACCAGCTGCCCACTGAAGTATTTCCGAACCAATTCGACTTAGGGTCCTTCGAGAAAACAGCGTACCAATTCTTAAAAAATCTTCTACGTTAGTTATTGGTATTTCCGGTTGTGTTCTGGACCTCTTTTGGTAAAAACCTTTTCCTGAACTTTCCATTTGGATCTGTTCTTAGCTTCTTAACTATGTCGTCAGCCCATCGCTTTTGTGGTCTTCCCACGTTTCTTATTCCTGGATCGCCTGCCTTCAAGTCCATCTTTTGTTCACCATGCAATATGGCCTTTTCCTGTAGCTGTAAGCTTTCAGCTTTCACTTATATAAAGCGAACTTTAATTCCTTAATAATATGTAAAAGGAAAAAAACAAATCTTTATTTTAACTTTAAACACGGGATTCCGTTTAGTAAAAATAAAGCCCGTTAATTTCCAATACAGCTTAGATTTGTTATTGACATTTTTTTTTGTTTTCCTAACTTTCTTCAGTACCATTGATCGGAAATCCTTCACGGGAAAAGCCTTCTTCAGTTTTTTCCAAATAATTCTTCAATAGCATGGCTTTATTAGTCCATTCTCTTCCTGCTAATAAAATAATAAATCCGTGGCGCTACAACCTCTTTAGGCCTCAGATTTCTGAATCTGTTATGATCATTTTTAAATCTAATAGGCAAGTAGGTGATCAGCCTCCAGTGCCTGATACACGACGTCGACTTTTTGGGTCTAACACATGTCGGTTTCCTCACGATGTTTTCCTTCACCGTTCGAGCAAATGTTAAATGCGCACTTAGAAAGTCCATTGGTGCACAGCCGGGGATCAAACCTATGACCAATTATCTCTATATATGCTCTATTCTCTTTCTGCTAACGCTTCTAATTCTTCTATTTACCATTTTTAGGACGCTCTTCTCTTCTTCCCCTTGGTCCTTCGAAAATTCTGTTTATTTTTTAATAAACTTTGAAAAATCGACCTTTCAGAATGGACGACCCAATCGAGTCGAATGTACCAGGCGAGCAGATCATACGAGTTGGTGAAAGCGATGACCATTATGAGCCTGTCATAACCGTGACTCAGCAGGAGACTTCCACCACCAGGGCAAACATAACGGCGCGGAAAATAACTGTCACCGAAGATATTTCGGTAAAGTATCAGAATTTGTTCAAAAAGCAGACAACGCCGGGTAAAACTATTGTCACGCAAATCCAAACGCTGCAATACAAATACTGAATAAATAAGAAATCATTGTTGGTGTTTTATTTAAACGCTGTTTTGCTGGTAATTTGCGCATGGGCATTGCGCTGTTATCAGGAAATGTCTAGTTAAAATTACAGTGGGCATTCTTCGGCCTTCAGCCTAGAAAACCAGCTTAAACGGTCCTGGGCAGCTCCACTCCACGTCATCCCAGCTACCTTCGCCTTTGCATTGTTTCGTTGGCAGGTCTCTCTCTCTGTGGCTCTCTTCTTCTGGGCGACCACGTTTCCTTTTGCGTTGAGGATTCCAGTCGATTGCTTGGCAATGTAACTTGTGTCCCTCCAGAGAGTACGACTCATTTTCCCTTTCGGTGTTTTATATATATTTCCGCTTTATAGGAAATGTCTAGTTACTTATGTAAATAATGTAAAAAAACATTTATATCCGTTTAAAAGTAAAAAAAACTAGTCCCCGATTAGTTAACACCTGTTCAAAGAAAGAAGAAGAGAAAAGAAGGTATTTCACCTTCTTTTCTTTTCAACTTGACGACAAATCTAGGACTGTATCTTGTCTAACAGAACCTATTAGAGAAAAACGAAAGAATTTAATCGCTTCTAAAAGTGTTATAGTAGATTTAAAGTTCATAAAAATACTATTTATTTATTTCGTAATCCTACAGCTAACACAATATATAACAAAAACAGACTAAAGATACAGCCAAATATGGAATACATATAAACAAAAAGGTTCAAACATACAAAAGGAAAAATCAATTACAATTATTAAATACATTTAACTAAGTAATAAATAATTCGGCTGTATTGTGTGATAGTGTGTCAGGGAATGTGAGCGTATGTATGTGGGGTATGTTCATAATGCAGGTTATTTTGCGCTATCGATATCTATTCTTGTGTTTGCGTGTTGTTCCCACGAGAATGTAAGTGCGTGCTCCTATTTCACCATGCCTCCTGCTGATAGAGGACAAATCTTTCTTTTTATTATATTTTATTATTATTAATTACTTAAGATGTCATGTGGAATATGGATGGATAATATAATGGTTGCAGCTCCTTACAAACGTTGTGTAAAAAAAAACATGGCGATTAAAAAGTGTGGCGGAGAGTTTATTGCCAGTTCTTCTCTTCCGTTCTACGCCCTTGATTTGAGAACTGGCACTAAATGTAAAATTAGAAGCATTAATATTATGTATTTCTTTGCTGACAAGTCATAAGTGTACAATGTGTTACACATATGATTAAATGTTTTTGAATTTGAATTTGACTTAATACTCTTCGACTTGTGTATGTAAAAATGTAAGTTTTTGAGATAGAGGAGTCGTACCTTCCTAACGTGATTCCTAATAAAAATAATATCATTGCAGGATGAGGGGATCAATGCACCTGTTTTGGAAATGGATAAATTGGAAAATGGAACCGAAGGAAAACCTGTGGAAATTAAAAATAAAGTTTCTCGTAAGTTTTCATTAAAAACCACCACTACAGGTATTATTCACCACCAAAGAGTCATTAAAAAAGTTGTTATTATATATACGTAGTATTAAGGACGGACAGACCCTCCTCTTACTTTCAAAATAGGGGAATCCCAAATGCGTCACGTAACGAAGCGGTTTTTGAAGTGAAACTTCTTTATCGGGGTTGGAAAAAAATTTAGTGTAACATTTTTTCGTTACGCGTCACATGTTTCGGTTACGCGTCACATTTGACCGTTACGCGCGTCTTTTTCTTGTCTCTACCACGGTTGATTCAAAGAGATTCTAAACCATTAATAAGAAAAATGTATAATAACGATAACAATGATACTAAAAATTATATTACAATTTATGAAATACTGTAATAATCTTAGTGGTAATTAGGTAAAATGAAATAATTGTATTATTTGTATTCAAGTATGTGATATTAAAAGCCTTTTGTTAAACTTTATCTAATGTAACTTAATTTAACCAATTTCTGTAAAGTTGCATATAGATAATTTTTCGAAAAATAAGGTCATAAAGAAGTTTCACATCTAACGTGTGTACACTAGTACACGCACATTTTTTTTTTTTTTAAATTGCTAGTGGGCCTACCTCCCCGGCGACATACGCCCCGGGCCGAGGAAGCTAAGCTAAAATAAGCTTTTCAGGTATTTATTATTTATTAAAGTAAAAGTAGGAATATTTACATTGGACGTGGGTGAGGTGGTTGAGGGTTGGTTTTGCTATTTGATACAATTCTTTTCCCTCAACCACCTGCATAGAGTCAGCTAACAAAGGGGTTTAACCACCCATAAGAAGTTATCATTTCAAAATACCCGGTGGTTCAGTGTTTGGACTGAAGATTGTTTAGTTTGGAGGAACAGTACATCCAACACACATTACTACCATCAAAGACAAGATTTTTATGTAAAGAGTTTAGAGAGCGTAGCCGCTCTAATATCGAAATCCTGCAGCGGCTACAAAACAAAACACTGCGAAATATGAGCGGTGCGCTGTGGTTAACACGAAATACTGAAGTCCATAAATACTTGGGAATTGCCAGTGTCGAGGAAGACATTAAAAGATCAACCGTGCGATACAAAATGAGACTCCAGCAACACGTCAACCCTAGCTTCGGGCCTATTGGAAACGACGGACAGTGTGTATCGGCTAAAAAGGGCGAAACTTGCCGCAGTGTGACAGTTTATAAATTACGGAGGGAATAATAATTATTGCGTTCCCTAATTGCCATCATTTCCCATAAAATCTGATAAAAGCCATGAGGCTGATTGCAGATGGATTTAAAAGGAAAAAAAATGTAAAGAGTTTGATGATCTTTAGAATCAACTCTTTAGTCAATAGTCAGACTTCAAAACTATATCGCCATAGATTGTTTACTTTTGTCGTTCTTGTCACATATGACGTTCGTTGCATTTAAAGCTGTATTGTTTTCTAATTAAAGTATATTCATTTGATTAAAACAGAACTATTCAACTACAGATTAAATTCATATTGAATTTAAGTATAATAACCATTGTATAAGAGAAATCTTGTTAAAAATGTCCTGTTTTCATTTGGATTAGCCGAAAACCCAGTGACTTATACCTTGAAAAATCATTGTATCAAATATTATTTTGCCTGTTAACAATGTACATTTGGCATGTAATAATGGTGGGTAATAATGAGTAAAACATATTTATATTTCGCATGCGTCGCAATGCAGATGAATTCCATTCCATTGTTATTTGTTGTCCGTTTCTGGTGAGTTGAAAGCAGTGGTGGCCTAGTGGCTTCAGCGTGCGACTCTCATACCTGAGGTCGTAGGTTCGATGCCCGGCTGTGCACCAATGGACTTTCTTTCTGTGCGCATTTAACATTTGCCCGAACGGTGAAAGAAAAACATCGTGAGGAAACCGACATGTCTTAGACCCAAAAACTTAACGGCGTGTGTCAGGCACTGGAGGCTGATCACCTACTTGCCTATTAGATTTAAAAATGATCATGAAACAGATATCTAAGGCCAAGACCTAAAGAGGTTGTAGCGTCACTGATTTTTTCCTGATGGGTTAACTGAAGGGATGTTCCATCCTCTTACATGACTGGTACTTTGAAATTTCTGTGTACTGCTGTAGTAGTAGATACAGGTCGATTGCGTAAAGCAATTCCCTGATCGAATACCCGTGCCTTTAAACAGCGATCCTCTCGTTGTAATCCCATACCATAGCTTATAAATCAATCGGTGAGTTATAAGCTGTGTAACTGAATAACAAATTAAATATTATTTCAGAAAAAACACAGCATGAAGAGAAGAGAAATAAAACTAAAATTCCAATGTTAAAGAAAGCTGTGCGACAGCTAATCCAAGTGGAAGATAAAAAGAAAATGGAGGAAGAAGTATGTATCAATCATCTGTGCAATAAAGATTATTTTATTTAGTTTATTGCTAGTAAACATAGCATACTCATAACGTAATAATAATTAATAATTTATTTGCATTTATATGGTACAAAAATGTTTTGGTGGTACAATCTAAAGTTCGCGTATTCTACCACACATAATGGCGAGCAAATTTGTCTTAAAATAAATATAGAAGGTACAATTACATTATAAGACATATCATTATAATCAATTCTTATATTATTTGTAGTGATAAAATATCTCATTGTTAAAATATATTATTACGTTATCAAATCAAGAATCATTATAATGTTTCACGCAAATAATCATTAATAGAATAGAGATAATTAACCATACATTTTACAGATACCAGTGCAAAGACGTAAGTCATCAATCCCTCGATTAAAAGATATGAAAAAATTCGGTACAACTGCAAATGTAGAGAAGGAAAATACAGATCCTAAAACTAATATCTCGCCAAGAACAGAAGAAGAATTCGACAAAATATTCGAAGAGATTAAACAAAACTCTGATAGACATTCAAATGCTTTCGTTAGAGATCCAGAAAAAATAGAGATGAAATTTGAGGAAATAATACACGATTATGATGAAAATAAAGTAGAACCAATTAATGTAGAAAAACTAAGAAGTAGAATACCTATGCTTAAAAGAAAAAGCGAACATGACATTGAGGCTACAAAGCTAACTAATTGGAGACGCGCTTATAAAAAACGTTCATCTATACAAAATCCACAGCATTATAGTAAATTATTCCTTAGAGTGCAAGCAAAAGCAGGCGAAAGAAACAGAACCCAATCCGAAACAAACGTCGATAATTCATTTACAACAGATACTGAGAAACAAGAAAACACAGAAAGAGAAAACGAGGAAAACTCAAACAGTTATACTGGATCTGATACAAACGATTCATTAGGTATTTCAAAAATTGATCCAGTAATTTCAAATACAGAGAAAAATAAAATGGAAGATGATGAATATGTATCTCACAATACTTCTATACAAAATGCTTTTGAAACTGAAGAGAAAAGAATTCTCAAAAAGAGTCAATCTATCGACAGTCCTAATGTACAACTAAAAGAAATTCAAACAAACAGCAGTGTACGGCGCAGTCTAAGTCATATTGATGATCTATCTTCGAACGCTTTGGTTCAAAAGGTTGTTGAGGCTCAAAAACAAATTCCAGATAGTGAACAGTATAACGCAACACCTATTACGGCAACCACAGAAGTAAAAGCATTAGACGACAATGAAATCAAGTGTCCTATAGATGTACAGCCTATTGAAAGTACCGTACCTCATGAAAAAGACACACTTGTAAAACAGGACATGGTATGTATAGAAACATCAATGTTAATTCGTAAAAATCAAGAAGATATGGAATCAGCGGAGGAACCTAAAAGTTTAGAAATGGAAGTATCGTATACGATAGAATCTTACCCTATAGATCAATCCCAACCAACTGACTTAACTGAAAAACCGACAACTTTTTTAATAAACAATTCACAAGATAGTGAAACTAATAATGAAGCAGAAGAGACACACCAAAATAATAATTACAATACAATTGACAAAAACGTATTTGATAATTTGGATCAAGAGATTTCCGAGTCTAAAAATATTTCAACAGATGTTTTGAAGCGAAACATTTCTAACACAGAAACAATAGACACAGTAAATGGTATTTCAGAGTCTGTCAATCTATCTAGTCAAAATATTGATACATCTGATTCCTCTAGTGATCATGAAAACTCTGAGATACATAAAGCACCTCAAGAATTCAAAATCGAATCTCCAATCACAGCCATGCCTGACAGTAATAAATATTTGCCAGGTGATGAATCAATAAAAAGTGGAGATCAACAAATCCCCATCCTTGGTCATCCAGGTGCCTTATTTAATCGTCCAAAGACTCCAATAGAGGACTTTTTACCAATGATACGAGAAAGCAAGGACAATTTAGCCACTCGTTTAAATACAGACACAGAAGTTGAACAGAACTCTACAGATAGGAATATCGATCAAGTAAATCAGGAACAAAATAAAATCCCCGCAAAAAATAGTAACTTAGAAGATATCCATGAACAGCGAAGAAGAAATAAAGAGAAGATACAAGAATTAATATCGAATACCAAAGAAGAAGATATCATTGCACTGAAAGGAAAGGTTATCAGAGTTATTAGTCGATTAGACTCTAGAGACTACAGCAATATTAAAAATAAACCAGAAATGGTTGAGGATGTGCCTAAAAGGACCGTGTTGTCTAAAATAGCTTTATTTGAGGTAAGTTAAATATATAACGCTATCATTATCAGAGCAGTGTTGACCTAGTGGCTTTCATACTTGAGGTTGTAGGTTTGATCCCCGGCTGTGCACCAATGGACTTTCTATGTGCGCTTTTAACATTTGCTCGAACGGTAAAGAAAAACATCGTGAGGAAACTGACCCAAAAAGTCACGGCGTGTGTCAGGGACTGGAGGTTGATCACCTACTTGCCTATTAAATTTAAAAATGATGATGAAATAGATTCAGAAATTTGAGGCCAAGACCTAAAGAGGTTGTAGCGCCACTGATTTATTTATTTATTTTATTATTATCTCGTAAGCACCGAGGAATGATCAGACAGAGGCTACGTGTCAAGTTTCTACTATAAACGTTGTTGTTTCGCTGATTTTTGATTGTTTAGGGACATAACACAATTTAATATAATTAGTTTAAGAAATAATAAGATTTAAAATACATCGCTTGCAATTTTATTTTATTTATGCTCTCAAACATCACATGTTAAAACAAGAATAACTTACCTAATGCAATAAAGATATGATTTTGACTTTGACTTTGAAATATGTAAGAAATATGAACACCTGTGAAAATGACATGAAAACTTACTAATTACGCAGCGTTTACCATGAAACTTCCTCGTAATCGATACTTGCCTAGCCTGTTGACTGTTCATTTAAATTTAATTCCACTTTCTGCCACTCTCAAACTTGAAACGAAACTCTTCAAAATGTCAATATGGCGTCGGCAATTGATGGTGGTTTCCAGTTTCATGAAAAAATAACAAGTAGTGACAATAATAATGTGAATTTGACTCAAGCAATTTAATTTTTTATGGCATATGTTTCATCAATGGCCTAAGCATTAGCCAGCAAATTGATTAAATGTTGTAACAAACGCTACGGTGAAAATTTCTTTCAGGCCGCTAGTTAACGGCGCCGTTTAGTTAAAAGGCTAGGTTGTTAATTAAACGGCCAATATACAACAAATACCGTTGAATTTCATACTAATAGTCATTGAATTAAGTAATATATTTTAACTCAAAAAAAATCTATGAAGAAAATGTCTATAAATAATTTGTCTATGACGTTTGGAAAATTAAAATATCTTTGCATAATTATCTCATTCATATTTTCTCTATACAGTTAAATTGATTTTTTATGCCATTCTAAAGACAAATTCCTCAAAATGAAAATCGAACAGCTCCTTCAAACTCCGAGTCAAAATAACTTTATTCATATAGATAAACAAGTACACTTATGAACGTCAACAGAAAAGATGTTCAAATGATTCTAAATTTTCATTTAGTCAAGGGCGTAGAGCAGGCAAGAAGAACTGGCAAGAAACTCTCCGCCATTCTTTTTAACCGCCAAACTTCGATGTAACTTACCCGACTTTGTGTGCAATCCTATGTCAACTGCATATGTTTTTAAACTCTCTGAGCTAATATTTCTTTATTATTTTGATTTTCATAGACATAGCTGCAACATATATGTATTTTGGATAATAATGACAAAGCCCAAACGACATCGCGGCTATCAGACTAAACAACCTTTTGCAACAATTTAAATCAACAAATCTAATAATTGTAAAATCTACAGCAAAAAGAAGCAGATGTACTCGTAAATAAAAGAAAACTCTCGCGGAATCAAATCCAAAACGTCGATTTACCAAAAATCGTGGATGAAGTTTTAAAACAACCAAAATCAGACGATTCTAAGCCATTTACTTGGACTAATAGTTATATAGAAAAACCAAAAATAGATATAAATAAAGAACCCAGAATTGAAATCAAAAGAGAGCTGTCGTATGCTGAAGTGGATTTGGGAGATGCTGTGAAGGGAAGAGTCAGAGATATGGTTGTTCGGATGGTGTCGTTTGAACGCATGGACCTGGAGAGGAAAGGTATTATTGATATCAAGGAGAAACCCAGGAGTGGATCTGTGTCTGAAAAAATCGCTTTGTTTGAGGTAAGCTGTGCTAAAAAGAGATTTTATTTTAATTCATTTTTGTTCATAGCTTACACATTAATAGTTTAACTAACATGAATTCAGTTTAGTATGACAATAAATAGCACAACGAAGATCAAAACAGGTGTAAATGTGATTACATAAATGGATTTTCTAAAAACATCGTCTAAATCTAAAAACTTCCAACCAGACACTTTTCGGATTCAATTTACTGGAATTTGGCATGATAACAGGACAAATTCCAGCCAATAATTGAGACATTGTAAATAAAATATGTGTTCTGCCACACACAAACTATGTTAGTTGGCCGGAGATCACTGTCTACTTGTGATACAGAACTAAGGAGACGGTAACACAGTTCGTATTCATAAACACTAAATTGTCAAATTGTGCTAAATATTTGTGTAATAACAGCGTAATGCCAATTTGACAAGAAGAGACGATTTCGTAACTAACGTAATTCCAATAGTGGAATGAGATTGATTTGTTTATAAGGGGTATATATTCTGCAAATTTTTCTTTAAAGGAATTTAACATTATACATTATTAGTTATATGAATTGGTCAATTCGTATATTATTTGCATCGTACATATCACATCATACTGTATTAAATTTATATCAACTACAGTGTCTCACGCAAATAATCATTTATTGAATAATAAATTTTTTCCAAAAGTAATACACCAAGTCGATTTTTAAAGACCCTTGTACGATTCCTGGATCATCAGGGGTTCGAAATAATAGAATAAATTGAATTTACTCTATATTTATCACTCGCGTTATACAATAGAATATGAGCGAAATAATAACTATTATGTTAATTGCTATATAATAAGTGCAATCTAACAAACAGAGAGAGTGCCTACGTCTGGATATGCTCCCGGGGTGAAACTCCTATGACTTAGTTAATTACGAATGACTGCATAGTAACAGTCGAAGAGAGTGCCTGCGTCGGGCTATACTCTCGGGGCGTGACTCCGACGATTTAGGAAATCGTCATGCTTATAAGTGATCAAACCGTACAGCCAGGGCACGTACTTACATAAGACAAACATCACGCTTGTAGGTGATTGGAATGTACGAGCCCTGGCACGTACTTACATAGGAAATCATCACGGTTGTAGATGATCGGAATGTACGAGCCCTGGAACGTACTTACATAGGGAATAATTAAGCTTATAAAACTAAGGAAGCCTGAGCGAGTAAAATGTACAGCCTTGGCTCGTACAACCCTAGTCGGATCATTTAACTCTTTTGGTAAATTATTGTAAACCTTACTTACCATACAAGTTATAGGTTTGAACTTTAAAGCACAGTCTTGCGATTCTGTAACTCACTTCACTCCTTATCAGAATGCCAAAAAATGCCTGCTTCACGACTGATTTGAGCGCGACAGCCGCTGTGAAAACCGCAGTGAGAGTTCGAAAAGTGAGTTACAGAATCGCAAGGCAGGGCGGCAGTATAGGGCGTGTCGTGTCCTCGAAAAGCTATATTTCGTAACATATATATGCAATATTTTTCAAATGCATTATCTATTAACATTATCTTTGAAACATGAGTACTGATAATGTCGAATTTGTCGGCCCAAAATCATATCACATTTGTCAACACAAGTGACCAGTTTAAAAAATTATAACAAAATAAAATAAAAATGTAAGCCTCTTATAATATTTAAACATTTATTTATTTCGTATTTCTACAGGTAACATAAATTATATACAATAAAAAACAATTAAACAAAAATATTAATGATGGAAAACACCAATAAGAATATTAAATACGTAATACCCAATTAAACTGTGTTGTGTGATGGTGTGAAAGTGAGGGTGTGTAATGTGTATGTTAGAGTGTGTATGTGAGGTGGGCTAATGATGCAGGTGATTTAGTTCTAGATGCAGGTGATCTAGATTCTTAATGCTCCTATAAAGAATATTCCGTGAATCAAACTTATAAAAAAAATATTATGGAAATCGAAAAGTATTCTTATTTTTAACTATATGCCAGATGACGATTTTATTATTGAAATTAAAAACTAAATATAGAGATATATTATAAAATGAATTTAGTCACAATGTTAGTTACCATGCTCCTCCGAAACGGCTCGACCGATTCTTATGAAGTTTTTTAGGCATATTCAGTAAGTCTGAGAATCGGCTACTATCTATCTTTCAAACCCCTAAGATAACCCCAACCCCCTTTTTAGATAAAATATTTATTTTTTATTTTTTTATGATACAGCATAGAAAAATACATCCTTAATTTTTACCCCTCTACGATCAACCCCTATTTTTATTATTGTAGATAGTTATTTTTATTAAAATAAAAAAAAACCTAGAAATAATATAGGCAAAACGACGTTTGCCGGGTCAGCTAGTTTACTTATATAAATAAATGCTTTATTCTCTGACCGTTATTTAAAAAAAATGGCCTGTTTGTCTACTGACATAGGCCTCTTCTATTCTGTTTTATCCTGTTCCATCTCTTTGGCAGACCTTCCGTCTATATTTTCTCTTACCTTCTCTTGGATACTTGATACATCTTCAGTCCATTTCTCGTTTCTGCTTCCTATAACGTCCACTTAGTTCCATTTTCTTTTGGTCAAACGTCATTTAATTTTGTACTTTAGCATAATTCTCTATTTTTTATTGGAAATCTATTAGTTTTTCATTGTTTTTGTTTTCTTGTTTGACACCCAACAGTTAGACATGAACCGCGTGTGTATTTTCTAATACTCTTATATACATATAAAATATTTTAATTCTTAAAGATATTAAAGGGAAATTACAAATTCAAATTTAGTTAAATTCAGATTTATAATACGATATAATAAAACATTTATTCCACGTATTTAACCATGGTCCTCTGTCAAATTGCACATTGTTAAAGTACTCTATTGCTTTTTATTAGAGCATAAACCCAATTTAACAGAAATGGACAGAAAGAGAAAGTCTATATATATAAATTTATATCAAATACAGTGTCTCACGCAAATAATCATTTATTGAATAGTACATTTTTCCCAAAAGTAATACACCAAGTCGATTTTTAAAGACTCTAGACGGAAGATCTTTTAATTCTTTTGGTAATTTATTGTGAACCTTAATTGCCATACAAAAGGTGTTTTTCCTAAACAGTTCCAGATTGATTTTTAGCACAGCCATCTCCCCATGTCTACTTCGACTTAAAAATATGTATGTTTCTGTGCACGAATAAGGACATTTCTAAAATATAAATACAGGGAAGATATAAAATCTTGAGCTTAAACAAGAAGAAGCTGTAAGAAAATAAAAACAATGGATTGATCAAAGCACCAACTCTCTGTTCAGAAGCATGGCATCCAAAATTAAAGTAGCCATGATGATCGCCAACCTTCGATCACACTAGAAGAAGCGGCAAATTTAAAATAAATGAAAACACACACCATACAACGTTTAATTTAATTTATATTTGTAGAATACATTATTGTGACTGACATATTTTATTTTCAGAAGAAAGTTACCTCACCAAAGAATATAAAATCAGACAAGCCTAAGCATAAGGGAGCGCCCGAAGTTAACATGAGTGAAGAAGAGTTGAGAGAACGGATAGAAGAGTTAAGGGGAGCGAAGAAGTACGGGAAGTTCACAGACTTGAAGTATGTTGAATTGAATGATGGGTTCATGATGCCGGCGCTTGGAGTCGGTACTGCTCTGGTAAGTAGATGATGACCAGAAAACTATTTATTCAAGCAGACAATCAGTCCATTATTGTGTTAGTTAAATAATAAAATTAAAATGGGCACACACAGTCCATTGCAATGACCCATGTGGTGCAATCCTTCCCGCTACCACTATGTGGAACCATCTGCCCACTGAAGTATTTCCGAACCAATTCGACTTAGGGTACTTCAAGAAAAGAGCGTACCAATTCTTAATAGGCCGGCAACACACTTGCGATCCATGTGGCAATGTGAGTGACCGTGGGTCTATATCACTAACATCAGGTGAGCCTCCTGCCCTGCCTTCTATTACAAAAAAATAATGGTGCGTGTACTTATGTACGCGCGTAAGAAGTTATACTTCTTTGGCTATCTTTATTTTTTTTTAATATTAAAGAATAAATAATCAATATTAAGCGTTAATAATTTAACAATATTTAATATTTAGTATATTATTCAATTATTAATTAATATTAATAATACTTATTATTATATTATTAATTCAATTTAATAACTAGGTATGTTTCATAACCTTTTAACTAAGTATAAATAGGTCTTTGTGAAAAAGCATTGCTATATTTCTATAAAAAAATAATTAAAACTGCTTTATTTGTTTAAAAGGTACTACAAGTAGATTGTCTTATTCCCATCTCGCTCGCGCACATTCAGCGCCCATACTGAATTTTGTGTCACGGTGCGCGCGCATCGTAAAATTTCACTCTCATAAATTTTTCATAACGCGCCTAAAGAAGTATAACTTCAAAAAAATTTTCTTTTAAAACATTTCTCAGCCGGGATCATACTTTTTCAATCAATTAATATAAACCTATTTCAGTTACACAAAAGTCTAACGAAGTATATAATCTATGCCGCCATAGACCTTGGCTACCGTACCATAGATAGCGCATTCATTTATGGCAACGAAAAAGAGATTGGCGAAGCTATAAACGAGAAAATTAACGATGGAACTGTCAGACGGTAAGTAATTTATTGGTGGTTAGCATGTCGAATATTGTCCCAGGCTAGGATCATATATATATTTTAATTTTCAAAATATATTATATGTATATATACTTGATCTATATAATATGTTGCGTTAAAAAAGCGCATAATCTGTTGCTAAGCGCAAATCTCAAAGACAGCTGGACCAATTCAAGTATTTTTGAAGTTATGGCTTCTTTTGCGCGTTAGGAAAAAATTATGGGAGTAAATTTTTACGATGCGCGCGCACACCGTCACAAAAAACCGACACCCTGCTTTAGTCAATATTTCAGTTTTTTCTTTTGTTAGTGTCGTTTTTTCTACAAACGTAGAATAAAATTGTTGAAAAGATTTTTATATTGTTACGCCAAAGAAGCGTGTACTCACACATTTTTTTAACCAGCCCTGCGATTCTGTAACTCACTGTTCGAACTCACGGAGCGGTTTTCGCAGAGCTGGTAGTTTATTGTTTATCAGAATGCCAAATCATAAAATGACTGCTTCACGACTGATTTGAGAGCGACCGCCGATGCGAAAACCGCTGTGTGAGTTCGAAAAGTGAGTTACAGAATCGCAAGGCTGATTTTACTCCGGAAAAGTGAAAAGTGTCTATGGGTAGTGTAGCAAAATGTTATGTGTTGGCTAAGTAAAATCATATTAAGGCGAAACGACGTTTGCTGGGGCAAATATATAAAATCTAAATCAATCTCAATTCAATTATTACGCTATGATATACGTTTCCGAGAGATTTGTGGAGAAACATACACATACGAAAGTTGACTCACGGGTTTCGAAGCATATTATGCGCAAATATTATTCAATTAGTAAAAAAATAAAATTCTCGTGTCACAGTTTTCGTTGCCATACTCCTCCGAAACGGCTCGACCAATTTTGATGAAATTTTTTGTGCTTATCCGGTATCTATGAGAATCGGCCAACATCTATTTTTCATCCCCCTAAATGTTAGGGGTAGTCCACCCCTAAATTTTATTTTTTATTTTTTAGACAAAATTTTTAATTTCTATTTTTTTATTATACAACATACAAAAATATATACAATCCTCAATTTTCACCCTTCTACGATCAACCCCTATTTTTTATTATAAATGATATACATGCCAAAACGACGTTTGCCGAATCAGCTAGTCTTAATATATAAAATTCTCGTGTCACAATGTTTGTTCCCATACTCCTCCGAAACGGCTCGACCTGTGATTTTTTTATGAGAATCAGCTATTATCTATCTTTCAAATCCCTAATTTTTTTTAGATAAAAAATTTTGTTTTTATTTTTTTATGATACAGCACACAAAAGTACATACAACCCTTATTTTCACCCCACTACGATCTACCCCTATATTTTATTTGTCAATTAAAAAGCATATCACCAATCCATATCAGCAATCACACTTTAAATTAATAACAATCTTGATATTAATTACAATCTAGCCTATACAATAATTATGGCTTATAAGTAATATTATGTTGACTTAATTTTCTTTTTTCTCGTGAAAAATCCTTTATTCAAAAAAAACAAATTTTAGGTGCTAATAACTTTATCAAATACAGTTTACTAGTAATCATAACAATCAAATATACAGTATTTACAATTTTTATTACCTTAATAATCTACTTTATAAAAATAAGTCGGGTTTTCCTTCCTGACGCTATAACTCCAGAACGCACGAACCGATTTCCACAGTTTTGCATTCGTTGAAAAGGTCTCGGGCTCCGTGAGGTTTTTAGTAAAGAAAATTCAGGAAAATTTTCAACAGAAAAGCGGGATCACCAAACGAAATGTTACATAATACCAAGCCATCTGATGGCGAAACGGAGTTCGCCGAGTTTGCTAGTTAATAATTAAAAATTGATTAATATAAAACTTAATATGTAAAGATTGGTCCCGTGGCAGTATACCTTTAATGCTGGCATTGCGATACGAGTATTACTCTCTCTGGTACTATGTACCAGGCGCCAACTTAAATCTTTAATTAACTTACTTTTTTTCAATACTAGTGAATAGCTTAAACTGTTACCGTTGTTACTGCTGTTAATGTGACTGTTTTAATATAAAGAGGGAACAAACCGTGATCAACAAATTATTTCAGTACCTACAATTAGTATTATTATTATTTTTGTAGCCGTGAAATTGGCTCAAGGACCGTCATGCTCGCTTAAATGTCATTGCTTATGGCGGCGTCCATGTGTCGAGTTGTCTCTCTCTGTAATTATTTACTAACTATTAATTACTTAAAGATGTGGAACATGGTGTAATGGTGGCAGGTCAACAAACATTTTGTAAAACAAAAAAAATATTGGTTGTTTGTAAAGTAGGTTTACGATCGAGATGTTTACGTGATAACGTCTTATTGGTGATATAAGTTTTTGGGAAGTAAGGAATTAATGAAGATAACAGTTTAAATTACATCTATCGTTTTATTCACACTTTTGATGATAAATTTCGGGTGTAAAATGACAAGTTTACTTATTCGACTATGATATACATTTTTCTTCATACATACATTCATACAAATCTCCATTCGTTTGTATGCCGCTAGAGTGAGATGAGACGGGAGATCGGTCCGTCTCTCTCTCGTTATACCTGCGATCGCGCTCGTGAGGTTTTGGTGTGACACAAGTTTCTGAACATGTCACCCGACTAAGCGATCGCGCTCGTGAGGTTTTGGTGTGACACAAGTTTCTGAACATGTCACCCGACTAAAACGATTTTAAAGACGTTATCACGTCAAAAACTTGGCGATTCAAAGCAGTGGCGAAGAGTTTATTGCCAGTTCCTCTCGTCCGTTCTACGCCCTTGATTTGAGAACTGGCAGTAATTGTACAATTAGAAGCATTTAATGTACCCTACCTTGTGTTACCTAAATAAATAAACGATTTTGAATTTGAATTATGACATTATGAATTATATATTATATTATTATATTATATCCATATATTTTTTATATCTATATATATAAAAATGAAACCCGTTTTCCGTTGTCACGACATAACATGAAAACGGCTTGACCTTTTTTATAATATTCTTTGAAGTACGAGGATAGTTCTTACGAAGAGAAAAATTAAGAAAATTGAGTGAAAAAGTCTAAAAACAACACTTTTCTATATTCCCATACAATATAATATTCGTAATAATACTTAAAAGTCAATTTGAATTTTAATACCATATCATAAAGTTCAAGTGTTAGTGGAGGGGTTCCGGGAAGGTAAATTTTTATTTTTTGTCATATGTATTTTTTGACAAGACATAATGTATTTGTTGACCGGTGTCCCGAATAGCAGAATAAGTATTTAAAAAAAATAAAGAATCGACTGTTAGGCGGTGTATTATTATTATGTACGCCAGGCCAGCTAGTTCATTCATATAAATATGACTGATTGAGCGGTTTTTCATAATTAATCAATCTGAATGTACCATTTTATTTCAAATTAGTTAATATAATTATTATTATATAATATTGTCATCTACAACTTGAAGTATAATAAAGTATATTCATATTTTAGTGAGGACCTCTTCATAATATCGAAGTTATGGAGTACATTCCACCATCGTGATGTCGTGGAGAAAGCATGCAAAATGTCCCTCAAAGCTATGGGACTGGACTATTTTGATTTGTATTTAATACATAATCCTATGTCGTTTAAGGTAAATTAATTATTATATTAATTCAATCGACTTGTTGCTATCATTTTTTATAAGTTTTTTCGTCTGAAGTTATAGATTTGAACTCGTGCTGGGCTTTGCTTTGTGTGTTTCTTCGCTTGCACAGTGAAGGGAAACATTATAAGGAAGGCACGCTTTTCGCTCAAAGTTAGTTTGTGTCGGACACAGAAGACCTACTTGATTATTAAGAAAAAAAATGACCCTAGAACAGATACAGAAATCTGAGGGCTGCTGCTGTTTTTATTCTTACCAGGTCCATTGGTGTACAGCCGGGGATCGAACCTACGACCTCATGATGAGAGTCGAATGGTGAATCCATTAGGCCGACACTGCTCAAATTTTTGTTTATACATATTTATTATTATTTTTTCTTTAGATTTTACTTTATTTGATTTTAGTTACGTGTTATGTTCAGTTTTTTGTTTGTTTATTTTTTTTTTTTATTTGGACCACAAAATTAGGACAAACATGATAAAAATTGACATACATACATAAATATCAAAAGCGGTGCCGTCCCTATAACATGTGGACACGACCAGCAAAGATTCTTTATGCACTTCTTTTACTATACCCTCTGTAGGTGTTGCTTTTTTATTGTTCAGTATTAGGGTTTCCTGGAAGAAATCGCTTGTTAGCGATAAGGCCGCCTTAATTATAGTGGTGAGCCCGATAGCTTTGAGATAATCCCACCACCTCGAACCTTTGATCCTATCCGTAGGGCTCCGACTGTTATAGGTCTCTTAGTGCAGTCATCCCGTACTTACGTCTCACCCCCTCATATATTTAGTCATCTAGTGCAGCTTGCTCATACATACATTACATATACTATTCAGATACTCCTGACATTCAATACATACAAATTTTAAACACTCATTTCACAGTCGACTAGCTGTACATTGTACAATGCTACTATGTTTATTACCTTACGTTTCTTTTCTTTCAGGAAGGCGACGAACCTATACCGAAGATCGCTAATGTCATTCAATACAGCGAATCGGACTACTTAGACGCCTGGTTCGGTCTGGAGAAGCTGGTGAAAAAAGGCTTGGTTAAACGGATTGGTGTTAGCAACTTCAACTCCGCGCAAATCGATAGAATCCTTGACAAGGGAAGAATTAAACCAGTTGTCAACCAAGTAAGTTTCTTTTTCTGTGTTACTTCTAGCTCTTTCTTGTGACCTGGTCTTATAGATTTTCTTCTTTGCTTGTGTCCTCTTCTGGCGCGGATATCGGCCAGTTTGGGGAGAGCGCGGCTGTGTGATGGTTCGAGACCTGCTAATACAGGACGATACTGGTATGATGGAGACGAGAAACGTTGGGCGGTTTCTTGTCTCATCCGATGCTCTGTCATCAAGGACGTTGCCAGAGTGCCAGGAAGCAGTTCCAATCATCTATAGAGGATACAAAAAACCTTTTTGTTCTTAACTAATTTTATTTGTAGTACTTTTTATTAGTACACAGCCCCACAAATTCACGATCCGCCCACGTACGCCGGTACTGAAACTGTCAAAACTTGTGCCGTTCCCAAATAAATCATTTTAATATCTCATCATGACAAAACCAGACGTTTCCCCAGATTGAGTGTCATCCCTACCTGACACAATACCGCCTGGACGAGTTCTGCCAATCCAGGGATGTTAAGCTAAGCTGCTACGGAGTCCTGGGTTCGAAGGGGACGCCGTTGGAGTATACAAGTGGATTATCACCGGTGATAGATGACCCTTTGGTGCTTTCAATGGCCGCTGGGCTGGAGGTTACACCTGCACAGCTCTTGATCAGGTAGGTGACTTTGGGATGGTTACAGCGGTCAAGTATGGTTGTGGAGGTTGGAAGATGCTGCTCTTCAAGGATCCCCGACCAAAAACGGCTTGCAAAGCAGCTATTTACACAAAATAATAATGATGTTTCCGCTTCAACCGTACCATGTTCTTAGATCAAGAAAGCAAAGAAGGTTGATCACCTACTTGCGTATTAGAAAATAGAAACGATCTTGAAACGGATACAGAAATCTGAGAGCTAGGCCTAAAATATTTTAGTTCTGCTTTTCTGATAATACTTAAACTTATTTATTCCAAAACATCAATGAAATAAACTTTGGTATAGATTAATGTTATGATTGTTCATTTAATAAATAACGGAAATTATACGATAAATTCACGTTAAATTTAATTTAAAAACGTTTAAGGTACTTCTAATCAGTTTATGGATCAGTTAATTAATTTAACTTAATTCTCTAATTAGTTTAATTGTATAGTTTGAACTGTTTTAAATCATTTATTCTTGCCTTTCCTAACAAACAATTTTTACGCTGTAATGAAAGAGACAAAACTGTGCACACTGTTCAGTTTGATATGTTCAGTTTGATATGTCAATTGTCAAGTTAGAATTTACAGTTAACAATATCAATGGGGGCCTCATAGCCTAGCGGTCCTATTAAGTGGCAGCTAGGTGAGGGGTACCGGGTTCGATTCCTGGTTCGAAGGCAAGTTTTAATTTAATTTAAATTTGTTCTCGGACTTTGGGAGGGTTGTGCGGTACCGGGCGAGTGCCTAAACCGTACATGGAGGACACGGTCTAATTTCTAAAGACAAGCACGAATTATTAAAAATCCTTTACTTGACGCTGGCTAATGCACAAACCGTGCCAGAGCCATAAAGAAAAAAAAAACAATGAAATATCTTCTGTCTATATAATTTATTGTCATTTTATATTTACACATTGTTTCAGTTACCAACTGCACTTGGGTCATAGTGTGGTGGTAAAGACGTCGACTGGTCGCCATCTTTGGAGCAACTTGCAAGCTCAAGCCGTGAAACTTGAAAATTCTCATATATCTGCGCTCAACGCTCTAAATAGAAATAAGCGGAATTTTACTATGAAAGGGTAATTATTAACACGAGAACTTTTTTAATAGCAACACTTATGAAATGTCAGAATTCTATGGAATGAAAAAATCAGAGTATAATAATTATATTATTCATGCCAACTAAATCTATTTCGTTTGACAAAAGCACTCTTTCATCTCTTTCTGTCAAATTGTGTTTACGCTATGATAAAAAGAGTTTACGCAACAAGAAATGTTTGTATATTATGGAGACTGTTGTCTACTCGACTCCAAATTCTGTTATGAAAAATTTATGAGAGTGAAATTTTACGATGCGCGCGCACCGTGACACAAAATTAACGGAATGAAGTTGCCCGCGGAAGATGCTACGGCATTGGACATAATTTAAATACAACATTCGAATAATGATAGAATTTATGTTACACTTACTGTAAGAGAATAATAATAAATATTTATTTATTTAATTTTTTAAATGTAAACTGAACTTTATTGACTATAATGACTCCTTTTCCAGCCTTTGATTATTTAATTGTAATTAATTATTTGCATGCAATCAAAAACTATTTTTAATAATTCCAAAGAAGTATAACTTCTTACGCGCGCACATATTAAGTACACGCAGCCTTTTTTTACTCGTAGTATTTTAGTACCGCGGTTTCTGATTGTTGTTCTGGTTTCCTGACGTTTACCCTCACCATACTAACACAAACAATTACTTTCAGAATGGGTGACACACACAGGAACTACCCATTTCGGATACCGTTTTAGAGAAGAAATCTACTTAGGTTGTTAAATGATAAAGCGTGCCTATATATAAATATTAATTTGTAAGTACATAGTTGTTTGTAATCTCTGGATCTAATGAGAGATGGAGTTTTGAGAAGAGTTTAAGAGCTTGATAGTGCCAAAACCAACAAAATGCTGTCTAACTTTTATAGTATACTAGCTGTTACCCGGCAAACGTTCCTTTCCCATGTACCCATATTTTTTCTTGGAAAAATTTTTGTTCAATAAAAATAACTATCTACTATAAAAAAAAATAGGGAGTTGATCGTAGAGGGGTGAAAATTAAGAGTTGTATGTATTTTTGTATGCTGTATCATAAAAAGAAATAAAAAAGGCGTGTACCTTAACATTAATGGGTTTAAAACATAGTAGCCGATTCTCAGACTTACTGAATATGCATAAATAATTTCATAAGAATCGGTCGAGCCGTTTCGGAGGAGTATGGGAAAGAACATTGTGACACGAGAATTTTATGTATTAGAAGATAGATAAAAACAATTACTCAAAAACTACTGCACGGATTTTTTTGCGATTTTTACGAATTTTGTATTTAATTACTTAACCTGTTTAGATAAAGTATCAGAAGAAAGTTTAATGATGTATGTTTTAGTTATTAGGCTTATAGTTTTTATAAGCAATTATTTATTAATATTACCAAGTAATTACTAGTAGCAGTTCAACTATTATTATTATTTAAATTTACAATTAAAGACTTATTATTATTTTCTGTTTTTATTTAATGAATAAATATCGGTAACATCTGTACTTTCACTACGTCGTAACTATTTAAAAATTTTGAGTTAGCGCCATCTAGGGTACAATGCTTATAGACCATGTGATATTTTTATTTTATTATAAAAAGCGCCATCTTTGTATGCCCTAGTAAACTACGTGGTCATGAAATATAAAGAAATATATTAGATTGATACCATCTACATCTAGTCTTCTTTCAATGTTTCAGGTAGCTATGTAAGCTTTAGGTTAAGTTTTAACTTTTAAAACGCCATCTTTGTCCGGCTCGCTTTATTACGTTGTTACCTATCATGATTTGTTATACTAGCGTCATCTGCGATGATATAATTTTCTTTGACTAGGTATATTTAAACGTAACGAGAATTACATACCTTTATTACCTACTATATACGCAGTACGTTTATAAAACATTCTTGTACGTATATAAAGTTAATCTCAATCCTGTGTAGATATAATATATAATCGGAATTTTTTTATATGTTACTACCTAGTAATACCTATATATAATTAGAAAAAATACAAAACTGCAATTCTTGTTATGCTAAATAGGTAACTTATGTTTTCATAAAAAATAATGTTTTAAATACTAATAAATAATGGTACCTAAAAATAAACTTTTGTGACATCTTAGAGTATCACTAACCCATGTCTTTATTTTATTTATTGTTGTACAGCTTGCTAGTTAGTGGACTGTGAAAAGCGTGTTTAAAATTTATATGTATTCAATGTCAGAAGTATCTGAATAGTAGGTACATGTAAATTGTTAAGGCCGATTTACACTATCTTAGTGTTTAGGAGAGTGCTTTAGTACAACTTGAAAGGCAAGTTCTTTAGTGCTTTAGTGCGTTGCGAGTGAACGTTTACATTTCTTCCAGTAGAGTATCATTACAGCGCCACAATGAAAGCGCAACGACGTCGGCAAATACGCTCTATTCTACGCAAAATACTAAGTGTAGTTATGGAACAAATAGAAGACGAGATTTTATTCGAAATAAATAAACTAAATATAAATAATAAACAAAATAGCTTCTTTTAAGGCAGTGTATGCCGAATGCTTAGCCGGTTTGTTTTTGTATAAATTGTTTTTAACGTTCCACAAACAATCGTGAACAACATATTCAGACACAAATTTGATAGTTGTATCTTCCGACCATTTAGCCATCTTTAAAAATCAAAAAACACGCACGCGTTTCACGGCACTTATGCACTCTCCTAAAGATTTGACTAAATTACGTGTTTACACAGAACGAGGGAAGATCTCGGGGGGTGCGCGGGCGCGGGAGGGGTATCACTTGAAACAAAAATAAAAAGCGATTCTATTTTGATTCAACTTGAAAGTCAAGTAGAACCGTACTAAAGCAAGTAGCGTTTACATGTTTCAACTAAAGTACTATCCTAAACACTAAGATAATGTAAATCGGCCTTATGAGAGGGTAAAGCGTAAGTACGGGATGTCTGCACCAAGACTCAAGAGACCTAAGTTAACAGATGTAGGATTAAAGGTTCGAGGTGGTGGGTTTATCTCAAAGCTATTGGGCTCACCACTATAATTAAGGGCTTGAAAGTGTCTTCGGTACTTTGAGAGGAAGCGATTTATTGTTATAAAACAACATCTTAAATACTATTTATCGCGTTTAATTATCGCGCAACCTCAGCTGTTAAGATTTGGAACACATATGAGCCGTATCAGCAGATTATTAATATTTAAATAAAATATCATTAAAATTGCTCTTTGGCTGCTAATATTTAGCACACACCGGATCCATGTCAGCAGTAATGGTGAAATCTGAACAATTGTTTTGTTGTTAAAACTATTTTTATTTACAGAATCCATAATAAATAAATATTTAGTAATCGTTATTTTAAAAATCCAACATAATTTGATGATCTCGACACCACCAGGCACCATTGCTATCAGTTACCAAGGTCCAAAGAGGGTTATAGCAGGCATTGACAAAATAACATAAAACTTTGTATAACAATTTTAATTATTTCGCTAAAGGAAACCGTAATACCTATACTGCCTTAAGTTTGTAAGGTGCAAGTAATTGTAGCACTCATTATTATTTTCAGATGTTAGAAAACAATGTAATTATGACAAGTTTTAAAATGATAAAACTTTTGTTATCAACATTTAATGTAACTCAAAGAAAATGTTATTTCCCTACGAAGTATTGATAATACAGTCAAAACCGTTTACGAGGACATCAACTAGAACAACATACCGGTTATATTGACCAAAATCAAAGGTCCCGGCTGAATTCTATTGTATTAGGTACTGAATAACAACTTCATTAGCTGTTACGATTATCTGTTGCAATTAAATATGAGTAGACTCTTTGATGTCATTATAACTGATTTTGACTGTAAATATCTATACTCCATAACTCGAATTTCAAAAAGGAGACTTAGTAAGACGTAGTTAGTAAAATATAATGAGTCTCACTTGAAATTAATAGCAATACAATCCAAAATGAATGTTCGGCTGTGGAGCTTCTAATTATTGTTATTTTATTTGAATTGAATACATTCATTCATTGCATGTGTACAACAGAAGTTCTTGCATCTTCCTTGACATTTGAGTTAGAGATTCCACTGTATTCATTAATTTGTTAATGTATGAATATTTACATATGCTAATTAATTTTAAATATGTTTTACTGAAATTCGTTACTCGCATAAACCAAAAATAAATATTAATATTATATTGCTTATGTCATAACTCATTGCTTTTAACCGTTATCTTAGTACCTCTTTCAAATTTCAGTTTTGATATAAATTTGTGTGAATTCTTCTTATGTATTTTAACTCTTCGTGGAGCTTTGAATGTTTTACCACAAATATCACAAGGATATAAGTGTCCATCATCATAATGGACCCTGCTAATATGTATAGCTAAATATGGTTTATTTTTAAACATAGCACCACATAAGTCACATTTAACCTCCATAATAACATGACAGTTTTGTATATGATGCTGAAGACAATCCTTACTTTGAAATACTTTTGGACATTCATTACATTTAAAATGATTTACAATTTTATTTTCTTTTTTGATCTTCGGTTTATCATGCACATTTTTAAAATGGCGCTTTAATGTTACTTTTGTTTTAAAGATCTTTCCATTTTTACATATATAACATGATAAAACCTGGTTGTCTTCGTGAACGGCTAAATGAGAGTACCAATATTTTTTTGAAAATATCTTGTTGCATACATCACATTGCTTTAGCTTATCTTCTGGTTTCAGCTTTAAATGTGATTCCTTGATGTGTTTTTCTAAAGCAGGCTTAGTTAGAAACTTTTCTGGACAACGGTGACAAAATAACCACTGCACTTTAGGAACTTTTACTTGTATGTGAGTTAAATTATGCTCTAAATATGTAAAACTGAAATAAAAATGTAAATATTAGTTTGAATGACAAAATTTTTAGTATTACAGTAATTCAGTCTACACATATTTTTTAAATATATATCTGTTAAACTACATACATAAAAATACTTCAGTCTACCATATATACCATGATGTCTCTTGCCATAGCAAGGGGAAATAGACAAAAATTAAAATTATCACTTATTAGTGTTACCTATTTGGAAATATTTGATCACATTTGGTGCAGATTCTTGGAGCCTCTAAAACTAGGTCATTGTAATCAGTGAACGTTTCATTATTACAACTTTGGAATACTTCACATTCTAATTTTAATTCTTCTTTTAACACAGGAAAACAAATTTTGTTATAATGAGCGCCGTCCGTAAATGTTACTTCTTGTTTAACTTCTCTAATTTTAGTCTTCATAATTTAAACTTAGTTTTACCATTACACATTGATTTTGTAAGAAGTTTTAAAATAATTTGCATTAGTGTCTAGTGACTGATTTTGTATTTTCATTTTGTAACGTCAACTGTTTTTGGAGTTCATGACATGGTATATAGATTATAGACCTTGATGTGTGAACAGCTGTGAGTAACACAAAAAAACAGGTCACAGATGAAATGCACAGCATACAGGCAAATAATTTCACATACCACAGACTAAAAATCTATCTGGTGGCTAACGGCTTTTAGGAATACGACGACTCTATCCATCCTTTACGATCAATAAATAATCAATGAAGAGATAAGCCAAGGTAAACAGTAACGTTGTTGTAAGCAACTATGAATCTCGAAATAACAATGAGATTGATATCTATTTAATTTGTTAAGAAACTGATATAAAGAAATACAAGTCAGTATCACGATTTAACTCAGTTTTGCTGTCACTTATTGATTGATCTGTAAGAGAATTAAGAATATTTATCTTCTAGATGTTGTACATATTGACATTGTATTGAGTATTCGCCAATCACCTGGTGGTTTGGAAACATTTTTTAAAATCACGCTTCTTTCTACAAGGCTCCATATTTATACAGCTGGAAACAGATCACAGAGGTAATCTTATAATTTAGTGATGGTAACATTTTAAAAGACAGCATTGTTTGTGTCCTTTGGTCTGTAAATAAATACCTATTTTACGTAATCATTCCTGCACGTACGTAATCATTGGTGCATAGTTCTTATTTTTGTCAACGCGCCAAGCAGCAGGTCGTATCGGTCGATGAATAATTATCTTTCAGGCCGCTAGTTAAAGGGCGCTGTTTAGTAAAGATTCAGTCTGCTAATTGAACGGCTAGTTAAGCTAGTTGGCTGCGACATATATATAAAAAGTAAAAACTTCAAACATTGTCACATTTGAAATAAAACCATTCCTTTTTCTAGGCAATAATTTTTGAAGTTATACTTCTTTAGGCGCGTTATGAAAAATTTATGAGAGTGAAATTTTACGATGCGCGCGCACCGTGACACAAAATTCAGTATGGGTGCCGAAAAAAGAAATAGAATATGCGTGGTGTTCGACCATAATGACATTTGTAGTACCTTTTAAACAAATAAAGCAGTTTTAATTATTTTTCAAAGAAATTTAGCAATGCTTTTTCACAAAGACCTATTGTTACTTAGTTAAAAGGTTATGAAACATACCTAGTTATTAAATTACATTAATAATATAATAAAATAATAAATAATAATTGCTATTAATATTAATTAATTATTGAACAATATACTAAATATTAAATATTGTTAAATTATTAACGCTAAATATCTATTATTAGTTATTTAATATTTAAAAAAAAATAAAGAAAGCCAAAGAAGTATAACTTCTTACGCGCGTACATAAGTACACGCACCATTTTTGCTTAAAGATGTATTGTAAACTTATTTTAGATGAATTTTGAATAAGCTTTAATACTAAGCGTGCTAAACATCTCTCCTTTCTCTGGCGCTTGAGTTTGAAGCTTTTAAACTGACAAATATATTTTATAGATTTTTGAAGAGGTTTTTTTGGGTAAATTTTTAAAACTATAGACCAATCGACCAGCAACAGCAAGCTCGGGCAAATCGCAATTTGAAACCAATAATAGCACATGAATATCAATTGTGTCAAAATTTATTTTTAAATTTTCCACAGTATCACAGCTAAAACTAGTTGCCGACCATAGACAATAAAAAACAATGATAAAATTATAACATTTATGTAACAAATTATTTACAAATACACAAACAAAGGTCACACATACCTTCTTATTCATAGTTTTAAGTTCTCAATAACTTTTACTGCGTATGAGACAAAAGATTTAGTTGAACCAAAAAAAAAAAAAGTTTCTCCATTACGCCAGTAGAGGTCGCTTTTTATACAACTTTTTGATGCAGTTTTTATGAATAAGAGGGTATGTATTTACATTTAATTTAAGAATATATAAAAACAATAATAAAAAGCACATTTTCATTATAAATCATTCATTAGGATGACAAAAAACATGTGTTCTGTCTTTAAAATCAACCAGCGTTTTCACCCAACATTGATTAGTTAGCCTAGCTCAATAAATGATAAAACACAAATTGGATTTTTCAATTCCATCTGATTTTGAACCGTATATAGCAATGTTTCCCACCCTTTTTGTGCCTTGGGACCTTACCCTTTCTGAAATTCTTATGTCCCATGAAACATACATAATTTTTAATACAAAATAATTGAATTGTTCACTTAAGAAAGTTAAATTATAGATTTTAAGCAAGAAGGCATTTGGCAGTTTTGATAAATACATACATTACCTTATAAAACATTTACCCAACTTTAAATACGAAATAAAACGTGAATATTAAATATTATTACTATGAAAAGCAGCGCCATCTATGGATTAATTTGGGTAATTAATTCACGTTTTTACCGAAAATACATGCGGCATACAAAGAAATTGTTAATACTAATTTATACATGATTCATTACTTTATAATCTACAAGAGTTTGTGTGCCAATTGCGCTTCTCATTTCTGAACCATAATGCTGAATCGCTAATGGTTTGGCTTTGTTTGCACAAGATGGCGCCACATTTCACGAAAGCAAATTTACTATTTGTATAAGATCCCGACATACAACGACCTTTACCGAGATGCTTAATTAATGAAACGTATTTTATATTTAATTTAATATGTCAATAAATATAATCCATATGGGTTGCCTAGCAAATTTCAGTCCAGAGTATGTTTAATTAATATTTAAAACAAAAAAATTTTTATAATATTTTTCAATCAATATTTTTAATCAGGGTAGTATTATATATGTATCACCATAACCTTCTTTTATACTAAAGATGTATATATACTTTAGTGTCACATAAAAAATATACATATAAATAATAAATTGATTAAAAACAACCTAACGTTTGCATATTCTATGGGCTTCCGGTGAAATGTTTAAAAAAATTTTTTTTTTTAAATATTAATTAAACATACTCTGGACTGAAATTTGCTAGGCAACCCATATGGATTATATTTATTGACATATTAAATTAAATATAAAATACGTTTCATTAAATAAGCATCTCGGTGAAGGTCGTTGTATATCGGGATCTTAGACCATATCATTTCAATTACGTACTAACGTATACTACTGCATCTAGCGCCATCTACTTTTAACCTTATAATCTAATCAATGCTTAAAGGAGTGTAATGGGAAATTTACACACATTTGTGTTTGACGTGACCACGTCTGATAAATCTATGAACGCCGGCACGCACGATAAAGTATGACTCATTGTCCCGTTACGCTCATTGTACGCTTGCGCCGTATCTATCTTTCACTCGATTGGCCTATTGTCCGAGGGTTCACTACTTTAATCCAATAAAAATGATTCAATTTTATTCATAAAAGTATGCAATCATTTCATCAATGTTTTGTTATAACGTTGTCACGTTAAACTTTCGTCCGTAAGCCGACTTTACAACCATTTTTAGTCTATCTTAATTTAATAATTTTAACACTGTTAAACAAATTATTAAGGGCCTCATAGCCTAGCGGTCTTATTAAGTGGCAGCTAGGTGACCCCTCACCGGGTTCGATTCCCGGTTCGAGGGCAAGTTTTAATTTAATTTAAATTTGTTAATCTGCTTACGTAATACTTGAACGGCCCTTTAGTCACTTTTTGCATGCCTATAACTACTTCTGTATGAAGAATAACATCGTGAGGAAACCGGCCGGAACCCAAAAAGTCGACGGCGTGTGTCAGGCACAGAAGGCTGATCACCGACTTACCTATTAAATTGACAAATCATGAAACAGATTCAGAAATCTGAGGCCCAGACCTAAAAAGGTAGCGTCACCGATTTATTTCACGTTTACACAAAGTGAACAATATTGTATGAACTTGAGCAGCTGTCAGTGGAAGTAAAATTTGCCAGGCCGTTATATCTCACAAACTTAGCTCTAATATTCGTCAGCCATCATTAAAACAAACAGTGCGGTCCATCCGGTGAACGGTTTACATCCAGAACCGCGCCCATCTTGGTCCGAATACTGCTCCCAGAAGTAACCCGTCTTTTTGTATTGCGATATTATGTTACCTATAATCAAATTTGTTGTATAAATTCGTGTATGTTTTAGTGTTTATATAGCTATGTATAATAAATTGTGCTGATAGATGCAGCGGACCGATAAATTATTCTGACATGTTGAAGAATGTTGCCATGGAATGCAAAAAATCAAGTCAAAAATAATAATAATCTTTATTCATTTTTCCTCACAAAACCTTAGTACATAAACAAGTGGCAGTTAATACATTTAGGGAAAATTCTAATTTGTGTGAGAATGCCTGGTAAGAGTACCTGTGTTACAGGTCATCAGGTCTCCACCACTTCAGATCGACAGAAGGTCTTAAAAAGTAGAGAAAAATGTAGTGAGAATACACAATCATTTTTACATAGGCTGCAACGTTATCAAAAAAATATTTATAAGGATACATATATAATGAAACCATATATATGTGTATGTATGTATGTATGTGTGTGTGTTAGTATGTCTACGGGAGTGTGTGACTGTGTATGTATTATTACTTAATTGTTACTCTAATAAACCTAAAACTATTACACTATCAATTATTACCTAACATTTAACATGAAATTTAGTATCAACTTTATACTGAACTACTTTATAGATGAACAATCGTAGTAAAACCATGTTAGTATGTTTGTATGGCATAGGCCGACAACGCCCTTGCGATTAATCTGGCTTTAGTTACACGGGCGATATCTTGACATGTAAGCCTGCCCTGTTCTAAATATATATTCCATATATCAATTCCATAGTACCAGTATGGCGTTCGAATCACGCCTTGCACCAACTTTTTTATAAAGCGAAGGAAAAGGCGTAACTTTTCATTCGGTTTTTATTTTTTTCTATAAGTTATTAGACATTTATAAATATTTTATTATTAAAGTTTTGCACTATAGTCGTATTTTTAATTAGACGAAGCCAACTGACAGTAGCTAATGTCACTTTGTAAAATAATGTTGCCATATTTAATACGTTCAGTTCTTGTTCAATCAGATGAATGAACAATGAGTGTGAATAGTTAATCATTTCAAACTATAAAAGAATATTATTTCTATTTCAAAATTGTATAAAAGTGCTCTAATATAAGTTAGGTACTAGTACTATGTAACTACAATCAGTTTTTTGACGGCTTATTACAAAGCGCGGCGCGGCGACTAGTGCCATCACCGATCATTAATTCATGGGTCTCTACTTTGTCACAACACTATTTTTATTTCATTAAAAACTGACAACACCGTAAACGTCAGTTGACTCCGTCTAATTAAAAATACGACTATAGAACTTTGGCTTTGTAGCGAAAAGGCCATCCGTTGCCCACTTAATTTTCCAAATTATTCCTATTAATACTTAACACAATTTAGCATATCACACCACACTACACCTCACCATAAGACCTGCAAGTGCGAGCGAGAAAGACAGATAAATATTTGATCAACCGAATCCTCAGTTCATAATGCGTCGACTATAGATTTCTGTAAATATAATATTGTGGGGGTTGTAACGCTTTTACTTACCAACGACATTAGTTTTCAGTTTCGTATGAAGCTCTTCCGCTCTACTGGCGTGAGGTCCTTCCACACTCGCATAATGTTTCAGTGCGGATAATGCCAAATAATTAATATTTATCCAAACTTGACCTCTCCAGTATGGGGGATCGTGTTCCGTGTTACGTTTCATGTACAATGGAGCGGATTTTGATAGGGACCTGAAATTAATAAGTTAATAGAACTATTTGGTAACCTAATGTTATTGCATTTATTTGTCGTTTGTTTTTGTGAATTAGCGGCAAATCTAAGAATGGGCCTACTGCTTTTTTCAGTGGTTCAATGCGACGATGAGTAGAGAAAAAAAATCAGTGGCGCTACAACCTCTTTAGGTCTTGGCCTCAGATTTCTGTATCTGTTTCATGATCATTTTTAAATCTAATAGGCAAGTAGGTGATCAGCCTCCAGTGCCTGACACACGCCGTCGACTTTTTGTGTCAAAGACATGTCGGTTTCCTCACGATGTTTTCCTTCACCGTTCGAGCAAATGTTAAATGCGCACATAGAAACAAAGTCCATTGGTGCACAGCCGGGGATCGAACCTACGACCTCAGGTATGAGAGTCGCACGATGAAGCCTCTAGGCCAACACTGCTCTTTCAGTGTGTGATGTGTAGAGAGGATCGGAGATTACTTC
Source organism: Pieris melete (assembly GCA_963693345.1). Lineage (NCBI taxonomy): Eukaryota > Metazoa > Arthropoda > Insecta > Lepidoptera > Pieridae > Pieris > Pieris melete. The sequence goes on along the minus strand of CAVNZK010000368.1, from coordinate 1,098,771 downwards.
GAAAAATAGTTAAAGTATTGGCAACTTTCTACATTAAGGCGGACAATGGCTGACCATGCGTCATACTCGTGAACGGGTGCTACTTGTGGTGACTGGTCGTACTTGAACTCGTGCACGCGGTGATGTTAGTTATATCGACTATGTATTTGCGTGTTGCTCCCACGACAAAAAGTGCGTGCTCCATATGGTCTAGCCAAGAGTCACCTGTCGCATAATATAAAAAAAAGGGTGCGTGTACTTATGTACGCGCGTAAGAAGTTATACTTCTTTGGCTATCTTTATTTTTTTTTAAATATTAAATAACTAATAACAAATATTTAACGTTAATAATGTAATAATATTTAATATTTAGTATATTATTCAATTATTAATGAATATTAATAATTATTATTATTTTATTACATCATTCATTCAATATTTAATAACTACGTATGTTTCATAACCTTTTAACTAAGTAACAATAGATCTTTGTGAAAAAGCATTGCTAAATTTCTTTGAAAAAATAATAAAAACTCCGTTATTTGTTTAAAAGGTAAATGACAAATGTCATTATGGTCATTCAAAATTCTTGGCATACGAACTTCACGCATATTATATTTCTTTTTACTTGTAGATTGTCTTATTGCTATCTCGCTCGCGCATGCTATAATCACACTCCCAATTTTGTGTCACAGGTGGGCGCGCATCGTAAAATTTGACTCTCATAAATTTTTCATAACGCGCCTAAAGAAGTATAACTTCAAAAAAAAACATACACAATATACATGAACGTACCTTAGGCCATATGGTGACCATAGTAGACTCGGCTTGTCCAGAACAGCAAGGATTTTCCCTAAATTATCGCTTTTCGGACTCAGCACTTTCAGTAACATTGGGAATAGTGATATGTAACCTGAAATGGAAAAAATCAACTCTTTAGTAATAGGGGAGAGTTACGTCACGCAATTTTTGGAGATTATTGACCCCCCCCATGTAACACGCCGTAACGTTATTCTGTACCCAAGTAGGAACAGAAATCTTAACTAAGGGCTCTAACGCCTTTTGACGTGACAACGTCTAATACCATGAATAATTGTCCCGTTACGCCAATTGTCCCATTACGCTCATTGTACGCTTGCGCCGTTATTGACAGACTGGTTCTCCTGGCCCTAGGTATCACAAACAATCGGCCTTCAAACAAATACCCTAGGTACTAAGAACCTACTTGGAGATCATTAAGTTGCTTAAAGTAGACTTAAAGGTGCTGCAACTGCTGCATATTCTCTTTTTATTCATTCACAGACACTGTAGCCGAGTTGGTTACTCACCAAAAGCCGACGCAACCAGCCTGGGCTGAGGTGGACTTGTGACGGAGCGGACTACCTTCAAACCTTCTCCAGGAGATTTAGACGCTTGACGAACTAACTTCACACCATCTGTATGCAAACCTGAAAGATGATTACGTTTGAAATGAAGTAAGAGAAGAAGAAAAAGAAGGAGAAGAAGAGGTTTTTATAATTGCCCATATTCAAACTACACTTGCGAGTGTTTAGGTTATGTGAGTCTCCATTAGCGGCGGTATGACTTACCATTAGATGATACGATGTTCTATAAAAAAAGGCCGGCAACGCATGTGAGGTTTCCGGTAGTGTGTGTCCATGAGCGGCGGTATCACTTACCATCAGATGAGCCTCATAGCCACTTGTACGATGTTCTATAAAAATAGGCCGGCAACGCACTTGCGAGGCTTCTGGTAATGTGTGTCCATGAGCGGCGGTATCACTTACCATCAGATGAGCCTCATAGCCGCTTGTACGATGTTCTATAAAAAGGGCCGGCAACGTACTTGCGAGGCTTCCGGTAGTGTGTGTCCATGAGCGGCGGTATCACTTACCATCAGATGACCCTTCTTGCAGTTTGTACCGTTTTCTATAAAAAAAGGCTGGCAACGCACTTGCGAGGCTTCTGGTAATGTGTGTCCATGAGCGGCGATATCACTTAGCATCATATGATTCTTTGACATTTGTTGGTTTCGTTAAACCCATGAAATAAATTGGTGATTGTCTTCCTCATGTCCCTTTGTCCCCCTTTGGCCCCTGTTTATAAAACTCACCATAATCAGCATATGAATTTGAATGAGACGCCCAATGAAGCTTATTTAATAATTTTTCATCGCCAAGTTGTTCGCGAATCGCTTCAAATCTGTAATACGACAAAATATCTCATTTTTGACATAGTCATTAACAGACTTATTCATTAATAAGTCATTATTAAGGTCACTTAATGTCATTAAATCTTTTAAGAACTCTGTTAGCGGTCAAAGGTTCAAAGCCTATCCTATGTTCCGAATTTGAGCTCACTTCAAAGCGTTCTTAATTTGAAATTTTTCGAATCGAAAGTATTTAAGCCAATTAAAATTTAAATTAAGAATTAGACTTTTTTATGGCTCTGGCACGATTTGTGCATTAGCCAGCGTCAAGTATAGGATTTTTTATAATTTGTGCTTGTCTTTTTAGAAATTCGACCGTTTCCTCCATGTACGGTTTAGGCACTCGCCCGGTTCCGCACAACCCTCCCAAAGGCCGAGAACAAATTTAAATTAAATTAAAACTTGCTCTCGAACCGGGAATCGAACCCGGTACCCCTCACCTAGCTGCCACTTAATAAGACCGCTAGGCTATGAGGCCCCTGATCAAAGGTTCAAGGCCTATCCTATGTTCTGAATTTGAGCTCACTTCAAAGCGTTCTTAATTTGAAATTTTTCGAATCGAAAGTATTTAAGCCAATTAAAATTTAAATTAAGAATTAGACGTTTCGAGTGATTTATGGTCAGCGGGAGAGCATTGACAACAGACTGCCAGCTTTTCCCTCCATTATATTAACGTCAAATTATTATCTATGGCAACGCTTTTTTATTCTATAATCGGAAGTCGATTGCGATGCGTTCAGAAATTTGTGTTTTATAGCTGTGTGGGGTCTGAACTCTTTGGTCTGTTTTAAAAAGTTTGTATTAAGTTTTGGCACAAATATATTATTGTAAAGCATGTGCTACACGGTATGAAACGGCGGTTTGAAACGAAATAAAAGCTAGTTGCGCTTTTCGGCTACACGGTTTAAAACCAACAGTGTCCAAAATAACGTTGCGCTGATAAGACGTCTCCGCGCTCCCGTACCTCACGCACTTTCAGAATTAATTACAACGACATCATGGCGCCTTGCCTAAGTAAACAACAAAAAGTTGGGTCTATAACTTTTAATTTTTCGGCTAAAATATACCACGCATTTTTTTCCTGAGTCGAGTTTTATATGACTCGCATGATAAATCCCAAAGACATGGCAATTCTCTGTATAATTCGATAATAACTTCACGTTCATTTGCTTCTTGTGCCATTGTGCAGAACGTCGTCGTAGCGTGCGTCTACGTTCGGCTAGACTGTTTCAAACCAACGGTTTTGGTCGCGGTTTGCAACGCAAAGCGTGCTGCCAAGGTCATATCAAGGTTAAACGAAATTTTTCATAAAACAACTACCCACACGTTTTGAAACCAAAGTTTCAAACCGCCGTTTCATACCGTGTAGCACATGCTTAAGTAAATACATTAAGAGATAATTTCCCTTACTTAGAAGTGTCCCTTTGTAGTGCAAAAGCGATAACTGTCATGGCGTCGGCTGCGGCAAACATCCAACAACGGAGATCGACGTGTCTCTCGATTTCCGAGGGATGGGAGGCTCTGAAAATTAATTTTAACCAAATTAACGCAATTTAAAATAATTCATTTGAATGTGGTGCAGCAATACATTTTACCTCTTTGCGTCAATAATAATCTATTTGTTAGTAAGAAAATAAATTGTTATTGAAAGTAATCTGTATAAAAAACCATCTATCCAAAATGGGCACAGATAAACAAAGACGTAGAAGCATGTTGTAGGGGAACGTTGAAGTATTACGTAACGCAAATTTTGGAGATTATTGAGCCCCCCCCCCCCCATGTATCTCGCCGTAACGTTTTTCAGTACCCAAGTATAGTAAAACGTTTCGTGACCGCCTAGTGACTCTTTAGTTACTATTATGTGGTGTAAGTCGAAAATAATATTAACAATAACGCGTAATTCAATCCCCGTCCCGCATAGTAACGTTTTACTAAAAGACACCCCCCTCTTCCAAAACGCGTTACGTAATACTTGAACGCTCCCTTCTTTAAAAAAAAATTAAGTTTTTAAATTACTTAATTACACATATTGTGTAAATACTGTATACTTCATTGTTAATAATAATTAAAAATATATACTTGGTATATGAGATTTGCTGCTGACCTTGGATAATCATCAAGACCTGAAGTCAATGTTTTAGGGTTTAGCTGAATCCCGTCATCTTCCCTTCCTCTCCATCTGTAGGACGTGGGTTCGATGCCTTTTTGACTATTAAGGAACCAGTTGTACCACGCCTGAAAGTTATTTATTATTAGCAATTCATAAATCCAATTCACACACACCACTACACTGGCCTGGAAATTGATTCCAAAAAGCAGAGGCTTAAAAAACAAAAAAATATTTCTCAAAAAAGTACTAGGCTCCCATAACAGATAAGGAGTGTGGGGTGTTTCATTTCTATACTGAATTTTATGCAAATATTAAAAGGGCCAAATAATAATAATCTTCACACACCTGAAGTCTTGGAAACATTCTTTCCAACATTCGCCGAAGCTTGGAATCATGTTGGAAGAGATTTGGCCGACGTTGGACCATGTTTGCGATCTGTATCAGCAACATGGGCGGGTTGGCCGCCGCGTTGCTTTGCACTACGAACTCTTTAGGCACTCGGGCCAAAGATTCCGGTCCTGGAATAATAATTGTAATAAAAACTACACTACGGGAGGGTTCAGGTATTACGTCACGCAATTTATGGAGATTATTGACGGCTTCAATTCCCGCATCGTTACGTTGTACAAAAGGACCCCCCCAAGTTCGTTACGTAATACTTGAACGCTCCCTACACCACTTAATATACATAAATTACGTGTCACGTTGTTTGTCCGCTATGGACTCCTAAACTACTGAACCGATTTCAACCAAATTTGCACACCGCGTGCGGTTTGATCTAACTCAAAAGATAGGATAGCTTACATCTCAATTTATACCCGCAATATTATTTTATAGCAAATTATTTGATAGTCACAATTCTAACAGATGGCGCTGTGTTGAAAGTACCAACGTTTCACATAAGCTACAATTAAATGGCATTACCACCAAAAAAGCATGGTGGTCCCCATGACTGGTGTTCCCCTACCGTTTCCCTTGAATAGTCTACTACTATGTAATGTAACAAAAACCTTAGCCTCACCAACGCTTGGCCGGTCTGCTAGTTAAACTATACTTTTAAGTTTAAAATTTCTGACTTGTCTTAAAATAGTTAATTGATAATCTTGTACATTTTTCACGCAAATTTTCATATATTTTCTAGGAAATCTCAATAGAAATAAACTTTTGGACTCACCCAATATCTGCTCCCGAGGTATCCAGCCCTCGACATTGATAAGATCCAACCAATGAGCAGCAATGTCCATCTGAATATCTGGAGACCAGCGACCTACAAGTAGACCGTGGAAACCTTCATCCCAAAGGAAACCTCGAGGGAAGAATGACCTGAAGTTGAGAAAGAGAGACATGTTTTAAAGTGGAATACTGTTGTGAAGTACCAGGCTTTCAGAATCTATAAGGAGCTATCTATAACTTTTTTATTAAATTTCTTATATTTAAATAAATGATTATATAACACCGGTGCTCAATACGTTTTTCCATTTTGTAGTTATACTTCTTTTGGCGCGTTAGGGAAAAACGAGAGTAAATACGATGCACTTTTCTTTTAAGTGTGTTAGTTTTTCTTTGTGTCAGGTTGTAATGATGAAACAGACACAGATGTGCATTAAAAGGCCCTACGTATTTATGTATATATATATATATATATATACACACACACACATACGTTATTTAAAAACAACAATTAATTAAAATGAAATTCTTTAAAAACTTAAAAAAGTACCAGGCTCCCATAATCAATAAAGAGTTCTTACCTACTCGGTACTCCGGTATACAAAGCAGCTTTCCAATAAGGCACAGGTTCCCGTGTGTATTGTGACTGCACTCTGGAGGTACCATCGAAATAACCAATACCACCAACCATGTTCGACATGGCCGCCTTTGCAATGGCTATATCTGTTTCGGAATAACTGAAAAAATAAATAAGTATTTTATAGGATTTTGTTATTAGTAATCAATAGCCTTAAAAATCGAGATAATATACATATGTATAAACTTTTTTACATTTTAATTTAATAATAAAAAAGGGTGCGTGTACTTATGTACGCGCGTAAGTTATACTTCTTTGGCATTATTAAAAATAGTTTTTGATTGCATGCAAATAATTAATTACAATTAAATAATCAAAGACTGGAAAAGGAGTCATTATAGTCAATTAAGTTCAGTTTACATTTGAAAAATTAAATAAATAAATATTTATTATTATTCTCTTACATTAAGTGTAACATAAATTCTATTATTATTCGAATGTTGTTTTTAATTATGTCCAATGCCGTAGCATCTTCCGTGGGCAATTTCATTCTGTTAATTTTGTGTCACGGTGCGCGCGTTTCGTAAAATTTCACTGTCATCAATTTTTCATTACGCGCCTAAAGAAGTATAACTTCAAAAAACGACGGATTGCACTCCGGGAGTGCCGGCAGAAGTGAAAACTTGAATATTAACATTGTGCATTTTTGATATTTAGGAATGGTTAGGGAATAATTTTGCAAAATTATTCCAATATTGCAAAATTTCGTAAGCACACATAGGTTTGTTTACAAATTTCTCCTAAACTGAAAGTCAAATCTGAATAATTCATGACAGTTAAAATTCATAATCCCCTCCCCCATAAAACCCTTATCATAATCCGTTCAGTACTACAGATATTCAAACATTTCTGGATATCTATATATATAAAAATGAAACCCGTTTTCCGATGTCACGACATAACATGAAAACGGCTTGACCGATTTGTCTGATTTTTTTTATAATATTCCTTGAAGTACGAGGATGGTTCTTACGGAGAGAAAAATTAAAAAAATTGAGTGAAAAAGTCTAAAAACAACACTTTTCTATATTCCCATACAAAATATTCGTAATAATATTTAAAGACAATTTGAACTTTAATACCATATCATAAAGTTCAAGTGTTAGTGGAGGTAAATTTTTATTTATTGACATAATGTATTTGTTGTATTATCAACTTTCTTTTTTTTATCTTACTAGCTAGACCGGTGTCCCGAATAGCAGAATAACTATTTAAAAAGAATAAAGAAATATTAAATCAGCTTAAATAAAATACCCTTTGTCTTTCAATTTAAACTCCTCTTCGAATCGTGCATCAAAAGCCGTCTTCTTCTGTTCCAACACCTTGGTGTACTCATCCCCTTTCAGAGGTGGTCCTGATAGGTCCTCCGTGGTATACACAATGTCAAGCACAAATGGAGTTTCTACCAACATTTGTACTGGCACGAAGTTCACATCTTTATTCTGAAAAGAGGTTAATATAAATAAATAATAGTTTAAAAAAACTAAAAACCATGCTTTTAAAGCAAAAGCTGAAAGTGTGGGTGCGCCCCACGATTTTTCACAATAATACCAGTATTTTTTGTTCATTACCATTTTCAGCCTAAATTAGGAATTATTTTTCACTTTTAAGTTTGATGTGCTTTAAAAACGTGTTTCTTAACTATTATTTATTTTTCATTTTTTAGTAAAATTTTTTTTATAATTTTTTTGGGATTATTGCATTGTCATCGATCTTTGACAGGTGCGCAAAATTTGAATAAAATCGGTCCGTTTAAAGTGGGTCAAAATGGAGTCCGAAGGAGTCGGTTACATCATACATACAGGTGAAACTAATATAAAGCGTGTAAAAATTGTAAAAAATATTTGGCTCGAGGTTGATTTAAAAAAAAGTCTTAATTGTTAAAAGCATCTAAAATCTAAAAAATTTAAAAAAGTACAGTAAAAGCTCCCTATTCGCGCTTCCGTTATTCGCGGATTAAAAAAATGCAACCCAATTTCTTTATTCACGGCAAAAAAATTCTTTAATCGCGGATCTAAAATTTCATTTCATTTTCAAATTTCAAATTCTAATAGGTGTTTAACGCAATATCATATAGATAATATGGAGTGTAATCCTGATATGAATGTTATGGAAGGCTGGAAGAAATTTGACATAACAAAATGCATCGTAAACATAAAAGAATCATTGGACGAACTGAACACACATTGAAGTCATGCTGGAAAAAACTATGGCCTGCTCTGACTGCGGAAAATGACGAAGAATCCGTGTTTTGCTGGAAACATAGCCGAAATTGCAAATGGAATAGGACGAGATGGGTTCGAACAGATAGAATCAAGGGACATTCAGGAATTGCTTGAATCGCAAGATGAAGATATGACTGAAACCGACTTGGAGGAAATGTCAAATTCACAGCCCATTGAAGAAGAGGCTTCAACTAGCACTAAAAATGTGATATTTACTCTGAAAAATCTTAGTGTAGGTTTAAGAATGGCAAATGAGCTTTGCGATTTCTTTATAAACATTGATCGAGATCGACTTCGTTCCAACATATGGAACGAAGTCTTAATTTTAAGAGGCAAATTGCTAATGCGAGATTACATAATCAAAATGTTCAATTACATAAATAAAATTTTCTTATATATTTGTGTTTTTTATTTTGGCACCTAGGAACGTATCCCCTATAAACCCATATAAATTACCATTCTGTATTCACGGTTTCTGTATTCGCGGCATATTTATGGAACGTATACCCCGCGAATAAAGAGATTTTACTGTACTAGAACTTTGTTTGTGGGCACTAAAAAAGTTTTTTTTTAATTTATTCCACATCATTACAGATTATGTACAAAATGAAGCTGCAACATGTCTTTGTTCATAGACAATTTTTTTTTAGTGTGACTTCGAGGTTTTTGGACATGGTCAAATTCGCAATTAACATAAATACTTTTTCACTACACTTTATACTTTGTAGTCTATTATGTTCTAATATAAATGATGTGTATGTGTGTTAAATTTGTAGTCATATTTTCTTGTATATTTTAATACATGTTGGAATAGGACTTATAAATAAACTAGTAGACTCGGCCAAGCGTTGCTGTGGCTAAGATTTTTGTTATATTACATAGTAGTAAACTATTCAAGAGAAACGGCAGGAGAACACCAATCCACCATGCTTTTTGGTGATTATGCCATTAAATTGTAGCTTATGTGAAACGTTAGTGTTTATTTTGATAACGATCAATACCTAGGTACGACTAAAGAGACTTTTCTAGCGGTGGTATTTTAATAAAAAAAAATACTAATAAAAGGACGCTTATTGTGACGTAACTATAAAAGATAGAGACATGCTGTCGTTATTCAAGTTTAAGTAAGCAACCCTAATTTTTTTGAAAATGCCTACATACAGTAACATAGCCTATGTTACTCGGGAATAGTGTAGCTTGCCAACGGTGAAAGAATTTTTGAAATCGGTCCAGTAGTTTCGGAGCCTATTCATTTCAAACAAACAAAAAATCAAATCTTTCCTCTTTATAATATTAGTATAGATAAATAAAATAATTTAAAGTAAAATGTATACAAAACAAGTTTTACATTAAATTCATAATTAATTTACATGTTTATTAGAAATATCACACTAAAATATTTGATAGAAATAACTGTACCTTAGAATTAAGTTCATCATCAGGTCCGAGAACAGCTAATCGGCCAAATGGATGTTTCTCTACCTTCAATAGAGAATAATATTTCTCCTTTAAGAGATGCAGCCCTGGTGAATAGGCATCAGTAAATGATGTGTGTATGAGCTTTCCTGAAAATTTTACAGTAATTAATACAAATTTAATTAATACTATAGATTCGTATACCAAATAAAATTTCATGTCAAATTGATAACATCCTCTTTCGGTTGTCGGTTAAACATATGGCATTTCAACATATTGTTACGAAGATGGGTTGCCTGAAATGTTTTCCGATTTTTCCACAAGTTAGAGACGTTTTCAGCTGACTGAAATGTGATTTCTGACCGTTTCAGGAGAGGGTCAAACACATATTAGAAAATCGTAATTTGCATAATGTTACCCTAGTTTTCAGTAGTCTGAAACATTTTTTCAGACAGGTTCAGAACATGTGTATTCGAGTTGTACAGTCGGGATACCCGTTTTCAGGCGTTTTCAGGACTAGTGATGAATGAATATTCCAGACGGAATTTTCTAGGTGTGGGACAAGGACGGAATGATACGTGAGAGAGCGGGAAGATCAGAAACTTCTCGATGGCGGACTGAACACTCTAGAACGCCGTATGACAAGGACGGAGCAATGTGCGAAAGAGATATGAGTACGTACAACACAACTGTGCCATCGCTACTTCAATATATTGTTCGTGATATTGAAATGTTTGTTATTTTTGTATTAGGTCACTTGAGTAAATTAAATATTATTTAGATTTAACTTTTTGTAGGTAAAACATAAAAATACGTAGCATTTAATTTTTGATTGCCCTCAAATGGGTCAAATTTTGCCCTTTTTCGGTGGAGAACTTTTTTAGTAGCAACACTTGTGAAATGTCAGAATTCTCCTTCTATTCTAATTCAGAGTATAGTAGTAATAGAGTTAACTATATATATATATTAGTAGACTCGGCCAAGCGTTGCTGTGGCTAAGATTTTTGTAGTAAACTATTCAAGAGAAACGGCAGGAGAACACCAATCCTCAATGCTTTTTGGTGGTCATGCCATTAAATTGTAGCTTATGTGAAAGGTTGCTACTTTCAACACAGCGCCATCTATTAGAATTGTGACTATCAAATAATAAACAAATATTTTGCAAAAAAATAATATTGCGGGTATAAATTGAGATGTGAGCTATCCTATCTTTTAAGTTGGATCAAACTACACACATTTGTGTAGTTTGTATAATAATAATGTGCAAATTTGATTGATATCGGTTCGGTAGTTTAGGAGTCCATAAACAAACAACGTGACACGTAATTTATATATATTAAGAAGAAGATATAATAGAAATACAGTGGAAATACATAAATTTTTGTTATACTCTTTTTAATATGTTAACAAAAAAATACCTTGATACTAATTCCATTGGAGCACACCATGATTCAATCGCTCTCAGGAATGAGAGTTGACACTCCAAGCAACAATGCTCATAGCATCTTAGGGAGCGTTCAAATATTACGTAACGAAATTTGGGGGGAGGGCGGGTCCTTTTGTACAACGTTACGATCCGGGGCGGGGATTAAATTAAGCCGTTAATGTTAAATTATTTTAAACTTTCCAGTACTTTACACTTTAATGGTAACTTTTAGGTATAAAGAGTCACTAGTTGGTCACGAATCGTTTTACTATATTTGGGTATAGTACTGTACTTGGGTACAGAAAAACGTTACGGCGAGTTAAATGGGGGGGGGGGGTCAAATATTTCGTGACGTAATATTTGAACGCTCCCTTACCAATGGATAAATTGGATAAATTACCTTGATGTGGTATTAAGTGGACTCTAAAATTGCCAAATGATGGTGTGTAGCCCACAATAGCACCCTTTTCGCCCCACATTCGTGACTGTGGACCGAACCCTTGTGACTCATCCAATGCCCCATACCAGATTAACATATATGCTTCGTTGGCCTTATTCTGAAATACACAAATTGGAAATCATTTTCGAAGTTATATTTTGGTGCATTAGGGAAAGAGAGTAAATTTTTACGATGCGCGCGCACCGTCACAAAAAACTGACACCCTGAAGTTAGCTATAGTCAACATTTTAAGTCAAAAGTGACAGTGTGAGAACTGACAACTTTATTTAAGATATTTATTTATTCAAGCCTTTCTAAACCACACGTGCTTTATATCACTGCAAATAAATATATACAAATATACATATATATGTATGTATGTTCACAAATAATATTTTAAAATATTATAAAATCAAATAATATTGTTGTTTTTACATATAACTTTGAGTAATTATTCTATTGTTAGTGTAGTTTTTTCTATAAACGTTTTTTTGAAAAGATTTTTATCCCGTTCAAATATTACGTCACGCAATATTTGAAGGTTATTGATTAGAGATATTATTATTTATTTCGTCGATGATAAAAACCCGGGGCATTTTAATTTACAATTCGTCATTTGAGATTTCAATAAATTATATTGCATAAAATATAAAATACTAATATTTCATAAATTATCTTTAGGAAATTTTAATTTTAAAAAGAGAATTTCTATAAGGTAATTCGCCCTTCTCACACTCTCTCTAAATCGGTCTCAATCCCTCTCTCTTTTCTTCGACAAAAAAGCTGCACATCTTCGTGACGCTAATATTATTAAAGCGCCTAAAGAAGTTTCACTTCAAAAGTTGTTTACATTTATTCAAGTATTTAATTATAACTTACCACAGATGTTATATTAATTCTGGCAGTCCAATGCCCACCATGCTCTCCGCCTGGCGTTTTTACAAAGCTAGTCACAATATTATGAGGTGGATCAGAAATTATTTGCTCCCCAAAGGTGAAACCATCATGTCTTATCCAGCCATAACTTGGTAAGTTATCATTTTGTTCACACCAGTGTCTGAAATTAATTAAGGACTTATTAATAAATATTTATATTATATAATAGTATCAATCGCTTATACTGGGAATAAATAAGGCGCAACTGCGTTTCTCTGTGAATACAAAAGAAACAACATATAAAGCCTATATTCTAGGTTTTATAAAGTAAAATAATATGATGAAAAAATTAAAATATCTTACATATATTATGTCAAGTGACATAAATTAAACATTGTCCATCATACGGCAAAGACAACATTACAAAAGAGTTTATATAAAATACAATATAGACAAGAGTTTGTATTGGAAAATATATTATGTTTTCCTTACATATACAGGGTGGCCAAAAAGTCGTGGATCAAACGCAAATAGGGGATAGATGAGGTCATCAGCGGCAAAAAATTGTTCTACGGGAGGTCTCTAAGGTCAACCCCTGCAGAGTTATGATTTATTTTGGTTTTTATATGAAAATTGACTTTTTTTTACTAATTCTTCTTAAAATTCGAAAATATCGACATCCTGTACCTTTCTCATAATATCCACTAGATTGGTACTGATCAGTTCTTGCGTTAGACATACTATTTATAGTTGTTTACTGAGTGTATTCAAGATAATATTAAGTGATACAATATAATATTTTTTCAAATCATAACTTTTTGTTTACTTCGGACCCCACTGTGAAAAAAAATTACTCTACCGAAAAGTGACCCTGTATTACAAGTTTTGGCGCATTTTATAGGGATTCTGAAAAGGTATTACACATGGCAATGAGTGGCTCAAATATCTTTCTAGGTCGAAAAAACAACAACGATTCGGCATTATGATACATTATTTACCTACCTGTGACCAGTGCTGTGTGAATCGGACTAGATTCAAAAAATTGGACAGATGGCTGGAGGGTTATGTAGGAATTTGATTAGAAGGTGCAGATTAAGTATTATGGTCAGAGGCAGGAATTTTGAACATTTATTGTAAAATGTTTTGTTTCCTACAAACAACCTTTGAGAAATAATTGTTTTAATACAATTATTTCACACTTGTTGTTGTTGTAATTCTTCCTAGAAAGATATTAGGGCGACTCATGGCCATGTGTAATACCTTTTCAGAATCTCTATAAAATGCGCCAAAACTTGTAATACAGGGTCACTTTTCGGTAAAGTAATTTTTTTTCACAGTGGGGTCCGAAGTAAACAAAAAGTTATGATTTGAAAATTTTTTGTATCGTTTAACTTGATATTATCTTCAATACACTCAATAAACAACTATAAATAGTATGTCAAACGCAAGAACTCATCAGTACCAATCTAGTGGATATTATGACAAAGATACAGAATGAAGATATTTTCGAATTTTAATAATAATTAGTTAAAAAAAGTCAATTTTCATATAAAAACTAAAACAAATCATAACTCTGCAGGGGTTGACCTTAGAGACCTCCCGTAGAACAATTTTTTGCCGCTGATGACCTCATCTATCCCCTATTTGCGTTTGATCCACGACTTTTTGGCCACCCTGTATATGTATGCCTTAATTATTTTTAAAATAGCTGTGTTTAAAATTTAATTAGGTTTGGAATAAAAAGTCTTAGTTATGTTAAAAGTTCCATCAATTAAGAAGTACATTAACTCAGATTTACCAACTTTTTGTAAGAGTATGACCAATTTAAAGTAAAATTATTTTTCCTATGTAACTTACTGTGAGAGTGTGTGTGTAAGTTTAGATTTTAAAAAGCAAAAGATATATATTATAAAAAATAATATATTTTAAACCAGTTTGTTTTCTTATTACAGTCTACTGTGGATTAAATAGTTGGTGTCTGAAAGTGTACTATTTCTAATGAATAGTTTCATGATGATGAATGATGACTTGAGAGCAAAGTTATAAAAACAAAATGATAAATTTTTATAAATAATATTTTGAACTAACCTTATACCCTTTTGTACAGCAGTACCCAACTCATACCACATCATACCAAACACAGGTGATTTTGGTTCACGGCTCTTCAGACCAAAATACACTCCTGGTCTATAACTTCCCCAAAAACGATCAGGAACATCTAATCCAGATTCTTTTACTGCCTATATTATTTAATTTTGTATTAATGATAATATACTGGATAAAACTAATGTATCAAGATTTGCAGATTGTCAACAAGGCACTGTTGTGTGGCACTTTTGGAAATCAAGGTTTTGTAATTTGAAAACCATAAAAAAATATTATTCTTGAAAGTGTCCATTAAATATTGGTTTAATAATATGTTCCATCCATGCGTCATAGAGGATACTGTGACAACATTACATGTTTACAAATAATGGCTATCAAAGTAAGAAATTAAGTTAGATTACAAGTCACAAAAGGTAGAAATTATTTAAACTGACTCTAATCCAGAAGGGTGCCTAACAATCAATAAATATTGAATGAAACATACTAAGAAATGTGACCATTGCCTATCCCAAGGAAGGCAACTCCAATTCAATGTAATTAGAAGGCAAAACTAACTCACTTAGAATACAACACGTAGATGATTAAATAGAAACATGGAAATCTATCCGCATGCCGGCACCAAGAATGCGCGTCGACTTACCTTTTCGCCGTCAAAGGGAGTATTCACCCGGGTTTCCAGGTACCCCAGGGTACCAATGTAGACAGCTACTGATAAACATATTACACCTAACGTAGTTTTCCATACGGATACATATTTATATGATCGGGTTCGCGGCTGACTTTCTGAAGTACTGGATCCACTTGTTTCTATGTTGCTACTATGTTTACTTAGCGAGCTGGGCTTTCTATGTTTTACCATTTTACGCATTACGCGATATGTTTAATTTAAGTTATAATTGACACGTTACTATTTCTAATTATTATTTTTAATTAAAAAATGATACAGCCAAGTGGAATATTGTAATTGGAATTTGGAAATCCTACATGGACAACTGTCAGTTGATAAGCGATTATTGACACATGACAATTGACAACTAATCAAAACATTGGAATTGAGCATTGACGTGTCGTGTGTAAAAACGTTCGTAAATTTATTACACACACAATGAAATTAGTACACTTCACGTTTGAATGGTATATCGTGTAAAGTATTATTTGAGGAAATAGTTGTTTTTCATTGCAATGACATCCTCCCAAATATTTTACATACAACTCGGTACGATTGTATTGTAAGAAAAAAATATTGCTCCCAATATTGTCACGAGATGGAGTTAGCTGCTATATAATACAAAATATAGGTAGGTTTTAAATTGGAAAAATAATAAATGATTTGTCAATATTCGTTACGTAGACAAAACTGTGTGTTAAAAAGTGTTTCTGAACAAATATATTAGTGAAAATAATTAAGATTTGAGGTATAAAACTTAGAAACGGAATTTTAATTTATTGATTAAAGACCCAAACGAAGCGATGAGAGCGCTGCCAACGGAATTTACATAGAAACTTGCCAGCTGTCCAAAAGGTCGATAGAGTAGTTGAAGCGCGTCGGTATAACAGTTTGCCCCCCGCGTCGCTCCCCCGCGCCTCCCCACGCTCCAAGCTCCAGTACAATCGAGCGCTATGGTTCGTGCGTACACAACTCGAAAACTCAATATGCGTGACGCGACGCGATTGTAAAACGAAAGATGTTTTTAAAAACTCATTAGTGAAATAATGTTAAACAGTTAATGAATAAACGTTATTATATATCGTGTAAGTGTAGACGTGAGTGTATTCGTTTTCCACCCGGTCGCCGGCGACGCGGCACGCGACGGTAAAAAAAAAGCAACCAATGTCAGATCAGTGGATTGTTGGTACAAACCAGTGTTGTGTAGTTTAAAATAGTTAAATGGATACACGCCGGGCAATGTTCGTATGAGGAAGAAAGGCAACCGAAACATTGTAAGTGGTGAATTCGAGTGGTTAGTTACAAAATGCGGGGTGAGGTGCCCCCGGTTCATATCGTTTGGGGTGGCTGATTAAGTACGGAGGTACGCAGTTCGGAGGTCCTATAGGCTCCCTCGACTTTTTTCTACCCGTACAGGTCCATAACCCCTTTTTTATGCGACAAGTTTTTTTGGAGGGAACCGTGTATCGATCTTTTTATAGGTTATCTGTATTTGTTTTTATTTTTATTATGTCTGAAGGTGATACGCCTTTTGTGCCAGACGCAGCGTTCTTTGATCATTTACACTTAATAAACGTAAATACGTATTATCAAATGATATTGAAGTATAAACTGTATACTAATTGTTGTTAGTTAATTAACATCAATAATTATAGTAAATAATGCGTAGTAGAGTTGTATGTTTTGATAAAAAAATTATATACATATTCTATAAGTTTAATTCTGAGTTTCTGGGATCGATTCGAGGCAAAACCATAAATTATGGGTCTACAACTTAAAGAATGTCTAAAACAGGTGCAAAAATACTGATGTATAGGGATTTTAAAACCTAGAATTATCTTTATCAAGCATAAAATCATAGCAATTATTACTAATTACGCGATCACACATGTAGATAATAAGTTTTACCGGTATAAAACAGGTTTATTATTTAAAAATATACTATCTTTAACAGCTTCTGTGTTAATGGTTGCATAGTAAAATGTCATAAATAAATATATGACGGCTTTTTACCCGTAGTACCTGGGTTCGATTTCCGGTAAAAGAATAAATGTTTCGTCCTAACAGGTACTTTAAGCAATGAAGCAGTCCCAAATGTTAAACTCGCGTAAGATATGTCGTGCATTTTTAATATTATTCAAAAAACGTGTCATAGCAAATACGACACGTTCTATTGATATAGAAACGATTAGGTTATCATCAAGATTTAGCGAACTGGGACATATGTCAAAATCTATATGTTTTGGGATGTATTAGTACTCACTAAGAGTCATCTTTTAGTTGATATGTTTGTGGACAAACACATTTGAAAGGCTATTTTTACAAATATTCTTTTGAACATATTTTCGAAAGAGCCCCAATGGGATGCCACTCTTGGGATTTGTTATTTGCAACAAAAATTGAATAATCAAAATCCATAACTAATTTATTTATTATTATTAATTAATCTATTATTGTATTATAATAATACATAACATTAATCCGGTAAAAAAAAAGTTTTTTCTTTAAATGTGTAAAGGTTATGTCAATCAAAGACAATATTATAATCAAAATCCGTTAATAAATGACAAAGTTATCCGCGAGCACAAAAAAAATGTCTGTCGAAAAACCTCCTCTCCCTCCTTCCTCCTTTATTAAAGTCGGTTAAAAGTCCATTCTGGTTAATAAATTAAAATAGTAATAATATTAATTAAAAATGTTTGGTCCCTGTGGCACTGTACCTTTAATGCTGGCATTTCCTTGCCTGCTAAGTGCTATTATATATATTACTATGTAGGTTAAGAATATTGTAAATACTATATATTTGTGTGTGATACACGATTAACACATTGATTTTTGAACAACACAAAATATATTTAAAGTGAAAACAAACTATTTCTACTGTGAACACATAATTCATATAAATAGTTGTTTGTGTAACGGTTTTTTAAATTATCGTTACTGATTAAATAATATGTTGTATTTAAAATAATATACTTTGTATATTATTGAAACCAAAGTGCACGTGAAGTTGTAAGATTGCTTTGGAAGTCGAATAAAATTAATACACAATAGTGTTAAAACGGGTTTCGGAGACGCGAGCGCAGGCCAGTTTTTTGTTGAGACTACATACATAGGTCTGTAGTTTTGTTTATTTTAAAGTATTGAAGGATTCAAATGTTTGTTGGTGACCAGGTAAACATGGAAATAAAGAGTTTTGTGTATTACCGTAATGAGCAGTGGTGGCCTAGTAGCTTCAGCGTGCGACTCTCATACTTGAGAGTTGACACTTAATGCGCATTTAACATTCGCTCGAAACGTGTACCTTAGACCCAAACGACGGCGTGTGTCAGGCACAGGAGGCTGATCACCTACTTGTCTATTAGATTGACATAATCATGAAACGGATATGGCGTCAATGGGTCTCTCTCTCCCTAAAATATGGTGAGGGGGGGATGATGGCTGGCCATGCGTCATACTCGTGAACGGGTGCTACTTGTGGTGACTGGTCGTACTTGAATTCGTGTATGCGGTGATGTTAGTTATATCGACTATGTATTTGTGTGTTGTTCCCACGAGAATGTAAGTGCGTGCTCCTATTTCACCATGCCTCCTGCTGATAGAGGACGAATCTTTGTTTTTAATTTATTTTATTATTATTAATTACTTAAGATGTCACGTGGAACATGGTGTAATGGTTGCAGCAAAGTTGTGTTAAACAAAAAACTTGACAATTAAAAAGAGTGGCGGAGAGGTTATTGCCAGTTCTTCTCTTCCGTTCTACGCCCTTGATTTGAGAACTGGCAGTAAATGTAAAATTAAAAGGATTCAATGTATATTTCTTTTTTGACGTTCATAAGTGTACATTGTATACAGAAATCTGAGACCTAAAAAGGTTGTAGCGTCACTAATTTTTTTTATGGAGGGGGGCGGAAATCGCCTTATTAAACACGTTGTAGAGAACGTCTGAGACTCAGGGATATAAACAAATTACAACCCATATTCAGACTTACAGTATGCAAATTCCATAAAATTTCATCTAATATATATAAAATTCTCGTGTCACAATGTTAGTTACCATATTCCTCCGAAACGGCTCGACCGATTCTTATGATTTTTGTACGAGTTTGATATTCAGTCTGAGAATCGGACAACATCTATTTTTCATCCCCCTAAATGTTAAGGGTGGTTCCACCCCTAAATTTTTGTTTTTATTTTTTAGGCAAAACTTTTTGTATTCATTTTTTTATGATACAACATTCCAAAATATATACTACCCTTAATTTTCACCCCTCTACGATCAACTCCTATTTTTTATAAAAGTAGATAGTTATTTTTATTGAACTAAAAAAATCTTTCCTAGAAATAATATACATGGCAAAACAACGATCAGTCAGCTAGTATAAATATATGATATTATCTTTATATAAAATATCAAGAAATTCGCGGAATATTTGTGTTTTAAAGTAAAATTATATCCATTGACTGGTCTGACTCAGGTAGTTGGACCCTTGTGACGTCACCAGTGGAATCAAAAGGGACTTATTTTGACCGATTTCATTTGATTGCTAACTAGTCAAAATCTGTTATAACGACATCGAAGGGACTATTTGGTCGTAAAAACCGATAGTCGTAACAGCCGATGACGTAAGTACCTAATACAATTGAATTCAGCCGGGACCTTTGATTTTGGTCAATATACTGTATGTTGTTCGAAACGATGTCGTCGTAAACGGTTTGACTGTATTTTAAAATTATTATAATTATAAAGGGAGTGTTCAAGTATTACGTCACGCAATTTTTGGAAATTCTTGACCCCCCCTCCCCCAAATAACGCGCCGTTACGTTTTTCTGTACCCAATAGTAAAACTTTTCGTGACCGAAAGTCGAAAATAATATTAACAATAACGCGTAATTCAATCCCCGTCCCGCATTGTAACGTTTTACAAAAGGACCCCCTCCCCCCAAAATTCGTTACGTTACGTTACTTGAACGCTCCCAAACCAGCTTCCGAAAATAAAGGCAATATTAAAAAAACAGATTTTTAATAATTATAGAACCTATACAAATTGTTATTTTTGATTCTGCTAAGTATTAAAAAATTGAAATTAAATATTTATAATTTCCAATCCAAAAGACTTAGACAAGATGGCGTCGGCCCTATGATGAACTATTTATTTATTTATTAGTAATCTTACATCTAACATACATATTATAAAACAAAACACTTATACAATATAGAAAGCCAAAACAAATTACATAGATAAATAATATACATATATATATGAAACAGAAAACATAAGTTCAATTTATATAAAAAAAAAGCAAACGATATTCACAGAAAAGAAAAAAAAAACTATGATTGTAAACGTATAAAAAGTTATTTACTTTTTCTTTCACGTTACTTATGATATCCAAGTTATATATATATGTATACCAATGGCGCTGGTGTCTGCCATTGTCATTATAATTTAAAAACTTTTTTTTTAACAACTTCTTCAAATTTAAGAGCCGTGCTCTTGTCTGTGGATTAATCGCCACTCAGTGCGGTTCTTCGTCAGTGTCTTGACCACGATGTCACGATCTCAGCTTTTTCCTCTCCTGCCTTCTATCTTCCCCTCCAAGATAGTCTTAAAGAAGGTGTCGTGTCGCACCAGGTGTCCAATCATCTTCCCTCTACCATACCCAGCACCTCTTTATTGGGATTATTTTCTGTCCAGCTTATCTTCATCAGTCTCCTCCAGCACCACATCTCAAATGAACCACACGAATTCAAGTACGACCAGTCACCACAAGTAGCACCGGTTCACGAGTATGACGCATGGCCAGCCATCGGCCCCCTCGCTATATTTAGGGAGACAACCCTACGCATGGACGTCGCCACAAGCAATGACTTTTTTTTTGCCATGGCTAATTTCTTGCAACGACGGCTAGGTTATATCTGGAGTCATTATATAATTTAACAGCATCAAAGTCAAATTAGTTGATAACAAAAAACAATAACATTAAAATACATTATTAAAAGGAGTCCCTTTAGGCAAGGTTCCGAAGATACTGGCAGTGTTTCCCCTTTGAATAGCTAGACTACTTATTTGTCGACTAACCTTTTTGCTATTTTCTTAAAAAGCCTTACAGCGCTAGGACCCCACGGACCTGGAAAAAAAAATTAAATTAATTATTTAATTAATTTTGTCTCGTATGGGACAAAATCATATTAAGAGCCTAGACCCCTGTATTTGCATGCTTAAAAAAAAATATGTCCTTACATATGAAATGGTTAGGAATTTCAAATTATTTTTTTTAAATCTTTACTCGTGTATTTGTTTTTCGAAAATCATGATTTATTTCATTTTACCGTTTTATTTTTGAAGTTAGTTTTTAGAAGTCTTTTGGCCCGTTAGGGAAAAATTATGAGAGTAAATTTTTACGATGCGCGCGCACACTGTCACAAAAAACCGACACCCTGAAGTTAGCTATAGTCAAAATTTTAGTAATTATATTTTAAGGTTTGTTATTTTTTTTTATTAAATAATTTAATCTATAAAAATGAAACCCGTTTTCCGTTGTCACGACATAACATGAAAACGGCTTGACCGATTTGTCTGATTTTTTTTACATAATATTCCTTGAAGTACGAGGATGGTTCTTACGGAGAGAAAAATTTAAAACAATGAGTCAAAACGTCTAAAAACAACTTTTCTATATTCCCATACAAAATATTGGTAATAATACTTAAAAGTCAATTTGAACTTTAATACAATAGCATAGAGTTCAAGTGTTAGTGGAGGGGTTCCGGGAAGGTAAATTTTAATTTTTGACATAATGTATGTGTTGTCTTATCAACAAACGTTTTTTTATCTTACTAGCTAGACCGGTGTCCTGAATAGCAGAGTAAGTATTTAAAAAAAAATAAAGAATAGACTGTTAGGCGGTACGATGTTCTCCAGCTGTAGGCCAGCTTACAGCTAGTTTACTATAAAAAAAAATATAATGGGTGTATTTCATATGACTTTTATCTAGTACTTAGAAGTAGGGGCATAAAAGTATCGCTAGCCATAATTGTATTGTTGTATCGCGTGCTGAGGCCAAGAATAAATGAATTAGAACTTCGTACCTAGTACTAACTTCTTGTGTAAGAGTTGTACCATAGAGTAGTGTTTTGCAAATCTACTATATAAAAATAAGTCGGATATTCACGGTTTTGCATTCGTTAGAAAGGTCTCGGGCTCCGTGAGGTTTATAGCAAAGAAAATTCAGGAAAAATTTCAACAAGCGGGATCACCAAACGAAATGTTACATAAAACGAAGCCATCTGGTGGCGAAACGGAGTTCGCCGAGTTTGCTAGTTTTATATATATTCGATTCGAGGTTTTAATATGTTCTTTTGAGGGTTATGAAAAATTTATGTGAGTGAAATTATAATACGATAATACGATGCACGCGCACCGTGACACAAAATTATCAGTATGGGCGCCGAGCGTGCGCGAGCGAGATGGGAATAAGACAATCTACAAGTAAAAAGAAATAGAATATGCGTGACGTTAGCAGCTATGCCAAGAATTTTGAATGACCATAGACATTTGTAGTACCTTTTAAACAAATAAAGGAGTTATAATTATTTTTAATGTTTGACAATTACGAAACACATCAAAATTTTATTGATTTTATTTATTTGCTTATCAGTAACAGATACTTTTAATATATAAAATTCTCGTGTCACAATGTTCGTTCCCATACTCTTCGGAAACGGCTCGACCGATTCTTGTGAATTTTTTTTATTCAATAAGTCTGCGAATCGGCTACTATGTATCTTTTTTTATAACACCTTAGTGATAAGGAGTGTCCACAGTAAAAAAAAAAATTTTGTTAGACAAAATGTTTTGTTTTTATTTTTGAAGTTATACTTCTTTAGGCGCGTTATGAAAAATTTATGAGAGTGAAATTTTACGATGCGCGCGCACCGTGACACAAAATTCAGTATGGGTGCCGAAAAAAGAAATAGAAAATGCGTGACGTTTGACATTATGACATTTGTAGTACCTTTTAAACAAATAAAGCAGTTTTAATTATTTTTTCAAAGAAATTTAGCAATGCTTTTTCACAAAGACCTATTGTTACTTAGTTAAAAGGTTATGAAACATACCTAGTTATTAACTTAAATTAATAATATAATAAAATAATAAATAATAATTGTTATTAATATTAATTAATAATTGAACAATATACTAAATATTAAATATTGTTAAATTATTAACGCTAAATATCTATTATTAGTTATTTAATATTTCAAAAAAAATAAAGAAAGCCAAAGAAGTATAACTTCTTACGCGCGTACATAAGTACACGCACCATTTTTTTTTTTTATACAACCCCTAATATTCATCGCTATTTTTTATTATTGTAGATAGTTATTTTTATTGAGCTAAAAATGTTTCCTAGAAATAATATACAAGACAAGAAGGTTTGCCGGGTCAGCTAGTATCATACAATATCTAAACAATTAACAATTATTACTACAGTCTTCCACAGTCCTTTTCCCAAAGCATTTTCTTTTGCGAACTGTGGAATCCACTCCCGGTCAGATTCTTCCCTGAGAGATACGACCTCCAACTATTTAAAGTACTTCGCGTATTTCTCAAAAGCCGGCAACGCAACCACAAAAAATGGGTTTCCATGACTGCCTTTTTAGGCGTCCCATAAGCTCGTTTCCCCCCTTTTTTTATATCCGAGTTGCAAACGTGGGATTTTTTATCTAACTAGCTAGACCGGTGTCCCGAATAGCAGAATAAGTGTTAAAAAAAACTAAAGAATCGACTGTTAGGCGGTACGATGTTCGCCAGGCCAGCTAGTATCTAATAAATGATACAAATTTGCTGGTAATATGTGTTTTAATCAGAAGGTATATGATATATGAATGTGATACGTAAATAGTTAGGTTTGCCTTGTATTGTATGAAATATTATAAAGCGAGTTGCAAATAGTGTGTAAAGAGTGGCGGAGAGTTTCTTGCCAACTGGCAAGAAGAACTCTTCTTGCCCACTCTACGCCCTTGACTTGCGAACTAGTAGTAAAGAAATATTGTTATAATAAAAATTTTAGAGATAGAAAAAGTACCTGGACACAATGGCATAATAGAGTATTATGCCATCGTGTTAAATATTAATATTAACAAAAAACTGGTAGTAAATGTAAATTTAGAATTAATTTATGTACTTGTTTACCTATATGAATAAAGTTATGTGCACAGAAACATACATATTTTTAAGTCGAAGTAAGAATTAGACATGGGGAGAAATTGGCTGTGACAAAAATCAATCTGGAACTGTTTCGGAAAAACACCCTTTGTATGGCAATTAAGGTTCACAATTAATTACCAAAAGTATTAAATGATCTTCCGACTAGAGTCTTTAAAAATCTACTTTTGGAAAAAAATTACTATTCAATAAATGATTATTTGTGTAAGACACTGTAGTTGATATATATTTAGTAAAGTATGATATGTACGATACAAATACTAATAATGTAAAATTCCTTTAAAGACGAATTTGCGCGCCATTGTGTGTGGCAGAATATGCGAACTTTCGATTGTACCACTTCACAGATTTTTGTACCATATTCTTGCAATAAATAAATTATTATTATTATTGAGTTTTAGTTTAAAACATCAGATTCAATACGATTATTTTGTATTGCACAATTATTTAAAACATATAAAAAACTATAAAAATTGAAATGTGTCGATTTATATGTTATGTATACGAGTTATCTCTCGTAAAGAGAAACGCGGCCATTAGATTGTTTTATTACATAAATAGCGGCTGCAGCTATTTCAAAGCCAATTGCATAACGCGTAATATAACATTGGTAGTGTAGTAATATTTATATTATAATAAAATAAAAAATAAATATGTTTATTATGGAACATAAGATACATGTATCACTTATTCCACGTCATTTTTTTTTTTTTTTTTTTTTTTTTTTTTTTTTTTTTTTTTTTTTTAATATTAATCATACAATCAGTCTTTGCGACTATAAGTAGATACGTTGAGAGCTTGTTGACGTGTTAGGCGCTACTCCCAGCGGAGCCTGCCTATTCTTATTTAAACTCAGTCTGTTGGATTGTCCTGGTCAAAAATGTCTCGCCGCTTTTTTAGTCGTCGAGTAGTTTCTGGTATAGTTAGCTGTCCTGCTAGCTGATTGGGGTGCTTTTGAAGTCTTAGTTTGTAGTTATACCCATGTGTGATTATTTCCTCTTTTACCATGGGCATATTAAGAAATTCATGGACTTCTGTAGTTTTGAGAAACCATGGGGTGTTTGATATTTGCTTGAGTATGTAATTTTGAGCTCTTTGTATTATTATTATATTTGAGGCACTAGCAGATCCCCAAAGCTGTATTCCGTATGTCCATATGGGTTTGAGAATGGTTTTGTACAAAAGCAACTTATTGTCAGTGGATAGTTTTGAATTTCGTCCCATTAGCCAGTAGAGACCCTTGTATTTGTGATTAATTTCGTCTCGCTTTGTTTGAATATGTTTTTTCCAGGTGAGTCTGCGGTCTAAATGCATTCCTAAATATTTGACTGTATTTTGATGTGGTAATTGGGTGCCATTTAGAGTGACGGGGGGGCAGTCTTCCTTTCGGAGCGTGAAGGTGACGTGCACCGATTTGGACACACTAACTGCAATTCTCCATTTGGCCAGCCAGTCTTCTACTTTATTTAAGCCATTTTGTAAGATTTTAGAGGCCAGAATGGGACTTCTGTTGGAGGTAAGTAGAGCCGTGTCATCAGCGAAGGTGGCGATAGTAATCTCTGGGCTCTGTGGTAGGTCGTGTGTATATAGTGTGTACAGGACGGGTCCGAGGACTGAGCCCTGTGGCACACCTGCGCAAATTTCGTAAAAACCGGATGTGCTGGCACCTTCTTTAACTTGAAATATTCTGTTAGACAAGTATGATTGTAGGATCCTATAGAATGTGTGTGGCAATAAGGATTTAATTTTAAACAAAAGACCCTTATGCCACACTTTGTCAAAGGCTTGTTGTACGTCAAGAAATACAGATGAGCAGTATTCTCTCCTCTCGAGGGAGTTTCTTATTTTTCTACATACTCTGTGGACTTGTTCTATTGTGGCATGTTTTTGCCTAAAGCCAAACTGATGATCTGGTATGATATGCTTTTCTTTTATTATGTCCAGCATTCTGTGTAGTAGAGTTTTCTCAAATAATTTGGACATAATAGGTAGCAGACTAATGGGTCTATATGATGTGATTTCGTGAATAGGTTTTCCAGGTTTGTGGATCATAGTCACTTGTGATACCTTCCATAAGTCTGGGTAATACCCAGCTCTTAGGATTGCATTAAATAGCATTGTAAGGTACACTATCACTTTGCGTGGTGATTCTTCGAGGACCTTTTTGTCTATTAAGTCATAGCCCGGTGCTTTATTATTGTCCATTGATTTGATGTTGCGATTAATTTCCCGTGGTGTCACTAGTTTTAATGGTAGATCAAGTTGCAGGTCTTGGTCAATGATTAGTTCGATATCCGATTCATCTACATTAGGACTGGGGTCATTCGGTTTGAATACATGACTAAGATGATTAGCAAAAACTTCAGCTTTTTCTCGTTCCGTTCTTATCCACTGCCCGTTCTGCGTTCGTAGTGGTGGCTTTTGGTGTAGTGGTCGAGCTAGGTTTTTGCAGGCTCTCCAAAGCGAGTAATCGGTTGCTTTTGTTGATGTCAATCCTTCCAGGTGTTTACTCAAGGCTGCTTCGTTAGCTTCGGATATTAGGGATTTTAAATCACGTATCGCTTTATTAAGCGCCGTTTTGTCATATGTCAGTCTACTAGTGTGCCATATTCGACGTAGCCTTCGTTTTTCTAATATTTTTTGTCGTATCGTGTCCGAGTAGGTCTTACTCTGTGGCGGACGAGCAGTGAGTTCGGGCGTGGACATCCAGCAGCTTTCTTGGATCACTTCGGTTAGTAACCGAGTTGCGTGATCAATGTCTGCTTCACTTTTTAAGGCAACTTTTAGGTCTAGTCTGTCATGGACCAGTTCTCGATATAAGTTCCAATTAGTTCGTTTATTGTACAATTTAAGGTTGTGTTCTTTGCTCAAAGCAGTAATTCCAATAGTCAATATAACTGGAACATGGTTTGTACTCGAGTCTAAACAAGTTTGTATTTGGTAAGAAAGTCTAGACAGGCCTTTCATGACGAAGAAGTCTATGACGTCCGGAAGTCTGTTTGAGTCAGTCGGCCAGTTGGTCGGGTCCGTCGTTGAAATCACTGTGAGATTGTGGTTATCTATACTTTTCTTAAGCTCTCTTCCTCTTGTTGTCGTTAGCCTAGAGGCCCAATGAACATGCTTGGCATTCCAATCACCTCCTGCTATGAATCGCTGCCCCAGTGATATAAAAAGCTCTTCAAAATGTTCTTCTTTTATAGTGTGCTTGGGGGGGCAATAGATGGCGGATACATTAAACGTACCGTTTCTATCTATAACTGCAACCGTTGTAGCTTGTATGTAGGGTTTCTGAAACTGTGGTTGTTCATAATGTTTGATATTTGATCTTATAATTATAGCTGCTCCCGCATGTGCAGTTCCGTCGGGATGGTTTGTAGCATAAATATTAAAATTACGTAATGTGACTCTGTTATTTTCTGTAAGGTGAGATTCAGACACTAATAATATGTCTATGTTGTGTGTGTGTAGTAGTACTTCTACTTCTTCTAGATTAGGCAATAGCCCATCTGGGTTCCAGGTAGCTATCTTAAGGGAAGTCATTTGGACATTTTCGTGACTAGTGTTGTAATTAAATTGATTAAAGTGCTCATTTGTTGTACGATTAGATCAAACTTTTCAGCCTGTTTGACTAAAATTTCTTCCATTGTAGGTTTTGGTATATTATAAGTAATCTGGTTTGATCCTATCACATCGGCGTAGCTTGATCGATTGATAGGTCCATTGATATTTCCATTGTTAGGTCTTTCCTTGTTCCTAGATAAGTGTTGTGGTTGTGATTGTGACTGGAAGTTTTTGTCACCAATAGGTTTATTATTTTCTAACTGTGGTAGTGTATTCATCTCAGGTGCCATCTGATTAGAGCTGCGTTGTCTTTCCGGATTATTATTATGATTTGGATTGGATAATAGCTGATTCATCCTAGATGCGCGGGTATACTGCCTTTTAGATTTCCTCGATAAAATTTCTACATATACTTCACAGCCTTTAAAGTTGGCTGGATGGGCACCGAGGCACAAGGCGCATTTTGCTGGAGTACTTCGATCAAGCTTTGGACAGTCTGCTGTTCTATGTGCTTGCGCGCATTTTACGCAGCGATAGGGCCTCATACAGTAATTTTTAGAGTGACCATATTGCTGACATCTTTGGCATTGAACTATGGAGTTCCTTTTTCGTGGATCCTCTATAACGACCGATTGGTGGTTTATGTACTTTATACCTTTTATCTCTTTGTTGCTCGGACTTTGTTCTAGGGTTGCAAAAAATGTAGATGTAGGTTTCTTTTCAGGTCCATACTTTGCATTTATTATTTCTCCTATCACTATGTTTCCCGTGTCTTCCAGTGCTTCTTTTATTTTAAGGATAGGAGTTGAATAATGTAGGTTTTTGATAACCACTCTATACGGTTTTTTGTCTTTTCTGTTAAATGTATGTCCGATCAGTCTATTTTTCCGAATAAGGTCTATTATGTTTTTGTAAACCTCCACGTTGGCGCAATTAATGCGCAGCTGGTTTTGGTTCATTATTTTGTAGACGAAGTCGGTTTTGTTTACGGCACATTCCAGGAGTTCGGTAAGTTTGGCTAGGTCTTCAATACCATATAGGATTATAGGTGGAGGTTTAGATATCTTTTTAGTTTGTTCTACATCATTATTTGCTTCCTTATCTACTGGAAGGACGCTGAATTGATTGGAAACTGGTATCCTATCTGGAGATGGTGAGGAAACTTTTTTCCTTTTGGCGTTCCTTAGAGTCGGTGCTCTCTGCCAGTTAGGAGGATTCTGTTTGTCTATGTAAATGTCTTTAGAATTTGTCTGCACTCTATTCAATAGAGCTGTCGGGCTTTGGATGTTAACATCTGCTACTGAACTTAGAGATGAGCTTCTTGGTCGGGCCAGAAATAAGCCATGATGAAAGGCTTGCTGAACTAGCTTTTTATCCTTCACAATAGGACCAGTAACATTTACTGGTAAGGGGGCCTGGATTCCCACCCTCTTACAGGTTTCTTCTGCGAGTGTATCTTTGTTTAGCAAAACTTTGTCCCCCCCAGAATACGTGGGACAGCCTGAGCAAAGCTCAGAGAGGGATTCTCCGGCTACACCGGTACCCTCCTGGGGTATACTATTTTTAGGTTTTGCTTCCATTTTTTTTTTTTTGTGATTTTCTGTCAGGGTTGTCTTCCCTTAGTCAGATGGTTCGGTTAAGGCGCCGAAGACTCGCCTTCGTTCTTCATACTTTGCTACTGTGATCTCGAGGTATTTGCGAATGGAGCTCGTAGCAGATCACAGCATTGCCCGGAGGAGACGGCCCACAAGGTAGAACTAGTGTGGGCCCATCTATGTACCACTGCGATAGTACAGAGATGGCGTGGACGTGTATGAAGAACTTTCGGTGCGCGCCTGATAGCCTAGCTCCATTGCCTAGGCGTGCGCTTCGGTATGCTTAGCATTTTATAGGAGCATATTCCCTGACATAGATTATGCCCCACTAAGACCAACACCGACCCCCCCCAATTCCACGTCATTAAATTTCAATTTGTAGGCATCCCTACTCATCGGTAAAGAAGACAGAGGGTGTTGGTACTCTTTTAAAATAGCAAATCATGAAACAACACTTATTTTAAAACAAATATCGCAAATTAATTAGAAGTAGCCTGTCTAGCACTAGTCCCAGGCCCTTTTATCAACTAGATTACCTATCGTTAACTTTATAGTAAGCCTTTTTACACAGCTTTTCTTTAATACAAATATGATACTAATATATTTCTATAATACTAATAATACAAAAAAAAACGTGTGTGTACCTATGAACACGTAATATATCATGTATATCATGGTATTAAAGTTCAAATTGACTTTTAAGTATTATTACGAATATTTTGTATGGGAATATAGAAAGAAGTGTTGTTTTTAGACTTTTTCACTCAATTTTTTTTTAATTTTTCTCCGTAACAATCATCCTCGTACTTCAAGGAATATTATACAAAAAAAATCAGACAAATCGGTCTAGCGGTTTTCATGTTATGTCGTGACAACGGAAAACGGGTTTCATTTTTATATACTTATATATGTAGATGAGCAATTTTACAATAGAGCATTAATGACTGGGTATGGACCAGTGCTTTATTCTGAAGAAACAATAATTTGGTCATGATGAGAGAGTTACCGTTCTTGACCCTGACTCTTCCTTTATCGTCCGACTAGGTTTTGACTGACTTAAAAAAGGGGGAAGGATGATGATGTGTCAAAAAATAATCTAATGTCATCTTCATATCCCATCTTTATATAATTCTACTGTACGTGTTTACTGAACTCCTCTTAAACAGCTGGACCGATTTGAATGAATGTTTTTGGCGCCCTGTATGGTTTAGATTCACCTCGGCAGATGGCGCTGCAGTCTGTATCTAGGTATATATATAAATATTCTGTGCATGTGTTCGTAATGAAACTCCTAAACGATTGTACAGATTTTAATGAAATTTTTCGTGTGTTCAAGTGACTCGAGAATGATTTACATTATTAGATTTTTTTTGTATGTAAGACGTGTGTACAGGATATTCTTGATAATACGAGAACAATACTTTTTCATTTATTTAATTTTAAAGTAACAAGATCAACTTATAACGAAATAATGTTGTATGAAAACCTTCCAGATGTCGGTGGGCCTACAGCGGCGTGTGCCCGCGCTGGACGAGGCCGGGGGCCCGGGGTGGAAGTCCAGCGAGCCGTTCCCCTCCTTCGCGCCCCCAGCGGGCTCCCCCGCGGGGCCGGCATTCGCCGCCTCCCCCGCGCCCTCCACACCCGGCCCGGGGCCCGGCTTCGCGGGTCCCTACGCGGCGGCCGGGCCCTTTGGGAGTCCGTCAGCCCGGCCGGGCTCCGGCGGGGGCTTCCCTCCCGGCCAGTTCCCTGGGCCGGGCTTCGCGCCCCCCGGCTCGCCCTTCCACCCCCACCCGCCACATGCGATGCCTCCGCATCCGCACATGATGGCGCCGCTACCGCCACCTGTTGACAGGTTAGTTGAAACTTTTTAAATTTGTACTATTTACCGTGGAGGACGGATAGTGAACAGTCTAACTGATGGCCTGAAGACCTAAGTAGCTAAAATCGAGAAGTGGTATCCTATATACTTATTTGAAATTACTTCGATACCGCGTTTTAAAATATGACGTCATCGCAGTTACCTTTATTTCTGTGGTAATCTAGTTGAATGGTTTTTTTTAACTTTAAATTTGTTTGCCTACTCATGTATGTACTTTTTATCACTCAGTATGGCAGACTGGAATGGAAGGCTGGTTATCCATATCACAGGTTCTTAACTAGCTTGGAAACCAGTCTTCCAATACCTTCTTGTATTGTTTGTTACAAATATTATATGGGAGAAAAAATATGTTATTATTACTGAATAAAAAGAATTAAAAGTACACTTACAAATTATGTAATTTTATAAAGCCTAGCCTTTATAAGAATAGTTAGTAGAAGAATGTTTCTTGCTTCTAGGCAGTGGCTACGGTCTTATTAATATAGACTAAAGAATGTTGTCTCGTTTATGTGTATTTAAAGTGTCACGGGCGTGAAAAGAACAAACAATTATAGGTTATAACCAATCACAATCAAACGCCCCGTTTACTCGGATATGACGTCACGTCGAGTCTCAACGCTGACCAATGAATGACAAGCGAACGCAGAAACAGCCCTACCCTCGTAGTATAGTAACATTATGTCGGTACCTATAAGATTTGTATTTTTTTTTAAATCAGTGGGTCCATTAATGTTATAATAGTAGAAATACCATTTGAATGACATTAGAACAATAAGTGTCAAAACTCAAGTCAAGTTGAGGTTGACTTTTGTTTGTCAATTTGACATTACTCACTTAGCCCAACCGTCTCTTTTTACACCGCTTAACTACTTTTATATAAAGGAACAAGAAAAAATTTCAAAGGCCGGTAACGCACTCGCGAGCCTCCTGGCATTAAGTGTCAATGGCGAAATCACTTAAAGTAGAGCCACCTAACGGTTTGCCCCGTTCTATAAAAAAAAAAACATTTTGCTATTTTATCCTGGGTAATTTTCCCGACTCCCGTAGTAAATAATAATAGTAAAAAAAAGGCCTATAAGAAAAAATCGTCCAGCGAAAATCGCAAAATTATCCTCCGAATAAAATACTCGCTCGTATACGATTCTATGTGGGGGTGCTATGAACCGCGTTTGTGTGTGTGCACAAATAAATATAGGTGAACGGTACGTAGGTATATTGGTACAGTCGGGTGGGAAAAGCTAATTGATTTTTTTAATTAGGTCGCATTTAAATTTAACGTATGTACAGGATGGCAAAGTTTGGTAGGCCTTGGACATACCTGGACTAAATCCCTCCTGGATTACTGGTACTAGAGAAGTGGATGAAGCGAGGGAGGTATGTCAGGACGGTAGCCAAAGATCCGTAGTCTCTCTAGAAAAAAGGCGTGATAATATAAATAAAAACATTGATTCAAATAAATGTATGAAAAGTTTGATTTAAATATTTTATATTACACGTGTAGCTTATCAGTTTCAATAACAGGCAAATACTATAAATCATAGGTTAAATTAATTCATTTAAAGAATAATTTATTAATGTTGGATAGTATGAAGGAACTATAATAGAATTTATAACGCGTTTTTGACGGTTGTTTCATTGATTTTTCATTTAAAAGTCCAGACTTAACAAGTGTAACATATTTTTTTTTATACACGAAAGTCATTTTTGAATAATAAGCCAATATAAAACTAAAAAGAATTATTAATTAATTAAACATTTAGCGACGACTGTACTCGCCCACCCCGTGCCTATCTATCTATACGCTGTAGCCGACGGTACCGCTTCACCCAACTTGCAATGACCTCCCGCGTGCCCCGCGCGTACTATAACCGCCCACGCAAACCGCGCAGGGGTGACATTACGCGGTTCAACGTAGCCTGGCCGGTGCCTACATAAGTAAAGACTGGAGTGAGACGCCACTCGCTCGAGTGTCGTCTGCCTGCGATCAAAATCATTCCAAATTCGAATTTGACGTTTAGAAATTTTCTATTTTACACTGTGTTCTTATTTCAAATACGTTTGAACGCGTAACGTAGAAATCAAGGACGATTAATACATTTTATTTGCTTATCAAAATTATTCCAAATTTAAATTTTGTATTTCTTATTCAAAATATAATTAAACGTGTAATATAGGCATACAATTTTAATTTCTTATCTATTTTTTGTCTATTCCAAATTCAAATTTTTATTTGAAAATTTCTATTTCTTATTTTAAATATATTTGAATGTGTAATATAGGCACACCATTTTAATTTCTTATCTATTTTTTGTCTATTCCAAATTTAAAATATGTATTTAAATTTTAAATATAATTAAACGTGTAATATAGGCATACAATTTTAATTTCTTATCTATTTTTTGTCTATTCCAAATTCAAATTTTTATTTGAAAATTTCTATTTCTTATTTTAAATATATTTGAATGTGTAATATAGGCACACCATTTTAATTTCTTATCTATTTTTTGTCTATTCCAAATTTAAAATATGTATTTGAATTGTTCGTTGATATATTATTTCACGTCGAGAATTGATTGGGCCAGAATACCCCCTGTACATATCGACGGTGTGACTTTGAATATTAGCCGTACAGTAAAAAATTTGGGGGTTTTAATTGATCAAAATTTAACCTGGGAGCAGCATGTTAAAGAAGTTAGCCACAAATTGTACGGTGCCTCCAGTATCCTTCGGCGTCTTAGTAATTTTCTTCCCTTTAGTACTAAAACCTCACTGGCTAAATCTCTCCTCCTGCCATTACTGGACTACGCCGATTCTTGCTCTTCCGATCTAAATGAGGAGTTGCGAAATAAACTGGATCGTCTCCAAAATTTCTGTATCCGATTTATATTCGGTCTAAGAAAGTACGATCATATCTCTGAGTTCCGTAAGCGGCTGGGGTGGTTACCCATTCGTCAGCGACGTGATGCTCATGTTCTCCATCTCTTATATTCCATCCTGTTCAACCCTAAAACTCCTTCCTATCTTAAAAATGATTTCAAATTTTTGGGATCCCATAACTATAGCCTACGGTCTTCCGAAAACTATATCCTTGAAATTCCATGTCATAACTCCTCCTTTCTTGGCGATTCCTTTAAGGTCTCTGCAGTTAGGCTATGGAATTCACTTCCAGTCCCTATTCGCTTAGCTCCTTCTCTATCTTCCTTTAAATTTCTTCTTTACAAACATTACCTGTCCACATCTTATCCCTAAGTTTAATAATAGGTACCTACTGAGACTGATCTTAATTTAGGAAATTAAAAATGATTCATGTGCACTTTATTATTAGTATTTTTATTTTTTCATGTATTCTTTATTAGTTTAGTTTGTTTTTCGTTCCTTGTTTCCAACTAAATGTAATACTTGTATTTTTGCACTTCTTGCCTATCTTATGTAATTAATACTTTTTGTTTTCTCACAGTGGTTGCCTGGAAGAGATCGCTTGAAAGCGATAAGGCCGCCAGTTGCTCTCCTTTTTATTTAATTATGTCAATTGTACTATATTAATGTATATGCAACGAAGTGATAATAAATAAATAAAATAAAATATTATGTTAATATTTTTTAAATCAAATTATAGTATTTATTAAGTTTTGCATATACAAGTTGTTTTGCGCTATGCGAATTATGTCAAGATTTGACTTTATAAGGGTATGAAGCGTATCTTAGTTATCTACGTAAAATGGGTCATGGAGATGTATACAGCTGGTGTATACATTTTTGCCCTAGGCCCATTATCGTGAAGTTTGTAAGGATGTTATATTAATCTAAATAACAGTATATGCCACAATCCTATATATCTCATATGTTCAAAACTTTGTTATTTCTTTTTGTATCGCCTACTTACACTTTCATTTAGTTAACCACTACAAAATTATTGTTTAAAATTCGAATCTTAAGAATTGTTTTATTTTAAACAACGAAACAGACGTAAAAATGTGTCTACATGAGTTTAAAATAAAAATTTCTTGCTGAGGTATTGTGTGACGTCACAGCGTGATTGAAACGGGGGTGTAGCACGTGGACCACCCTCTCACATTTCTGATCGCCTGGTACTTTGTTTATTTTCATTTGGTTTTTTTATATAATTTTTATGGTTTAATTTTATTAATATATATTATTTTATTTTATAAAATTACATATAATTAACGATGGTTTAATTATTATGTCATATAACACAGTTTTAACTAAAATATTATGACCTTACTTTAAGAATGTAATATCAAGACAAATTCAATAATTTTGACATACATGAGTCTTACTTAGCGCTAACTCTCGACTCTGAGTATCATCCCAAGACTTTATAATTTATATACATAAGTAATTCTTTATTAATTAATTTAAAAAAGTATTTATAATTTTCTTAACCTACAAAGTAATAATAGAAATATTTAAAATGAAAATCAAAACAAATTTATAAAGTTTGGTCCCTGTGGAAAAAACGAAAATATTTTTTAAGTATATTTTAAAGTACATAAAAAATTGAAAAGGGCAATTACCCCATATTTGAAACTACTCATCTGATTAGTATGCGGTTTTAATTTTTTTTTTGAAGTAAACAAATCTTTAAGAAAGTTTTTGTTTCCCAAACCTTTGGATATTTATGTTTTACAAGATTTTTATATAAAAAATAGGGGTTGATATATAAAAAATGAGGGGTGAAAGTTAGGGGTTGTATGTATTTTTTAATGCTGTATCATAAATAAATAAAAAATAAGTAATTTATCTAAAAATTTAAAAAAATAACTTAGGGGTGGACTACCCTTAATATTTAGGGGGATGAAAAATAGATGTGATTCTCAGACATACCCAATAAGCACACAAAATTTCATGAGAATCGGTCAAGCCGTTTCGGAGGAGTTTAACTACAAACACCGCGACACGAGAATTTTATATATTAGATTATAATGAAAGTAGAAATATGGTTTTACTGGACGAATGATAGTTTACCAATATGTATGATTTATCCCGGTAATTAACTAATTCACGAGCAAAAGACATCATTTA
The DNA here is from genome assembly GCA_963693345.1 of Pieris melete. Taxonomy (NCBI): domain Eukaryota; kingdom Metazoa; phylum Arthropoda; class Insecta; order Lepidoptera; family Pieridae; genus Pieris; species Pieris melete. The sequence goes on along the minus strand of CAVNZK010000368.1, from coordinate 1,062,200 downwards.
TGCGGACTTTTAAATGTCAACAATAATACAAGATGGCTGACAGAAGACAAGTGCACATTGATTTTTCATTTGCAAGTAGACGAGGATGGAGATATCGTCACGGCACGTGCTAGAGAGAGACGAATAAGTTATTATTAATAAGGGTGTGCGCCCCATGGTAAAAGGAATTTGAATTTCGAACAGTGTCAAGTAGAAACTTTTTAACTTGTTTGACAACTTTTTATTAACTTTATTGAAATCTAATGTTATTTACGTATGTATTTATATTAATTATTTATTACGTATCAATGGAAAAAAACAATTGTTAATTTTACCATAACAAATTAGATTATAAGTATATATGTTTTGCGTGTAAAAGTGTATAGATACAACTAAAATTTAAAAAGTTTTAACTTTTTTGTTAGAAATAATGAATATATTCGACAATACCTAAGCCAGGTTACAAGATTTTTATAAAAAAGTTTCAAATTTGGAATTCCGTAAGGTCATTGTAAGATGCACACAGGTAAACAATTACTCTACATTCTACAAGTACATTTCACGTGTTGTATGTGTGAGTGTAGATAGCACGACTGAGCTGTTGTGATATTTGTTTGAAATTTAATTATTATAAGAATTAATGAAATTAAATAACAAAAATATTAGTTTTAATCGGTTCGTATATGTGATTATTTCTCTAAAAATAAAATATATATTTCCTATTAATAATTTTTGTTTGTAATATTTGGACCCGAGAAAACAATTTTGTAAATTTAATCTTATTTCAATGAATGAATAAAATTAAAGATGACAAACTAACAGCATCAAAGGCAACACCATATACAGGCCATTTTAGCCTCTCGACACCACGAAGATAATGCCTTAAAAAGACCATTCACCTATAAATGTGCTAATTGAATTCTAAAGGTTTAGTACAAATTCTAGGAATATGAATAAAACTTGGAACTCGATTTACGCTTAAAAATGTGACTATAAATAAATAGTATATTTAAAAAATCTATTATTCCGTTGAATATTAAAGATAAAAGTTAAAAACAGTCTAACACGAACAAATCAAACATATTTTTATATATGGAAGAGATGGTATGTAAAACGGTTAACCCACGTTGAATCACAAATATATGCCCTCTAGGGATATTAAAACTCGTGTCGCGTATAAAACAGCTGGAAATCTATCAATACATAGTCGTCCTTGGATTTTGGGTTAAGAATAGATTCAATATCAATTACGATAGGTAAAAGTTTGTCTATTTGAAATAATATACAAATATAACAGCCTACAAGAAAATAGCGTATCAATTCGGTGACTGTTGGGCGGTATTAACGACAGACGAGCCTCCTTTCAAGAAAACAGCGTACCAATTATTAAAAGGCCGGCAACGCACTTGTTCTGGCAATGTGTTTAAGAGTGGCGGTATTACTCAACATCAGGTGAGCTTCTTGCCCGTCCATCTCCGATGTATAATACAATACTAGATACTACATGTAACAATTACAAATTAAATGGGCATCAGTTCACTTAGTCTTCGTTAGTTATTGTTATTTCTGTTTATGCTCTGCAGTAAGGACACCTTTTGAGTAAAGGCCTCCTCTGGATCTTTCCATTTGGATCTTTTCTTAGTTAGTAGATAACTACTTAAAAATAATTTAATTAAAATAATTTAATTAAAATTAACGAAACTCATCCCCAGTATAAATTTTTGTGTATGATGACGACGTTCTATTCAACTATAACTACAACCTTTAAACAAACCGAGTTGCCCTTTAAGACATGAAAAATAGTTAAGTATATATGTATTACTTAATATCGGAGAGTATTTCCATTAATGCGATCACGAAGTCACGAATTTATGAACAGATACGGTGGCTTTTAGTTAATTTCTGCATTGCATTGACTGATTATGCCACACACATTGATAAATATATGATAACAAATAAGGATTATACTGCTGGATTAAGGCCTGTCACTCGATTCAGACGCCCCCAATTGATAGAGATATGGAGATGATGTTTAAAAAAAAAGGAAAAGATTTTGTCTTTCAAGGAGTGAAAGGAAAATGTATTGGTTTTTAAACGTATGATCTGTATATATAATTTTGTTATGATATATATTCAATCCGAAAACATATCAAATACGAGAAATATCAATAAATATACTAATTAAAGAAGTGTCTCTTAAATGCTTCACAGGTAAGATAGACAGACATATATATATAATTGGTGTCAACATGTGAAAATGTGAACATGTTAAATACAGCTAAATATTTATTAAAACAGAATCTGTAAATTTATTTTTGTTTACATTCATTATTTAGTTAGTTATTCATAATTTTTTTTTAAAGAAAATATTTTAAAACTTTTTTTTACAAAATTAGTTTAAATAAATTACAATTATAGGAAATATGTTATTTATGTCCAACTCAAGTAATACAGTATTTACCATTTTCCTAACCTACATGTTAATACTAAAACTGTTTGAATAGAAAATGAAAATGCAAACAAATATAAAAAGTTTAATCCCTGTGGCAATACGTATTCGTTGAATGAGGAGCGCACCAGATCTGGGGTCATTGGTATTATCTATCAGTCGCCAAATTACAATTGTATTTATTTTACCGATATTTCCTTAAGTGAAGCTGGGAAATGGGAATTTTTCACTATTTAATGCAACTAAATAGAAATGAGCCTGAACTGAATCATCTTATCTATCTCCAATAAGGTTTCAGAGTCATATGTATCGTCAAATCACATTGATTTTCCAATATTTCAATTATATAAATAGGCTTCAGTGTTATTACCACAGAAATAAAATGAAAAAGACCAATAAAACTTACTGTGGCCGCATCCGAAAGTTCGGTACCCAATCAAGTATGCTATAAATGTCACAACGTTTACCGCCTGTCACTTGCTTGTCACCGTAGCAATGATCATAACTGCTCAATCCATGTATAGCACTTGACGTTCAATGCACACATAGGCAATTTTATTGTCTTCGATTCACGTATTGTGCGGCTGTGTGAGTGAGTTCAACACGCTTGCATGACGCATCTAGAGAAGGCGGTAAATGAATTTTGATATACATATTATTTTTTAATAAAATAATAAATATTCTTATGCTTTTATTATTTTTCAGATTTCTCAACTTATTTAATTACACCCTGCTATTGTCTCTGGTGGAGTTAAGTTAAAAAGTAGCTTTGTATGTATTGCCTATTTCAGTTTTTGAAGATGACACGTGGGTTCTATTTTGGCATTTAAATTGTTATGATGAATAAAACCTTATTTATTTGCCTCAAGCTTCCTATTAGAAATATTATTTGTTTTGTTCAAAATATGGTAATAAATACGGGACTATCTTACGAGATAGTAAAGCCTCTCTTTTAGAATAAGTTACTTTGTAAGAAAAATAATTTGTTCCAAAACAATAACATTACTGAATAAATGATTACAATTTAAATTTCACTTGCGTTCTTCTTAATTTAGTAGTCGTAATATTGAGTGTGTGTGCGCGAGTTATTTGTGTGAGTGTTGCCCCGTTTGTACTTGCATTTTACTGTCTGTGGTGACGGGCGAGTTGTTTATGTACGAGTCGTGGAACATTTTGACTTTTGCTTATTAAAATGCCATTGGGTTTATTAGAATCTATTGCGGCGCATACAGAAAGTTAGTATGAAAGATTTAGGTGTACACACGTATATATAAATATTCCGCGTGAATCAGTCTGTATATTTCTGTCATTAATAAAGTTTTATTATTTTATTATTATTACTATTGAATCGCCTGTTCAAATCGTTTGCGTATGTATTTTGGTCGCAATTACCTAGTTAGTACGGTGAGGCAAATAAGTAGAGGAAATAGATGGCATATGTCAGGTAAATAAAGTTGATCAACCTATCTTTCTATAAGAAAAATTACTAATTAAACATGCCAAAAATGTAAGGCAAAAGCTACATGGAGAATAAATAAATGGTTCTCATATGAAATTTAAAAACAAACTGTATCACTGTTTTTCCTTACTAATGTCTATTGTAAACCTATGAAAAAAGGTCAACTTACCGAGTACTCGACCATTGTAAACGCGCATTGCTGATAGCTCCTTATCTCATCTACTACTACGTCAACAGACTACCCTTCTCTGTCTAACGCATAACCTTCAATATCACCGTCCCTCTCTTACGCCATTACAACCATCTCGCTCGCTCTAATGAATTAAATCAACAACCTCTTGCTCGCTCCACGATGATCATCCGCGTTCGACGTTTCCCATTTGAATTTTATTTCGAATTTGGAATTCGATTTTTGAACATGACTAAAAATTATGAAGGCATTTTTTTATAATTTATTCTCTCTTGTTATAATTCTAAAAAATAACATCTTAAAATTAACTGTCAAAACTACATTTCGTTTACTTTTATGAATTGGTCACAAACACAATATGTCGATAATATCCTTCCTATGTACCGATGAGGAAAACATATTTTATTGGAGGTAAATCAAATTACTATTGAATTATTAGTGACGTTAATAATTATATAAGTTACAATACATTTTTGTATGGATGCCTGAGATGGCGCTCCGTGGGCGTAATTGGAACTACACGGACATAGTTTGAATATTCCTCTCATCTGAAGATCTTGTATGGATAGGTTTGAGCTGTCAAAAACTGACAGTATATTAACGTATGTATATGGGTCATCGATATCCGTATCTGCTAATATGAAAAGGCAAATATCCTTGTACTTGTGATGTTGTGACAGTGTTTGTAATCAGACTCCTACGAAACGGCTTGACAGATTTTAATGAATTTTTGTGTGTTTGAACTTTTCTGTTTTCCTCACTATGTTTTCTTTTGTGGCACAGCCGGGATTTGAACACACGACCATAGAATAGAGTTGAGTCAAATTCAAAGTTGACGCGCAATTAAAACAGGAAACAGGTCGAGCGTCTACTTCCGAATTGTCATACGTCACGTAATTTTTAACCGACTTTAAAAAGATGTAATGTTTTCATAATGGGTGACCTTATTATCGTTATTTATTGTTAATTAAATGTAATTGTGAAATAACGATTGTGTGTCCAAACACGTGTCGCTAAATTTCGTGTCTGTTCACAAATCTAAAAGTAATTCTCTAGAATATTGACAGCCAAGAGCTGTCATTGTATGAAGTTTGACATTTGACAGCGCACTAACGAGATTGTGACTTAAGAATTTGAGTACGCTGTACGAACCTCAATAAAAGATTTTAATGAAGTATATTGCAAATCAGATCCATCAGCATGGACCCATAATTAGTAAAAGGCCGGCGACGCACTTGCGAGCCTTCTGTAAATGTCCATGGGCATGTCACTTTACATCAGGTGTTTCTGTTTAAGATGATATCAGGTATTTAAAGTCTGGCGGTAGCAACTTGCTCTCCTGCATCCTCCGACCTTAAGGAAGCATGATAAACCAGTCTGATAGACTTTATCAAGGCCAATTCAATGCCTATATATTTTTGAAGTTATACGTCGTTTACGATGCGCGCGTTCACCGTCACTAAAAACCGACACCCTGATGTTAGCTGTAGTAATAAAATTTTTAGTTATATTTAAATATATAATAAAACTTTCAATTTATCAACTAGGTACCTTATTTCTATTGTTAGTGTCGTTTTTTCTACAAACGTGAACGTAGAATAAAATTTTTAAAATACTTTTTTATTGTTTTTTGTTACGCCCTACTCCATAGTATTTTTTTTTTTTTAATCGCATCTGTTCACTCACTGTTGGTCTGCTCTTGGCCTTGGCCCCTGTGATTTGACTCCGCTCTGGCTTTTTGGTTTGGTTTGGGCGCCTTTTCCGATGGAGGTGGTCAAATGGTTAAGTTTTGAATAATAATACGTTAAATTGTAAGCAGTACGCTGAGGTTCACAATCTTTCGACAGTTTATAATCTCGCGAGATAGATTACAATCTAACGGTGTTTACAATTTTGCGTTAACATATATATCGTTAGTTGGAAATACTTCGATAGCGCGTTTTAAGGTGTGACCTCATCGCTTTAATTTCAGCCGTAGATTGTAGATGTCGCTGTTTTAGATTTTTTTATTGCATTTGACAAGTCCAAGGACTCGACCTGTTTAGGTGTATGCGGGTTTATTTGAGCACTTGTTTTAACAGTATTTAAATAATTACAAATTAGTATGATTAATAATGTAAAAGTCCTTTTAAGACAAATTTCCACGCATGTGTGGCAGAATATGCGAACTTTAGATTGTAACACCATAATATTTTTGTACCATAATCTTGCATTAAATTATTGAAGTAACACTTCTTTTGGCGCGTTAGGAAATAATATTAGAGTTAATTTTTACGATGCGCGCGCACACCGCGAAAATTTTATTGTGAAATAAACCGACACCCTGAAGTTTTGAAGCTATACTTCTTTTGGCGCGATGGGGAAAAATTATGAGAGTTTTTTTTTCTTTTATTGTGTAAAAAAAATCTTTTCAAAATTTTTATTCTACGTTTGTAGAAAAAACGACACTAACAATAGAAAAAAGTTATTTAATACATTGAAAGTTTTATTATAACGCCATTACCTAGTTAAATAAAGTTTATTTAAATATCACAAAAAAATATTTCTACATAATTTAAGAAATTGACATATTTTATTAAAAATGTTGACTTGCTAACTTCAGGGTGTCGGTTTTTTGTGACGGTGTGCGCGTGCATCGTAAAAGGCTTTGTTAAGTGCCTATCTGATACCTAATCCGCTGTATTGCTAGTAATTTTATTTTAATACCATAATTTTAATAAAAAAGATAGCTAGTTAACATATATTGTATGCATATGCATATACATATATGTGATGTGGTGAACTTTAATAAATATATATAACACACACACTGTATATATAAGCGAAAGGCACTTCACATGCTTTAAAAAGTAAAATCGCAAAGTATGTTAGTGTAACTGTACAGTTATACAGTAACAACGCATTCACTTAGGTTTTAACCTAGAATTATACTAATTTAGAGAGCAGTGTTGGCCTAGTGGCTTCAGCGTGCGACTCACATCCCTGAGGTCGTAGGTTCGATCCCCGGCTCTGCACCAATTGACTTTTCTATGGAAAACATCGTGAGGAAACCGACCTTAGATCAAAACAGTTGACGGCGTGTGTCACAAATGGCTGATCACCTCTTGCAACTCTTATAATAAATAAATCATTAGAGCTACAACCTCTTTAGTTCTTGGCCTCAGATTTCTGTATCTGTTTGATGATCATTTTTAAATCTAATAGGCAAGTAGGTGATCAGCCTCCAGTGCCCGACACACGTCGACTGTTTGGGTCTAAGACATGTTGGTTTCCTCACGATGTTTTCCTTCACCGTTCGAGCGAATGTTAAATGCGCCTTTAAAGTTCATTGGTGCACAGCCGGGTATCGAACCTACGACCTCAGGTATGAGAGTCGCACGCTGAAGCTCCACAGTACCAGCTGATGTGGGGTCTCTCTGCATCTTCTTCCGCATTTACCATGGAGAGTGTTCAGAGCAGTTGTTCGGATTAATACCTGCAGTTGAGTTTCATTACCGGACGTCAAGACTCAAGGCAGAAGGCGAAACGAAAGTTAGCGGGGGCTAGTGGGGGGGGGGGATGAAATAACGAAACGAAGTAAAACTGCACGGAATTTATTGTGGTTTCCACCAATACTTCTAATCATGACTTCACAGTGAGAAGACAGGGTCTTGCAAGTATTACGTAAGCACTCCTGGGGGTGGGGGGAGGGGGATTTGATGTTCTTATTTGGTGATTACGTCAATAGTAATTATTTACTTTTTTGTACAAATATTACCCTCACATTGTCTATGCTTGAAAACGAAATGCATTTTCAGGATTCCTGAAAAAAATTAATACGTTTATGTACTATTATTTTTGAGAGCTTTGCTTACTTTGCTGACAAGAGGCGGTGGGGGGGGGGGGGATATTGAAGTCTGCTTACGTAATACTTGAACGTCCCCTTATATTTTTAGGGTAATTGTTTTTTATATATATATGTTCGTTCCCATACTCCTTCGAAACGGCTCGAACGATTCTTATGATTTTTTTATGCATATTTAGTAAGTCTGAGAATCGGCTACTATTTTACCGCAAAAAAAAAATTTTAGACAACTTTTTTATGATACAGCATACAACAATACATGCAACCCTTATTATAGTACTTATTTTCATTGAACTAAAAAAAATCCTAGATATAATACACGTACATGGCGAAACAACGATTGCCGGGTCAGTATATTATATATATTATACTAGCTGACCGATGTATATCATTTAAAATAAATAAAATAGGGGTTGGTCGTAGAGAGGTGAACAGAAACGGAAAAAAATATCTAAAAATAAAAAAAACAATATTTAGGGGTGGACTACCCTTAACATTTAGGGGGATGAAAAAAAGGTGTTGTCCGATTCTCAGACATACCTAATATGCACACAAAATTTCATGAGAATCGGTCAAGCCGTTTCGGAGGAGTTTAACCACAAACACCGCGACACGAGAATTTTATATATTTGACTAGCAGACCGGCCAAGCGTTGCTGTGGCTATGGTTTTTGTTATATTACATAGTAGCAAACTATTCAAAGGAAGGGTAGGAGAACACCAGTCTTAGAGATCACCATGCTTTTTTGGTGGTTATGCCATCAAATTGTAGCTTATGTGAAACGTTGGTACTTTCAACACAGCGCCATCTGTTAGAATTGTGACTATCAAATATTTTGCAATAAAATAATATTGCGCGTATAAATTGAGATGTAAGCTATCCTATCTTTTAAGTTGGATCAAACTGCACACGGTGTGCAAATTTGATTGATACCGGTTCGGTTGTTTAGGAGTCCATAGCGGACAAACAACGTGACACGTAATTTATATATATTAAGATATATTTTCTCAGTACGTTTATGACATTGACACGTTAACTTTCGAGTATCAAAGCTTAGTATTGTGACGAGAAAGTAAGAGAAATCATGCAACGCATGAACGAGTATCGGTACTGTCTCGTTGAACTAGTATTTTACTTAGTATATAATAGATTAAAAAAAAAAATTCAAACACCTGGTACTTAAGAGTCAAAGTCAGGGTCAAAAATCATTTATTCATGTAGGTGACACAATGTAGTGTACATTGTGAACGTGAAAAAGAAATAAACTTTTATATATGTATAAGATTAGATGAAATTTTATGGAATATTGTATACTGAATATGGGTCGTAATTTGTTTATATAGCTGAGTCCCAGGCGTTCTCTACAACGTGTTTAATAACGCGATTTCCGCCTTCTCTATAAAAAAAAATCAGTGGCGCTACAACCTTTTTAGGTCTGGGCCTCAGATTTCTGTATACAATGTACACTTATAAATGTCAAAAAAGAAATAATTACACATTTATAATTTTACATTTACTGCCAGTTCTCAAGTCAAGGGCGGAAGAGAAGAACTGGCAATAAACTCTCCGCCACTATTATCAAGTTTCTTGTTTTACACAACGTTTGTAAGGCAACCATTACAACATGTTCCACATGACATCTTAAGTAATATTAATAAAATAAAAACAAAGATTTGTCCTCTATCAGCAGTAGGCATTGTGAAATATGAGTGCTCCTATTTCACCATGTGCGTGCGCACTTACGTTCTCGCGGGAGGAGAGGTTGTAGCAATTCAACCACGTTTGGTATACTCGTAAGATGCTTCTCAATACATGCCAATTATTCCCATGATCCAATGGGTTCTGGTCTAGGCTTTAATTTTGTTGCCTAGACATCGAATAGAAACTGCGGAGTTCGGAGAGAATTTTACTGAAATAAGTGAAGTGGCTGAGACGAGAAAGAGAAGAGTTCTGGTCTGGGATTTAACTGTTTTGTCTAGATATGTGATAGATCTACTAGTAACCGCGGTGTTTCCATGCCTGTACTTTTTTTTTTAATTGAGTAAAAAGTTAGATAAGTGCTCATTATTTCGTTCTCTCTTACTCTTCTTTATTTTTTTTAAATTAAACCTTCTAATATTTCATTTAAATTCTAGGGAACTATTACAATTGAATGTGTTATTTTAATGAGAAAGCTCTTTCTTATCGAAATCGATAAGAAAGAGCATTTTACGATTTAACCGTCCAGAACTCTTTCTAAAAACTATCACTTACTACAGAACTATTGTGTGTGCTTCTAGAACTCTATTCTTAATGCTCTGCTAACTTCATAGACACACGGAACACTGCCATAGATGAGAGAATTTAAATTTAAAAACGTCTAATTTAAATTACCTATAAAGGTGCGTACAGACTATATAACATAACATGTTATACAACATGTTTCAGATAATGTGGACACTGAATGTTATAATAACATGTTATTGATATGTATGCTAGGACGAACCCAGCATCTACGTTTTTTTGTTTTTCTTTTGTTATTTAAAATGGTTATATAACATTGTTATATTGCATTGTTATTCTAATGTGTACAGTATTATTTTATGTTATAATGTTGAATAACAAGGTTATATAATGTGGACGTGTTATAAAACACAAGTTATATTAATATGTTACACAGTCTGTACGCATCCTAAGGTAATGAAACATATAAAACGATGTCAAAGTTTAGTTCAGTGTAATAAAATGAGTTACGTAATTCACGAACAGGTATTTCCGGTTGTAGTGGTCAGTCACACCCGAAAAACCGGTGCAGTGTTGTGTCTGACATATTGAATGGTCGTGAATTTAGAATGATTTATGTAATAAGGTTCGTGCAAAACTGTTCCTGCTCCATAATATAGGTAATAATCAAAATCTTATATTATTTATTCGGGGGAAAGCTGAACTAATCAATTTCCAAATCCTCCAATTATAATAGGTATAACTAAAGTCTGACTAATGAAAGAAGATAACGAAAAAGCGCGGAAAATTAAAAAAAAAAAAGGGTGCGTGTACTTATGTACGCGCGTAAGAAGTTATACTTCTTTGGTTTTCTTTAATTTTTAAATATTAAATAATTAGTAACAAATATTAAACGTTAATAATTTAATAATATTTAATATTTAGCATATTATTCAATTATTAATTAATATTAATAATAATATTTTTTTATTATATTATTTATTCAATTTAATAACTACGTATGGTTCATAACCTTTTAACTAAGTAAAAATAGGTCTGTGAAAAAGCATTGCTAAATTTCTTTAAAAAAATAATTAAAACTCCTTTATTTGTTTAAAAAGTACTACAAAGGTCATTATGGTCATTCAAAATTCTTGGCATAGCTGCTAACGTCACGCATATTCTATTTCTTTTTACATGTAGATTGTCTTATTCCCATCTCGCTCGCGCACGCTATAATCACACTGACAACTTTGTGTCTCAGGTGCGCGCGCATCGTAAAATTTCACTCTCATAAATTTTTCATAACGCGCCGAAAGAAGTATAACTTCAAAAAATAGTAAGGCATCCCTAAAAGTTTGATATATTTTGTGGATAAAACTTACTTGATACTTGATTTTATTTTATTATTTTTAACATTGATAGTAACTGTATTTCTTTGAAATTAAATACTATACGTATTTAGTCTTTTACTATTGATACTTAAAATGACTAGCATTGCATGGAAAACTAAAACTATATTTATTACAAAAAACTTTATCGGAATAATCAAAAACAGAATCCAAAAAACCAATAAAACAAAGTTTAGGCTATTATACCTGTTAACTTTTAGGAAAAAAGATATAATAGAAATAAAAATGATGAAGTATCAAGCCAATAAATCATACTAACCTAAGAAATTCAATGACATACTGTGTTGCCATCCGAAAGTTTTTAAATAATTCAATTATCTTCTTTCATTAGCAAGACTCTATAAAAAAATATAATAAAAGCATGAGCTGTTACAATATGTAGTATTATAAATTTGATGATCACCAATTAAAAATCCTGGTTTTCCTAATTCAGTTCGAATACGTAAACTTTAAGATGTACCTACTATACCTGATCAAATTCCGAAGATTAAAAAAAATAAAGTAAAAAAAAAATAAAGTCTAAAGTTTCAATATCTTTATGATTAGTAGAATAAAGTCATTTTCGCTAGTAAAATGACTGAGTTACAAGCGAAAGACAAGAGCGTACCAATTCTTGAAAGTCCGGCAACGCACTTGCGAGCCTTCTGGCAGTGTCATTGTCCATGGGCGGCGGTACCTATCACTTAACATCAGGTGAGCCTCCTGCCCGTTTGCCTCCTGTTCTATAAAAAAAAGGCCGGCAACGCACTCTCGAGCCCTCTGGCATTAAGGATGTCCATGGTCGGCGGTATCACTTAACATCAGGTGAGCCTCCTGCCCGTTTGCCTCCTGTTCTATAAAAAAAGGCCGGCAATGCACTCGCGAGCCCTCTGGCATTAAGGGTGTCCATGGGCGGCGGTATCACTTAACAGCAGGTGAGCCTTCTGCCCGTTTGCCCCCCGTTCTATAAAAAAAAATATAACACTCAAAGGACTAAATGGAGAGAAATAGAGAATATAGATCTATATTAAATCAACAATGGATTTAAGGTTAATTCTAGAAGGGAGCGTTCAAGCATTACGTTACGCAAATTTTGGAGATTATTGACCCCCCCCCCCCCTCCATGTAACTCGCCGTAACGACCACCTAGTGACACTTTAGTTAGTACTATGTGGTGTATGTCGAATAAAATATTAACGATAACGCGTAATTTAATCCCCGCCCCGCATCGTAACGTTTTACAAAAGGAAAATAAGTAATATATATAAAAATAAGTATAAAAAATAAGTAAATAATAATAATAATATAATACAATGTAAGCGGAAAAAATGTCATTATTTACGACATTAGAAACCTAAAAAATAACAGTATTTCTCCATCCATATTTAATGGATGTTATTATACATATAAACCTCTTCAATCACTCTATCTATGTATTAAAAAAACCGCATCAAAATCCGTTGCGTAGTTTTAAAGATTTAAGCATACATAGGTATATAGGGACAGAGAAAGCGACTTTGTTTTATACTATGTATTGATCAGTAATATGACATTTGTATACATATTTTTATATAGCTGATTGTGTGGTTTTTCATAATTAATCAATCTGGGCAACAAGGCTAGGCAAGAACGGCGTTTGGACTTCTGAAAACACGCAAAAACTAATGATAGTGATTTCTGTAGGGTCTTATGTTCCTCGTACTGACGATATTTGGAGCAATTAATGCAGCAGCACAGGACCTACTAACACAAAGAAAGCGCTCCCGGCTAAATATAGCAGGCATAGAAGGCCTAACATGTTCCCTACATGTACTAGACATTCATTCGGCTGATGTATGATATATTTGTTTGTCCGTTTTAGTACATATAATTATTATATAATAAACAGTAATTTCTCTGCTTTACCTTTTGAGGTCTGGGCCTCAGATATCTATATAAGTAGGTAATCAGCCTCCTGTGTCAAGCCGTCGACTTTGGGTCTAAGACAAGCCGGTTTCCTTACGATGTTTTCCTTCGCCGTTCGAACGAATGTTAAATGCCCATGTGATCATTGGGACAACAGCCGCGGATTGAACCTATGACCTCAGGGATGGGAGTCGCACTCTGAAGCCACTAGACACTGGTGTTTCTCTGCTTTTACTTGCTCCAAATTTTACTAAGTTCATACTGATGATTTTTCTTAGTGTGCCACAAATTGTTTGCCAGGAATCGAAGCCAGGAACTTCACATGTGGCGTAATGTTCTTATTTAATGTAGGTCACATACCGACACTTAAATAATAATAAAAAATATTTGAAACACCTGTTAAAACGATGTTTTGCGCAATTAGAAAAATATTTCAAAATTTTAATTGTGTTAGACATCTTCGTATAAAAGCAATAAATTGTACACGATCACCCGCCACACCGGCCATATTAGTACGTCATCAGCGGAATTCCGCGTCATCTGTGACAGCTGTCAAATGGCGTTGTCTCTGCTGATTGACAGATTATCTAGTCGCTCTTCGATTTCGCGTCCCCCGCGCACGTGTAGGCACTGTTTACCGGCTAAAGTCATTGACACGGCGTGACATACATTCGGTTGCTGACTCTACGCTAATACGCCCGCTTTTTCGCGACTGCATTGTCTTATCAATGTTGTTTGGTCTCGCGATAAGACTCTGGTGTCTACGGTTCTGCTTTTTCTCGTGTTAGCAACAAGTTTGTGCCGAAACTGGAGCGAATAGTGCTGCAAGTCATTTGTATCGATCGCGTTTGACGTGTGTGCAATTATCTGTGTATTATGTGCAATTATTTTTTCGTGTTGCTGGCTGAAAAAAAAAATATAGCGATAATTTTCCCGCGCAACCCGGTGTTCCATTTTTAATTTCGAATGACGTTTATCGATTTATTTGAGCGTGTCGAACGTTTGCATGACGTCGGTTACTGCAAAAACAGCCCTTGTTTCTTTTAGTTTTTGCTAAAAATCCTTGAAGTTAAATTAGAACGACGCGCGAATTACCTAGTTTGTATTTTAACTATTCCAACGATATCGTCTTTATATTTAAATAATAAAAAAGCGTTATTAAACATTAAATATGACGAGTTTCACGGACACATCTCCGCTAGTTATTTATAACACACTGTTTGATTTGTGTACCGCGTCGTAGCTCACCTACATACCTATGTTCGTAGCGGAATGTATATTATGTACTGCATTATGTGTACGCGTCCGGTCTATGTGTGCGTGCGGTAATGAGCGCTCTATGTGCTAAGAAACAGTAAAAAGTATGGCGCGAGAGCACGGTGCGGCAACGTCGCGCGAGGCCGTGCCGGTGAAAACAATGCTCCTTTTACCTATCTATATTTTACATGTGGAATTCTAGTGTTGTAAATTCTTTTTATAGCTTTTATAGTGGCGAATTTTATGTAAATTATATTGCATCATAAATGTTAATATATACAGTGTATTTAAATAAAATCTCTTAATAAAAAAAAACTCATAATTAGATATAATGTAAACATTAGCGGAATGCGGAACTAAAGCATAAGCACAAAGGCTAAATTGTAGTGAAAACAAACAAACTTACACGAAAATAACCGGTAGAAAAAATACAACGTTGAATTGTTGACCTTTCCGAACGCAATTCTATCGCCAGCTGACGCGACGTTGCCGCGCTTACGTGTACTCAACTATCTAAGAGCTTATCGCCTCTGTTGCATTGAGTTAGGGGCCACAATCGCGTATCAGTGTCAAGTATATAATGGATTTAGGACGTTCTTCACGCTGAGATGGCGCTTCCCGCGCGAAAAATTCGAAATTTTATCAGTCATGTTCGCGAGTTTCTATGGCGTACATGATTTGTCGATGGAATTGTTTCATTTGCGTAATTAATTAGTTTTTTTTGCATTTCGTGAATTTATTATTTAGACTATTTTAAGCGTTTAATGTGTTCAGTTTTTTGTTTTAAACTGTTATTAATTGCTTTTCTAGTGAACTAAACTAAACTAAGTGATTGTGGTAAAGTGAAACTGAAAGAATTATATGTGAAAACTAAGTGCATAGCGCTTTCAAAACACTATTTATTTTTTGTGATCAAATTTATTGTGATATTACGAAAATTATCGGTTCAATGAACATTTGTGTGTGAAATTAAAACACGAAACAGTCGAGTTTCGTCATTTTCCGAATTAAAAATTGACGCTAAAAATTGTGAATTCAAAAAAGGAACACGTTTTATTTGATATTCGAAATTTGAAAAAGTGCACAAGACATAGAGGGGCAGGTGTTTCACGCGGCCGATAGATGGCGCGGTGACAAAGTGGCCTACATGCCAGTCGCGCTGGGCTCGCTCGGCGGTGAGGGCGAGTACCACCACATCTCACCGCACCAACACCTCCAGTACCATGAGTACGCGCCGCCGCCCATTTATCATACCATACCGGATCCATACTTTAGGTAAAGATTAATTCTGTTAAGAAATTTATTAATCTTTCACTGAAAACTAAGGTATAAATTAAGTACAAAAAAGGGTGCGTGTACTTATGTATGCGCGTAAAAAGTTATACTTCATTGGCATTATTAAAAATAGTTGTTGATTGCATGCAAATAATTAATTACAATTAAATAATCAAAGACTGGAAAAGGAGTCATTATAGTCAATGAAGTTCAGTTTACATTTGAAAAATTAAATAAATAAATATACTATAAAGTATAAACATAAATTCTATTATTATTCGAATGTTGTTTTTAAATTATGTCCAATGCCGTAGCATCTTCCGTGGGCAACTTCATTCTGTTAATTTTGTGTCAGGGTGCACGCGCATCGTAAAATTTCACTCTCATAAATTTTTCATAACGCGCCTAAAGAAGTATAACTTCAAAAACGTTGTGTGAGTATTAAACAGGCGGTTATAAGAGATTTTTTAATCGAATAGGCGAAGTTGGAGTCGGTATAATATCCGTTTCGACTCCTTAGGTAAAATAAAACGTCAATCAAATTTAAATCTAGCTTCAAGTGCTGTCATTGTCAAACAATTTTTTATAAGAAGATTCATTTGAAGATTGACATTAGACGAGTCTGACTTGAGATACCGAATCGATTATGGAGGGTACTTCAATATGTCAAAATTTAATACAATTGACCTACCGGAGTTAGAATTGGCGCCATTTTAACCGTTTCTGTATTACCTTTATTGGGAATTGTATGTCCAAATTCTGACTCTTGATTTGACAATCCACGTTGTCAGTCGCAGCTTGATGTCAGCGAGCGTTAGACATTATTGGTGCACAGGCGCTAATTAAAGGTTTAAGTTGGCGCCTGATAGTACCGGTGACCCAAGAGCTGGTGCTTTCCTCAACGAATGAGTATCGCAATAAAGCGAGGAAATTCTGTGTTAAACGTACACTGCCACAGGAACCTAACTTTTTTCAATAAACTATATTTGTCTATGGATGTTTCCTGCTTTGGATCCTGAGAGATATGTAAGGCTCTTAGATCTCGCTGTTCTATGGTAGCCCAGGCAATTGGTGGGAACTGATGGTAGGCAATAGAAATTCTACCTTACCCAATGCCAGTTGCCTGGACCTGGCAATGTGAGTCATGGGTCTCTGCATCTTCTATCGCATTTACCATGGAGAGTGTTCAGAGGAGTTTCATTATCGTACGTCAATAGCAGAATACAAAATACCTTCCGTATCACCTCGACGTCCGTCGTTCCACAACTGAGCGTTTTTCAAGGCAGTTTTTGCCGCGCACCACCACTATGTGGATCCAGCTGCCCACTGAAGTATTTCCGAACCAATTAGACTAAGGGTCCTTCAAGAAAAGAGCGTACCAATTCTTAAAAGGCTGGCAACGCACTTACGCCCTTTGGCATTGAGAGTGTCCATGGGCGGCGGTATCACTTAACATCAGGTGAGCCTCCTGCCCGCTTGCCTCTTGTTCTATAAAAAAACATAAAAACTCAAAGTGTGATGGGATTGCTTTTGTATAAT
Organism: Pieris melete; assembly: GCA_963693345.1. Classification (NCBI taxonomy): domain Eukaryota; kingdom Metazoa; phylum Arthropoda; class Insecta; order Lepidoptera; family Pieridae; genus Pieris; species Pieris melete. The sequence continues at coordinate 1,044,710 of CAVNZK010000368.1, read as the reverse complement.
AATAAAGTTGTTTCCCACTGACCATGCATTTAAGGTCATCCAAAGACAAAACATCCATGGACAAATTATGGTTTATTGAATTTAAAAGTTGTTGGTCTCTCTGGGTAGACCTAAGCTGGAAGCAGACACTATGTTATGGCTATTTTGGGCCTCCGGAATTATCTCCTTGAGTCCAACTTCGAACACCTGTTTCGAGATTCTTGACATCTACCAACGCAGCTCCGGTCTATTCGATCTCTTATGAGATCAGTAATGATCTTGGGTTCTGTTGTCTGCCTTTCCTTGCACATGCTATTCTTAAAAGGCCGGTAACGCACTCGCGAGCCCTCTGGCATAGAGTGTCCATGGGTGGCGGTATCACTTAACATCAGGTGAGCCTAATGCCCGTTCTATATAAAAAAAATGCTGCTTTTTGTACAATACTCTATTATAAGCCGCGAACTTCGTTTCACTAATAGATTTTACTTTGCCTACCTTTTTAATACATATGGAACATTTTGCTACCCCATAGAGACTGTTCGCTTTTCCTAATAAAAACGTGTTTTCCGTTAAATTTTTCTCTTCATGAAAACCATCCTCAGTGTTCAAGGAATATTTTTTTTTTTAACTCTGTGTTCCGTCCGGGCTTCGCACGTGTGGTGATTTATTTTTTAAACATATTTTTTTAGATATTGATATGTTCTTTAATAATGTAGATTTTTTTTTGTTTTAACATCAATAGTTTTCGCAGCGCATGCGATGAAAGATATTTTATAGGCATTTTTTACTCCATGGGTAACATTATTGTAGTTTTAGTAAGGATCTTTATTTATTTCTTGCAATTAAAATAGCCTATATCAGTGATAATGTAGCATTCAAATGGTGAAAGAATTTTTAAAATCGGTCGAGTACTTTTTGAGCCAATTCGTTACAAACATACTTACGTACAAATCTTTCCTCTTTATAATATTAGTATAGATATTTTATTTATATATTTAATACACCAGAAACCGTTCAATTATCAATTCTCACAGAAAATGAATTCATTTTATTGGCTTCTTAAATTAACTATAGGTTGACGTTTTTTAACTGTGACTATTGTTATAGTATGTGCATACGTGAATAGATTACAAATTAAAAGAAATGGTTTTTTTTATGCGATTATAACTACGAAATCAAATAAATAATTGTCTATATTGCAATACCAAAAAAAGTTTTCGTAACGAGTAAACTATACGAATACTTTTCGAAAGTGAACGTGTTTCCCATCGGCACTTCGAAAATGAACTTGACGTTATGTTTTGAAAAGTATTTACTGTGTTTAACAATTAACTAGGGATTTTTTCCTAAAACCTATCATTTAAGTATCACTTAAGCGAACAACTAATTTTTGAAGTGAAACCTCTTTAGGCGGCATGAGGGTAAAATTTTTACGGATAAAACGTCACGAAGATGTGCAGAGTTTTCGTCGAAGAAAAGGGAGAGAGCGATTGAGACTGATTGAGAGAGATTGAGAAGAGTGAATTACTTTATAGGAATTCTATTTTTTTTAAATTATAATTTCGTAGAGAAATATTTAAAGTATTTTTAATTTTTATATATTAACAAAATAATTTATTGAATTCTCAAATGACGGATTGTAAATTAAAATGCCATGTGTTTTTACTTTCAATCATCGAAGAAAAAATTATAAAAATAAAATTTATTTTCGACACTTTTAATATTTTAATGACAATCAAATTAAGTCTCGGAAATCTAAACTTTTAGATTTGTATAAATATGAACATGACTTAAAATTAGTTTTCCAAAGAAGTTGACATGTGTACTTTGTACGCACACATTTTTTTTTAAATTATGTATGTTACATAGGGCCGACGTTAGAATTTTAGAAATGGACATGGCACAAAAATTTCAATATTTTTATTATACGTCTGTAGAAAAAACGACACAGTTAACAATAGAAAAAAAATGTGTGCGTGTACTAGTGTACACACGTAAGTGAAACTTCTTTATGACCTTATTTTTCGAAAAATGATCTACTATATGCAACTTAACGAAATTGCAAAAGGCTTTTATTATCATAGACATGAATACAAAATAATACAATTATTTCATTTTACCTTATTACAACTAAGATTATTACAGAATTTCATTAATTGTAATAGAATTATTACTATCATTGTTATCGTTATAATATATTTTTGTTTTTAATATAAATTTTATACACTTTAAGAACGCACTACACAGTTTTTGACATAAATAATAATGATTTAAAAGCATAATTTCTATTTATAACTAATCATAATACTGCAATATTAATTAAATATAACGTGAAAAAAATTATCCAATATAAATAACAGTACGTTGCGGTAAGCCTGAAGTTAGTTTTCAGAGGTAGGCAAACTTCACAAACAAATCTTGCAACTAATCAATAAACTGGATCCGAAATCGCAGGACAAGAAAACAAAGATGGCGCGTAACGGAAAAATGTGACGCGTACGCGTAAGTTAATGTTTTTCCAACGCCGATAAAGAAGTTTCATTTCAAAATTACTCTCATCATTTTTCCCTAACGCGCCAAAAGAAATATAACTTCATAAAAACTAAAATGTTGGCTAACTTCAGAGTGTCGGTTTTTTGTGACGGTGTGCGCGCGCATCTTAAACATTTTTCCCTAACGCGCCAGAAGAAGAATTAATAAAAAAATGTTGACTATAGCTAACTTTAGGGTGTCGGTTTTTGTGACGGTGTGGTGTACATTTCTAACTATATTAAACGAATGTTTCAGGAGGCATGCGCCGTACTTCGGACAGCCAGACTACAGAGTATATGAACTCAATAAAAGATTACAGCAGAGGACAGAGGTGAGAAGAAATTATATTTTATGTCATCCAATACATTTTGTTTCTTAGTCTTGACTCTCAGTGTGTGTTATAAGACCTGTTTATCATTGGACTAATGGAGAGTTAAATTTTATCAAAATATAAACAGACCGTAAATTTCTTAGTTGTGCAATAAAAAACACCTACAATTTAAAAAAAAGGGTGCGTGTACTTATGTACGGGCGTAAGAAGTTATACTTCTTTGGCATTAAAAATAGTTTTTGATTGCATGCAAATAATTTATTACAATTAAATAATCGAAGACTGGAAAAGGAGTCATTATAGTCAATAAAGTTCAGTTTACATTTGAAAAATTAAATAAATAAATATTTATTATTCTCTTACATTAAGTGTAACATAAATTCTATTAATAATATTCGAATGTTGTTTTTAAATTATGTCCAATGCCGTAGCATCTTCCGTGGGCAACTTCATTCTGTTAATCTTGTGTCACGGTGCGCGCGTATCGTAAAATTTCACTCTCATCAATTTTTTTTAACGCGCCTAAAGAAGTATAACTTCAAAAATATACTTTAAAATTGCAAACTTATAATACAGGTTTATACGTGAAAACAACAAAATGACTGTTTTGACTAAATTAAAATGAAATTAGATTGTGGCTCAGAAGATTTATATTCAAATTCAGTTGTAACTTAAATAAAAATTACTGGCTATTTTGTAATATACTCGCAATAAATATTTATATTATCCATTCAAAAATTTAAATCATAAATTCTATAAAAACAAATTTACTTATTACAAAAGTTTTTTTCTTTGCTAACTAGATGGCGCTAAACGAAATTTTGTTATAACCAACTAGATGGCGCTTTTCAAAAATTTTCTTTAATAGAGTTAATACTAAAACTTATTTATATTATTCCAGGACTCTGATAATTTATGGTGGGACGCGTTCGCGACGGAATTCTTTGAAGACGACGCGACGCTAACACTTACCTTCTGTTTAGAAGATGGACCCAAACGATACAGTAAGTAATCTGTAAGGGAGCGTTCTACGTCACGCAATTTTCGGAGATTATTGACCCCCCCCCCATGTAACGCGCCGTAACGTTTTTCTGTACCCAAGTATAGTAAAACGTTTCGTGACCACCCAGTGACTATATACCTAAAAGTTACCATCAGTAAATTTGATTGAAATCGGTTAAGTAGCTTAGGAGTCCATAGAGGACAAACAACGTGACGCGTAATCTAATATATAAAATTCTCGTGTCACAATGTTCGTTCCCATACTCCTCCGAAACGGCTCGACCGATTCTTATGAAATTTATTATCCATATTCAGTAAGTCTGAGAATCGGCTACTATCTATGATACAGCATACATAATACATACAACCCTTAATTTTCATCTACCCTCTACAATCAACTCCTATTTTTTATTATTGTAGATAGTTATTTTATTGAACTAAAAAAATGTTTCCTAAAAATAATATACATGGCAAAACGTCGGGTCAGCTAGTTTATATATATTTAAAGATATAATATGTTGGAGTAATTGTATCTAACAAACCTGTATATCATTTTCAGCAATAGGAAGGACGCTCATACCGCGATACTTCCGTAGTATATACGAGGGTGGAGTATCAGAGTTGTATTACACAATGAGACAGCCCAAGGAGTCGTTTCACAATACCAGCATCACATTAGACTGCGATCATTGTACGATGGTCACGCATCACGGGAAACCGATGTTCACTAAGGTATGCTCTTGTTAACTTATGTAAGCCTGGTACTTTTACTGGAACGTCACGAAGATGTGCAGCGTTTTTGTCGAAAGGGAGAGAGCTATTGTGACCGATTGAGAGAGAGTGAGGAGTACCTTATAGAAATTCTATTTTTAAAATGTATGAAATATTATATTTTATGTTTGATGCAAAATAATTTATTGAAATCTCAAATTACGAATTGTAAATTAAAATTCCCTGTTTTTATTAACGAAGAAAAAAAAATTGTGCGTGTACTAGGTGTACACACGTAAGAAGTGAAACTTCTTTATGACCTTATTTTTCGAAAAATGATCTACTATATGCAACTTAACGAAATTGGTTAAATAAAGTTTAACAAAAGGCTTTTATTATCATAGACATGAATACAAATATATCATTTTACCTTATTACTACGAAGATTATTATAGAATTTCATTAATTGTAATAGATTATTATCATTGAAAAACGTGACGATTTGCTACAAAATTTCTCCCATACGTCCATAAAGAAGTTTGACTTCAAAAAGCAACATGGCGCGTAACCGAAAATCGTGACGCGTAACGAAAAAATGTTACACTAAATTTTTTTCCAACCCCGATAAAGAAGTTTCACTTCAAAAATTTATAATTTGTATAAATTTTCGACACTTAATATTTAATGACAATTAAATTCATTAAATTCCTAACATACCTTCGTTTTTACCTCTCTCTAAGTCTCGGAAATCTAAAGAATCTTTAGATTTGTATAAATATGAACAACACTTAAAAGTTAGTTCGCCAAAGAATTTTCACTTCTGACATATGTACTTGGTACGCACGGACTTTTTGTTATTTGTAACAATGGTTAATGGGGACGACATATATATATATATATATATATATATGATTGTGTTTGGCAAGCATGTGTCTGTGTGTTATCTTTAAGTGTATGAATGTCCACAAATCTCTTGGAAACGATGACTGTTTTAATCTGTCTGACTGTTCCCCAACGGTGTAAGTTTCATCAAAATTGATTTAGTAGTTTTTAAGATATCCACGACGAAATTTTTACAATAGTTTTAAAATGACTCCTTTAGCTTGATTTCATTACATTATATATATATATATATATATGTAATATAACATACTTTAGACAGTTTTCTAGAAGCGAAAACTTACTACCAGAAGGGATTCTGGTAGTAAAATATACCTAATAATACAATTGGGTATTTGAAAAAAAAAATTATTGATTTTGTTTATGTATTTTAAAACTTTATTGTTAATAATATTGATATTTAATGCAAAAAACTTAAAAAAATATTTTCAATTAATTATAAACAATTAAAAATTGATGAAATTTAAATAAAAATCACGAGACTATAAACGCGCCATGAATGATCACCATAGTTTTGACGTCATAATGTTAAAGCTATTTAATACCAGTACAGCGTTAACGGCTATTAATATATATGTATATATATAGTATATTTAATATATTAAATATTAATATTAATTAACAAAATGAAATAGATCAAAACACTGTATTTATTATTTTTCTATCAACTGTAATGAGTGAAAACTAACATTATGACGTCACACGCGCTCGGGTTTGTTCGGCGTGTTTTCGGTACTGGATTCAAATATGAATTTTTATTTTGAAATAACTTTTGAATTATTGCGAAAAAAATAAAACAAAAATAGTTTTGTTACAAAACTTATATATGATCTTTTCATTTATCACAAAAAATTTTTTTTTTCAAAAACCCAATTATACATTATCCAATCCTCAACTTTTCCAGGTGTGTACAGAAGGTCGGCTAATCCTGGAGTTCACATTCGACGATCTGATGCGTATAAAATCGTGGCATATGGCGGTACGCGCTCACCGAGAGCTGATCCCTCGACAGGCGGTCCATCCGCCGGACCACGCCTCGCTGGACCAGCTCGCGAAGAACATTACCCGCCAGGGAATCACTAACTCAACGCTCAACTATTTGAGGGTATGTCATTTTGAAAGTACCCTCCAATTGTGATTTTACATATAATATATTCATTTGTTTCCTAAAGTACCCTCCAATTGGGGTTTTACATAAAATATGTTCATTTGTTTCCTAAAGTACCCTCCAATTGGGATTTTACATAAAATATGTTCATTTGTTTCCTAAAGTACCCTCCAATTGGGATTTTACATAAAATATGTTCATTTGTTTCCTAAAGTACCCTCCAATTGGGATTTTACATAAAATATGTTCATTTGTTTCCTAAAGTACCCTCCAATTGGGATTTTACATAAAATATGTTCATTTGTTTCCTAAAGTACCCTCCAATTGGGATTTTACATAAAATATGTTCATTTGTTTCCTAAAGTACCGTCCAATTGGGATTTTACTTAAAATATGTTCATTTGTTTCTGTGCTGCAGAGCAGTGGCTTCAGCGTGCGACTCTCATTCATGAGGTCGTAGGTTCGATCTCCGGCTGTGCACCAATGGACTTTATATGGCGCTTTTAACATTCGCTTAAACGAAAGAAAAATATTGTGAGGAAACCGGCTTGCCTTAGACCCAAACGACGGCGTGTGTCAGACACAGGTTGCGTATTAGATTGACAAATGATCATGAAACAGATATAGAAATCTGAGGCTCAGACCTAAAAAGGTTGTAGCGCCACTGGTTTGTTTGTTTTAGTAAGCTAAGTGTCTCAATATACTAAAACAAGAATTTTCTTACGATGTTTTTTGGAATTCCAACTCATAGCTTTGGCTTATATTATACTAGCAGACTCGGCCAAGCGTTGCTGTGGCTAAAGTTTTTGTTATATTACAAAGTAGTAAACTATTCAAGGGAAACGGTAGGAAAACACCAGTCATGGGGACCACCATGCTTTTTTGGTGGTAATGCCATTAAATTGTAGCTTATGTGAAACGTTGGTACTTTCAACACAGCGCCATCTGTTAGAATTGTGACTTTTAAATATTTTGCAATAAAATAATATTGCGGGTATAAATTGAGATGTAAGCTATCCTATCTTTTAAGTTGGATCAAACTACACACGGTGTGCAAATTTGATTAATAACGGTTAAGTAGTTGACGAGTCCATAAACAAACAACGTGACACGTAATTTATATATATTAAGTTATTGAAATTTATGGAATATTTTTATGTATAGTGAAAAATATATAATAGTCGTTTAACAACTGAGCGTTTCTTAAGGCAGTTTTTGTACCACCACTATGTGGAATCAGCTGCCCACTGAAGTATTTCCGAACCAATTCGACTAAGGGTCCTTCAAGAAAAGAGCGTACCAATTCTTGAAAGGCCGGCAACGCACTCGCGAGCCCTCTGACATTGTGAGTGTCCATGGGCGGCGGTATCACTTAACATCAGATGAGCCTCCTGCCCGTTTGCCTTTTATTACATAAAAAAAGTTCAATAAAAAAAAAATAGTAATAAACAACGTGTGTGTATGTATGTACACGCGTTAGAAGTTATACTTCTTTGACGTAACAATATAAAAATCTTTTCAACAATTTTATTCTACGTTTGTAGAAAAAACTACACTAACAATAGAAAAAACTAAAATGTCGACAATAGCTAACTTCAGAGTGTCGGTTTTTTGTGACGCTGCGCGCGCGCATCGTAAAAAATAACTTTCATCATTTTTCTAACGCGCAAAAAGAACTATAACTTCAAAAGCTTTTCCACAATGCCTAATGGTAATATTACCATGCTCATGGGCCATTACCGCGCGGTAATTTCAGCCTAAAAGACTAAGTCAATACACGAATTCGTTAATATTACTTCCATGAAACTGCTGTGTATAAGTCTGGCTAATGAAAGAAGATAATTGAATTATTTGAAAACTTTCGGATGGCACACAGAATGTCATTGAATTTCTTAGGTTAGTATGATTTATTGTCTTGATACTTCATCATTTTTATTTCTATTATATATTTTTTCCTAAAAGTTAACAGGTATAATATAATAGCCTAAACTTTGTTTTATTTGATAGAATATTTCGTTTCTTTCGCAGGATTTGATTATTCCGAATAAAGTTTTGTTTTATAATAAATATAGTTTTAGTTTTCCATGCAATGCTAGTCATTTTAAGTATCAATAGTAAAATACTTAATACGTATAGTATTTAATTTCATAGAAATACAGTTACTGTCAATGTAAAAAATTATAAAATAAAATCAAGTATCAAGTGAGTTTAATCCTCAAAATATATCAAAATTTTAGGGATACCATACTAAATTTTTTTTAAATTTGCCGCGCTTTTTCGTTATCTTTCATTAGCCAGACTATCTACAATTACTCTTACTAATTGGCGTGAACTAAAACATATTTCCTCTTTTTCCAGTTGTGCGTGATACTAGAACCAATGCAAGAGTTAATGTCGAGGCACAAAGCGTACGCGCTGTCTCCACGCGACTGCCTCAAGACCACGCTCTTCCAGAAGTGGCAGCGGATGGTGGCGCCGCCAGGTAAGGCCACACGTACGTTTACCGCTAGAACTGTACGCATGTTATGTGATCCTGGTAGTTTTTAATTTGTTATGAGGGCTTAACAACTCCCAATAGCAATTGTATGCCGTAACATCATTGCTATGGCCGTGGGACTGAAAACGTTGAGATCGCTATTGGTAGTTAGAGAGTATCGGCCCGTTTATGTGATCCTGGTAGTTTTTGATTTGTTATGAGGGCTTAACAAGATTCCAGAACTCCCAATAGCAATTGTTACATCACTGCTATGGTTTATGGCCCAAAGACCCAAAACTTTGATATCGCTATTGGTATTGGTATGTCATTTATAGCTGGCGGCTTCAACACATTTACACTTTGTGCTTGTGTAGTGTCTGTGAATAAGCGCGAGGCGTGATGTCAAACTGAAATACAATCACAAATACATCATGAAAAGACTGTCCGTCTCTCTCGCGCTCGGTCAAGCTTATGAGTATAAAAGAGACAGTTATTGTTTTGCTTTTGCTACTGTTTATGTTCATCTTTTTTTTTTGTTCTCTTTTCACAGTACTCACACTAATGCAATTTCACTATACAGCATGTTTCAAAATATGATTTTTTTGCCAAGCTTTATATTTTAGTCCACTCTGGTTTTAGTAAGGTTGGGTGTTAACTTATAGGTCGGTTATCGAAAGCTGGCGCGTTCACAGTACTCACACTAATGCAATTTCACTATACAGCATGTTTCAAAATATGATTTTTTTGCCAAGCTTTATATTTTAGTCCACTCTGGTTTTAGTAAGGTTGGGTGTTAACATATAGGTCGGTTATCTAAAGCTGGCGCGTTCACAGTACTCACACTAATGCAATTTCACTATACAGTATGTTTAAAAATATGATTTTTTTGCCAAGCTATATATTTTAATCCACTCTGGTTTTAGTAAGGTTGGGTGGGTTGTAAATAAATAAAAATGTGTCAAATACATATAAATATTATGTGCATACGAGGGTGGATCCAAAAGTTCTAAGCCAGACCAAGAACGTGAAAGAGTGGTTCGTGTAAATAATTTTACATTTTTCGACATACGCTTCATCTAGCCATGACTTTGTTGGTCGACAAAACGACCTTAGCCGTTTTCGGAGTAGGTGATCCAGATATTTTCCATTGTTTGGACTGTTGCTTTCATTTTTTCATTAAACTGTTTTTATTAAGATGCTTAAAATAATTAAAAACATTGTGCACCATTTCACGTGATTGCCCTGGTAATGTTTGAAAAAAGATCAACATGTATAATAGTAAAGATCAACATAAACAGTAGCAAAAGCAAAACAATAACTGTCTCTTTTATACTCATCTCACTCACCGAGCGCGAGAGAGACGGACAGTCTTTTCATGATGTATTTGTGAGTGTATTTCAGTTTGACATCACGCCTCGCGCTTATTCACAGACACTACACAAGCACAAAGTGTAAATGTGTTGAAGCCGCCAGCTTAAAATATCATACCAATAATTTGTTTTACATACACTTTAGTACAATTTCGTAGCATTTGCATGTTATGTGATCTTGGTAGTTAGATTTTAAAAATATAGTTATTTCGGTGACAGCATGGTTTTTTTAACTTTGAATAATTCAAAGTGTTTTTTTATACACTTCTTCTAGTCATGTTTGCATAAGTAGCCACACACACACATACATATACATAATAAGGTGTGATGGACTCCCGTACTTCAATAATGTATTGAATTCCCACATAGTGTGTTTCTGAATGAACATAAAAACAGTCATAAAAATCTTATGTCCTAGGGATGCAGTCACAAAGACACATTTTAATATAGATTATGGACCATATCATTCATAGAATATATATATATAGGCATGCCTTATGAAAACAACAGTTAAATTTTAGATTTGTATGTTTGATTATGCATGTACGAACCAACATATTTTATTCATTTCATAATATGTATTTATTTTTTAAATAAGCACAAGGGTTTCCGAGCGAAATTTACAAATTGTTTACAGAAAAGAAACCTCAAAGAAATTACTTTAAATTAAACCTTTTTGTAATTACAAGACCTAGAATATTAATAAATAAAATAAAAAGTACAGTGCCACATTGTTTTCTTAGGCGGTAAATAGTATTGCCAGTAAATAAAAATGAACCATTATAAGGGGAAAATTTGAATTTGTGCAGGCTAACTTAATAATTTGTTGTAATGTTTTAATAAAACAATGTAAGCCTAGAAAATACAGTTCTAGGCGTAAATAAATGTGACACAAACTTAGGAACAACTGATATGATAGGTTTTTTTTTTTTTGTTTTTTTTTTTATGGCTCTGGCACGATTTGTGCATTAGCCAGCGTCAAGTATAGGATTGTTTTTATAATTTGGGCTTGTCTTTAGAAATTCGATCGTGTCCTCCATGTACGGTTTAAGCACTCGCCCGGTACCGCACAACCCTCCCAAAGGCCGAGAACAAATTTAAATTAAATTAAAACTTGCCCTCGAACCGGGAATCGAACCCGGTACCCCTCACCTAGCTGCCACTTAATAAGACCGCTAGGCTATGAGGCCCCTATGATAGGTTTTGTTACCTGTACTATTATTTTATATCTTTTTGTAAAAGTTTGCCATTGTTATTAATGCAATACAATTTTTATTACATGTAGATTGTATGTAGGTAGTAAAATTATTTATTGTACGTACCAAGAAATTGCAGAAAATATTTAACATTTCAAAATGGCAGCGCCAAGTAAAGTATGTGGCACTGTATATTGTTGTCAATAAATTAAATAACGCATAGCAATTTATTCTATTAGTTTCCATAATGGTACTCTATCTTCATAGATTCCTAGTACTTACGCTACTAAGAGTATTTGTATTAATGTTTATGAAAATCACGCTAAAAGCTTAGACTAAAGCCCACCAACACTTAATTTAAAAAAGTGTTTTTCTCTCGCAATACGTTACTATTTTAACTTTTTTAAATGGGAATTTAGTTAAATAATAACTAATGGGAACGGGAGCGTTCAAGTATTACGTCCCGCAATTTTTGGAGGTTATTGACCCCCCCCCCATGTAACGCGACGTAACGTTTTTGTACCCAAGTATAGTAAAACGTTCTGTGACCACCCAGTGACTCTTTATACCTAAAAGTTACCATTATGTGTTGTAAAGTACTGGAAAGTCGAAAATAATATTAACAATAATCCCCGCCCCGCATCGGAACGTTTTACAAAGGACCCCCCCCCCCCAAATTCGTTACGTAATACTTGAACGCTTACAAATGGGGCAACAAATAAAAGTAGAATACCTATAATAATAATTTGTAACTACAAATAAATGGATTTTAAGATTAATATAGTTTTAGACATTAATTTAATATTAATTACAGAGTCTCAACGTCCGGCGAGCAAGCGTCGTAAGCGCAAAGGTAGCGCCGGCGCAAACGCAGCACCCCCCGCACCCGCTAAGAAACGATCACCTGGACCCAACTTCAGTCTTGCCTCACAGGTAATAAACAATTGATTTATAAACCTAATCCTGTAGGATAAAAAAGGGTGCGTGTACTTATGTACGCGCGTAAGAAGTTATACTTCTTTGGCATTATTAAAAATAGTTTTTGATTGCATACAAATAATTAATTACAATTAAATAATCAAAAACTGGAAAATGAGTCATTATAGTCAATCAGCATCTTCCGTGGGCAACTTCATGCTGTTAATTTTGTGTCACGATGCGCGTACATCGTAAAAAAATTTCATAACGTGCCTAAAGAAGTATAACTTCAAAAATAAAATAAAAAAACTTAGTCTAATAATTTTTTTTTTGCGGTGAACACTCCTTATCAAAGAAAAATATATATCCGTTTGATCTAAAGCATTCAGTAACAGTGTACATAGACAGTAAAAAGCACCGCTAAATGCATTTTTAGCCAATGCAATTTTTTATGCATATTCAGTAAGTTTGAGAATCAGCTTTATCACTTAGGGGGCGTCCATAAATTATCTGAGGTGTATTTTTAAATTTTCTGTGCCTCCCTCCCCCCATGGTGAGATGTCGTGAGATTTAATTCAACCCCATACCCCAATCTCACGTGAGATTTTTCAAAATGTGGGTTTCTTACATAAACGAAAAAAAAAATTGCTTTGTGCTTTTATTCACGACTAGCTGATCCGGCAAACGCCGTTTTGCCTGGTCATTTATGGTTATTGTGCCTCACTCGACATAGATAGGTATAGTGTATTTCGGACTTTTGTAGATATTTATAAGATCTACAATTACTTAGAACATTTTATGGTTCTATCTTTAATAGTTTAGGAAGGGTACGCAAAATAAGTAACTTTTTTGGTTGATTTTTTACACCTTGTGTCCGAAAAACCCTAATATCTTACGGAACTCTATTTTGGTTCAAAATTAAATATAGCCTATATTACTCGTGGATAATGTAGCTTTCGAATGGTGCAAGAATATTTAAAATCGGTCCAGGAGTTTATGAGCCTATTCATTACAATCAAACAAACAAACAAAGTTTTCCTCTTTATAATATTAGTGTAGACTAAAACAAAATAAGTGAAATGTTGAGCGTTTAGGTAGGGTAAGTTGCAGAGATGGCCTTTAGGGTCAACCGTTTTCCTAATTTTTTTTTCAATCAGAAAAAAAATTGCGTGAGATTTGACTCGACCCCCTCCCCCCCTAAAACACCTCACGTAATTTATGGACGCCCCCTTATCTATCTTTCAAACCCATAAGTGATAAAGCTGATGCTGTGTGATAAAGTGATGAAGCTTTTTACTGTCTATGTACACTGTTACCGAATGCCTAAGATCAAACAATATTTCAGGCACTAATAGCGAATCACCTTCTTGTCTTTAAAACTATGATAAAATAAAAAGCAAGCAATTGCAAATAGCGGCCTCTATCGGTTGAATGTTTTTCAAATATAAAATGATTCCAAAAATAAATATAGTCTATGTTACTAGGATGATGGAGCATTTGATATATTTGATTTTGAGATATTTTGAAATTGTTTTTAGAGGTCCGAAACTATTTCTTTAAACACAGTAAATTTTGATACACTGCCTAGCATACAATTTACATATTAATTGCTGCAAATTGCGATTAGCCAATTTCAAGTCGAAAATGTAATCCGTTGTCAAACTTCAAAGTCAAAAACATACTATATGTCATATTTTAACGCCGATAGAGAAGTTTGACTTCAAAAAGCTACATGGCGCGTAACGGAAAAATGTGACGCGTAACGCAAAAATGTTACACTAAATTTTTTTCCAACCCCGATAAAGAAGTTTCACTTCAAAAATAAAAAGCAAGTAATTGCAAATAGCGGCCTCTATCGGTTGAATGATTTTCAAATATAAAATGATTCCAAAAATATAGTACTAGGATGATGGAGCATTTGATAGATATTTCGAAATTGTTTTGAGTACACAAAAATCCAAAATCAAAAACAATACATAACTTTTAAAAAAATACTAGATATATATATATAATGATTAATTATTTTCAGGACGTGATGGTTGTCGGCGAGCCGTCACTGATGGGAGGTGAATTCGGCGACGAAGATGAACGACTGATTACAAGACTCGAGAACACGCAATACGAAGGCGATGGCGTCGAATGGAGCAACCCTCCCCCCGCGTCCCCCGCCAAGACGCCCCCTGGCAACCACTGACGTCACTGGCCCTAGTGGCCCTAGCTGAATCGCCCGGCGCTGTCGATATAAATAAATAATATAGGCCTTTACGGATATTCATGTGTTTTATTTATGAAGAGATACAATTACAAAAATGTACTGAAATTATGACGTCACTAGACTTAGTGGCCCTCAAAGCCCAGTGCACTCGTTCTAAGTAAATAATATAGGCCTTTACGGATATTTATGCGTTTTATTTATAAAGAGATTTATAACATTACAAAAAAGTACCTCCCTCGCCTTGTGTAGTCAGTGGACCTGGCATTTGGCCTGATTGAATTTCATCACCTCGAAAGCTCAACCTGTCTTCGAAAAAATAAGGATGTGATTTGCAGACATTTTTGAATGTAACTTAAAAGCAGATTAGAAGATTTGAAATAAAATAGACAAATATTTATAATAACAACGAACGATATCTTAAAGGATTTCAATAGTTCCTTCTTATTTCATGT
The DNA here is from genome assembly GCA_963693345.1 of Pieris melete. Taxonomy (NCBI): domain Eukaryota; kingdom Metazoa; phylum Arthropoda; class Insecta; order Lepidoptera; family Pieridae; genus Pieris; species Pieris melete. The sequence goes on along the minus strand of CAVNZK010000368.1, from coordinate 1,029,520 downwards.
TTAAAAATATCTTATTTTTCGTACATTAATACAATGCAATGCTTAAAGTTTAAACACACTGATGAAATTCAAAAATTCCGCCAAATACCAAGTTGTCGCGATTACAAATTAAAAAAAAATCAATAGGTTTTTCTAATATTATGTCCTAATAAAATTGATAAAAAATTTAACAAGTTTTATAAAATATTTGCACACAAAAAATATATTACAAATAATTATTTCATCATAACATTTGTAAAATATAGAAAGTTGAACGCATCGAATCCACTATTTGTGTCAAGAAGAAGTGACAACCCACACGTCACCGGTGATGTTATGGGCTACGCTCCGTTTCATGCCTATACGATATCTTAACATTCCTATAATTCTTTAAATATTAAAAAAATATACTATTCGAACCACTTTATTAAACTTATTTAAATTACTTTACAAAATAGGATTAAAAATAATACTTCAAATATTTTTATGTTGTATTTATTAATATGTGAGACTATCACTTTTTTTATCATTTCTCACTACGTGGAGTGTGGACCACTTCTGAAAATTGGAACGCGTTTACATTTCGCCTTTCAAATGTCATTTTCGAATACGAATACCGTAATACGACGTGGACTGATTAATTTTATATACATTTTAAATTAAAAGTAATTTTAAAAGACTGCAAAATGGTCACAAAATATTTGTTCACAATTCTCGCCATCGCTGCCAGCACTGCTTTCGCTGAAAGTTGCCAAAACCCACAAGTAGAAGCCGCATCTTTCACAAGTTTAGATGCGACGGTAGTGACACAAATCGCTTATATTACAGAATTTACATTAAAATGTGATAATCCTTTGCCTGCAAATTACGCTTTATATGCTGAGGTCGATGGGAAATCCTTGACTGCGGCGCGTATTGGAGAAAATAAGTACCAGGTAAGAACTTTTCACATTCTCTACATGAAGCAAGTAAATTTGAAGATTCTAGCTTCATTACTTTATATTTCTTAAAAGAGATTATATAATCGTATATTCCTATTATAATAATACTGTATTTTTATGAGTCTGTTACTTAAATTCCATTAGTTGTAAAACACATTGAAACAAAAGTATGGGGTTCTCTATGCTTTAATTTTTGTTCTTCAATCCATAATTCTATTCTACATGTCTATTTCCATATAGTATTATTAATATTTACCATTTAAGTGGAATAAGAGGTCCAGTTATATTAACTTTTGTATCATATCGCAGGTAGAAATGTCAATGACTTTATAACTAAGATATGGCAGATATTGTACTATATACGTAACATTATTAGGTATCCTGGACTGAAGAGCCTTCTAAGGCACGCTCAGGCGTCCATGAAGTCCGCATCTTGGATGAGGAAGGTTTTGCTTCTCTACGCCGTGCTCGCCGCAGTGACCCAGCAGCTGCAGTTGCACCATTGTTGGCTATACAACTTAACCACCCAGGAAGTGAGTTAATATTTATTTTATATTTAGCAACAAAAAAAATTTTAGATCTATTTAAATGTTAACTTATAAAAGATTAATTAGTTTTTAATAATAATACATACTGCACCTTCGAGCAATAACATAACTAGTAAGTTACATATAAATGTATATTTTTTATCAGTTGCTAATGTTCTTTAAAAAAAGTATGTGGGCCATGCTTTGTTCCATAGGCTCCACAGTCCGTATTACACACCACTTGAGTAATTCAGGAATTCAATATGCTTTCATGTAATACGATTTTAAATTTTCAGGCTACTCTGGACCCTGGGTTAACTCTGAAGTACTCGCGACGGCTCTTTCTGTTATTGTTGCATACACAGCTCTCCGTAACAAGGGAAACATTCTAGCTTAGATTTAAAGTTAATAGTTATTGAATAAATTTTTTATTTATAATTTGTTTACTTAATTCCTATATTGGTTTAACCCATGTTTTTAATTTTATGCTCCAGAACTTTGACTATAGATTAATTTCAAAAATTTTACAACTAATTTAATTGTTGACATTGTTTATAAAAAAGGAGTTTAAATTATTATGGTGGAAACACTATACACTTTTCTGTCCACACAAATTTACAACTTATTTACTAATGCCAATGATGCAACATAATAAAATTAAATTCATTAAATACGTAATCTAAATCTGAGTCATAAATTACTTTTTATCTAAGACTGTTCTATGGCTTTTGCTTTTGTTTCACTTTATAATGTGGAAAACCAAACTGTGCTTCCAAGATAACCAAACTTAAAGATTTTACATTAGATAGAATGAGTTCCCTTTTTTATAAAACTCCATTCTAGACTTGGCAGACTGCAATTGTTTTGAAATACCTATTATAACTATATGAGTGAAAGATGTTTAAAAAATTCTAAGTTAAAATAAAACAATGTTAGATTTTGATTGTATTTATTTTACAGGCAACTCATCTCCCCAAATACTACATCTTGCACAGCGATATGTTTCCTGATCATATTTCTTCTTAGAAAATATAATTTCTTTCAGTTCTCCTTCAGAAGTGCACATTCTGCATATAACATGCCTTGATCTAACTAAAGGTGCTCTAACAATTCTAGGCCATTGAGGATCGTCTTCTGGTCTTACACCTTTTCTTAATATGACATAGCTAAATAAATCTGCTTGAACTTCTGTCTTGCATCTAAAAGGTAGTGTTTCATACTTCATGATAAAATTGCATGGAGTTTTTTGTTCAAGGAATCGTGGACATGCCGTATCATTTGGGCAAGGCGCAAATACATACCCTTTCTGATTTTCATTTTTAATACCTAATACAAACTCTCTGGCTTCATTGACAATTTGGAAACCAGCATTTGTCCCTTGTTCAACAATTATTAGGAAATCTTCAGTTTTGTTCCACAATTTCTGAATTGTTTCTAGCCTTGATTTCATGCTTGGTAGTTCAAAAAATGAAAAAGCAGAGAGAACTATGTTGTATTTAACATCTGTAGAGGCGGGAAGAAATTGTCTTTGAAAATATGCTCTATATGGAAGTTCCACATTTTCTTTGCCATTACATAGTATTAGTCTTGCTAAATCATTCATTTCTTGTGATGTATCAACTGTAAAATATTCAAAGATATCATTTTTCCAGTAAGTGTTAACAGCCCATGTTCCACTTCCAACCCCAGAACCAAAGTCAAAGAAATTTCTAGGTTTATAATCAGGTAGTTTTCGTTTAATTTCATCCAAAATACGTACTAATATAGCATACTCAGGCGCAGCTCTTGACATTAAATATTGTAGGCAAGTGGCTTTATCATAAGCTATATTACCCCAGGCATAAACATTTTTCTTTAGAATATTAAACACAGCATTCTGTATCTCTTTTTCGTGACCAATTTTCTCTTCTTCGGTAATTTCTGTCTTTATTTTTGCGTAAAATTTTCTCGATACATTTTGGTGTATTTTTGCAGCTTTTTCGCTAATTTCATGTTCTTCTGGGGGCAATAAACGGGAATTCAAAAGGTTACTTAGCTTTTTAGATTCCTCGAGGTACATTTTTGCGTTATTATCATCTAATACGGTATTTATAGACTTTTGTATTGTGGAAGGTATGGAAGCTTTGGTTTTGTTAGTTCTGCCGGGGTGATGTCGTGGTTTGAATTGTTTAGAATCAAAACCATCTCGAAGTTTTGGATCTATTTCCGCCTTGGTTGAAAAACTACTGTAAATAGACGATATACATTTTATTCTTAATTTTCTAAACATGTTAGTTGTTTACATAAACATAACCTCAAAACAATTGACATTTGACACTAGTCAATAAATGAACTTTTTTTTTTATGACTGGTAACATAGACCTTTAATTCATTACTTATTTGGAAAATGTTCATTATTAAGGGTTTGGAGTCACTACTCTTCACTTCACTAAATTTCATCGTTTAAATTGTTTTTTTTATGTAATTATAAATATGTTTATAGGATGTGGGTATTTTAGTAAAACGTTGCGGCGGCGGGCGGGAGGAAGAAACACACTTATATGCATTGGTATTTGGTAATACATACTTAACACTAAGGTCACTAACCAGCATAAGTCTTTGAATGAGGAAACTTTGGCTATCAAAAATAATGTGATGGATCGTTCTTTCTTCTGCTTTGCAGTTTCGTTGCCGGTTATGCCTTTATGTGAAGGCATAAAATATATATTTACATTCCTAAGATGATATTTATACAATAGGTATTTTATAATATACAAGATGTAATGGGTTTTATAATTTACAGAATCATTACTTAGACTCTATCAGACTTAAATAAATGAATATTAGATGGGGGAGATAACAGATTAGTAGAGCAATACAGGGTTAGTGTTGCTATCTCTCGTTCGAATCATATTCTAATTTTGCCTAGAGGAGCACTAGCTGGTTAGTGGCCGTCAGTATGGCTTTCGTCGAGGTCGCACATCGGGCGATCTTTTAATTTACCTCACGCCAATAGGCAGAGGAGACACTGGCGATCAGTTTGGACATAGCCAACGCCTTCGATCTCAACGCAGCGTTCATTAATATGTAAATGCTACCACTGGGGATACTCTTATTCCAGCCGTCCTAATATTTCTTCGGGTTGAAGGTCCAGTAGTATCAGAACTAACTTGTATGAAATCGAGAGACCTTTTAACATGTTATTTCGGACTGGGTCGATTCAATTAAGTTGAATTTAATCCTACGAAGACAATCGTCGACGACCCTGCTATCTGATCGGCTAGATACTTTGGATTTGTATAGAGTATCAATACGACTTAGGGGCCTTAAAGAAAAGAGCGTATCATTCTCTGAAAAATTTCCCTGAAAGTGTGATTCTTTACTACGTAATTCGCTCTCCAGTTTTTTTTCGGAAAATAGTACTAAAATCAGTCAATAATGAAAGCTGTTAAGCTTTTTAAATCGGTACGTATAATTGTTCTTCTAATGTAGTTATATATACAAAAGGAGTATCGAACAATAGACATTGGTAACACTGATCAAAATTCAAATATGACACTTGTAATTTTTTATTAACACTGTAAAAAAATCAGATTAGTATTTTAATTAAAACTCTACAATCTAAAATCAGGTAGAATGCCCCAACCTTTTAACAAAATTTAAGTTTTCGTGTACCCAGTAGATATCCCAGACATCCCATTTGTCCTCCTTTCGGGAGAACGCGTTTTTGCCAAAATTCACCGATATCCAAATTGAGCTCCTTACAAACGTTGTATAAAAAAAACAACATGGCGATTAAAAAGAGTAGCGGAGAGTTTATTGCCAGTTCTTCTCTTCCGTTCTACGCCCTTGATTTGAGAACTGGCACTAAATGTAAAATTAGAAGCATTAATATTATGTATTTCTTTGCTGACAAGTCATAAGTGTACAATGTGTTACCCATATGATTAAATGATTTTTGAATTTGAGCATTCTGTTAAACGAGCTGGATCTGGATATCCATAGTTGCTCCCCTCACACTTTAGCGATTTATTGTTGTTCTTAATTTCTTTTTATTATTTCTTATATGCTATGTTTGCCTGTAAGTGCTTGACACATTAACAATTGTAATTTATTTTTCGTTTATAATGTATCAGTGTGCCGAGCGTTGGCTTTTATACATACATAAATAAAACATTTGAACCACCTGCTATTAGTTTATGAAACATGTGACAAATAAAATAGATATTACATAAAAAATGGGCATTTATTTACAAAAAAGTAATAACATTTAAGTTTAAATAATAAAGTCACATGTTTTAGTTTAAAAGTAATAGCATACTTGCTTTTTTTTCTACTCAGTCTATTTCACCTTTCTGAAATTATTTGGCCAGATTTTAAAAATACCTACTCGTTCGGATGGAACTGACGTAGCACATATGCAGTCACATTTTTTATACTTAAGTAGTTTTTTTCTTTTGCCACCATTTAAAATGGTCTTTATTTCGTGGTAAAAGTGGTTCCTCTAAATATGTATCCACTTCAATAATACCTCCGGCTGTAGGATTTGTGTTTTTAATTATTTCGTCTATTTCTCTGTCAAAACCAGATGTTACGTTTTTTTTTCGTCAGCGGCTCAACAAGTACGGTTTCTACTGGATTTTCAATTGGAAAGTGTTCGGAGGAGTTGTTCGGTCTAATACCTGCAGCTGAGTTTCATCATCGGTCGTCAAGGCAAAATACAAAATACCATCCGTATCACCTTGACGTCCGTCGTTCCACAACAGAGCGTTTTCTAAGGCAGTTTTTGCCGCGCACCACCACTATGTGGAACCAGCTGCCCACAGAAGTATTTCCGAACCAATTCGACTTAGGGTCCTTCAAGAAAAGAGCGTACCAATTCCTGAAAGGCCGGCAACGCACTTGAGAGCCTTCTGGCATTGTGAGTGTCCATGGGCGGCGGTACCACTTAACATCAGGTGAGCCTCCTGCCCGTTTGCCTCCCATTACATAAAAAAAAAAAAAATTCAGCCTGCGATTGTAAAATTACATTTGCGACCAAATGTTTTAAGTTCGTACAAGCACGCCCGTAAGAAAATTCGTTATAAAATCCATGTCTTTTAAACCTCGGATCTGATAATGTACTCTCCGCAAATATGTTATTATCCTCGATATTAAGAAATCTGGTTGTTACTTCATTTAATAATACCTGTCATTTTCTTAACTGGCTGTGGCATTTTGTGGGATAAAAATCACCGACATTCTTTATTAAAGGCGTTGGATATTAATATCACGCTAGAAATTGTGATGTTCTTGTTCAGAACTCATTTCTTCCGTGACGTCCTTAAAGAAATATAAAATCTGGATTGATAACGACATAATTTCTATATCATTATTATTTATGTCTCGAGATATTCTAATGTTAATACAGACATGACTTTTTTTTTTAATTTCGAGCATCGAGTGAACATATCTAAAGTTGAGTTCCAACGCTAAAGCTGACGCTCTTTTTCCTCCAATTGTTTTTGCATAGTTTTAAGTCTTTCCGACGCAAGTGGACTTCGTCTAAAATGTTCTACAATGCTTTTAATTTTCAACTTCGTGGGTTTTATTTCTTTTAAATATAAATTATTTAAAATATGACCCCACATGGAGTACTGTTTCAAATTCCACCCGTATTAGTTCCACAACTGAGCGTTTTTCAAGGCAGTTTTTGCCGCACACCACCAATTTGTGGAACCAGCTGCCCACTGAAGTATTTCCGAAACAATTCGACTTAGGGTCCTTCAAGAAAAGAGCGTACCAATTCTTAAAAGGCCGACAATGCACTCGCGAGCCCTCTGGCATTGAGAGTGTCCATGGGCGGAGGTATCACTTAATATCAGGTAAGCCTCCGGCCCATTTACCCCCTGTTCTAAAAAAAAAATTATCTAGAAACATTCGGCAACAAAGTGCATTTTTTTATACGCTAAAAGTTTGATAATAATATTCTAAAAATATATGCTTATATATCAAATACAGCAAGTACCATAAACAGCAGTGAAACACATACACATTTGCTATAGAAACTATTTTGTTTAACTAAGTAAACATTACTTAGTGGTTCATTAACATTTGTATGTATTGTTAATAAGAACAATTTCCAATTTTTAAACATATAATTAATATTTAAACTAGACCTATTGTAAGTATGAATTTAAATATTATCTGCCTGCTTTAGCCATTTCTTCCTGCTTATGTCTTGTTATACAAACTTTGAAATCGTTTACTTCGGTTTGGCATTGCCTCCAATCTTTTGTTGTATTTATGCATTCCTAGAATAAATATTTGTCCAAAATTATTTCTAATCAAATAAAGATTGAATAGTCTTTCAAAACTTCAATAGTAAGCAACAAGCTGGGAAACATGCTGGTTCATTTGGTAAACATGTACTTGTCTAATTCGTGCTTTTTATAATCTCTAAACAAATTTGCAAGTAGTACCTACATAAATATGGAAATTCGTTTTGAGCCCTGGACATATTTGAGACTAAATATTGTGCTTACATTTAAAATTCATTCCACAAAAGATGTAAAAAAAGCTCTTCTATCTCTTCGGAATAAAAAAATTATAATAGTTTGCCAAAAAAAATGATTTCTAGGCATCACAGAATATTAAAAAAATAAAGATATAATTTTTAAAATTTGATAGTAACAAATAATTGACTGGGTAACAACTTTCTGTATATACTTGACAATGATGAGGTAGTGTTGACAATATAAACCAATTTGAACATAATTAAACAGGATTAAAAGGTAATTTTTCTGATTACCTGAACTTTATAATGTAAGTCTAGACAACCGGCCTTTTTTAACATAGTTTCGACTGGGTCGTCATCATTATCTAATTTTACACGAGGTTTCACCGTCATAGTGCCTTGTCTATTATAATTCAGTAATTATAATACAGCCTGTAATTTATGAATATAAACAAATAAGGTAGAAGCAATAAGGAGTCACAACTTGCACAGAATACTAAGAGTAGAAGAGATTGCTCATCGCAGTAATCAAATACTTGACAGTAAACAATGACTTTGACATTACTGACCACAGATATCTTATGAATTTTGTATGTTACTAAACAACTGTAAAGTAAGATTTCCAGTCGTGATTCAGCGGTAAATTTGATGCTCATATATAAAAAACGTATTGGATATTTTAATAATTTAATAAGGTAGCATTAGCTTTATTCATTACTATTTCCGCCCTATTTCATAACTTTGACCATCAAGATAGCAGTTGCAAAAAATAAACCCCCTTTTGAGGTAGGTTGTGGCAATTAATGTTGCGGCCTACATTTAAAACCGATAACTGATTTTCCCAGTCAAGGAGATAATTGTAGATACTAGATAATGTAATTCTTATCGGTACTATTTGGAACACAGATTTACGCAATATTTACGCAGATACAGAAATGTTGATCCGTTACAAATATTTATACTAGTGGCACCAGGCACATAACTTGTTAGATTTTGTGTGGCCAGATTTTTAGTAGGAAAAAATCTAAGCAACTTCTGCCGTTCTAGCCTAAAAGCGAGTAAATTTTTGTCTATGACTGCTGTATATTGAACGTCAATTATCGAAACCTATCCCTCCTGTATGTCAAAACTTTTCGATATTTGTGAATGAAATCAATTTTTTTTCATATGGGTATAACCCAATGTTTTTTTTCTATATTCCTTCATAATTATTTCTTTACAGTGTATATTCGCGGAAGCTTGGTGGACTCATGCGACTTCTTCAATACAAAGAGTCCCCGTGAGTTGTGTGCTGCGTTATTGCGAGTGCTTGCCTTCTTAAGTTCTTATTTTTACACGTGTATATCCTTTCTATAACATATTTTTTTGAAAAGGAAACCTAAGTATTGCGGACACGTTTTACATAACACCAAAAAGCTCCTTAAACTAATTATACAAGGCAAAGTCGCAGGTAGAAGGAGACCTGGCTGCAGACGCACGTCTTGGTTGAAAAACCTAAGACAATTTTTTGGTCAAAGCACCAAGTCATTGTTTAGATCGGGGCAAAATTAAACTAGCCATGAAGCCAACCTTCGAAAGGAGATGGCACTATAAGAAGATAAACATATTTTCATAAGTATCTGATTGACCTCATTTTAACATGTTTGATGTTTGGAGCAAAAAGAAGCTAAAGCTTCTTCTATACTGCAAACTAATTAGACTGATTTCCTTTTTATGAATAAGGGGATTAACTCTAAGGATACTTAACGAACAATTACTAAACAATTGTCCTCAAATAAGGATAAATGTTTGCCTAATGTGTTTAGCAATTTTTATCAGTGTACAGTCATGTATAGAAACAAATATAAGATATAAAGTAAATTTTTAAGGCTATTGGATAAATTTTAAAGCGGGCTTTGAGCGCGGCGACCTAATCAAGAAATTCCGTAACGAAAATAAAAACCTAACATGCGATGACGTACTATAGGCGCGGCCAATACGCGTTAGAGCGGGACAGAACGCATATTGCGTCTCACTTCGGTCTGGCGTGATCGGTGACGTAGCGTAAGCGCGGCCGGTGCAGTCAGCACGCGTTAGAGTGAGACAGACTATATAGGCGTGTTAGTCTGAGTCTGGTAGAGTGGTAGATTGAATTTATATCAAAGAAAAAAAAATACTGCATAAATAAATAATTATAATTGCATAAGTTGATAAAAATGCTATGCAATAGCTTTACCACGGCAATCCACGAGTGCCACACGTTTTTTAAAACATATTTTAGACTGTGATTTGGTAGTTAAGCAATTTAGATGCGTTGATCTGTGCTGGCCTACGGACTTGCACTGAAATCGTGCGTTAAAATTCTGGATAAGCAGCTATGGATGTTTACCCCTACCCAACAAAAAAAGAACTGTAGGAGGCCCCGACACGCCAGTATTCGACTATGCATGACCTACACTAGCCCCCTCCCATATCCACGGGCTCCAGGCGCTCCAGTCTCTATTCAAGAGAATCGCGACCGGCTGGAGCTCCCCACTATAGCCCATTGGATAAAGTTGGCGTCCTCACGCCACTTCGACAAGGCTAAACATCATCCAAACCCGTTGGTGCGTAAAAGCATCAATTATTACCCCTTCCTGACTAAAAAGGGGGGAGAGAAGACCCCGACACGTCTTAACGGACCCGACGATCTTATAACATTAGCTAATGACAAATTAAAAGCCCTCGTGGCAAAGCTAATTTAGACTAGGGTAAAAAACCGCCATCACCGGGGAAGGTTCCTTTACTATCCTGGCCCTTCAGGGCATTGATACCCGGCGACAGCCCAAGCCGAGGTCCGAATCTCGCAAAGAAGTTCTTGATAGTCGCGGGATAGGCCCGTGCCGAGCGCGCATATGCTTGTATGTGCCACAATATGTTATATGACTCACAATCAAGTTTGTTAACAACTGTATATATTATGACGTAGGCAATGACGCGGGCGACCATTTAACTGCACTTTCCGAGCTGCTCGTAGTGTAACTCGAGTGATAATACGCGCTGGACGCTATCATGAAGTATTTTATCATTTTATACACGATATTACGATTGAATTATGTATTTGGAAGTAAGTTTTTTATTAATTATAGTATATGTTATTGAATTTTCATTTATTTTGTGTATTTATTTTCTGTGCTTCTGATTAATGCAAAAGCATTTTTTGAATCTTTTTGGCATTTTTCTTGTATTAATGGATTCATTTTTGACATCGTCTACTAATACATATAGCCCTTATATTTATTGTTTATATGCTAATAAATAAAATAATAAATTACGTTTCCTATATGTGTATTTGTTCGCGCCTCAAGTGTGTAGAACATTTAGTGAATTAATTTAAAAAAGGCGAAATGTAATTGAAAATAAAATGTAATTAAGTAAAAAAAACTTTTACATAATTATATTTAACTAGCTATGCTCTACGGTATTCTATACATACGGTATTCTCTATATACTCAGACGTATTAATTCATTCGTAACACAATGTTTTATAGCCTAAAGCTTTCTTAGATATATAGACTTTTAAATACGAAAATATTCTAGTTTGTTGTTGTTGCTAGTTTAACATAGATATGTTCAAATATATGTTAAACTAGCAAACTCGGCGAACTCCGTTTCGCCACCAGATGGCTTCGTTTTATGCAACATTTCGTTTGGTGATCCCGCTTTTCTGTTGAAATTTTTCCTGAATTTTCTGCATTTTTGCTATAAACCTCACGGAGCCCGAGACCTTTCCAACGAATGTAAAACCGTGGAAATCGGCTCGTGCGTTCTGGAGTTATAGCGTCAGGAAGGAAAACCCGACTTATTTTTATATAGTAGATGAAACAACTTCAAACTTTGTTTGAAGCTGGTTGTCAACTGGCTTTAATCGTTTCAAATGAGCTTATAACTAACATAAAATTAGGGAAATTGTGGAACCAGCTGCCCACAGAAGTATTTCCGAACCAATTCGACTTAGGGCCCTTCAAGAAAAGAGCGTACAGATTCTTAAAAGGCCGGCAACGCACTCGTGAGCCCCCTGTTCAATAAAAAAAAGGGGTTTCGACGCTGGATTAACAAAAAAACTAGCTTGGCTTATTCAAGAGTTCGTAAATCTAAGTGACACTTAATTATGGGATGTTATCAGAAACAAGAATATTTAATTACAATTTATGAGTGGGAAAAACTAAAAGGCTCATTTTGGCTTCAAGTGTGCCATGATTTCTAACATTTGGTATATAGACAACTCATTGGTCTAGTGGTTAGTAGCCCTGACTGCGAATCCATGGGTCCCGGGTTCGGTCCCCGGCTGAGACGAACATCGATGTGATGAGCATTTGGTGTTGTGCTTAGGTCTTGGGTGTTTAAATATGTATTTATATGTCTATCTATCTATAATATGTTTGTATATCCGTTGCCTAGTACCCATAACACAAGCTTCACCAGCTTAGCATGGGACTAGGTCAATTGGTGTGAATTGTCTTAAAAAAAACTTATATATACTTAACTTATGTTAGGTTACATAACTCTTGTTTCGTAGATATTGATGTCTTCAAAAAACTGTAGTACATCACTTTGCTCTATTGTCCATAGTTTCATCGTTCACGATTTAGGAATTATATATATTTTATCTCATACCTTGGGTTACACTATTGTAGTTTCATATAGAACGCTTACGTTATTGAAAATATTCTATTGTCTATTTTAATCAAGCATAACGTGAGGTTCTAATGGTAAAAGATTTTATTAAATCAATCCAATCTTTTCTCCATAATATTATAAAATCTCGTTTAATGTCCAATCATTACAAAAATGCATCAATTTAAAAAAAAAAACTTTAGAGGTGTCAAGGGACACCCGGATGGAACGAAATTCCTTTCGATTAATTTATATGTTAATTGGTATCATAACAGTATGATAGATTTTCTCGACACCAATCTTACGACGAAAAAAAAGCCAACATCACGAGGTGTTCCCAGGCGGTCACCCATCCAAGTACTGACCTCGCCCGACGTTGCTTAACTACGGTGATCGGACGAGAACCGGTGTATTACAATAGCAAATAGCAAAAAAGTGTCGTGACAACTTTTCGTAAGAATTTTTTCCGTCAAGCCCACTTTCACAACGCGCGATAAGGAACTTCGTTCCAATTATTATCCTATAATATATTCTATATCCTAGCTACCTTCAGCACCGTTGATCAGAACCCCTTCACGGGTAAAGGACCTCTTCCAGCTTTTTCCAACTGACTCTGTCTTTGGCATTCTTTCTCCACTCGCTTCCTGCTACCGCTTTAATTTCTTCTATACACCTTTTATCGAGGCGCTCTCTTTTTCTTCTTCACTTTGGTCCTTTCATAGTCTTGAATCCACCTTATATCGGTGTATATTGGCCTAGTGGCTTCAGCGCAGAGGTCGTAGGTTCGATCCCCGGCTGTGCACCATTGGACATTTCTATGTGTGCATTTAACATTCGCTCGAACGGTGAAGGTAAACATCGTGAGGAAACCGACATGTCTTAGACCCAAATAGTCTACGGCGTGTGTCAGGCACTGGAGGCTGATCACCTACTTGCCTATTAGATTTAAAATTGATCATGAAACAGATTCAGAAATCTGAGGCCAAGACCTAAAGAGGTTGGTTCCGCGAAAAATAAAATAACATTTAATAAAAGATTGATACTCTTTATTCTTTTGAACACCCCTTGTATGACCATTGCTCATACGTATTAATGAGATGCCAAGTATATCGCATTCCTATGTATTATGATTAAAATAAACCATTATAAATAACTTACGTTATCTGCATTAGGTATATTCTATTTCTCTACTCATAAAGAACTCTTACATAACATTATTGTCGTCCCTTCATTCTCAAGGTTCAAAATCAGCAGAATTTTCCAAATTTCGTTTTCAAAAACCAACCTAACAGCCCTGCGATTCTGTAACTCACTTTTCGAACTCACACTGCGGTTTTCGCATCGGCGGTCGCTCTCAAATCAGTCGTGAAGCAGTCATTTTATGATATGGCATTCTGAAAAGCTGGGAGCTTATTGTTTATTGTTTATCAGAGTTAATGAATCGCAGGGCTGTACTTCCAATAATAACAGTAAAAGCATTGATATCCTATACGCTATTTTTACTAGTATATTTTTGCTTTAGCAAAAATCTAAATTTTTAATTGTATTTTTAATTATTGTAACATTTACGTTTACTATAATTGTTATATATTTAAGAAAAGGTAGGTTATAAAATATATAAGATACTAGCTGTACCCTTGTACGCTTCGCTGTGGCACATCCCAATCGAATTGGGAATTGCAATCTTTTCAATTGCAATGGTATATCGGTCGGGATCATGGGTATTCCAGGATTGAACCTTTGAATGGTCCCGTTAAAATCGTTGCTTCCAGTACGGACTTTCGGACTTTTGGACACATATCCCCTGGGTACAAAAAAAACCGATTTCCTGGAGTACACTTGGGTTGCTCACCACTATTCACGACTCTTGTTAATTCAAAGCTTTTTGATTTCAGTTTGTAATCTATCACTGAAAGATGACTTTAGCAGCCCATCGCCAGTTTATTTACACAATGGCGAGTTCCTTGCCCCAAATTCCGCGACAGGTGATATTTTATTACGACGATCGGAAATCGTACAAATCGCTTGTCCGGGACATAAGCGTTTTGTTATGTTGGGAGACGAACCGACGCATCTTGACGTTATGGTAAGAATAATGGTATATTGCCAGAATTGTTTCTATAAAAATAAATAAATGAGTGGTGCTATAAACTCTTTCGGTCTTGGCCTCATATTTCTGAATCTGTTTCATGATCATTTTTAAATCTAATAAGCAAGTAGGGATGGGACAAAATCATATTCGGAGCCTAGACCCCTGTATTTGCATGCTTTAGCATTTTCAGCCGCACCACAAGATATAATTGTTGTCAATACTTATGGTCTAAATACTCTTCCTATAAAGACACCTTGCCATTAAAAATCTAATCACTTTCCCCTTGAAAGCATTATACGGCAGTGATCTATAACTTCCCGGAAGGTGATTAAATAGTTAGATAGTTGCCACAGCTATTATTAAAATATATTTGGTATAACTGTCTCATAGTTAGAGCCGACTACTTAACATGTTTTGATTTGGGTGAAGCCGAAGTTAGAAATAGCGTGATAGGCAAAAGTTTTTCCGGTAGAAGACTTTGTAGGAACTACTCTTGGGTATGCCATACCCATATCTGAATAGGAGATTCTGGTGTGGGTCCCACATACCCATTCAACTTTCGGGGGCGGGGATGCCCAAATGATATAATATAAAAAAAAAGAAAAAAAGCGGGAAAAGTTTGAGCACTAAAAACTCAAATTATAATCATAAGGAAAATAAGGAAGCCTTCGCAAATAATTAATTTATAAATTCATTGTTTTTATCTTGCGACCCTGAAAACTCAAGGCAATTTAGCATTTTTTAAATTAAATTTATGTCTGCATACCCGAAGTATCTATGAACATAAATAATCCAGTGGCGCCAAAATCTGGGTCCTGGCCACAGATTGCACTTGTCTCTTTAATCATTTTTATTTCATAGACAAGTGGATCATCACGTCATTGAATTGAGATATGCCTTTAGCGGACCAGCGAGTGTGCTAGGCTCAGTGTAGTGGGAGGGGAACGCAGTGGAACGACGTTCCCTTACCTTTTCAGAACCGGAACGCTAACGAAAAATTGGTTGTCTGTAAAGTCGGTTTACTGACGATAGTTAAACGTGACGTTCAAAAGAAAATACTGATGGAATGGTTGCATTTTTGAAAAGAAAATTTTAATTGTATTTGTTAGATAGATATTTTGTATGGATATAGAGAAGGAAGTAAATGGAAATCACAATTGAATTGATCAAGTTACATTTATTTGTACGCATAAATACAATTATGTCAATTTTTGTGTGCAAGCGAGAGCGCGGATCGAGTGCTCTCGCTTGAATTTAAAGCTTTAAATGGAACGCCTCAGAGGTAACGCCGCATGAGTCATGTTTTTTCGTGCGTGCAGCAGGCTCCATCAAATTATAAGACGTTGTCACGTCAAAAAATTCTACCAAAATGTTTCTACCAAAAATTTCTACTTATAATAGAAATTTTTTAACATAAAGTTAACCTAAAAAATCTGGTCGCTGTGTACCTTTAAAGCTGGCAGCATTTCCTCACTGTATTGCGATACTTGTTCGTTGAACGAGGAAAGCACCAGCTCTGGGGTCACCAGTACTATCTACCAGGCGTCAGCTTAAATCATTAATTAGATTGCACTTGAACCCCAAAGGGTTTTTTTTAAGACAATTCACACCAATTGACCTAGTCCCATGCTAAGCTGGTGAAGCTTGTGTTATGGGTACTAGGCAACGGATATACATACATATTATAGATAGACAGACATATAAATACATATTTAAACACCCAAGACCTAAGCACAACACCAAATGCTCATCACATCGATGTTCGTCTAAGCCGGGGATCGAACCCGGGACTCATGGATTCGCAGTCAGGGGTACTAACTACTAGACCAATGTTCTAGTGCCAATAGATGGTAATTTTTTCCCAGCGTACGCGATTTAGGAATTTTAATTAATCTTTTTCACACCATGGGTATACTATCGTAATTTAATACAGAATCCTTGCTTTTTTGAAAATTCTATAGCCTATGTTCATAAGGGATTGTATTTATTGGAATGTAGGGCTCTGATGGTGAAATAATTTTTTAAATCGGGCTTGTAGTTTTGGAGCCCCTTTAAGGCAAACAAAAAATATTTTCTCTTTATAATATAAGTGTTAATTATTGTTTAATTCAAAGCGTTTTTTTTTCAGCCAGTTAAATGCGTCACGGGCAAAACGTTTCGTAGTGACAACGGGTGGGTTGGCGAATTAAAGGAGGTCACGTGTAACGGACCTCCTTGGTACTCGGCGCAGGAAACGAGACAATACTGTTATGGAAAGAACAAAATGTACAGGTACTGACTTTACACTATTCGTCCTTTTCCCACAATCGCGTTTACGCTGCGATGAAAAGAGACACAAGTTATATTATTGTAGCGTCGTCAAGTATTCGTTTATATCAGGATTATTTACAATTAAAAGTGCTCACGTGGCCTTGTAAATCCGACTGTAGCTCTGAAAACAAACTTTGCTTTAGAAAATATACAGTACCAATTTAGTACCTTACAACAAAACATTGATTAAAATGTGATGTACAGTCGAAAATATATAATAACTAGCAGACCGGCCAAGCGTTGCTGTGGCTAAGGTTTTTGTTTATTACTTAGTAGCAAACTATTCAAGGTAAACGGTAGGAGAACACCAGTCATGGGGACCACCGTGCTTTTTTGGTGGTTATGTCATTAAATTGTAGCTTATGTGAAACGTTGGTACTATCAACACAGCGCCATCTGTTAGAATTGTGACTATTAAATAATAAACAAATATTTTGCAATAATATAATATTGCGGGTATAAATTGAGATGTAAGCTATCCTATCTTTTAAGTTGGATCAAACTACACACGGTGTGCAAATTTGATTGATATCGGTTCGGTAGTTTAGGAGTCCATCGCGGACAAACAACGTGACACGTAATTTATATATACAGTCGACTCTCGATAATTTGACACTCGTTAATTTGAATCTCTCGGTAATTTGAATTTTTTTTCCGGTCCCTTGAAAAATACTCGATAAATTGAATAAAATCAATGATAATTGGTCCCTTCGGTAATTTGAAGTTAAAAAAGGATTATCTTGCTCGCCAACATGCGATAATTTGAAATCCGGTCTTCCCTACTCTCTATAATTTGAAGCGTTTCTCATGGACAGACTTGTCTATTGTTTACATAAATGTTAATTGTTATAATAATTATTGTTAATACATAATAAGAATATAGAAATAATAAGTAACAAATTTTGATCAAATTCTTATTTCCTTCAGTCACCCCTCCCCCTCGTGCTTATTCAAAACACTTGTTATTTTGAACTCTTGATAATTTGAAATTTATCTCTGGTCCCTTGAGTTTCAAATTATCGAGAGTCGACTGTATTAAGATTATAACTTGTTTATTTTAGATTATATATGTAGTTTTAGTTAGATTCACTAACAGTTAGGTGGTTAAAGAGAATTTACTAATTAATTGTTTTTCAGAGCTGGCTACAATATATCAGGCAATTTCCATAAATTGTACGATATTTGCTTCGACAAAAGTCTCTATACCACGCTGTACTCCAAACATGAGTTGACGCCGGCCAGTTTTTACAAACAAATTACTTCCCGCCCTTCGTTTATAGGTTAGAAAGTGTTTATTGTGATATTTCAGTTATTGCCACGTGTTATATAACCTAAAAAAAGGGTGCGTGTACTTATGTACGCGCGTAAGAAGTTATACTTCTTTGGCATTATTAAAAATAGTTTTTGATTGCATGCAAATAATTAATTACAATTAAATACTCAAAGACTGGAAAAGGAGTCATTATAGTCAATAAAGTATAGTTTGAAAAATTAAATAAATAAATATATATTATTATTCACTTACATTAAGTGTAACATAAATTCTATTATTTTTCGAATCTTGTTTTAAATTATGTCCAATAGAGTAGCATCTTCTGTGCGCATCTTCATTATATGTATATAAACATAACAATAATATACCTTATACGTCCGAATAACACATAGGCGACAATTTATAAAGATATTGTGTGAAATGTCCAAAATTTCGAGTAGAAACAAATCTACCATTTGCGAGCTATTCTGGCATACGCTGCCAAAACCGCTAGAGATACATAATTTAACTTTTTTTAATTTTGTTGTGTGTCAGGCACAGGATGATCACCCATTGCTAATTAGATGATGAAACATGAAACAGCAACTGAGGCCCAGACCTAAAAAGGCGTCACAGGTTTTTTTAAATATGAATTGACGTTTCAGAGGGTGATTTATTTGGCAAAGTGAAGATGTCCAAGTTGTACAAAATTGATCATCAAAAGAAGCGTTTGCGAGAGATACTTGGTGATGGCATGGACGAGAAGTATATAACGAAAATACAGGTATCTATTATATATCCTTAAATTACTATGCTTGTACGGTTCCTGGGTCATGGGGTGTTTTAAATAATAGAAGTTTTTTTTGTCTTACTCTGTATTAACCACTCTCGTATAACAATAGAATATGAGCGAAATAATGGAATGTTAATTGCTATGAAACAAATTACTGTAAAATAACAGTCGAAGAGAGTGCCTGCGTCTGGCTATACTCTCGGGGCGTGACTCCGACGATTTAGGAAAACGTCACGCTTATAAAACTAAAGGTCAGTACCCACATACGGTATTACTCGATAGTTTTACTCGAAGTCGAGTAAAAATCAACGTGTGGACCGCAAAACTCACAGCTCGAAGGCTCGATGGAATTAAATGAAAGTAATTTCCTTCGAACCTACTCGAAGCGAGCCGTCAATCTTGACTCGAACGTGTGTACGTGTCTGCGAGTGGCGCGAGGCGAGCGTCAGTCTGGTATTGTTTATCGTGATTGAAACACGTGTTTTAAAGAGAAATGGATTTGCGAGTTTATTCCACAAGCGCTATAGAAGACTTTATTAACACATATAGACAGTGTGAGTGTTTATGGAATGTCAAGTCCAAAGATTGCTCCCACAAATATAAGAGAAATGAATGTTATGATAAATTACTAGCTGTGCTTAACGTTTTTTCTTTTCATTTTCTTTGTTTTTCTTATAAAGCACTGTGAGACTTGCTAAATACAGCCACCGTTTTGTTGCACAGACATCCTTTGGCTCGAACGGTTCGGTGAATCCTGAACGGCGCGCCTCACTCGATAGATCAATGCTCAATGTGTGGACGAAAGCTCATGCCATGGGTTTTACTCGACAGTTTAGCTCGATCGAGTAATACCGTATGTGAGTACTGACCTTTAGAAAGCTTGGCTCGTACAATGCTATATGCCTTGCACTAGACAAGTTTTTAAAAGCCATTTCAGTTTATTTATTAGACTACACCTACACAAATATTTTTAATCATTGTCTTTAAGCATTCTTCAGCTTCCCTTCAGTGATGCCCACTTTGGGGTTTTCCTCCAAATTTAGTTGGAATCAAGATGTCCAGGGAGTTTTTAGGGGGAACTTACAAATTGATATTCTTAATTGTTGGCTTTAAAATTCATTATTTTAAGAAACTTCTAAAAATTATGCGTTTCCTCACAATGTTTTCCTTCATCGTTAGAAGGAATTGTAAATGCGCACATGGACAGAAACCTTTTGCCGGGGATCGAACCTACGACCTCGGGAATGAGAGTTGCACGCTGAAGCCGATAGGCCAATACTGCTATACACGTCCAAAAAAGCCTAATGTATAATTCAAAAATCCAGTAAATATTTTCTGATAAAAAAAAAAATTCTCCTATAGTTCCTAAATCGTGGTCACCTATCGCCCAAAGCGGACTTTACATTGAGCGCGGAGCAACGCGCTTCATTCCACTACGCCAACACTGCACCGCAATGGATGCGAGGTAACGCCGGCGATTGGGCGTCCGTTGAAGATGTAAGTCAGGTTTATTAATAAAACTTAATTTTCGTTAAAAACTAGCGGACCCGACAGACGTTGTCTTGTCTTAACTATGAACATTGATTTCGGATTGGTATAATTAACAAAAAAAAATTTCAGAAACAGTATTTATTAATCTATAATATACAACATTCTTTGTTTGTTTTTCAGGCTAGTATATAAATAGTTTAATTGGTATTCCGACACGGGAACAGATGTATTTCATCAATATAATAACGGAGTTATATTAGTTTTAAACGATATTCACTTATCTTACATCCTCCTTGATGATATTTGCAGCACGCATTCGATCAATGTTATGACCAAGGGATATAGGAATTCATTATTATATATATATAGGTATATATATATAGATTAATTAGCTACGAGCCGTGGGTGAACTGTCGCCGTCGAGGCAGAATTCGAAATACCACCCGTATCACCTCGACGTCCGTCATCCACAACTGAGCAATTTCTAAGGCATTTTTTGACCGCTCACTGAAGTATTTCCGAACCAGTTCGACTTGGGTCCTTCAAAAGAGTACCAATTTATTTTTATAGAACAGGGGGCAAACGGGCAGGAGGCTCATCTGATGTTAAGTGATACCGCCGCCGATGGACAATCAATGCCAGAGGGCGTAAGTGCGTTGCCGGCCTTTTAATTGGTACGCTTTTTTATTGAAGGACCCTAAGTCGATTTGGTTCGGAAATACTTTAGTGGGCAGCTGGTTCCACATAGTGGTGGTACTAATTCCTAAAAGAGCCTAGCGAGCATTCTGGCAGTGTTAGTGTCAATGATGGGCGCTTGGACATGCGGTGGTCGATGGTGGTGTATCTGTAATGATGCTCTATCATGGGCTCTTTATCCATTGCCTCTTGGATAACTGTAAAGTTCAGTTTAAAATCGGTTCAGTAATTTATAGAGGTAGCCTATTCTAGTTGACACGTTTATTTACAGGCAGTACGACGCCGTGTTCACGACCTGAATACAACGGTAACATTATACACGGGTGCTTACGGCGTTATGACTTTGGCGGATTCGGCCAATAAGCATCGAGAGATTTATTTGTCAACAGATCAAAATAATAATGGTATTGTGCCAGTACCATTATATTTTTTCAAGGTATGTATTTAAACAAAAAAAAACTAAAAACACTTGAGCCGGGTCCACATTTGTAGCATTTCGGTGTATCGTATCTCCGTTGCGTGGCTTCGGCGCGTATCATGATCGTTAGTTTGGACGCAAAATGATACCCGTTTATGATACATGCCGTATCGGATACGGCCCGATCCGCACTAAGCGCGTATCTTGATACACCTCGTATCCGATACGCGTATCACGATCGGTGGTATGGACGTATTTTGATACTGTATCACGATACTGTATCGCGATACGATACTTGATACACCGCGAACCATCCTGTGTCGGTTTTTTCGCGATCATCAAAGGGAAAGCTGTCTACATACCGCAGCCGCCGGCCCGCCGGCACGAACCCGGCGGGCAATGCCGGCGGCGTTG
Source organism: Pieris melete (assembly GCA_963693345.1). NCBI lineage: Eukaryota > Metazoa > Arthropoda > Insecta > Lepidoptera > Pieridae > Pieris > Pieris melete. The sequence continues at coordinate 1,007,497 of CAVNZK010000368.1, read as the reverse complement.
GTTTTAACGCTGTTGCCGCATGACTGAACATTACGAGAAGGGAAAGGTGCACTGAAAGACACGCGCATCGCGCATCACGATACATCGGAAGAAAAGTGAAGCGTCTATATTTGTAAAGTTAAAGCCGATACACTGACATGATACAGCATCTGATAAGTATGGACGCGTTTTTTACAAGATACGCCTTAAAAATACGACATGGACAAAATGGGCGTCCATATTTATGATACAGATAGTAGATACGATACGACTGATCGTTATACGTCAACATGCTACAAATGTGAACCCAGCTTTGTGTGTCACTTACACGCGTAAGTGAAACCGTCAAAAACAAAGTGTTTATAATTAATAATATGTAAATTAGACTTTTTCTAATCTAAATGTAGGATTAAACTATTCTTTAAAAAATATATTTTAATGTTAAATTTTAATTTATAAGTTTCATAGAGTCTGGCTAATGAAAGAAGATAACGAAAAAGCGCGGCAAATTAAAAAAAAAATAGTATAGTATCCCTAAAAGTTTGATATATTTTGTGGATTAAACTTACTTGATACTCGATTTTGTTTTATTAATTTTTACATTGATAGTTACTGTATTTCGATGAAATTAAATACTATACGTATTTAGTCTTTTCTATTGATACTTAAAATGACTAGCATTGCATGGAAAACTAAAACTATATTTATTATAAAACACAACTTTATTCGCAATAATCAAATCCTGCGAAAGAAACGAAATATTCTATCAAATAAAACAAAGTTTATACCTGTTTACTATTCGGAAAAAATATATAATAGAAATAAAAATGAGTAATTGCATGAAGTATCAAGGCAATAAATCATACTAACCAAAGAAATTCAATGACATTCTGTTTCCCATCCGAAAGTTTTCAAATAATTCAATTATCTTCTTTCATTAGCCAGCCTCTAGTTAAAAATACAATGATTTATTTTTTATATTACGATTTTTTTCTAGTTGGTCTACGATCCCAAGAAGCAGACGGCTGTTGTTTTCGTATTAATTAATTCCACATATTACACAGAAGCGAGAATTGACGAATTGTCATTTTGTCAAGATGTCTGCTATGAGAACTCGAAATATAAATGGCTAAAATGGCGGAACGACGGCACGCACAGCTTTTGTTGTGAATATCACGAATTTGTTGAACATATCAACGTCTTACCTCAATTAAAAGTTAAAGGACTGTTTTATTAATATTCAGACATTTATTTGTTTAAATATTGTCACGTCGATTAGAAGTGGCAACAGTTGGCCCCTTTAAGTGACGTTTGACCAGTGTTGCCAACTGCTAGAACATTCTGTAGGATATTTTTATTATCTTATATAAAAATGCGTCAAAAATACATTCAATCTGGGACTATTTATATTTGGTTTGTTGGTTGGGATTTAGGCCTAATATAAATTGTATAGAACCGCGTTTTTTTTAAAACTCTTGTATAAATTACCCCTTAAATATATATACCTAATAACCCCCCCAGGACATCATGGTTCCCTCTAAGTTTGGGGCAAGTTGGCATTACTGCTTTTGGCATGCTTTATGACCGACAATAAATTATAGATTTATGCGTTATTTGTCAAATTAGTTCTATTGAATGATAAACATTCATTGTTGAATCTATGTTTTCTTTTTTGTGTTGTATTAACTGTCGGTGTAAACAAATTCATTATGTAAATCGGATGTGCTTCCAAATAAATAATTGTCTTACGTCATCTTCATACCTCTCATATTATTTATTGTTTTATACAAGAACTAAATAAATTTGTGCATTTTATTTAATGACTATTTACTGTTGTATTAATTTAAGTATTAAACATTTGCGTAGCGTTATTTTGTTTTTTCACTCAACCCAATTTGAATCATGTACTTTCTATGTGTAATCTTTGGGATTGGTTTGCTCCAGTTCAAACAATTTGTATGACTCAAAACTCGGCGACTAAAAAGAGTGCCGGAGAGTTTCTTGCCAGTTCTTTCTCGCTCTACGCCCTTGCGAACTGGTGGTAAATGTAAATTTAGAACTAATTTAACTTCTTTTCTGATGTTCATAAATGTAAAATATTGCAATATTACTAGCTAAGTACTGTTGCAGAAATATTGCTGAGATATACATTTTTAGCCAAGTGCTGCATTCAAATGTTATTTTGTATTTTCGGGATATACTCGGCAATGATGTAGTCACAAAAGGCAGTGTTGGCCTAGTGGCTTCAGCGTGAGACTCATACCTGAGGTCGTAGGTTCGATCCCCGGCTGTGCACCAATGGACTTTCTTTCTATGAGCCCATTTAACATTTACTTCAACGGTGAAGGAAAACATCGTGAGGATACCGACATGTCTTAGACGTAAAAAGTCGACGGCGTGTGTGGCACTGGAGGCTGATCACCTACTTGCCTATTAGATTTAAAAATGATCATGAAACAGATACAGAAATCTAAGGCCAAGACCTAAAGAGGGTAGCGCCGCGAAAAATAAAATAACATTTAATAAAAGATTGATACTCTATATTGTTTTTTGACGTGATAACGTCTTTAAAATCGTTTTAGTCGGGTGACATGTTCAGAAACTTGTGTCACACCAAAACCTCACGAGCGCGATCGCAGGTATAACGAGAGAGAGACGGACCGATCTCCCGTCTCATCTCACTCTAGCGGCATACAAACGAATGGAGATTTTCTCGTGCGGTTAAGTTTTGTAAGAAAAATGTATATCATAGTCGAATAAGTAAACTTGTCATTTTACACCCGAAATTTATCATCAAAAGTGTGAATAAAACGATAGATGTAATTTAAAATTTGAAAAAATTGTTATCTTCATTAATTCCTTACTTCCCAAAAACTTACATCACCAATAAGACGTTATCACGTAAACATCTCGATCGTAAACCTACTTTACAAACAACCAATATTTTTTTTAATTCATTTATATGTTATCACCTAAAGGGCCGCGTCGACCCCCGGCAGCGCCTGTGTGCGAAACCCATGAAGCGCCTCCAATTTTTTATAGGAGGGCAAACGAGCATGCGGGACGACCAAAAAGGGCAGTCACCGCAGCCCATAGACATTTTTAGTGGGTGTGTTGCCGGCCTTTGAGCCTTATTATGATTGCCGGATGATTGAGGTTGACAGCGTCGTTTACCATTTATTACATTTAAACTATGGCTAGCGCACAGTACATAAAAAGCGCTGGGATTTAGATCCAGCAATATTCCTACCGCGCATATTTGAGCCATTATCATCTTGTCCCCTTAAATTGTTTATGTCCAAATTAATTTCGTTTAATTTTTCTATCATAAATGACGTTACTCCAGCGCCATTTGTATCTATAATTGGACAAAAAGCAAGGAAATGCTCTCTTATTTCAAACTTTATAGTTTCCATGTTAAAATTGACAAACCTTTTTATCATACTAATTTGCTCTTCGTGTGAAACGTCAGGAGTACAATCCAGTATTATTGAAAAGTATTTATTAATTCGACATAAATTTAAAATAAATTTTTTAATTTGGTTACCGAGTATAAAAATTAGTTCATTTTGGATTTTATTAAGGTATGTCGGCATATACAGTAGAACCTCTATTAGTCGAACATCAAGGGAGACGCCAAAAAATTCGAGTTTTAGAGTTTTCAACTTATGGAGGATTTCGATTTTGAAGAGTTTGAGGTTTATTCTTATAAATGAAGCTAAATTTCAAAGGGAATCAAAATTGAACACCTGACACAAAGCAAGCAAACACGTGTTTCCATGAGTCATAAATTTATTATTGTATACTCCTAAAAAATTTTCTAAGAAACAATAGTGTACTCACATTGTCGGCAAGTTCTTAAAGTCGGTAACTTATTTTTGTTCGAACAATAGAGATAATAAATTCCAAATGATCAAGTTGTAAAGGTTGCAAAATAAAACGTTCGAGATACAGAGGTCAAATTTAATTTTTCGAGTTATAGAGTGAAAATATGTACCAAAATGGCTTGGAGGGACTCGGTGATTAATTCGATTAACAGAGGATCAAGATTTCAAGTAATGGAGGTTTTGGTGTTTTAAGGGAAGGGAACAAAACATTTTTTCGAGATTTGGAGGTTTTTGACTTATCGAGGTTCGGCTTAACGAGGTTTTACTGTAATTGAAATCATAAGACAAACACACTCAAGAAACTCACGGCGCAGCGGCCTTTCTTTTGATTCGCTAAGCTCTTGAGTAATTAACGTAAACTAAAACCCAAAGCGTAAAATGACACTTCAAACATATTATGTAAGAATATTGTAGTGTAACATAAATAATTTCGGTGGCGGCGCCCTCTTTGTCTTAGCGCCTGTGTGCACCGCACACTTCGCACACATGGGCGGCGCGGCCCTGATCACCTTGTAGTAATTCGTTTTTACATAATGTAAACTGCAGCAATTATGTCGAAATCTATATAAATAAATGATATAAACCTAAATTATTTATCGCGATAAAGATAAGTTAAATTATTGTATATAAAATCTTGATCATAAAACAAAAAAGTCAATATTAACACTTTATGCGTAATATTACGTGGTAATTTTTTTTTGGATCAAATTGGAATGGAATATCGGCGGTGTCCAAAAGGGCCTTGACAGCTCAGCTCGGGCTGTTTTGGCCGGATTACGCTTTTCCTGCGACTAAGGGCGGCTCCTGCGGGACTTCGGCTTGGGCCATCTAAAGGGTCGGACGGAAGCTCACTAGAATGAGCGAAGTACATAGTAGAGGAAGGCGGGGTTCCCCTTTTTCTTCCCTAGTCCGAATTTGATGTAATTTGCGAGTGACTCCTAATTTTTCGTCAGCTACTGTTATTGGATCTTCCGGATCCGTTATGACAGTTGGCGTTGACATTTTTGAAGTGAAACTTCTTTATCGGGGTTGGAAATAAATTTAGTGAAACATTTTTTCGTTACGCGTCACATTTTTCCGTTACGCGCCATGTTGCTTTTTGAAGTCAAACTTCTTTATCGGCGTTAGAATGAATTTTTTATCGACGTATGGGAGAAATTTTGTAGCAAATCGTCACGTTTTTCCGTTACGCGCCGAAGCCATAATAACAAAAATATATAATAACGATAACAATGATAGTAATAATTCTATTACAAGTAATGAAATTCTGTAATAATCTTAGTAGTGATAAGGTAAAATGAAATAATTGTATTTGTGTTCATGTCTATGATAATAAAAGCCTTTTGTTAAACTTTATTTAACCAATTTCGTTAAGTTGCATATACATAGTAGATCATTTTTTTAAAAATAAAGTCATAAAGAAGTTTCACTTCTTACGTGTGTACACCTAGTACACACACACATTTATTTAACTAGATAATGCGTTATAATAAAACATTCAATGTATTAAATACCTTTTTCCCATTATTAGTGTCGTTTTTCTACAAACGTAAAAAAAGTATTGAAAGATGTTTATCATGTGTACATAAGTACACTCATGTTTTTTTTTGACACATTCTAGAAAGAACTTGTAGAACTTGGTAAAGCCTACAAAAGGCTATATGTAACTTTTATTATATTATATTAAGACAAGTTACTCTAAATTTACTGCACTGCCGGTTGAATTCTTCAAAGTTTACGGGTCACGGTTCAACTTAGGGTCCTTCGATATACTCTTAAAAGGCCGGCAACTTACTCGCTAACTCTGGCATTGAGAGTGTCCGTGGGTGGTATCACTTAACATAAGGTGTGCTTTCTACTTTGTTATATAAAAAAATGATGATGTAAAACAATTAAATTGGTGAGATTAGAATGTGAGAAGTGAATTACTACCGATAATATTAATCTATAATAAAGATTGATAAAATATTGATAAGGTTTTGGAACATTGTATGCCATTGTGTTGAAAATGGCGGACGTGAGAAATCTGGTTTTGTTTTTAATGTAAGTCAAATTATGTATTAATCAATAATAATAGCTCTAAAAACCACGAAATATACAAAATTCAAAATCACAAATAACAAAGCATCGATGGTTCCTAGATATCATTTTTCAGAATAGTCCCAAAGCATTTACACGAATCTATCAATCCTCACGAAATCCATTTATGCTTTAAAAAGTAAAAAATATAATAAGATATATATAGCAAGAATTAGAAAAACTGTGTGCAGCGCTGTACCAGGATCGTGAATGAAACAGTAAACAGTTATCTTCTTATAGTGCCATCTCCTTGCGAAGGTTGGCGATCATCATGGCTATTTTAATTTTGCACGCACGGTTGTATTTCGTATGCGGTCTGTCCAAGATATTTTAAGCATACGTCGATAAATCCAGATCTCAAACGCTTCCAGTTTTTTGGACATAGTGTCTGTCAGCGTCCAAGATTCTACGCCGTAGAGCAGCACAGAGAAGACATAACATCGCGAAATGCGAGTTCTAAGCTGTAAATTTAGGCGCTTGTCACAAAGTACTTTTTTTAGTTTTGAAAAGGCGTTGTATGGTCACCCTTTTCATCAATCACTGTGCCTAGATATCGTATTTTCGAGACACGTTCCAAGGTCCGATTGTTGAGGTATATATGTTGTGTGAAAAGTTCCGGTGTTCGGCTTATTGTCGTATATTTTTTTACAAACAGATACAGAACTACTGTTATACTCGTAATAACAGCTATATATTCAGATACTTTTTAAACACATTTATATTTCTATCATCTCATTCTTTTTAAATATGTGCCCTTTTGACAAAGGTCTCCTCCAAATCCCGCCATTTCTGTCTGGTCTGTGCCATTCTCTTCCATGTGGTCTATCCACCGTATTGTCTTTCTCTTCACGTTTATTGAACCTTGTGCACCAGTTTAATAGGTACACTTTTTTGTTCCTCGTAACATGTTTCTCTTAACACAAAAATAAACTCTTCTTTTGATTTCAGAATATCATTACACAATGCGGCCAGTAATGTTCCCAGTTCCTATTATGAGTGGGCAGAACCGGACACGCGTACTATTTGTAAGTACTTTTGAGTATTTGAGCAGTGTTGGCGTGCCTCTCATTCCTAAGGCCGTAGGTTCGACCCCAGCTGTGAACTTATTTGCGCATTTGATACTTGCTAGAACGGTAAAGGAAAACATGACGAAGCTGGCATGTCTTGGACTGAAAAACGGCGTGTTTAGGCACAGAAAGTTCACCTTACAGTACGTCTATAGCTGTTATAGTGAGCTCAAGCCTTCGTGGCTGCTTTAACACTGGTCTGCGATTCTGTAACTCACTTTTCGGCATTCTTAAAAGGTGGGAGCTTGTATTTTATTGTTTATCAGAATGCTAAATCATAAAATGACTGCTTCACGACTGATTTGAGAGCGACCGCCGATGCGAAAACCGCTCTGTGAGTTCGAAAAGTGAGTTACAGAATCGCAGGGCTGGTCTGCACATTTACATTGATGTAATAGTTCCAAAGCACCAAAGGCTTGATTCTTTTCAGCATCACAATCAAGCAATCCACGACGTCACTTAAGTTTACAGCGTGTTGATGCTTTACGAAGAGTGATGGAAGAGAACGGCGTCCAGGCATACATTATACCAACTGCAGACGCCCATAATGTAAGTATTACTTCGTAAAATACGATAAAACGTGTGTGTACTTATGTAGAGGCGTTAGACGTTATACTTCTTTGGCGTAACAAGATATAAATCTTTTCAAAAATGTTATTCTGTTGTAGAAAAAAAGTCCCTAGCAATAGAAAAAACTTAAATGTTGATTATAGCTAACTTCAGGGTGTCGGTTTTTTGTAATTTTTCCCTAAAGTGCCAAAAGAAGCACGGTTCTTTCGTATTTGCTTTTGTTTTCAACACATTACTTTTAAAACTCTCCCGGCCTTGGCTGGATAATTTAATGAAATTCGGAAATAATTATTATATAAATTATTCGGTACAGCCTTGCGACTCTAATAAGGGAGCTTGTAGTTTATTGTAGGTTAATTCTTGCTTCGAAAGTTTTTCAAACATTTCCTTCTTACCAGTCTCAATACATAGCCGAGTCGGATGCGAGGCGTGAATGGATTTCCGGACTCAGTGGTTCTTCAGGCACGGCTTTAGTTACTCCTACCGAAGCCCTGGTGTGGACGGACGGACGTTACTTCACGCAATTCTATCTACAAGTCAACACAACTGTTTGGGGACTCATGAGACAGGGTAAACTGTTTCGACTAAACATACTTAAAATTGCCTTGAATGGTTTTTAAGGCGCTTGATAATGGTTACCATGGCAACCATTGTACAGACCACGTTTTTATTTTTAAGTTCTTAAACAACATGTTTGCATAAAATTATACAAGCAAATATGACATCATTAATTTTACACACATACACTTCAGCGTGCGACTCGGATCCCTGAGGTCGTAGGTTCGATCCCCGGCTGTGCACCAATGGACTTTCTATGTGCGCATTTAACATTCGCTTGAACGGTGATGCAAAATATCGTGAGTAAACCGGCTTGCCTTAGACCCAAAAGGTCGATGGCGTGTGTCAGGCACAGAAGGCTGATCACCTACTAGATTGGTAATTGATCATGAAACAGATAAAGAATTTTGAGGCCTAGACCTAAAAAAGTTGTAACGCTACAGATTTTTTTTATATACACATACACATCAATTATATTAGAACATAAGCTAGCAAGGTAAAAAATTAAACAAGCACCACAAAATAAAAAAAATAATAACTATAACTAAATAGTAAACCTCATTATGACCTTGATAAAAAAGTTACGATACGTTGGAAGATTTTTGCAAAAGATATCAATATTTTCATCAATGTTAGTAGTCAAGTTGTAAGAGCGAGATAGCAGTAGAAGCGTAGCTACGTATAGAAGACTTTTAGTTCAAGTATTTCTTCAATATCTTTCAGGCCGTTAGTTAAACGGCGCTGTTTAGTTAAGAGGCTAGGCTGTTAATTGAACGGCGTATTAAGCTGTATCCATCGCGGGAATAAATACGTTGGTTAACTACTAAACATCTAACAGAGATATTATAGATAATCTTTCTCTACGAATCATGCTGTATGAAAATTTCTATATGTTGAAATCGAGTGTTAATACTCGGAACAAATGCAGGCTGCAATTTCCCCGTACTAGACTATCTAAAGTTAGTAATTCTTTTTTGGGAAAAGGGATACTCTTCTTTAATAAAATCCCAGAGGCTCTTTTATCTCTGCCTTTTAATAAATTTGAGAAATGTAATAAAGACAAGCTGTGTAAAAAGGCTTACTATAAAGGAAACGATTAATCAAATTTAATGATGTGGAATGTTCCATAATATACATTATATGTATTTTATTTTATTTTTGTATAAACCGTAGTTCGCTTCAGGTACAGATCTGTCGATACAGGCGTGGTTAGAAAGAAACATGGCGCCGAATTCTGTGGTGGGACTTGACCCAACGACATACACCAGAACAGCGTGGACACCTTTATACGTACGTTCGAACATACTTCCAGCGGCAGATGTGTACCGAGATTACCTTTTTATTATTTCAGTTACTTAAGGAGCGTTCAAGTATTACGTAACGAATTTTGGAAGGGGGGGGTCCTTTTGTAAAACGTTACGACGCGGGGTGGGGATTGAATTACGCGTTATTGTTTAATATTTTCTACTTACACCACATAATAGGAACTAAAGAGTCAGTAGGTGGTCACGAAACGTTGTACTATACTTGGGTACAGTACTGTACTTGGGTACTGATATAATGGGGGGGGGGGGGGTCAATAATCTACGTTACGTAAAGCTTGAATGCTCCCTTAATGCAATCGATAATGTAGAACTAAAAAATAACAAGAAATACATATATCGTCAAATGTGTCTATTGGTTCATTGTTTAACAATTATAATTAAAAGTACTTCATTAGTTCTGTTTCATCATCGGACGTAGAGAATACGAAATTCCACCCGTATCACCTCGACGTCCGTCGTTTCACAACTGAGCGTTCTTTAAGGCAATGTGAGTGTCTATGGGCGGCGCTATCACTTAACATCAGATGAGCCTTCTAATAATATTAGATTTTTTAAAGTATATAATCGATATTAATTTAATAACTAGGTATATTTCATAACCTTTTAACTAAGTAACAATAGGTCTTTGTGAAAAACCATTGCTAAATTTCTTTGAAAAAATAATTAAAACTGCTTTATTTGTTTAAAAGGTACTACAAATGTCATTATGGTCATACGTCACGCATATTCTATTTCTTTTTACTTGTCTTATTCCCATCTCGGCGCCCATACTGAATTTTGTGTCACGGTGCGCGCGCATCGTAAAATTTCACTCTCATCAATTTTTCATAACGCGCCTAAAGAACTATAACTTCAAAAAGGTTGGACGTGCTTTGTCCTTTTGTTCTCACACTGTTACATTCAGCTGACGTTTTTTTTTATTACGTTTTCGTTTTTCTTAGTTTTTGTATTTGTTTGCAATTTCTATGTATGTATATATATAAACTAACAGTAAAGAAAACGCCAAAATACCACTAAGGTGCCTATCTGAGTGTCTGTCTGTTTTTTTTCATTTTATTTTACCACAGTAAAAATATTAAATTTTCTTATTAATTTTACGTTTTAATACCTAATACATAATATAACATATATCCTAAATTAGTTTAAGACACATTAATTACATTACAGAATGCATTATCAAGAGCCAATGTGACATTAAGAGCGATAGACGACAATCTGGTTGATATAGCTCGTGTTAGAATAAATGAAACAGCGCCGCCAAGGCCTAATAAAGCGCTCTTAGCACTGAACACTACTTACACAGGTGATTAATATTTGTTTGAGAGATAGTAAGTGAAACGTAATTATAATAATACTAGCTGATCCGGCAAACGTCGTTTTGCCATGTATATTATTGATAATAAAAAATAGGGGTTGATCGTCGAGGGGTGAAAAGTAGGGGTTGTATGTATTTTTTAATGCTGTATCATAAAAAAAATATAAAAAAAAATTTTATGTAAAAATTAAAAAAAAAAATAGGGGTGGACTACCCTTAACAGGGGGATGAAAAATAGATGTTGTCCGATTCTCATAGATACCGGATAAGCACAAAAAATTTCATCAAAATGGGTCAAGCCGTTTCGGAGGAGTTTAACCACAAACACCGCGACACGAGAATTTTATATATTAGATAAGCGTCATGAACCTGTGCAGAGTTTTCGTCGAAGAAAAGGGAGAGCGATTGAGACCGATTGAGAGAGTGAGAAGGGCGTATAGAAATTCTATTTTAAAAATTAAAATTTCGTAAACAGAATTTTTTAAATATTAGTATTTTATATTTTATGCAAAATAATTTTTTGAAATCTCATATCACGAATTGTAAATTAAAATTCCACGTATTTTTATTATCGAATAAATAAATTTATATTAACTTTCGACACTTAATATTTTAATGACAATTAAATGCATTAAATTCCTAACATATCTTCCTTTTTCCCTCCCTCTTAGTCTCGGAAATCTAAAGTTTTAGATTTGTATAAATATGAACAAGACTTAAAAATTAGTTTGCCAAAGAAGTTTCATTTCTAACAGTGTACCTGCTTGTACGCACGCATTTTTTTGTTTTAAACATTTCACAACATTTGAATTTATTGTTACATCTCCAAAAGACGACGATGGAAGGAAGATGATGAAATTTGGGGAAGAGGTTTGCGTATTTCCTTTTTAGGGAACTAAATCTTGAACATTTTTTATAGGAAGAGCAGCAAATGAGAAAGTGTTTGAGCTGATGTCTGAGCTTAGAGAGACGTCAGTTTCAGCTTTGGTGTTGACGGCGCTCGATGATATTGCTTGTGAGTATAAAAAAATATAGATTGTATTGTACGAGTTTATATATAGATAAATAAATTTAAATAAAAACAAAGTAAAATCAGTGGCGCTACAACCACTTTTAGGTCTGTGATTTCTGAATCTGTTTCATGATCATTCTTCAATCCCCGTCGACTTAACGGGTCTAAGACATGTAGGTTTCCTCACGATGTTTTCCTTCACCGTTCGAGCGAATGTTAAATGCGCATAGAAAGTCCATTGGTGCACAGCCGGGGATCGAACCTGCGACCTCAGGGATGAGAGTCGCACGCTGAAGCCGCTAGACCAACACTGTTATATATATATATATATATATATATATAGATAAATATCTAAACTTTTATTTCATTTCAGACACACTAAATGTCCGTGGATCAGACATACCATACAACCCGGTCTTCTTCGCCTACCTTATTATAAGAACTGACTTGGTAAGTCAATATTTTTAAGTTACTACAAAAACTATGTATTATTAGCCTAATGCAAAAGAAGAACATGTTAGACTTTAACGCTAAGATCATAGAATGGTGGTCAAATTAAAAGATGGGAGGACGATCTACCAAAAGGATGGAGAAGGTCTGCCAAGGATAGACCCTGACCAAAGTGGTTGCTAATACATTATTATTTTTGCTATGTTAATTAGATTTAAGAATGCTACTATTAAATAAAAACAGCATGTAAGTTAAAAAGGTCAGTAGATAAAGGGCTTTTATTATTATTAGCCTAATAGAATGTCAATACCCCGTATATAATTAATAACAATAATAATAATAGATTTGTAAGAATATTATCTAAGTTTCGCAGTTTCCGTTTAAGTATTACGTAAGTAGATTTACTGAAATTTACCCCCCCCCCCATTCCTCTTGTCAGCAAAACTAAGCAAAGCTCTCAAAAATAATAGTACATAAACGTATTAATTTTTTGTAGGAATCCTCGAAAATGCATTTCGTTTTCAAGCATAGAAAATATAAAGCAATGTGTGGGTAATATGTGTAAAAAAGTAAATAATTACTGTTGACGTAATCACCAAATAAGAAAATCAAAGAACCCCCCTCTTCCCCTATAGTACTTACGTAATACTTGAATGACCCCATTCACACATAATGGCGTGCAAATTTGTTTTACATAATTAGAAGGTAGAATTTAGATTACATCTAATTTGCTACTTTTCTAATTATTCACGAATATTTCAGAGAAACAATAACATAATATTGTTTTGGGGGAACGGCGTCCTTTCATCAGATATAGCACAACACTTTTCAGCGGAGAACGTGGTAGTTATTGTCAGACCATATTCAGATGTGTTTGACTATATCCGGACTATGACCGTAAGTTTATAAAATACTCTATGGCTAGTTTTGTTACCTAATATTAGTTAAGCTACATATATACATATTTAGTAAATAATTACAAGTACAAAGCCAAAACGCCTTTAATTAAAAGTAAAAAAGCCCCTTTAGTCTTTCCCACACTTATTTTATTTTAACATTGTCGTTTCCGATAATGTCCTTAGATTTATTAACCATGTAACTAGTAGGACCTCTTACCAAAAGCACAGCTTGAATCCTCCTAGGCAAGCATTCCACGATGTTAATACCGTTACGTACGTAAGGGAGCGTTCAAGTAGTACGTAACGAATTTGGGGGGTTCCCTTTGTAAAACGTTACGATACGGGGCGGGGATTGAATTACGCGTTATTGGGCACAGAAAAATGTTACTGCGCGTTACATGAGGGAGGGGGGTCAATAATCTCCAAAAATCTCCGTTCCCACTCTTCTGCAATGACTCTTTTAAGCTCCCTGATGTTTTGAGGAGAAGGTTGCACTGATATTTTTTAGTTTTTTTTAAGGGTTTATATATATTTACATAAATTTCAGAACGAATTGCCAGAGGGCAGCACAATTTGGCTTCCGACGGGAGCAAGCCATGCCATACATTCTACAGCAGAAACGGTAATACGTAAAATATAGTCTTAAAACAAATATAAAGTATAAATATAAATACAATAGCTATAAACCTGAATCTATGGCATACGGATTTTTTACCGATCAAAGTTCCGTTACATTTTTAACTTTATACATTACATTACAATTATTTTCTTACTGCCTTGCGATTCTGTAACTCACACAACGCGGTCGCATCAAATCAGTCATTTTACGATTTGGCATTCTGATAACGAGGGAGCTTGTAGTTTATAGTTTATCAGAATGCAAAATCGTAAAATGACTGCTTTGAGCGCGACCGCCGCTGTGAAAACCGCTGTTTGAGTTCGTAAAGTGAGTTACCGAATCGCAAGGCTGCAGTATCTTTAATGTCAGATGCTAAATTAATTATCAACAAATTACATAAACTAGAATCATGGTAACATTGACCGTGTAAGACACGCAGAATTTTTTTTTTCAGAATGGCAACTTTAATATCATCACATCTATTTCTCCCGTCGCGTTGATGAAGTGTGTCAAGAACGACGTGGAATTACAGGTAAATAATGCAATTAGTTGGCAACACTCGTTTCATACATCATACACAGGCTCCTTATGTAATGGGAACTGCATTTCACTTGCCACATTCTATGTATTTATATAAAAATGAAACCCGTTTTCCGTTTTCACGACATAACATGAAAACGGCTTGGCCGATTTGTCTGATTTTTAATAATATTCCTTGAAGTACGAGGATGGTTCTTACGGAGAGAAAAATTAAAAACATTGAGTGAAAAAGTCTAAAAACAACACTTTTCTATATTCCCATACATAATATTAGTAGTAATACTTAAAAGTCAATTTGAACTTTAATACCATATCTTAAAGTTCAAGTGTTAGTGGAGGGGTTCCGGGAAGGTAAATTTTTATTTTTTGACGTAATGTATTTGTTGTCTTATCAACTTTCTTTTTTTTATCTTAGCTAGACCGGTGTCCCGAATAGCAGAATAAGTATTTAAAGAAAATAAAGAATCGACTGTTAGGCGGTACGATGTTCGCCAGGCCAGCTAGTTATAAATAAATTTAAAAATATTGAATTCCCTTTATGGAAGATAATGATGTATCTTTGTTTTTAGGGCTTCAGATCAGCACACATAAAAGACGGCCTGGCCGTGGTCAGGTTTTTGCGCTGGGTTCACCAACAAGTTGATAGCGGTGTTAATGTGACAGAAATCGGTGTTGTCAACAAACTCAATGAGCTTAGAAGGTAAAGGGAATTTCTTAAGAAAAAGTGCGTGCAAATTACACATGTCAGAAGAGAAACTTCTTTCTTTTTTTTTTTTTTATATACATGTGTCTTTACTAAGACATCATGGAACATTACAATCTAGCCTAACTTAAGACTAATAAGTAATTTAAGTCTAACCTAATTTACTAATAAGGATTTTTACATAAGAAAGTGTCCAATAACACTACTTACAGTCTCTATTAAGGGGAAGACACTCTGTTCTTGTGTTCTATTTTTTTCTTTCACTCACTGTGTATTTAGTACTGACGTGCACTAACACAAATTAACTAGTTCAAATGGTTTTGTCCTTTTAAGTTGTCTCACTAGGCCCGTGGTGTCAAGGAGTTGAATAGCCTCGACATTAAAGTGATGGTGGAGCCTATGTTCGTGGGCTCCAGCAGTCTTTTTTATTATTGTGGCGACGTCCTCTATATTAAGGTCCCGATGGAGGTCGTTATTGCGAATACTTCTTTGGTTAACTAACTTTTAAGTCTCGTTCATATTTATATGTTAACGTAAAATTGTAAATACCCTTAGATTGTAATCTATCTCGTCAGATTGTAAACTGTCGAAAGATTGTGAACCTCAGCGTAGGTACTGCTTATGCTGCTGTAATCTATCGAAGTGAAACCGTCAAATTGTGAAATGGATCGCACCTCGCGCGCTGGTTGGTTGAACTGAATATGCCCCGCGCCACCAAATTTGTTTGTTAATTCGTTTGTTGTCGAATGTAAATTGATTGTTATTGACGTTAAATTGTAAGCAGTTCGTTGAGGTTCACAATCTTTCGACAGTTTACAATCTCGCGATATAGATTACAATCTATCGGCGGTGTTTACAATTTTACGGTGACATATAGAAATCTAAAACTTCGGATACTGTGAGGTAGCGAAAAAGGAAGATATGTTAGGAATTTAGTGAAATTAATTGTCATTAAAATATTATGTGTCGAAAATATAATATAATATTATACATTTCATTTTCTTAATTTATATCTTTGATAATAAAATCACGTGGCATTTTAATTTCAAATTCGTCATTTGAGATTTCGATAAATTATTTTTCATAAAATATAATATACTAATATTGTATAAATTCTCTTAACGAAATTTTAATTCTTCCTTTAATTCGCCCGTCTCCCTTTTCTTTGACAAAAACGCTGCACATCTTCGTGACGCACCGTAACGTTTTTCTGTACCCAATAGTAAAACGTTTCGTGACCACCCAGTGACTCTTTATACCTAAAGGTTACCATTATGTGGTATAAAGTACCGGAAAGTCGAACATTATATTAACAATAACGCGTAATTCAATCCCCTTCCGGCATCATAACGTTTTATAAGAGAGGATTTTTAAGCATATTTAGTAAGTCTGAGAATCGGCTACTATCTATCTTTCAAACCCTTAAGTGATAAGGAGTGTCCACCCCCAAATTTAAATTTTTTTTTATGATACAGCATACAAAAATACATACAACCCTTAATTGTCACCCCTACGATCAACTCCTATTTTTTATTTTTGTAGATAGTTATTTTTATTGAACTGAAAAAATGTTTTCTGAAAATAATGCATGGTAATCTAGTAGTTTTATTTAAATCAGTTTATTTTAATTTAAACCAAAGCCAATAAGCAAAAGTGTTTATACATATCTCGATATTGACTATGGTTCTTCATCTATCTTCTAAGAGTAAAAGCTGTCATGTGAAACATGGTGTAATGGTTGCAGCTCCTTACAAGCGTTGTGTAAAACAAAAAACTTGGCGATTAAAAAGAGTGGCGGAGAGTTTATTGCCAGTTCTTCTCTTCCGTTCTACGCCCTTGATTTGAGAACTGGTAGTAAATGTAAAATTAGAAGCATTTAATCTATATTTCTTTTTAACGTTCATAAGTGTACATTGTGTTACCTAAATGAATAAAATATACTTTTTGACTTTGAAAGAACTCTGCTCACGGCAGTCTAGTAAGATCGATGTATAACATTTTTCATTATTAATAATTTCTCTCTGCGAGTCTTAAGCTCTATGTCATATTACATAAAACCTTAACTTCAAAATAAATTATTTACAGTGAAGAATTTGGCTATCGTGGTCCGTCATTCGCAACAATCGCTGGCGCAGGGGAGAACGGGGCAATTATACACTACAAGCCTTCAACTGAAGGTGACCAGCGAGTTGTAGGAAAACAGGATATGTTACTTGTGGATTCTGGTGGACAGTATCTGTAAGTATCAATTTATAATAAGAATTACGTCTTATGTTCTACACCAGCTTAGTTATTTGTTGCTGCACTAACTGAGATAGTAAAAAATGGTTTTGTACAATCCTTTGTTTATTAACTGAATTTAACGTTCAAAGAAAATTTATCTAGCGTATTGAACTACAAAGATTCATACAAAATTTATCTGAATTGAGGGTTTCGTAGAGAGTTATCGGTGAGAGAGAAGTGAAACGCGCGAGAGTCAATACTAGAATGATCATTTATTTCAACTTAAATTGACCCACGTAGAAGAGTTACCGATGACGGGGGCTCCTTTTGTCATTAGAAATGTCAGTAGACAGCTTGGGCTTTATTGGTGGCTGTGTCTAGAGGCACTGCGTATCTGCAGCCATAGTTTCATCTCTATATCAAAATTCAACATAAAAGATTCCGTAATTCTTTCCATATGAAAGCGAAACAACCAATTTCGTCTGTATTATATCAGTCATGTAATTATAAAAAAAGCGTTTATAACAAGGTTTTTTTACAGCGATGGTACAACTGACATTACCCGCACACGCCATATGTCCTCACCGACTGACATGCAGCGTTTGACATTTACACGTGTTATGAAAGGATTCATTTCGCTGGCCACTGTTGTCTTTCCTAAAGGAACTACGGTAAGATTTTTTAATTGCCATTTTCTTAAATTTTCCGCCACAATCAATATCAATTAATTAATAATATCTATTTAACACTGTATTTCATTCAAGTACTACGTAACTCGTAAGCACTATATATGGTCTTTGATTTTATTTGGTGATTACATCAACAGTAATTATTTACTTTTTCACACATATTACCCACCACTGTCTATGCTTGAAAACGAAATGCATTTTCGAGGATTCCTACAAAAAAATAATACGTTTACGTACTATTATTTTTGAGAGCTTTTCTGACAAGAGAAATGGGGTTTAATAAATTGCAGTAATTCTGCTTACGTAATACTTAAACCCCTATTTCAATGCAATATTCTCCACCATTGAAGGTTTTTTAATATTAAGTGACACTGTCCATGCTCACTGTGCAAAAAGGTCGCGAGTGCGTTACCGGCCTTTTAGGAACGCTCTTTTTTTTAAAGGTTTTAACGGCTATTTATACAAATGCATTTCAGGGCAACATTCTTGAGACACTTGCACGTAAATCTCTATGGGACGTTGGTTTAAACTACGCGCATGGAACGGGGCATGGAGTCGGTCATTTCTTAAATGTACACGAAGGACCATCTGGAATCGGCAGTGCGTTGATGGCAAATGACCCGGGAATCGTACCTGGGATGATATTTAGCGATGGTAAGCAAAAAATGTATATAACGAATGGATCAGATATTTTTCGTAAATTTTGTATTCATTTTTTAAAATGTAATATTTAAAAATAAATACAAGCGGGAAATCCCAAATTAAATGTGATCGAGTTGTGTTATTAAAGAACTACCTTGTCAAATATTATCAACCGTAGAAGAAGCATAATGTTAAATTTATAAACAAACAAAAAAAAATCTTATAATGTAAATCATTCTCGACTCGCACACAAAAAATTTCATCAAAATCTGTCCAGCCGTTTAGCAGTTTAATTACGAACACATGCACGATTTATATATACCAGCTGTTTATTTAAATATAAACCTAGATACCGACTACAGCGCCATCTGTTGGGATGATTTGTGAGGGCTCCACCCAAACCCATACAAAAAAATTCATTCAAATTGGTCCACCCGTTTAAGAGGAGTTCAGTGACATACACACGTAGAATAGAATTATATATACATACATATAAAGATAATGTAGAATTATGCATATTATATAATGAAGAATACGGTATTAGATAATTAGCTATACTAACTGTATCCAATTATTAGGCCAAATATGACAGTTGATTTTAATTTTTCATCTGTATCTAAAGTAAACGTCAAACGTCAAAACTAGTCGCAATTAGATGTATGCTCTAAAGCGTTATTTATTTAGACTTTCGTGTTTTGTTTGTTAACCTGACAGCAAACGCTTTAATATATTATTTAATTTTAACTCCTCGCCTGCAAAAACTTTTTCAATTTATAGCTAATTTTTTTACTAGAAGTTCACAAAAGAGAGTGCGACTTTACATGAATTACAATCTAGGCTATACAATAATTATGGCTAATAAGTATAATATTATATTGACTTAATTTTCTACAATACTAGGGAATAGCTTAAACTAAGGTAATGTTCATTAACAGTCAGAAAAGCTTAGGTTTAACTAATATTTATCACCGCTATGACGGCCGTCATGCAAATGACAGCACCGCTATTTGACCTTACGGTGACACTCAACGTTCTCTAGGAAACCTACTAGGATGTTATTTATAGACGTATGGGTGACGTCACCCAACGCTACATTACGGCTGTTAGATAACGGCACCGCTTTTCTAGGAAACCTAAGCTTTAGGGTTCTGTAATGTTTTGACTTTGATACTATGTTCGTGTATCAGAGATACCGCACTTGCACTTATAGTCACTACACTAGGTTCATTATCTCAAAACTTTCGTTCTTTAGGCGTCTTGTTTCTGTTGTATCAAGAAGTTGGATTGCCTTGGCATTAATTATACCTAAATATTTTTTTATCGCAGAACCAGGTTATTACGAAGTCGGTGAATATGGAATACGCCACGAAGATTTAGTCGAAGTCATCGAAATGAACCGACAGGCTAATCATATTTTTGTAAGTTTTTCTAATTTGTAAGTGATCGTAAGAATCTATTTCATACCCCATAACATAAAAACTCATACAAAATTGAATTATAACCTTATCATCACATCATTTCGTCATAATTTCATTTCAAATAATAAAAAATCGTGCGTGTACTTTCAATAATATAACTTTGAATAATTTTACGTCTTTGGTGTAACAAGATAAAAATCTTTTTCAAAATTTTATTCTACGTTTGTAGAAAAAACACTAACAAAAGAAAAACTAAAATGATGACTACAGCTAACTTCAGGGTGTCGGGTTTTGTGACGCGCGCCTCGTAAAAATTTACTATCATCATTTTTCCCTCACGCGCCAAAACTTCAAAAATTCTTTTCTAAACAGGCGGAAGGCATAGTGGGCAACTTCTCAGGCACTGGTGCTGTTGCGTTCCGTTCCTTAACTCTTGTTCCTCATCACACTGCGATACTAGATGTCAATTTACTAAGCGATGACGAGGTAATTAAAAATTGCATCAGTTTTATATGAAATTTTTGTGGCACAGAATCAGTTTCACTGGTATTATTTCTAGTCTATACTTTTCAATTAGTAACAAGTATTGGCTTAAAATTCTCGTATCCAGGCCATAAAATCAAAGAGTAAATAAAAAAAGTAACAAATATTATTTTGAAAATCGAACATGTTTAATAAATGAAGCACTTAATCACCTCAAATATTCACAGACTACGATCTGATAATATATGTGAGCGGTAAACTCTATTCTACCAAATAGTACGGTATAGAAAGGCCACGATTTGCCCTCATAACTACACAATAGATTTAAATTTCAATAGCCAGGGTGATATTTGTAATAAGTAAGGTCACTTTCCACAATCCCCTTAGAACTTATGTAAGAAAGTCATGCATATAGGCATCTGTCAAAATTCGCCGTTAAAAATAAAAATTAATATTTTTCAATATAACAAATTTATTATTTATTTCAGATTCGTTACCTTAATACATACCAAGCACGAGTGTTTGACACACTTGGTCCGATTCTCCTCCATCGAAATCTCACAGATGATCACGCTTGGCTCGAAGCAGAATGCGCGCCAATTTTACGCAGCGCCGCCATTTTGATTAAAACCGCGCCAATATTAGTCTTTGTTTTAAGCATAATAAATGTTCGTTTTAATTAATAGCATTTTTCCTGATAAACAAAAATATGAACTTCCATTTCTACTTTTAACCTAATTATTTAAATATTATCTATTCAATATTTTAGTTACTGCGAAGTGTTATATGGGCGAATGAATAGTCTAAAATTTGGCGGTAATGGGACTGCGCCATTTTTGAGGTAAGTTTGTTATTGGGCCGATTTTGATGTGAAACATCTATAGCCGCACGTAAAACCGATTACTGGCGTCGCGGCGCATGCCATGCCGACGCGTAGCCCCGCTATATGATGGTATATATATACAGTCTATATGCAGTAGTGTGTAGGCTGTGTGTATTTCGAAGTCACTGATATTAGGGCGCCTTGTAGTCATTACAATACTGAAAATATCTAAAATAAAATAAGCATAGTGATTTTTAATTGGACAAAAATCATACAATATTTATCGGCCAATAGAGAACATGACAAACGGAGTGTGTCAGACACAGGAGGCTGATCACCTACTAGCCTATTAGTTTGACTAATAATCATTATTGACTTACAAATGATTTATTATATTGTTAAGACTGTTCAAAATGTTGTACTTTACCGTCCGAACATTAAAAAATAATTGGCGCATGCCTCAGGCTTGAAAGTATCGTATAATAACTAATATTAGAAAATAAAAAAAACACATCAATAGACACATATTTATTAAAAAGAAACTTCATATTTACAATTATGAACATCCAATTTCAGAAACAAAGCAGTCTAGAATCCATTATAGTATAATGAATATGGATAAATAAAAACATACACTAGCATTCTATTACAACGTAATTCACCTAACGGTCGCTAGACATTTTCAATCTGGCAAGGGTTTACCCCGGTACTCCTCAACCTGTCAAAACTTGACAATTGACAAAGTGATTTCCCTTCTCAGAGCCTATGCAATAAATACGATTTAAAACTTATATTTTATGTATACATTTAGGAACTCGCCTATGTGTATTTCTTCGAGATACAATCGGTTTGATTCGCGGAGCATTAGTGACTTCACCGCTCGGTCATATTGTCTGTAGCATTTTTATACTAACGTGGCAGTGTGTGGTACGCAGCCTTTTTCGCGGTAAAATTTATTCGCTATATACATGTGACTTTGACAGTTTACAGATTTGTCTATGCTAGTAGGCCGTTTTGTGAGTGTTGAAGGATTAAAAATAATTTTTAAGCATTGCTACGTAAAGATCGTAATCGTAATTCGGACATATTTGGTGGTAGATTAAATTAATTAATTAAATAAGCATTCATAAGTACAATTGAAGGAATTCGTAAACCTTGCATCCCAAAAGTTTGAACGAAAATTTGAAATTCGATATTTTCACGGAAAAACAATTTCGATCTGTCATAACGATAATATTATTTATTTATTAATCTGTTTAGGGAGCGTTCAAGTATTACGTAACGAATTTTGGGAGGGGGTCCTCCTTTTGTAAAACGTTACGATGCGGGGCGGGGATTGAATTACGAGTTATTGTTAATGTTATTTTCTACTTACATCACATAATAGTAACTTAAGAGTCACTAGGTGGTCACGAAACGTTTTACTACACTTGGATACAGTACTGTACTGAAAAAGCGTTACGGCGAGTTCATGGGGGTTAATCTCCAAAAATTGCGTTACGTAATACTTGAAAATAGAAATTATTTGACAGATGTACACCACACGATCACTTTTGGAATACAAGCCACGAGTTTTCATAGCAACATAAATAGGTTTATTCTCCTTGAAATAACTTTAAGCGTGTACACTGTCATGACGTAAAAAAATTTTTAAAACGTCATTTTGACGTAACTCGGCACAAGTATTTCGGCGCGATGTCTCTTGCTACAATAGCGCAGTCCAAATTACGTAATAAAAAAATTAAATGTAATTTACACATACAATATACAAACTCACTTATTATACAATAATTCTATAGGAGAAACGCGACTTAATTTTTTATTTATATACAAATCTAGGCGCTTATAATACAAATTACTTAAAACGACAATTAAAAAAAATAAAAATAACCCTAACTTTAACAATAACCATGAGTTTGACAAGTATAAAACGCTAATGTGTGATACATGCGCCATAGATTATTTTTATGAGCTGTCATTTAGCGTTTTAGCGTCGTGTACTAGTTTTAAGATGCCTAAAAATGCCTTTACCACAATAGATTTACACAATCAAAGAATTAAGAAACAAAGAGAGAACACTAACAGAATATCATTAAAATAAAATTCGACAGTCAGACATTTTAAAATTATTCTCTTGTCTAGATGACATGTGCGCACAGATACAAGTGATCTATCAATATTTGTATGAAAAATACAGCGCAGGTCAGGGAGCGTTCAAGTATTACGTAACAAATTTTGAACGCTCCCTCAATGGAAAATTATAAACAAGACGCATTATACGATATCATATCTTGTGTATCAGCGGAACTTTATCCGGGTAGGTAGAATAAGTCGATCAAATCTGCTCGAAGGTAAAATGTGTCAACAAAAAGAGATTTTCATACAAATATTTAAACCATGCGTATTTCACGTTTAATGCTATCTCAAAAGCTTACTACTTGTATTGTGATCTATGCGTAACTTTATCCGGGTAGGTAGAATAAGTCGATCAAATCTGCTCGAAGGTAAAATGTGTCAACAAAAAGAGATTTTCATACAAATATTTAAACCATGCGTATTTCACGTTTAATGCTATCTCAAAAGCTTACTACTTGTATTGTGATCTATGCGTAACTTTATCCGGGTAGGTAGAATAAGTCGATCAAATCTGCTCGAAGGTAAAATGTGTCAACAAAAAGAGATTTTCATACAAATATTTAAACCATGCGTATTTCACGTTTAATGCTATCTCAAAAGCTTACTACTTGTATTGTGATCTATGCGTAACTTTATCCGGGTAGGTAGAATAAGTCGATCAAATCTGCTCGAAGGTAAAATGTGTGAACAAAAAGAGATTTTCATACAAATATTTAAACCATGCGTATTTCACGTTTAATGCTATCTCAAAAGCTTACTACTTGTATTGTGATCTATGCGTAACTTTATCCGGGTAGGTAGAATAAGGCGATCAAATATTGAAAGCAGACGTATTTCGCGTTTAATGCAATCTCAAAAGCTTACTACTTGTATTGTGAACCGTGCGTAAATTAGGTCGGGTAGGTATAAAAAACGATTAAAAAATGCTCAAAGGTAAAAGGCTCAAATCTGTCAACAAAAGGCGATTTTCATACAAATAATGAGCACAATAATAAATACTTTGTCAATGAACCGAGCTACTTAAGAAATTAAAAACGCTCGGATACCTGTGCTTATATCGAATTATCTACAAGCTATTCGAACACATTAATATAATACATCGCTGAATTAGGATTTGTGGTAGAGTATCGGATCACTAGAAATAAAAAAAAACTTTTAATTTTTAATTAATAATAAGATTTACGATACAAAAAGAATGGACCGAAGATCACCTTTCCCCCTCACACACGAGTGTCAAAATAGAACTGAATTCGTTTGTGGCTAATACTTTTGACCCATTAATCGATTTGACCCATTTTGACACTAGCGACCGATACTCATATTATCTGACAATTCATTGCCATTTAGAAAATCTAGCAACACCTACACTGTGGGGCAATTTTCACGTCTTACCCTAAAAACATTCCTACCTAATTATATACAAATTCACACTGCACGTATAAAACGGCTTAACAGTTTCCGATGAAACTGAAACCGCACCTTAAATTAGTGTTTATCCAGATCACAATAGCATGTTGGTAACACTAACGAAACCCCATCGAATACTAACCGCTTTCGGGATCGCTTAACATCAGTTATCGTTATATTTAACTATCTTTAAATAATTAAATCGACAAATTGTCATGATCCAATAGTATACAGGGTGTTTAGTATGTTTATATAAAAACGAAAAAAAAACCCCTGTAACTTCAATACAAATTTTCGTAAAACATTATTTTAAGCAAGCCGTGATCTGTGCACATCGAAATTGACGTTTCGACACATGTCAATTGTCAATGCCAATATGGAGGAATACAATTCAAATATTTTTTTCGTTATCTACAGATATTTTATAGAAACTAAAGCTGGGGCACCTGTATACAATAGAAATTTCATACATACACAAAGTCTGAATTTAAAAAAAAAATCCAACAGCGTATCTTATATTCGTGTGATAAATTCATAGATAATGTACTAAGAAAATAATATCATTTTTAGCACCCATAGACATTATTTGAAATGTCATTACTGATCTGAGTTCTGGTGAGAGTCGAGAGCGGTGCCGTTAACTAACGGCCGTCATTTTACGGTTGTTACTAACGGCCGTCTTAACTTTTTAAATGCAAAAAAAACAATAATTTTCGCTCGTATAAGTCACGTTTCCACTCATTGTATTAATTAAATATGGGCACCGGTACACGCGAAAAACGCCCGCTATGACGGCCGTCATGCAAATGACAGCACCGCTATTTGAGGTTACGGTGACACTCGACGTTCTCTAAAAAACGTACTCCGATGTTATTAATAAACAACGTATGGGTGACGTCAGCCAACGCTACATTACGGCCGTTAGATAACGGCACCGTTTTCTAGGAAACCTAAGGTAAACTTTACGAAATTATATACAATCACAAACGAGATTTAATCGTGAAATAAATTGGAAGAAAACGGCCAATTGGGTTTTTGAAAATAAAAAATTGTGATAGAGGGAATGATCATATATAAGTTATAAACAAAACTATTTTTTTTTATTTTTTTTCGCAATAATTCAAAAGTTATTTCAAAATAATAAATATTTTTTGAATCCAGTACCGAAAACACGCCGAACAAACCCGAGCGCGTGTGACGTCAGAATGTTAGTTTTCACTCATTGCAGTTGATAGAAAAATAATAAATACAGTGTTTTGATCTATTTAATTTTGTTAATTAATATTAATATTTAATATATTAAATATACTATATATATTAATAGCCGTAAACGCTGTACTGTTAAATAGCTTTAACATTATGACGTCAAAACTATGGTGATCATTCATGGCGCGTTTATAGTCACGTGATTTTTATTTAAATTTCATCAATTTTTTATATATTTAATTGAAAAAAATTTTTTTTTGCATTAAACATCAATATTAATAACAATAAAGTTTTAAAATACATAAAAATCAATATTTTTTTCATGAGTACCATTACCAAGGTTTCAGACCAGTCAGTATTCAGTCTCTTTCTACGAAGATTTCTATGCATTATTATACTTAGTACATTATCTATATCCAAACAACTTTTTCAACATTAAATAAATCTTCCACTACTGCAACGTCTAATAACTCCACCATTTTTATTAAATCAATGCTTAGGGGCCATTCAAGTATAACGTAAGCAGATTAACTTCAATACCCCCCCCCCCCTTAGTAAAAGTAAGCAAAGCTCTCAATAGTACATATAAACGTATTAATTTTTTGTAGAAATCCTCGAAAATGCATTTCGTTTCCAAGCATAGACAATGTGTGGGTAATATGTGTAAAAAAGTAAATAATTATTGACGTACGTATAGACCCCCCCCCCCTACAGTGCTTACGTAATACTTGAACGCACACAGCAAGAGCCTTAACCCATGTGACTTAATCCTATTACATACGGCATACTGGGAGTTAACATGATCAGAAGTGGTGAAAAAACTAATAGGCAAGTAGGTGATCATCTGTGCCTGACACCTCGATTTTTGGGTCACAGTACGCAACATAAAAGCGCCCATAGTCAGCTACCTAACGGACGAGGGTCGAATGTTGTTCAATACCGCATTTTTAAAGGAATGCGCTGATTATTAGTTACGTAAAAAGTCAGTGTATACTCTTTATAACGAAAACCTCTATATAACGTAAACATGAAAAAAAATGTTTGGTTTAACATACCCCCATACATTAAAGCACTCTTTATAACGCAACATCCATTCTCTATTACGAATTTATTCATATTTAGACATCAACAATATTTTAAGTGTAAGGCTATGTTCAGATGGCAAAAACTTGACGCGACTAGAGATTATGGTATTTTCATACAACTGTTCACATGAGCGCGCGTTAACGCGCGTCAACGCGGCGCTCAGAGAAAAAGTCTCTAGACGCAGGTGACGCGTTGACGCGCGCTTTGATATTAATGTAATGTCCGTTTGCTGTTCAGATGAGCGCCCGCTTTCATCGCGATCGCATGTAATTTTGTTAATTTTCGTAATTATATTTTGTTCTCGCTTTTAAAATGAGTGAAATTGAAGATATTGACATCGACTTACTAATCGATGAAGTAGAAAAAGGCCAGCAAGTTGGAATATAGCAAATTTGTATAAAAAATATAATATAATTAGTATTTTTTTTCAAAATCGGATGAACCCAATGTGTACGTTTTCTTTTTCTATATTTTTCTTTATAATATAAGCACAAAATAATAGCCTCTTCCACGTCCATTTTCTACGTTATACCGAACTAGACTGACGAGTACTCTCGCAACGCGCGTTAGCGCTTGTCATCTGAACGCTCTTCAAATTTGATCGCGCGTTGACGCGCGTTACATGTGAACATAGCCTAATTATTTTTATAATCAGCTCACAAAACTAAACTTATGTGTTACCGAAATTTTTAAGAATGTTATTGTTAATTGCATTAACACGTGTGGCATTATTCTTGAATTACATTGCCTTAGCAAAACACGACAGACAAAGTTAACAGAATATGTGTTTAGAATAATTTACATATTGATTTTAATAAAATTAGAAATTTTTGTAATCGGTGAAAATTGTTTTTTCTCTCTCCCTATAACGGAACCCTCTATAACGAAAAAGGTTGGTACATGAAATTCGTTATAAAGAATTAACACTGTATATAACACTTGTTAGATATAGGCGTTTCATTCTTAAATTCGACTCGGGAATACCATCACAAGTAGCCAAAGTCTATTTATAAATACTTATACAATGATGTCCGAAAGCGGTGGATATCTTCAATCTGAAATCAAACATTTACACAATAAAGTGATTATAACTCTTTAATTATATGTAAAAAAAACATATATCTTTTAGATTATTAATGATTTAATTGTAAAATTGGGTTTGTTAATCTGTGGAAAAAGACAGGTCTGTTCTGTTCTGTATGAAGGTTTTTTTGAATATTCTGGCAATAGTTTTAACTTAATGTTGTATGAAGATTTTATTTTTTAATATTATGGCAATAGTTTTAGCTTTATGTTGTATGAAGATTTTATTTTTTAATATTATGGCAATAGTTTTAACTTTATGTTGTATGAAGTTTTTTTTTTTTTTTTAATATTATGGCAATAGTTTTAACTTTATGCTGTATGAAGTTTTTTTATATTTTTTTAATATTATGGCAATATGTAGTTTTAACTTTATGTTGTATGAAGATTTTTTTTATATTTTTTTTTAATATTATGGCAATAGTTTTAACTTTATGCTGTATGAAGTTTTTTTTATATTTTTTTAATATTTATGGCAATATGTAGCTTTAACTTTATGTTGTATGAAGATTTTTTTTATATATTTTTTTAATATTATGGCAATAGTTTTAACTTTATGCTGTATGAAGTTTTTTATATTTTTTTAATATTATGGCAATATGTAGCTTTAACTTTATGTTGTATGAAGATTTTTTTTATATATTTTTTAATATTATGGCAATAGTTTTAACTTTATGCTGTATGAAGTTTTTTTATATTTGTTTAATATTATGGCAATAGTTTTAACTTTATGCTGTATGAAGTTTTTTTATATTTGTTTAATATTATGGCAATAGTTTTAACTTTATGCTGTATGAAGTTTTTTTTATATTTTTTTAATATTATGGCAATAGTTTTAACTTTATGTTGTTTGAAGATTTTTTTTTTTATATTATGGCAATAGTTTTAACTTTATGTTGTATGAAGATTTTTTTTTTATTTTTTTTAATATTATGGCAATAGTTTTCACTTTATGCTGTATGAAGTTTTTTTATATTTTTTTAATATTATGGCAATAGTTTTAACTTTATGTTGTATGAAGATTTTATTTTTTAATATTCTGGCAATAGTTTTAACTTTATATTGTATGAATTGTTTTTTTAATAATACTAGAACGCTCCCTTATACAGATTACTTTCAAAAACACTTTTTATTACAATATCAAATAGCCTATCGTAAATACTATGTTTTGTTACTCACCTAGTCATAAAAGGCCCTATCCAGCTCGGGCGAGGCCCACCTTGGCTGCGGGGGCGCGGGGGGCGCCGGCGAAGCCCCCGTGTAGTTGAGGAAGTCCCACACGAGAATCGTATCGTCGTGAGACGACGAAACAATTTGAAACTCGTCGAACTGAAGGCGGAACACGCGGCCGGTGTGCTCCTGGAATAAATAGGCCGACTAAAATTACCGAAGAAATTTCCCTACACTTGACATTCTTGAGTCCCACTTAGCGTTTTGGGTCGTAAGGCGAAACTCAGTACGCGACCTCAACGTGTTTATCGGAAATGGGGGTTCTAACCCCCCACCTCCACTGTCTTAACCCTGTGCTAATATGGTTAATATGGGCGAAAATCTCAACATGATAGTCGAAAATGAGGGTTTTAACACCCCACCTTCAATGGCTTTACCACTATGCTTAATAATGTTGATTATTTTAGTTTCTATCTATTGTTTTATCCATTTACATTGACCCATCGTTGCACAGCCGTGATTCGAACTCAAATAGGCCAACGACGCAAAATTTCCACATGTTGCGTAAGATTTGATACTCACCACCAGGGTCCTTAAACAGAGATCTTGGTGCGGCGTACGAACGTCGAGTGCGGCTCGAAGGTCCCACACTTTAATCTTGCCGTCGTACGCACCGCTTACTATTCGTTTGTTATCGAAACTGAAAATATGTTTACAAGAATTAAATAATATATATTAAACAAAAACACGGTGCACGCAGCCAGACACGCTATTAAGCGATCTATCTATTCGAGACATCCGTGATTTATTTAATCAGAGTGAATTAAATTGTGAACAAAAGAGTAAAAAAAAATGGTGAAAAATAAAACAGTAAAAAAAGAAACAGTAAAAAAATTGTAAAAAAAGGAACTTAAAAAAATTGTGAAAACAGAAATAGTAAAAAAAGATAAAAAAAACCGTATAAAAAAAGAATTGTGAAAAAAGAAACAGGAAAAAAAAGAATTGTGAATAAAAAACAGTAAACAAAAATAATTGTGAATAAAAAAGAAAGAATTGTGAAAGAAAAAAATAAAAAAAAAAGAATTGTGAAAGAAAAACAGTAAACAATAATAATTGTGAATAAAAAAAAAGAATTGTGAAAAAAGAAACAGGAAAAAAAAGAATTGTGAATAAAAAACAGTAAACAAAAATAATTGTGAATAAAAAAAGGAAAAAAAAAAGAATTGTGAAAGAAAAACAGTAGACCAGAATAGAAAACGGGTTTTAAATGTAAAACTGTGAATAAAAAAAATATAGTACAATACGGTTTGTACTTTAGGGCAAAAGACTAGTAAATGTCACCAAACATCGTTATAAAACTGATGTTAGTTATTTCGGATATGTGTTTGCGTGTTGTTCCCACGAGAATGTAAGTGCGTGCTCCTATTTCACCATGCCTCCTGCTGATAGAGGACAAATCCTTATTGTAGTGAAACTTTTTTATTGCGGTTGGAAAAAAATTTAGTGTAAAATTTTTTCGTTACGCGTCACATTTTTCCGTTACGCGCCATCTTTTGAAGTGAAACTTCTTTATCGACGTATGGGAGAAATTTTGTAGCAGGTTACGCGCCATGTTGCTTTATGAAGTCATACTTCTTTATCGGCGTTGGAAAAAAATTTACACACATTTGTCACATTTTTCGGTTACGCGCCATCTTTTTCTTGTCCCTACCACGATTGATCCGAAGAGATTCGAAGCCATTAGTAACAAAAATATATAATAACGATAACAATGATAGTAATACTAATAATTCTACTACAATTAATGAAATTCTGTAATAATCTTAGTACTACATAGTAGTTTATTTTATTATTATTTACTAGCTGACCTGGCTAACTTCGTTCCGCCCTACAACCTTATAATATCGTTGTTACTTTAATTTAACTTAGTTTAGGATTTCATTAATGTTAAGTATTAATACAACTTTTTTGCAAATACAGAAATGTTTTATTGCTTGCCGTTGCGAAAGAAGAATGGCAGTTTTACACATTAGGCATCTTCTCTCTAGCGTCAATATGGCGATACTGCATGTTAAGCACTTTCTGATATCCAACATCTTTTGATCAGGATCAAAGCATGGTTATGCATCTCCTCATTCACCTCAAGGTCGGAATTTCTTGAACTGACACGAATTCGACGTAAAATGATGCGTAGTTTTGTCAACAGATAGCACCATATGGTTTTTGCATTCGTAAAATTAATTAATTAATTTATTGTTATTCGATAACTTATCCGATATTTTATTGCTTATTCTGCTATTCGGGACGGAAACAAATCCAACAAATCAAAAACCATGGCAATCGGTCCAGCCGTTCTCGAGTTATAAGTGTTGTAACAAACACGACTTTCTTTTATATATATAGATTATTAATTACTTAAGATGTCATGTGGGACATGGTGTAATGGATGCAGCTCCTTACAAACATTACGTAAAACAAAAAACTTGGCGATTAAAAAGAGTGGCGAAGAGTTAATTGCCAGTTCTTCTCTTCCGTTCTACACCCTTGATTTGAGAACTGGTAGTAAATGTAAAATTAGAAGCATTTAATCTATATTTCTTTTTAACGTTCATAAGTGTACATTGTGTTATCTATATGATTAAATGATTTTTGACTTTTGACTTTGATAACCCCACAACCTTTTTTATCTGCCGATAAATTGTGGGGCTTTGAGCGTACACACATGCAAAAACTTGATATTTAGGGGAATTTGAAGTTGGTTCTAGGGGTTAATTAAATCACGATTAATCCAACCAATCAAACTCTTATTTACTTGAGTATTAAAAATATCGAAATTAAAAAAAAAAACTCACCGTATACACCTAACAAGCTCCTCGTGTCCCTCCAAAACGCGTATACACTGTCCGCACTCGATGTCCCAAAGTCGGATAGTGTTATCGGACGATCCGGACACGACGAGCCGGTCCCGGTATTGAAGGCACGCGATGCCACGTTTGTGGCCGTTTAACGTCCGTACGAATTCGCAGGAGGACGTATTCCATACCTGAAATTTATTCATTTATTTTTTCCGACAGCTTATACGTCAGAGATTATGTAATAATCACACAATATCATTTGTTTTATTAGAATGGCAACACTACGCAATATCATAGACATCTTGAATGTTTGTAAAATGTCAATGTGTCAGAAATGCCTCAGATCGATCGTTTATTTCCGTTGCTCTATGCCTGACGTATGCTCTACTAATTTTAAAAAATTTGAAATACATAATATATACAAACAAGGTTAAAAAAACGAAAAGGAATGGACAAGTCAATAAAAATTAGTAAATACTTTTAACTAAGTAATACCTTATAGTGTTGTGTATGGTGTGTAAATGTGAGGTTATAAATGCGAGGGTGATTATGTGAGCGTGTGTGTATAAGGATGTGTGTTTGTATGTGTATGAGGATGTGTGTGTATGTGTATGAGAGTGTGTGTTATGAAGGTGTGTGTGTGGTGGTAAGTGTGAGGGTGTGTATGTGTTATTTAGAGTATGTGAGGGTTTTATGCTTGGGTGTAAATGTGAGGGTGTGTACTGAGTATGTGTCAAATCATACAATTCAATTGTTATATGTCAACATAGAATGTGAATCAAACTGATATCTAGTTTCAGAAGCTATTTTTAACCGTTTTTCTGTATGAAGTTTGCAGACAGCACTTAAGAGGAGATTGTGACTTGACATACGAAATAGTATATGAAATAACTTAAATAATATATATTCCCTATATTTATTTAATTTATAAAACCTTTGAGACCTGATCTATCTGTTTCATGGTAGTATTTTCTAATAAGTCAGCCTTCACTGCTTGAACCAAACAGTTGGGCCGGTAAGAACCCTATTAGGAAATTAAAAAACAGACACACTGAGGACCTAAAATGGCCTAATTTTTATAAATAACTCACCTTAATAGTCCTATCCCCACTCGCACTGACAATGTACTTCTCGTCAAAGTCGACCACGTTCACCGCAGCCCTGTGCCCGACAAGTACCCTACGGAGCATTATTTCCGTCGTCGACGTCATATCCCATACAGCTATTGATCTATCCTGCAATTGGTTATTGAAGTTATACTTCTATTGGCGCGATGGAGAAAAATCATGAGAGTGAATTTTTACGATACGCGCGTACCGTGACACAAAATTAACAGAATGAAGTTAGTTCTAGGTGGCATGAAATTCGATAATAACTATGTTCAAGTTGTATATTCTAGTATTTTTATATTTAGAACACGTGTTTCGTAACAATTAAACAGTGTGAATAAATAAATACTATTTTGGTGTTTTTATTAAATCAATTTCATATACGACAGTATAGACGGTTCAAGTATTACGTAACGAATTTTGGGGGAGGGGGGTCCTTTTGTAAAACGTTACGATGCGGGGCGGGAATTGAATTACGCGTTATTGTTAATATTATTTTCGACTTTCCAGTACTTTACACCACATAATGGTAACCTATAGGTATAAAGTCACTGGGTGGTCACGAAACGTTTTACTATTGGGTACAGAAAAACGTTATGGCGCGTTACATGGGGGGGGGTCAATAATCTCCAAAAGTTGCGTGACGTAATACTTGATTGAACGCTCTCTTAGGGTCCTTCAAGAAAAGAGCGTACCAATTCTTAAAAGGCCGCCAACGCACTCGCGAGCCCTCTGGCATTGAGTGTCCGTGTGCGGCAGTATAACTTAACATCATAAAAGTTTTTTGGTTTGTTGAATAAAAAAAGGGTGCGTGTACTTATGTACGCGCGTAAGAAGTTATACTTCTGTGGCATTATTAAAAATAGTTTTTGATTGTATGCAAATAATTAATTACAATTAAATAATCAAAGGCTGGAAAAGGAGTTATTATAGTCAATAAAGTTCAGTTTACATTTGAAAAATTAAATAAATTAATATTTATTATTATTCTCTTACATTAAGTGTAACATAAATTCTATTATTATTCGAATGTTGTTTTTAAATTATGTCCAATGCCGTAGCATCTTCCATTCTGTTAATTTTGTGTCACGGTGCGCGCGCATCGTAAAATTTCTCTCTCATCAACACTTCAAAAATATATATATATATGTTCAGCGGGAAATGACGTGACGTCATCGTCAGATCATAAAAAAATAGCTTTATAAATTACCTTACTACACGTGACCATCATTCCATTACAAAACCGCAAATGCAACACGGCCTCGCAGTGATGTATCAGCGTGTTCAGCATTGCACCAGTATTGACATCCCATACTCGTACTGTGCTATCTGATGAACCGGATATGATTGCTCTTTCATCGTATTGCAGACAAAGTACTGACCCTGTGTGACCTTGTAGTTCCTGAAATGTTTAAACTAACTTTAAAAAATATAAAGAAACTAGCTGAACCGGCAAACGTCGTTTTGCCATGTATATCATTTATAATAAAAAATAGGGGTTGATCGTAGAGGGGTGAAAATTGAGGATTGTATATATTTTTGTATGTTGTATCATAAAAAAATAGAAATTAAAAATTTTGTTTAAAAATAAAAATAAAAATTTAGGGGTGGACTACCCCTAACATTTAGGGGGATGAAAATCACTCATAGATACCAGATAAGCACAAAAAATTTCATCAAAATCGGAATCTGTGACACGAGAATTTTATATATTAGATTATCTACAATCATCTACATCAATATATATATATATATATATATATATATATATATAATTATAAGTTTAAAATATAATAACTAAAATAATACATTGAAAAATATAAATAACTACAATTAAAAAAAACTAAAATATATCATTAAAAGGAGTCCCTTTAGGCAAGGTTCCGAAGATACTGGCAGCGTTCCCCCTTTGAATTGCTAGACTAATTCTTTGTCCGAGGTAGCTGCCAGATCTTCGGTCTCCTGTGATGTCGACTAACCATTTGAAATTTCTTTAAAAAGCCTTAAAGCGCTAGGACCCCACGGACCAAGGGTCTCGACACCGAATGGGACAAAATCATATTCTGACCCCCGTATTTGCATACTTTAAAAAATATCTAAGACATGTATACAGAGTATCTAACCGAACTCATCTGTTGTGTTATGTTATAAATTTCATCAAAATCTGTTTAGTAATCTTTGTATCAACATCTATAGTGGTATTTTTAATTAGACGAAGCCAACTGACAGTAGCTAATGTCACTTTGTAAAATAATGTTGCCATATTTAAAGTAATAATGATACGTTCAGTTCTTGTTCAATCAGATGTTTGAACAATGAGTGTGAATAGTTAATCATTTCAAACTATAAAAGAATATTATTTCTATTTCGAAATTGTATTCAAGTGCTCTGATATAAGTTAGGTACTAGTACTATGTAACTACAATCAGTTTTTTGACGTCTTATTACAAAGCGCGGCGCGGCGACTAGTGCCATCACCGATCATTAATTCAGGGGTTTTTACTTTGTCACAACACTATTTTTATTTCATTAAAAACTGACAACACCGTAAACGTCAGTTGACTTCGTCTAATTAAAAATACGACTGTAGACACGTATTATTAGACCTAGATATAATTTTAATTATATAGTTAACAGGTTATTATTAGTTGACATCTTAATTTTTTTTAACTTTCGTAATGTCAAATGTCAAGTTAAATAAAAATTGTGGTATTAACGCATATGAAACATGACAGCTCAACAATATTCACACAAAAACACATGATCATGTATTATAAATTAATAAAAAATATTTATTATTATTTTCTTATATTAATTAGTATTCAATTTAAATCACTTCTGATTATAATTCAGACGCACATATAAAATTAACACTTCTATAATGAAAACAAAATGAAAACTCGTGTTTTAAATGTAGAAACTCAAAGCATGTGGATAAATATTATAAATAATTATACACAGTGAACAAAGGCGGCGTGCGTGCCAACATGCGCCACTAACTTCATTCTGTTAATTTTTTGTCACGGTGCGCGCGCATCGTAAAATTTCACTCTCATCAATTTTTCATAACGAGCCTAAAGAAGTATAACTTCAAAAATAATAGTATGTAATATTCCCGAAAAAATCTTACCTTAATACATTGTAAAGTCTTACGATCCCAAATCTTAATTGTATTATCTCTAAGCCCGGACACAATCTTATTATCATCATATTGCAAACAGTAAACTCCTTTTGAGTTCTCCGATCTGCAATTTATCCTCTAAAATAGAAAAGAAATTCATAACATTAGTAACTATTTAAAAAATTATGACATTTAGAGAAAGATTCAACGCTGAAACATATTCAAGTATAACTGAGTGCCATATGTCAAAATTGACTTTGACATTTGAGTCCGTCTCAACTTTTAACCACAGATAAAGGAATTAGGTTATCCTGCATATATCACAATCAATTGTTTTCATTATTAATTTAAAAAAAAAACAATTTTTGTGAGAGAAGTGTTCATGATTTTTTTATCTGGGAAGTCACAGGCTCCAGAAATACAGTTCCCGGCTATCAGGAGCCTGAGATACAGATGTAATGATATGTTTTGTTCCCAATATAACTTGTATTACTTTAAAAAGTACCATAATTAATAAGGGGCCATCCATAAAGTACGTCACACGTTAATGGGGAGGGAGGGTATCACCGAAGTGTGACATCGTGTGACAAAGGGCATGGGGGGTCAATACTTCTGTGACGTCACATGTTAAAATTTTAAATACTAAAACCAAAATACCCAAGATGCACAGTCTCGAATAAAAGTAACGCTCGAAAGTGTCCCGAAACACTATTTCTGTCTCTTTCTATAAGTTACAACCATATATTATTGCAAAATCAACGTTACGCGAAATGTTTAAAGTTGTTATTACAACGATTATTTTTAAATACATACATAAATTTTAAAAATGTGTGACGTCACATCAGGAGAGGTTATAAAAATGTGACAACCTGTGACAAGGGCGGGGGGAGGGGTTCAAAAGTCCTAAAATTCGTGTGACGTACTTTATGGATGGCCCCTAATATTATATTTTGATTTTTTTTATGAGACTTTATAAATTCCTCTAATTTCCCGCTGTTAGGAAAGACCCTATGTCGCCCAATTTAAAAATCAACATAAGTTAGAACAAATAGGGTGAATTTTAAATCGCACTTAACTGAAAATAACAAAAAAAATTATTTAAATTAGAAATGTTTGTTTTATTGAATAAAGTTTAAAATATATAGTAAAATAAAGTTTACAGAATTATTGACGGCTCATTGGTCTAGTGGTTAGTACCCCTGACTTCGAATCCATGGGTCCCGGGTTCGATCTCTGGCTGAGACAAACATCGATGTGATGAGCATTTGGTCTTGGGTGTTTAAATATGTATTTATATGTCTATCTATCTATAATACGTATGTATATCCGTTGCCTAGTACCTATAACACAAGCTTCACCAGCTTAGCATGGGACTAGGTCAATTGGTGTGAATTGTCCAATCATATTATATTACTAGCTGATCCAGCAAACGTCGTTTTGCCATGTATATCATTTATAATAAAAAATAGGGGTTGATCGTAGAGGGGTGAAAATTAGGGGTTGTATGTATTTTTTAATGCTGTATCACATAAAAAAAATATATCTAAAAATTAAAAAAAAAATTTAGGGGTGGACTACCCTTAACATTTAGGGGGATGAAAAATAGATGCTGTCCGATTCTCATACATACCCATAATGCACACAAAATTTCATGAGAATCGGTCAAGCCGTTTCGGAGGAGTTTAACTACAAACACCGCGACACGAGAATTTTATATATTAGATAAAGTCAATAAGTTAGAAAAATTACCTGCAAATTATGCCTTCCCATTCTCCAGTTTTCTTCAATAGATTGTATATCTTGTATTATCTTAGGATATAGTTGTCTGTAGAACGAGTGGGACGGGTGTTGGCTGCCTGGCTTCGGTTTGAATAAATACATAATCCTGGAATATTAATATCTTTATAAATACACGACATTATACAAGTCGCGGGAACAACATGGGGTAGAGTGGCCATAGAAAGGCCAGAATGGAGAAGGTTGGAGGAGGCCTTTGCCATCTGGCAAACGGATAAGCAAAAGTGGAAGAAAAATACAATATACGAAAAATAAAGAAAAATACTGGCATGTCCGAATAGAGGCTATAATAATAATAATAAATACACTAGCCGTTTACCGCCCGCTTCGCTGGGCGAATTAAAATAGGAAATAAATAAAATTTTAGGTTTCATTTAGGGATGCATCCGATACCGATATATCGGCGATATTTTGATTGCCGATACAACGATACTTTTCAAATTTCGCGCTTTAAAAAAAGTAATGTAAACGCGCATCTTGTTTGAGTGGGAAACGAGGCACGGAAAATCTATGCCCCTCACACCCGCTTAGTCCCCGGGTATAAGTAGCGGCACGAAACTCTAGCGCTGACCGTTATTGCGCAGAAGTAAAAAATAAGGTACCTGAGGGGGGCTAGCGGAATGAAGAGCGTCGATTGGCTCTCCAGTCGCATTTTGTCCCCCGCGCGACAGTACACATGCGCAGCAATCCCCTCTACGTATCGGCCAGCGCTAGACTTACGTGCCGCTGGTTATATTCCATTTCGCTAGACACTTTAGTTGGTTTTTAACTGCTATCGCGCGTAGTATTTTTTCAATACCAAATTAAATAAAATACAGAATTACAAAAATCTTATCAATGTTAATTTTAATTATGAATAGTTATTTATTTTATTTTAATTTAACTATTACTCTTAATTCTTAATTTTATTTACTAAACCTTTAATCTTATTCAAAGTTTGTGACGGTTTATATTTTATAATAAAAAAAATTAAAAACTTTAATCAAACTTGATATATTTTACCTTAATTTAATTTGAATTCAATAAGCATTAGTATCGGTATCGGAATCGGCGATATTTCTATAAGAGTATCGGTATCGGTATCGTATCGGCAAAAAGGGGTATCGATGCATCCCTAGTTTCATTATTATTATTTTTTTTTTCATATTTTTCATATTTTTCTTTTTAACTTCCCGCTAAGAAAATTGAAAATTTTCGAAAATCGAGTTTTTAACAGATGTTGACGTTTAGAGGTTCTAGGAAGCCTCCCCGAATGTTTCCGCGGTGAAGTCCGTATGAATAAATTTTCATAAAAGTAAAACAGCAATAAAACATGAAGGAACGTTGTAAATTGAAATATAAATAGCCATAAACAGATTGGTGTCAATAATATCCAAAAATTGCGTGACGTAATACTTGAACGCTCCCTTAACCGACTAAATTAAACATTTTGTAACTATTTCTCCTTAAATTACTTTAGGGAGAAATTCTATAGATTTAGCGAGAACCAAGCCCTATTCTAAACGTCGATCAAACTCAAATCTAGTTTCAGGAGTTGTCAAAGCATTTTCTCAGTATAAAGTTTGACATATTTGACAGCGCTAAGACAAGATTCTGACTTGAGATACAAATTAGAACATGGGTCTAAGATTCCTGTCAAAATCCATATGTCAAAAAATCCAAATCTTTATAATAAAAAAAAAATACCCATAGAAAATATACATTCGTTTAAAATACAGTCAAAACCGTTTATAACGACATCGTTTACAACGACCTTTCGGTTATTACAACCAGATTGTATGGTCCCGTCCGAATCCCTAGTAAACTATTCAGTAAAGAAACCGCTTATAACAACATCGGATACAGCGACATATCGCTTACAACGGCGAAAGTTTATCGATATTCATCGGCTATAACGACCAACCGCTTCTTTTCTCAGCAAAACAATACAAATGATTTTAAATCTTATTTATAAGCATTGAATGAATATTTAGGCATATTATTACCTACGCACTTTCTCCCAACGAACAGTTTCAGTCAACAACGATTTCCGAGGCTTTTAACGCTGTAACGATTTTGCAAAAATTTGTTGCCTTTAACCAAAAGTTTGATACTGGTGATACTCATACCTTGAGGAGTATGAAACGTAAAATGCAAAAAATATTTGAGACTAGCCTAAAAAACAGACTGACTGATTACTTTTGTACCTAATTATTTCGTAATAAATATTTTTGTTTCTTTTTTGACTCGTTTACATATTATAATATTAACATACCATATTATAACCCTTACCAACCTATTCTAGATCGATAACTATGTACATACATATGTACTGTACTTGTGTATATGACATTGCTTATAACGACTATCGGATATAACGTCGGCAACTATACGGTCCCTTCAATGTCGTTATAACCGGTTTTGACTGTATTGACTTACCATCCTCTCCTCTCAGCGAGCCCCTTCCACAGCGAGTCAGTCCTGACCTTCCGTTCCACCAGCTTCTTCCACAGCATTCCCTCCGAGATGACCCTCTGCCACTCGCGGCAGACCAGTTCTGCGGCGCACAGCGAACTCGCGTCCAAATACGAGAGGATGTTCTCCGCTACATGATCTAGGCCTTTTTCTGAAAAAATTAAATACATTCAATGTCAAAACATCTAATATATAAAATTCTCGCGTCACAATGTCCGTTCCCATACTCCTCCGAAACGGCTCGACCGATTCTTATGAATTTTTTATACATACAGTACAATCTCACTAATCCGGCACTTCGATAGATCGGCACGTCCAATAATCCGGCATGCTCCGCCCACGCCTCCCTCACCCTTCTATACCTGTGCGCTTGGTCGCTGCGTCGTCGACTAGCAGTCTAACCTCAATACTTATCACGTGCACGTGCTAACGTATTTGTTTTTTTTCAAGTGAGAATAGTTTATAGTTAAAAATGACTCTATGAAATGCTTTATTTTATTTATTACCTATGATTTTTTCAGTATAATCCAGTAATCCGAACATTCCAATAATCCGGCACCCTCCGGTTTTTAATAGTGCCGGATTAGTGAGATTGTACTGTATTTAGTCTGAGAATTGGCTACTATCTATCTTTCAAACTCCTAAGTGATAGGGGGCGTTTTTATTTATTAGACAATTCTTTTAAATTTTTTATGATACAACAATACATACAACCCCTAATTTTCACACCTCTACGATCAACCCATTTTTATTGCACTAAAAAAATCTGTAATTTTCTTAACTTTATTTAAATAATTTTATTTTCATTATTAACTTTTTTTTTTGTATGTTTCACTCAAGGAAAATCAGTGTTGCTGGTGACAAGTGAAACATTCTTAGGATTTCATGGGATGCAATGAAAAGTACTAACTTGGCAGCATGCTGATAAAATCCCTCTGCAGCATAGGTTTGAGATATGCGTTTATGTGACCATGCTGATAGTGGCACATACGCGCCAATAGCTGCTCTACAAACTCCACCTGAAAAGTATAAAATGTTTACATATAATACTAGCAAACTCGGCGAACTCCGTTTCGCCACCAGATGGCTTCGTTTTATGCAACATTTCGTTTGGTGATCCCGCTTTTCTGTTGAAATTTTTCCTGAATTTGCTATAAACCTCATGGAGCCCGAGACCTTTCCAACGAATGCAAAACCGTGGAAATTGGTTCGTGCGTTCTGGAGTTATAGCGTCAGGAAGGAAAACCCAACTTATTTTTATATCGTAGATATATAAAAATTAATCGCATTAAAAAATATATACTGAATACAATATGTGAACGAAAGCCGCAATTTATCTTATCCATATAATTTGTCACACACATATTTGTTAAATAGTAGAAACCATTTTGACCCTTAACATACACGCTTACTTTAATTAGTGTTATGGGACTTATGATACTATTATAGATAGTATATTAATATAATTTGTATGAACACATATTCATAGAAAAATGTACAGCATCACTATACTTAAAATAACATTAAATCTCAAAGTGTAGTTAGTCACTGCAAGAAAATGGATTGAGTGTACTGAATTAGTGTGAGTATAGAAAATAGATTTAGTAAAATAAGCTAAAAATTGCTTCAAGAAATAAACTAGACAGCAAAAACAGTAGTCCACATAAAGTTAACACACAATATTGTATTCTGATTAAAATAGTAGTAGTACATTTTTACATTTTACACAATAAAACACACCTTAAACTACCCACATTTACATATTACTAGCTGATCCGGCAATCATCGTTTTGCCATGTATATCATTTATAATAAAAAAATAGGGGTATTTTTTAACGCTGTAATAATTCAGGGGTGGACTACCCTTAACATTCAGGGGGATGAAATATAGATGTTGTCCCATTCTCAGACATACCCAATAACCACACAAAATTTCATGAGAATCGGTCAAGCCGTTTCGGAGAAGTTTAACTACAAACACCGCGACACGAGAATTTTATATATTAGATGTTGTAAAGTACCCACAGGCAACAAACAACAAAACATCGACTATTGTTCATAATGTTAAAAGCTTTATCAAATAAGACCATTGATATAATTTTTTGGATATAAGGAAATTCTAAATAAAGGAATCAACGCAACAATAAAATATTTGCTGCCTAGTAATTGACTAAGATGGTAAAAACAAACTCGTCAACTACCAGATCATAATATCTATAAAAAATTTTTTTTAGGTATCATACATAGTTGATAGACATCAAATAAAATCTTAACCAATGTTTCAACAGTACTTATGATAACTCTAGACCAGCAGATCTAACAGAAATGCATATAAAGTTTACTTCTTAAAAGTAAAACTAAAATTTTTACATACCTGGTCGGTTTCGTTCCATTTTGAAAAAAGGTTTAGACATGTGTTTCTCTCTGCCACATACGCAGCACCACTTGGCGCTGGCTTAACACCTGTGTCCAGTGATGTTAGTGATGCCACCTGCTATTAAAGACACTTGTATTGCAATTATGTCCAGTTAAGTACAACCTTTTGACTGACGACTAATGAAACAAATAATGGTCACACTTCCGGGTTTATTGGGGACATTTTTTTGTGACCATTTTTCTGTTTTGTGTAGCTATGCCACATCAAAATTATAAACTCAGTTAATATAAGCAATGTCTTCTTATAAAAGCATTTAATTTTCAACATGGCAATAAACTCAATTAAAGATAATAATACTAACAGCATTTTCCACAATATAATTCTAAAAGGTGAATCACAGATTCTTAATTAGGTGTTACTATACATTATATCTCACTGTATTTTTAC
Organism: Pieris melete; assembly: GCA_963693345.1. Classification (NCBI taxonomy): domain Eukaryota; kingdom Metazoa; phylum Arthropoda; class Insecta; order Lepidoptera; family Pieridae; genus Pieris; species Pieris melete. Next base: position 963,968 of record CAVNZK010000368.1, on the reverse strand, counting down.
CTAAGACCAATCCTATGAATTTACATCTTTAGAAATGGTAAGGACTACTAAAGTGTAGACACCAATAATGCACATATGAGCACACAAGAATAGAATGGTTATTTTATATCAAAAATGAAATGAAAAGAAAAAGAAACATATTTGTGGCTTTGAAGTGTTCAGTGTTTTGATATGCCTTGTACTTACAAAAGGATATTTATGTAAGCAAGACTAGCAGGTATAGACAAATAATAGTATTTTTAAGGACTTTAAAGTTCCAGAATAGAGACTAGAGGGCATATGAAAGAGAAAAATGAAAAGCATGTCCATATGGTGCAGCCTTATTTCTTATTGTTTAAGGAATCAACTGAATATTGAGGTCACGCAATCTTGGAGACAATATCTGTCATTAATTGTGTTTATTGAGAATCTAATCTAATAAAACAACATAAAACATCAAATTAACTTGCACTTAATACTAAATAAACTTTTCCAAGAAATCTGAATGATAATTCCTTAATCTTAATCATCTTAATCATCTTAATGGCATTTATTTTGTGTGTATTTTAAAAACGAAATTAAATGGCTATAAATTGAATCTCTTGGAGATAATATTTTTTGCGAAATCATCCAGAAACACCTAAATTATTCAACTTCGGTAGCTAATAAATATGAATCATGGAGTTTTGGTATATTCTGAATAGCAAATTTCTTTGTCATTGAATACTGATAAAGCAGGTATAACGAATTAGGATCAAAACTTATATTATTTGAAATCATTGTTCAAGAAAATGTACCCTAATAATGCATTTTTTAAATTGAATTTGGGTTATAAACACTAAAGATTTTACAGAAGTGTATAGAATAGATTTGTACACAATTATCAATTAATGTTTTAAAATTATGGAGTTTATATTCTACGATCATAAACAGCTTCTCTTATGTTAGAAATTTAAAGTTTTTAATGTTAGGCGATTGAGAATAAGGATAGTGCAAAAGATGGCGGAGGACTTTCATGTCACGACCAGCGATCCATTTACAATGTTACAAAGGTACCTTTGGCGTCGTCTGTTCTTCTATCATCCAATCGGTCTCCATTTTCGTAATTTCACTAAATACATATATAAATGTCCACTTAAACTTCACACAAACTAAATATAATCACTAAATAATCATAGTTCATATTTCCTATGACGTCAAACATCGACGATTTGTATTTTCATTTTGTCACTGTGCACCATTTACCACAGAAGTCAGAAACAGAATAAAAATTCAAAAGATTGTCTATTATTAATGTAACCTATGTACCCATGGGCCATGCGTTCCACTATAGTTAACAAAATTTCCCATTAAAAATATTTAAGTCAGCCAACCATCGAACTTTCTTCGGTCAAACTTAATGACTTGCTTTAGATCGCATCTCACATTTTCTTCATACAGCTTAGATCTTCAAATTGCGATGGGCATTATTTTATTAATTTATAAATAGAAGTTGTTATTTAAGATATTATAATTAAGAACATTAATTAAATTGTACATTATTTGACGTACGCAGTAAATTTTTTACCTACTTCTTTATCAGAACAATAAATAAATTTTTATTATTAAAATTTCCATCATTTTCTTGAAACGGGGGAAAATTAGATAACCTGTGGTCTTGTACCTTATCGTGTTTTACCAAAATTGTATAAGCTGTGTATAAACAGGAGTGATATACTATATACTATGTATACTCATGCTGCGTATGAACATGATCTGTGGAGAAAGTAGGCTTATGAATACAAAATACATTCATTAGAAAATTAAAAAATGAGATTTTCATGTTGTGTATGTGTTACTTTTAGAATATAAGATGTTTTTTCGATCTACATATCAAATTAATATTTGTGCTTGTAGGGCAGTGCAAAATTTTCAGACCCCCTCTTATTTTCTAGGCTCTTTAAATGTATATTTCATGAGTCAATTGTAGTTTTTGTTACAGCTTTAATTGTGTTGTTTAAATAATACGACTATTAGAATGGTACGTAAACTATATACTAGTACATAAATAAATACATGAAAATGAATAAATACATTACACAACTCAAAAACCGTCTGTCTGTTTCACTTAGAAGGCTCAAAAAGTTCATCAAGGTAATGAAGCAGTTACAGAAATTTACTGTAACTAAGATTTTATGAGGTTATCGTTATACCTAATATAAATTATATTACATTCTCTGATTAAAATTATAATAAATAGTGCCTAATGACAATTGTATTGATTTAATTTGCCTTGACTCATACTAAATTTATTTATGAAGTAAAAAAACTTTACCAATTTTTCATGTGCTTCAAAAAGCATAGAAGCTAAAGAAATATTTAAAAATTGCAGGTATATTAATAAAAATGGATAGTCGACACGCTCCTCCTGGTGTCAACTCTAGATCATTAACTGCTGCACAATCAGCTGCAGAGCTTGAGGTAATCTATGTAATAGATTCTAAATTCTCTGATTGTATACCTACTTACCCTAACATAAAAGATGTTGAAATTTTATGTTACTAGCTGACTTGGTGAGCTTTGTCTCGCTGAACAGTCAATGAATGTTATGTTACAAATTTACTAAACGAATGACTTTATAAATGTAATTCAATGTATACAATATTAAGTTCACTACTATTATTGTTCAATGAATTGCAATATCAATATTAATGTAATTTTGCCTTGATTTGTATATTTAAGTAGATTTCAGTAGACAGTAGGAGTTGGTTTAAAGCTAAAAAACTATTGAATATTATAGGATTGACTTTTATTAAACATAATACAAGTCCAACTTTGTTTTATGTATTAAATGTCAGTTGAATCTAGAAATACATTATCATATTTTACATATATAGAAAAGATGTAATATCATTAGATATAACGCATATATGTATTATGAACATTAAATATTTTATACATTTACAATACTCTAAGCTTTCATTAGGTTATATTGGTAGTAACTTTAAAAATAGGTCTTAGAACTATTAAATTCACTTTAAGCCGGATTTTAGGACATCAGTTGAATTGTTTAGTATCAAATTCTTTAGTGTTTTTAGTATTGTGTATGTAACCTATAGATGTAAGGTTAATATAAGTAATACTAGTAAAACTCTCCAAACAAACACTTCAGCTTTATAATCAGCTAAATTAACATAGAATCATCTGACACATTTACATTCTTCTTTCACCTATTGCTAAAGTATCTATTTAATTTCAGGTCCTGAAACAAATTGAGAATGTATACTTTTCTCCACCAAATGAGTTTGATGCAGCCCGGTATGCTCTGAACCATGTCCCTTCGTACACAAATACTGATGATATAGAGCAAATGTTCACAAAACTCAAACGACAACAGCAAGTATGTATAAGGATTACGTAGGTATATCCCAAAATACTTTGAATTTTAAGCTCAATATTTAATTTTACATATATTGCATGACATTTATTAAAACCAGCATGACCTACAGTGTACATCTAGCATGTTTGATGTCTTGTTATCCTTTAAATTTTTTTGTAGACACATTTTTATTGATTATCATGTAGGCATATGGAGGTCCTAACAAATAATATGTATTTCTTTACTGACAAGTCATAAGTGTACAATGTGTTACCTATATGATTAAATGATTTTTGAATTTTAATAGAAAGTCCTAGTCTACTATCTCTAGAACCAATAAACAATCATCACACAAGTTATAAAGGCCATTACATTGTCTGATAAACTTAAATACAGCTGTGAATTTTATATGCATTTCTATAACTATTTTCACACTTTTCAGGTTGTGTCTGGCAAAGCACTCCATTTAATATCACAACAACGCGACAACTGTGATAAGGAATTCGCTGAAATACAAAATATAAGGCAACAACTCACAACAACACTAAACACATGTAGACAAGCCAGAGAAAACCTCCAAATTGCCTCCAACCATTTGACTATATCTACCTTTGTTATACTGGCTAATGTCAGAAAGAAACAGATAATTAAATCAGTACTGAAGTCATTGGATTTGCTGAGAAGTCTCCGTAGTGTTGAAAAGGATGTAGCGGAGTTACTAAATAAAAAAGAGTATTATAGCGCCATTGAGTTGATATTAAAAAGTCTAAAGGCAGCTTCAAATCATAAGGAATACACATGCATTGCAGATCTAACATCACGGCTTGAAGATACCCTAGATATGACCGAGGAGAAACTCGATTCAGTCCTATCCAGCATTTGCTATAGCTTTGATGCTTCAGTCTTTTCGCAACTGAAAAGGGCATATGATCTTTTAGGAAAGACTCAGGCCGCTATGGAGCAATTACACATGCATTATTCCTCTGCCGTTAATGAATCTGCTTTTGAGGCTGTCAAATCCTTTGTTGACAACGTTTCCATGGAAACCAAGTTTCAGGAAATGTGCCAATCTGTGCCTACGAACAAGGCCCCAACGTGTTTGTTGAATCTCTGCGAGAAATTGTTCCTTGTGATGCGGAGTTATTACATTTTAGTGAATTGGTATAACAAAAATGAGGAATCTAGTAATTCTGGTAATGTCTGTGATATTGAGAAGAATGTCAGTCGGGAATACATTAAGCAGAAGTTAAAAGGAGGTCTCATAAGAATCTGGCATGATGTGCAAAGCAAAGTATCAATGTTCCTGAAAAGTTCTGGTTTAGAAGAATATCCATTTGAAAAGTTTATCCAAATGCTGGGAATTCTACGGAAATTGACTCAAGTGGCTGAAGTTTTCTGTGGAGACACGTCCGATCTCCTGCAGGACTTTATTAAAACTCAAAGTGTTGCATATATAAAGAATTACCACAAGGGACGTATGGAGGAATTGAAGCTCTTCTTAGAAAACGAAGGATGGGAGCAGTGTCCCGTCAAATCCACTTTTACAGTACTGCATTTACAGGAATTCAAACAATTTAAGAAATATTTCAAGCCCAAAACAGATATTGGAAAAAGTTCACAATCATCATCATCTGTACATTCTTTAGATGATAGCGTATACATCTCTAAATACTTTGGACAAACAACAAGAACGCCATTCGAGATATTTCGAAACGAAAACGTTACTAATGATGACATATTTGGATTAGAACCAGAATCGGATGTTAGTGAGGAATCTGATGATGAACCTGATGAATTGAAAAGAGATTTCGTTGAAGACGCCGAAGTAAAGGAGAGTCCGTCGAAAGTGTCCAATAGTGTAATAGTCACAAACACAACTCTATCGGTGCTAAGAAATTGCGGGCAGTACTTGCAAATTTCAAGATATCTACCACAAATTGCCTTAGAAGTGATAATGCTGATGAACCAGCTATTCGACTACTATTTCTTCACAGTGCACCTTTTCTTCACATCTGACCTGGAGGTTGCTTCCAGCACGTTATATACCCCGAAATTGAACGGTGTTTTAAAAAGAATCTCGACTTTAGAAGAGAATTTCGCAATACCAAAATTACCTGAAAATTTAGAAAAAACAGAAGCAAATTTGCACGGATTAAGCGAACGTATAGTCGGTGTTGAGAGCCTAATTTTCTTAGCGAAACAATTTGAGACGCTCCACCCATATTTAGAGACAATAGTCGCGCAGCATCAAAGAATGATTCTAGAACATTTCCGGAATAACACTTTGAGGGTGGTGGGTGATTTGCGAATGCCCGCATACATGTGTTCGGCGTCGAAAGCTGTCGATGCCCGGTCAGCTCTTATCGGGATATCCCAAGTCAGATGGGATGTTAAGACAGTTGCTGGTGAACATAGTCCATACGTGGATATGATTGTTAGGAAGATACAAGTGTTTGCACTGCGTTTGGAGAACATATCCCAAAAGGTTACCCTAAACATCGACATTGTTAATGGGATTTGGGGTATGGTGGCTAAGTTTATTGTGCATCTATTGGTTGAGGGTTTCTCTAATGCGTCAAAATGCTCGAACGGTGGTAGGGGGTTGATGCAATTGGATTATAGGCAGCTGTTTGTGAAGTTGGAGAAGATTTCTGGCTTGAAACCGATTCCATATCAGGATTATGTGGATAGGTATGTTAAAGCGTACTATTTGCCACGGGATGAGTTGGAAGTGTTTGTTAGGGATAGGACTGAATATTCAAATAAGCATTTGATTGCGTTAGTCGGGTGTGCTTGTGAAAATAAAAGGGATAGACAGGCGTTGCTGGGTGTTTTAGAAGGGAGGGAAGGAACATAAATTCATGTAAGGTTTGGTGTTTGTATGGAGAAGTGTTTGTATGGAGAAGTGTTTGTATAGTAATTTTTAATACTTGGAATAATGTGTTCGCCTCACTTTGAAATGACCTGTGTAACATTGGGACCGACTTCTAAATTTCAAGGCTTAGAGATCTCAGTATCTCTTTCTATGTTTGAGTTTTCTTTTATAGAGGAAGGTAATACCGCCGCCAATGGACACTTTCAATGCCTCTCGCGAGTGCTTGGCCGGCCTTTTAATAATTGGTTCGCTCCTTTATTGAAGGACCCAAAGTCGAATTGGTTTTAGTTTAAAGATATCACCTATATTATTTTGTCTGAAATACACAGCTATGTGATGTTTATTTTAAGATCAAAAACACTTGTCATCAATAAAATTTGGTTTAATTAAAAATTTATAGTTGAAGGATCTTAAATTGGAATCTCAAATATTCACCAACACATTCATAAAAAATAATATAAAAAATATATCAGATCAATTGCACTTATCAATGAAGTACTCTTTGTCTCTCTCTATCAAATTGCGTTTACGCTATGAGGAAACGAGACAGGAGTAGATAGTTAAAACGGTTTGGTTTCTCATGTGTTTCTCCTTAATTTTCGTTGGACCTACTTAAAAATCTAATGTATGACATTCTTAAGTGGTTACCGCACAATGCACTTGTACTAGTTTCGATTCCCGAGAAAACACGCAAAGAATCTCACGTCTTACCACAGATTAGCAGTTAATAACTAGAGGTGATTAATAGGAGATGACTGATAGTCAAGTTCATTGCCGCTGATGTATGATAATCTATGTATATTGTGTCACAAAAATATAGTTTGTAAAATTAGATTGTAAGTAAAATAATATATATAATAATATGTATATAATGTGAATTATGCAGAAATCAAATTAAAAAGACATTAAATTATTATGTAACTTTTGTTTCGATTTATTCTAACCTCGAAAATAAAATAAATAATAGTTTAAAAAAACCTAAAAAAAACACGCTTTTAATGCACATCAAACTAAAAAGTGAAAAATAATTCCTAATTTAGGCTGAAAATGGTAATGAACAAAAAATACTGGTTTTATTGTGAAAAAGCGTGAGGCGCTCTGTGCCATATTCGAGCAACCCACGCTTTTTCACAATAATACCTTTATTTATTTTTTAGTTAAATTTTTTTCATTTTTTTTGGTATTATTGCATTGTCATCGATCTTTGGCAGGTGCGCAAAGTTTGAATTAAATCTGTCCGTTAAAAGTGGGTGTCAAAATCAAGTCCGAAGGAGTCGGTTACTTACATACATACATACAAGCTAATATAAAGCGTGTAAAAATAACCCGAATTAAGTTAGGTCGCGGTTATTGTATGGATATGTTCAAATAAAACACTTTGAAGCTGCGTAACAACTGGCTTTAATTTCTTAAAACATGAACGTATAACTAAGATATCATTATGGGTAGTGGGGTTGCACTATGGGTTAGCAAAAAACTAACTTGACTTTTTGAAGATCTCGTAAATCTAACATTTGATAATGGACATTATCAGAAACGAGAATGTAAAATTACAACTTATAAGGGTGGGAAAAAGTAAAGGGCTCATCATATTGGCTTCAAGTTGCGATTTTAAATATTAACTAAAATATATATGTAAACTAGCTGACCCGGCAAACGTTGTTTTGCCATGTATATTATTTCTAGGAAACATTTTTTAGTTCAATAATAAATAATAAAAATATCTATTTACTTTAATAAAAATAGGGGTTGTATACTGTATAATAAAAAATTAGGGGTTTGAATGATAGATAGTAGCCGGTTCTTAGACTTACTGAATAAGCATAAACAATTTTATAAGAATCGGTCGAGCCGTTTCGGAGGAGTATGGAAACGAACATTGTGACAGGAGAATTTTATATATATAGAGATGTTTCCCTCTTCCTCTTCTTTTGGTTCTCCTTACAGTCGGTTTTCGTAACAGTTTTTAGTTCCCGCATTTTTATCTTCATTAAGTTAAAAAAATATCTCTCTACCTATACTATTCCGTAAAGCTGATAAAAAAATGCGTAATTTAACTTCGAGCTACATTCCCAAACTAGCACTTAGTTCTTTCGACCAATTGAGGCTAATAGTATGTTTATGAATTCAACTGTCAGTCGTATTTAAATTCACGGTCCTATCATGAACAAAAGTAAAAGAAATATTGAAAGTTTTAGTAGTTTCATACAAAATACATAGGGCTTGAATCTTTAACTACCTAGACGGTTTAATCTTTTACATTGACGACAAAAACCCAATTAGTCTTATTGGACCGTTTAAACTAAAGTACTCTGCGTCAATTTGTATTTAATCTATGATTGAAACGGTTTAATAAGACTTTGTTGATTAATAACGGATTAATGCTTATATTTTGGTTCTGTGCTAGTTATTTATGAAACTTACATGTGTTTTAGTTATGCTATTACCGTTTTTCTACTTATTGCTGTACTATTAGTGTATTTAAGTAGTAATATTATATTTATATCGTAGTTGAGTTTTGTAAACGAAATAGATAATATCGATAAAAAATTACGTTAAGGGACGATACCAGCCCAGGAGAAACCTACTACTAATCTACGTAAAAAACATGATAAAGATTGTTTTATTTCATTTACGCCTTAGGAAATAAAGCCAAAAATGTATTTTCCTTGGCTATTTTAGCTTCTTGCTTATTCATAGATATTATGTATGTAGTATGTGATCTGTGGTTGGTGACAGACGGCACTCGGCAGCCGGCAGGTGTGAGGTTAGTTGGTTTCAGTGTTGCCAATTTAGCGACTTTGTCGCTAGATTAAGCGACATTTTAACATGAAAAGCGAGATTTTATTTTATTTTATTTTATTATGATTTATTAGCGACTAAAATAATTTAGCGACATTTCTGGCGCCTTTTCAGACTTGTTTTTTTTTTAATATAATAATATTTGAGATGATTTTAGCCTAACAGGCTTTGTAAACGCGCTACTACTTAGTGGTCTCTTGTATGTTCCATAACCCCGATGTTATTGCCAATAACATTAACCTTATATTAGCTCAGTTAAAGTCGACTTATCATAAAATTTTTGGTACCATGAATTTAATCAAATCAAAACTACGCAATCGTATGGGGCTAACAATACTGAATTCTATTATAATGATCAAATGTTCCTTAAAACGAATGAACAAAAAATGTTTTGGCTACGTGTTACCATCAGATGTCATAAGACTTATTGGAACCAATAAATCCTACTCATTTAAGAGTAACAGTAATTCACAAACCTCGACCTCAACATCCGGGCAACTTCCTGGAAATAGTAGATTTATGTGTTGCCCTTTGTCAGGGGCCAATAATTTGGTTAGAATAGGGTTAAATTATTTATTTAAGTTTTGATTGAAGATTTTTTTAATTACATAATATGTACATATTATTAATAATATGTTTTACATTGCTTTATAAAAAATGTAGTCACTGAAAGTCATCGTCCTATCATTACCTAACGAGATACTTATCGGGATAGCCCAAAAGGGGGAGCTCGTTTATGCGAAAAAAGAATATAATACCTAATTTTTTTAGGTTTTTCTTCATACCAAACAAACTTTTATCATCTAGCGACTTTTTAACCTTCGGTCTAGCAACATTTGATTTAATCGAGTTGGCAACACTGTTTGTTTGGTTTATAGTTTATACACGCCTGAGCCTGACGCCATCAAAAAAACCTCACGCCATTACGATTTTCGAGTTTCGACCTTCATCTTTGTTTTCTTATTAATTCTTTATCTAAAGTTATTTTTGTTTCAATTTTCAATGTTTCAAACAAAATTGTAATCTCGACGATTTGTGTTGTGTTTTGTTCACAATTTTGCTTGCTGGTGGTGTTTTTAGTTAGTTAGGTTGAGTAAATCTAAGAACTAAGTTGTTCACACACTTTTATTAGGATTATTTTTCTTTCCAAGGTCCACGTGTGATTTGCACAAATTTCTCGTAGTGAACAATTGGAAGTTTGACAATCTCAAACAGCTTATGTTTTGCGTCTTCGTCGTATCTTTTGTACTTCTTCGTCCTTGGTTTTTGGAAGCACAGTCATCTGGAATGAAATATGTTTTGGTATGGAATTTCATTTGATAAGCATTTTAGGGTCAATCTTGGTTATTAGATAACATGTTGTATGATGTGACGGCACAGCATTATTAACTTAAGTATACATTTTTTAAGTTGAAAATGTTTACAAAGCGGCCAGTCAATACAATGGTTTTATATTGTTTTGCAAGTGACCAAGGGAAATACTCAGAACAGGGGAGAGGTAACATGTGCAGGGGGAATACTGTATGAATGGGGAAGATAAATATGTACAAAAACGGTTATCTTTGAGATGGTTCTTACTTTTCCTTTCCATCAAAACAAACATGAATCTACTATCAATAGAACATAAATAATGAAACAAAACAACTTCTGTTTTGCACAACAGTCTTAACAACACTTTTTTTCTTCTAAAACCTGTGTTCAAAGACATCTATGGATTCATTAAAAGTATGAACAATACACTGCTCTCTCAGTTTTAAGTTAGGAGTATGTAGATCTTTTGTAACCTGATCTGAAGTGATAAAAGAAAAATCACTTTCCTGCGACAGAAGTGTTGTAATGCATAGTGAAAAGCCGTGAAGAGTGGCTACAACCATAAGAACGATGCTGAGGGCGTTTTCTGCTCCAGAGCATCTGTTGAACTTGTCCTTGGGCGATGGTGATGATCTTGGTTTTGATCTTCCTATTCCAGTCTCTTGTCTTAATTATACTTCGCTTATTGATTAAGAAACTTGTGACTACTACTTAAATTTTATAGTAAATAAAATGCAACTAAAAGATAATTTGATACTTACTGTCGCCTTGCCTAATTTTGTCAAATTTACAATTATAAAATAAAATAGCCTTTATTACTGTAAGTTTTAAAGTTAGTATATATAAATTAAAATGAAAAAATATCCCTAATTACAGTGTGCCTTTCGGCAAAGGCCTCCTCCAATTCTTTCCACTGTGTTCTGTCCAAGGCGACTCTCCTCCAGTTTGGACCTGCTGTCAGTTTTAGCTCGTCCTCCCATCGTCTGTATTGACGTCCTCTACTTCTCTTGCCGTTACGTGGATACCACTGTGTGACGATGTTGCTCCATTTGTTCTTTGAAGAAAATGGCGTCCGGCCAGGGTTCACAACCGTACGATAATTATCGTACATTTGCGATAATTTCATAACTACGTACGATGTACAATGGTACATGACTGTCGTACGCAGATTGTACGATAATTTCCAGTCTGATAAAAAATTTGATGATTACACAGATAGCCCAATAACAATTACAGTTTTTAGTGTCGGTGCCATCTATGGGCTTATTTTTCTATTAGGAACTTATGCTGTCACAAGGCAACTACAGCAGATGAACAAAGCGTTAATGTACAAACACAAAAACGCATCAGAATGCACAGCCAAAAAATTCACGATTTGTATGGTGACGCAGATTTGGAAGTCTTCGATAACATTTTAATACCTAACGAATTTTAAGTGATAAAAATAATATGCGATGTTTACGGACAATAGGTATATCACTTAAAGCGAACACCATATTGTTCAACGAGAAAATATTGCGTATTTTTGTTCCTCTTTGACGGAAGAGATTGATTTTTTTTTTTTGTTCAATTTGAAAAACACAAGTTTACAAGATTTAAACTATAAATCGTTTGCAACATTTTATTTTCACGTTTCATATGATTTTTTAAAGTATTTTTAGCCATTTTCCTGACTGTACGATAATTTATCGTATATGGATCACATATACGATAATTTTACGGCCCTGGTACGATAACTGCCTGGCTTCAGGTTGTGAACACTGCGTCCGGCAGTCAAAAGTACAACATACGCAAAACTACTCTGCTACAAATCATTGAATAAAAAATATTTATAAGAAGTGATAAGTGCTAAAAGTGAGTGAAACACAACTAATAACTGGTGGAGCATCAAAATCAGTATCAATACTTTGTGTTTCAAGATTAAATCAACAAGAAAACACCTAAAAGCGTATCAACGCATTGTTATTGTAGTGATTAATTTTTTCTTCTTTTCCCAAATTGGCAATTCGAAGCTGATGGTCAAAGTCACCGTTTCAACCATTTAATGTTATTTCCACAACATACAGTGAATCGGTACAGTTTTATGAAAGTAATAATTAACACGTAAATAAGTGACTCATCATCATTTTAACAATTTGACATCTATCATAACAAGACAACAATAAAAAAAAAGGGTTGCCAACTCAAAAATTAAAATTTCCCCATAGAAAATTCATAAATGCAATAGTTGTGAAAATAAAGAGGTAGCAGTATATATATAAAAAAAAATACTAGAAAACCACCAAAAACAGAGAAACAAAAACACAATGGATCTTCAAGTAAAATTAATATTAGAAAAAATGGAAGAAATGAAAATTGATTTTAAAAAACAAACTGAAGAGTTGGCAGAAAAATTTAACAGGAACCTTATAAATGTTATTGACGAAAAACTAAAACCAATGAGAGAAGAAAACTATTTCCTTAAATAACCTCAAAGAAAAAATGTATTGGATTTGAATCGCAATAGGTCCGCCTCGCGAGTTTTTGCTGTAGTTCTTGTTCGCTATTGTTCTCTTTTTGATAAACTATTTCCTTAAATAGCCTCGAAGAAAAAAATCTAATGGATTTAAATCGCAATAGGTCCGTCTCGACCAATCCACCGGTTGGGGAGTGCTCGTACAAATGATCTCTCTCTCTCTGCCCGAGCGTAGTGGCGATGGGCGCCGTCGTGTTGCAGCCACATTTCTGCTATAATAGCAGATGCTTCTGGAACTTCAACTTCGTTAAGAATATTCCATTCATGCAGCACCAACTGCTGGCCAATTATACCAGCCATGCTTAAACCAAACGATAGTCGAATCGATCATTTCTTATGATATGGGGGTTCACTCTGGAGTATAGGTAATGGATATTGAATACTATTCTTCTAAAATTTGACTCATCCGCCCATTTGTTGAAAAATTGCGGATCCTCTGTGTTATCGTAGCATCTCTCTGCAATCTCTTGCTCTAGGTTCATAGTCACCGGGCAGCAAAGCTTGCACTCTCTGCACGTGATAGGCATGATATTTGTTTCTTTTAATGATATGTTGCACCGTCGATCTTGGAATCCCGAAATTACGGGATATTTGGCGTTGCCTAATTCAGGATCCAATCTTAATTCTATCACTACTTCATCGTCATTTTTAAATCGCAGCACCAGACCATCTGTCTGCTCTCAGAGCATGCTGACCGGGTAAGACTCCCTCCATGTATGAAATATGTACGCACATAAAGATCCTGTAGTCCGTGTATTATTGCCAAAGAATCTTCTTTTTTCATAACATTTTATATTAATATTACTAATCAAATATTAAACCAAACTAATACTAATCAACCCAAGGTGACTCTCCACCTCCAGTTCGTATCAGACTAAGGTAGGGGTTAGTGTGGCAAGATGGGGTACTTAAGCTCTAAAGATCAATAATATAAAAAAATACATAGTGAAACAATTGAAACATAGTGTTCAGCGTTTTTCTTTTTCTGGGCGATGACTTCTAATTTTTGTTTGTAGGGGTAAGACGTGATAATTGCTATTTTTCCACGCTTTTTAGCAACACGAGAGGATCTATTAGGCTCTCCATATGTCATTTCTGCAACTTAGCAATTCAGGTCTTCCTTCAGGGCCGCATACCCAGCAATACCAATGGCAACGCTCTAGTCCACGTATCATCGTGGCATGTTAGGGCGGCTTTAAGTTGCCGGTGAAATCGCTCAATCATGCCGTTTGCGCAGGGATGGTAAGCAGTGGTGCTTTTACGCCTTGTGGCAAACCTTAGTATCAGACGATGGATAAGATCCGACTCGAACTGCGTGCCCTGGTCGGTTGTCAAAACAGCTGGGACACCGAAGCGTGGACTCCATTCACGGGTGAACGTTTCAGCTATTTCCTCAGCGGTGATAGAAAACATAGGCCAAGCTTCAGGCCACCCGGTCACTCTATCTATGGCTGTGAGGAGGTAACGGTACCCGTTACTGAAAGGGAGAGGTCAAACGATGTCAATGTGCACATGTAAAAATCGTCCCGATGGCAACTTAAACTCTCCTGTCGGCGCGGCGCTGCACGGCGAAAAGGAGGTGTTAAATAGGGACGCGTTTTCCCAGTTGAGACGTCACAAATAATAGAAATATCTGTTCCAGGAATTTTAGTCTTAGATAGTTGAAGACCTGAGTCAGTTGAAACTAAGATGGTAGAGAGCTCTGGATCAGACTCTTGGGACTTTGAAAGAGCTTCAAATTCTTGTTCAATCGATATTGCCTCTATGCGTGACATTGCGTCAGCTACTACATTTTCTTTTCCATTTACATGTCTGATATCAGTCGTGAATTGAGAAATAAATGAAAGCTGGTTAAGTTGTACCGGGGAAAGGTTTTCTCGGCGCTGGGAAAATGAATAAATCAACGGCTTATGATCCATATAAATAGTGGCATGTTGTGCTTCCAGAATATGTCGAAAATGTTGGATCGCTTCATACACACCAAGCAGTTCACGGTGGTATGCTGGCCAAACTGACTGTCGTGTTGTTAATTTCTTACTACAGATAGCGAGTGGCTGCCAACTATCTCCAACTAGCTGCTTTAGACATGCATCTAAGTGATTTGAAGATGCATTTGAGAACCGTCCTTAAGGTGCGTCAACTGCAGGATGAGCCTAGAGAGTAGCTGTTGGGAGGTGAACTTTGCATCGTTCAAAAGCTAGTTCTAATTCTGGCGTCCATGGAATTGGTTTAGAGCCTTTTAAATTTGATTCTGTCAAAACGTTAACCAAAGGCGCTTGGAAATCAGCCGCTTTTGGAAGAAATCGTCGAAAAAAATTGACCATTCCTAGAAACTTTCGCTACACCGTCGCTACGGAGACAAAAACCGTACCATTTATGGGATGTACAATGATAAATTTATGAACCATATCATTAATACTAAGCATGTGTCAATTGAAGCCTCGAAATTTACATGCATTTTTCGTGACTCGATGCTTTTTTCTATTAAAACAGCAATTTTTTCTTCTGGCACTTGTGTTTTCTTTCGTTTAGGAGGACGTATTTCAGTGGCTTCGGTTACATTGGCGCTTAGTTGACTTGTCTCCTCACTTTGCCTTTCATTCTGTTCTTCAATATTAGTTGTAGTGTCGGTAACAGGGTTCACAACCGTACGATAATTATCGTACTTTTGCGATAATTTCATAACTACGTACGATGTACGATGGTACATGACTATCGTACGCAGATTGTACGATAATTTCCAGTCTGATAAAAAATTTGATGATTACACAGATAGCCCAATAACAATTACAGTTTTTAGTGTCAGTGCCATCTATTGGCTTATTTTTCTATTAGGAACTTATGGTGTCACAAGGCAACTTCAGCAGATGAACAAAGCGTTAATGTACAAACACAAAAACGCATCAGAATGCACAGCCAAAAAATTCACGATTTGTATGGTGACGCAGATTAGGAAGTCTACGATAACATTTTAATACCTAACGAATTTTAAGTGATATAAATAATATGCGATGTAAAATGAACGAGAAAATATTGTGTATTTTTGTTCCTCTTTGACGGAAGAGATTGAATTATTATTATTTTTTTCAATTTGAAAAACACACGTTTACAAGATTTAAACTATAAATCGTTTGCAACATTTTATTTTCACGTTTCATATGATTTTTTAAAGTATTTTTAGCCATTTTCCTGACGGTACGATAATTTATCGTATATGGACCACATATACGATAATTTTACGGCCCTGGTACGATAACTGCCTGGCTTCAGGTTGTGAACACTGGTCGGTAACGATTCGAAAACGATGCGCCCAAATTTGGGGAGGAGGGGGGGGGGAGGGATGTAGTAATCACCCCCACAAATTTTGCGCGGCGGAAACAAAAATTAAATTTTTTTTTTACCTGGGGAAACCCACTTACGGGCCCCCACGCCTGGGCAAGTGTGTGAATGGCGCGGGGGGTGTGGGGGCCAAGGTCGTAAAATGCGATGACCCCATACCCACTAAAACCACCAGGGCCCAATCCATAGTGCATGTAGAACCGGGTCGTGGTAGTAGCCAGTAGGCCTCTATCCACTTCAACCGCTCTTAAGCAGTAGTAAATGAAAAAAAAAAAGAAACGTAAGCAAAACAAAATAGCAAAATAAGCAGTATAGCAAAATAAGCAGTATAGCATAATAAACAGTATAAGCAAAATAAGCAGTATAGCAAAGTGTTATTTTAATTTACAGATATATTTAATTGCTATAAGTAGCTCCTCAAAGGGGTCTTTTTTATATTTCTTATTGTTTCGCCGCCATAAATATTCGTATAAATGATCAGTGAAATTTTCTGTATTATTATAATTATAATTGTCTTTCTTAAAAAA
Source organism: Pieris melete (assembly GCA_963693345.1). NCBI lineage: Eukaryota > Metazoa > Arthropoda > Insecta > Lepidoptera > Pieridae > Pieris > Pieris melete. The sequence goes on along the minus strand of CAVNZK010000368.1, from coordinate 947,262 downwards.
TCTCTTAACTGCTCTCCATTGAGACTCGATTCTTTGAGTATGTGTTCCATCTTCAGCCACAAAGGGGTTGGCTGGATCCGAGTGGTTGACCTTCTTATGAAGGTATCCATGCTCAGACAAGCAATCATATGCTCGCCAGAAGTCAGTGTGGATGGTCGTGCCAACTTCTACGTGTTTCTGTAATAGAGGAACTAATACTTCCGCTGAGCGAATATTATCTGAGCACACTTCCAATCTCAGATCTTCTGAATTGTCTTCAATCATACCAAGGACCCATTTTTAGACGCCATTAAACGACTAAAACCACCAGGGCTCAATACATAGCCATAGCATGTTTAGAGCAGTAAAAAAGTAAAATAAATTAACAAATGAAATGAAAGCAAAACAAAAGCAAAATGAGCAATATAGCAAAATAACAAATTGCTCAGTCAGTGTTTAATTTATAGACATATTTGATAGCTCTAAGTAGTCTAAGTAATGGGTCTTTTTTATATTTTATATTGTTTCGCCGCCATAGGTATTCGCATAAATGATCAGTGAAATTTTCTGTATTATTATAATAATTATAATTGTCTTTCTTAAAAATCTCTTAACTGCTCTCCATTGAGACTCGATTCTTTGAGTATGTGTTCCATCTTCAGCCACAAAGGGGTTGTCTGGATCCGAGTGGTTGACCTTCTTATGAAGGTATCCATGCTCAGACAAGCAATCATATGCTCGCCAGAAGTCAGTGTGGATGGTCGTGCCAACTTCTACGTGTTTCTGTAATAGAGGAACTAATACTTCCGCTGAGCGAATATTATCTGAGCACACTTCCAATCTCAGATCTTCTGAATTGTCTTCAATCATACCAAGGCCCCATTTTTAGACGCCATTAAACGACTAAAACCACCAGGGCTCAATACATAGCCATAGCATGTTTAGAGCAGTAAAAAAGTAAAATAAATTAACAAATGAAATGAAAGCAAAACAAAAGCAAAATGAGCAATATAGCAAAATAACAAATTGCTCAGTCAGTGTTTAATTTAAAGACATATTTGATAGCTCTAAGTAGTCTAAGTAATGGGTCTTTTTTATATTTTATATTGATTCGCCGCCATAGGTATTCGTATAAATGATCAGTGAAATTTTCTGTATTATTATAATAATTATAATTGTCTTTCTTAAAAATCTCTTAACTGCTCTCCATTGAGACTCGATTCTTTGAGTATGTGTTCCATCTTCAGCCACAAAGGGGTTGTCTGGATCCGAGTGGTTGACCTCTTATGAAGGTATCCATGCTCAGACAAGCAATCATATGCTCGCCAGAAGTCAGTGTGGATGGTCGTGCCAACTTCTACGTGTTTCTGTAATAGAGGAACTAATACTTCCGCTGAGCGAATATTATCTGAGCACACTTCCAATCTCAGATCTTCTGAATTGTCTTCAATCATACCAAGGACCCATTTTTAGACGCCATTAAACGACTAAAACCACCAGGGCTCAATACATAGCCATAGCATGTTTAGAGCAGTAAAAAAGTAAAATAAATTAACAAATGAAATGAAAGCAAAACAAAAGCAAAATGAGCAATATAGCAAAATAACAAATTGCTCAGTCAGTGTTTAATTTATAGACATATTTGATAGCTCTAAGTAGTCTAAGTAATGGGTCTTTTTTATATTTTATATTGTTTCGCCGCCATAGGTATTCGCATAAATGATCAGTGAAATTTTCTGTATTATTATAATAATTATAATTGTCTTTCTTAAAAATCTCTTAACTGCTCTCCATTGAGACTCGATTCTTTGAGTATGTGTTCCATCTTCAGCCACAAAGGGGTTGTCTGGATCCGAGTGGTTGACCTTCTTATGAAGGTATCCATGCTCAGACAAGCAATCATATGCTCGCCAGAAGTCAGTGTGGATGGTCGTGCCAACTTCTACGTGTTTCTGTAATAGAGGAACTAATACTTCCGCTGAGCGAATATTATCTGAGCACACTTCCAATCTCAGATCTTCTGAATTGTCTTCAATCATACCAAGGACCCATTTTTAGACGCCATTAAACGACTAAAACCACCAGGGCTCAATACATAGCCATAGCATGTTTAGAGCAGTAAAAAAGTAAAATAAATTAACAAATGAAATGAAAGCAAAACAAAAGCAAAATGAGCAATATAGCAAAATAACAAATTGCTCAGTCAGTGTTTAATTTATAGACATATTTGATAGCTCTAAGTAGTCTAAGTAATGGGTCTTTTTTATATTTTATATTGTTTCGCCGCCATAGGTATTCGCATAAATGATCAGTGAAATTTTCTGTATTATTATAATAATTATAATTGTCTTTCTTAAAAATCTCTTAACTGCTCTCCATTGAGACTCGATTCTTTGAGTATGTGTTCCATCTTCAGCCACAAAGGGGTTGTCTGGATCCGAGTGGTTGACTTCTTATGAAGGTATCCATGCTCAGACAAGCAATCATATGCTCGCCAGAAGTCAGTGTGGATGGTCGTGCCAACTTCTACGTGTTTCTGTAATAGAGGAACTAATACTTCCGCTGAGCGAATATTATCTGAGCACACTTCCAATCTCAGATCTTCTGAATTGTCTTCAATCATACCAAGGACCCATTTTTAGACGCCATTAAACGACTAAAACCACCAGGGCTCAATACATAGCCATAGCATGTTTAGAGCAGTAAAAAAGTAAAATAAATTAACAAATGAAATGAAAGCAAAACAAAAGCAAAATGAGCAATATAGCAAAATAACAAATTGCTCAGTCAGTGTTTAATTTATAGACATATTTGATAGCTCTAAGTAGTCCTAAGTAATGGGTCTTTTTTATATTTTATATTGTTTCGCCGCCATAGGTATTCGCATAAATGATCAGTGAAATTTTCTGTATTATTATAATAATTATAATTGTCTTTCTTAAAAATCTCTTAACTGCTCTCCATTGAGACTCGATTCTTTGAGTATGTGTTCCATCTTCAGCCACAAAGGGGTTGTCTGGATCCGAGTGGTTGACCTTCTTATGAAGGTATCCATGCTCAGACAAGCAATCATATGCTCGCCAGAAGTCAGTGTGGATGGTCGTGCCAACTTCTACGTGTTTCTGTAATAGAGGAACTAATACTTCCGCTGAGCGAATATTATCTGAGCACACTTCCAATCTCAGATCTTCTGAATTGTCTTCAATCATACCAAGGACCCATTTTTAGACGCCATTAAACGACTAAAACCACCAGGGCTCAATACATAGCCATAGCATGTTTAGAGCAGTAAAAAAGTAAAATAAATTAACAAATGAAATGAAAGCAAAACAAAAGCAAAATGAGCAATATAGCAAAATAACAAATTGCTCAGTCAGTGTTTAATTTATAGACATATTTGATAGCTCTAAGTAGTCTAAGTAATGGGTCTTTTTTATATTTTATATTGTTTCGCCGCCATAGGTATTCGCATAAATGATCAGTGAAATTTTCTGTATTATTATAATAATTATAATTGTCTTTCTTAAAAATCTCTTAACTGCTCTCCATTGAGACTCGATTCTTTGAGTATGTGTTCCATCTTCAGCCACAAAGGGGTTGTCTGGATCCGAGTGGTTGACCCTCTTATGAAGGTATCCATGCTCAGACAAGCAATCATATGCTCGCCAGAAGTCAGTGTGGATGGTCGTGCCAACTTCTACGTGTTTCTGTAATAGAGGAACTAATACTTCCGCTGAGCGAATATTATCTGAGCACACTTCCAATCTCAGATCTTCTGAATTGTCTTCAATCATACCAAGGCCCCATTTTTAGACGCCATTAAACGACTAAAACCACCAGGGCTCAATACATAGCCATAGCATGTTTAGAGCAGTAAAAAAGTAAAATAAATTAACAAATGAAATGAAAGCAAAACAAAAGCAAAATGAGCAATATAGCAAAATAACAAATTGCTCAGTCAGTGTTTAATTTATAGACATATTTGATAGCTCTAAGTAGTCTAAGTAATGGGTCTTTTTTATATTTTATATTGTTTCGCCGCCATAGGTATTCGCATAAATGATCAGTGAAATTTTCTGTATTATTATAATAATTATAATTGTCTTTCTTAAAAATCTCTTAACTGCTCTCCATTGAGACTCGATTCTTTGAGTATGTGTTCCATCTTCAGCCACAAAGGGGTTGTCTGGATCCGAGTGGTTGACCTTCTTATGAAGGTATCCATGCTCAGACAAGCAATCATATGCTCGCCAGAAGTCAGTGTGGATGGTCGTGCCAACTTCTACGTGTTTCTGTAATAGAGGAACTAATACTTCCGCTGAGCGAATATTATCTGAGCACACTTCCAATCTCAGATCTTCTGAATTGTCTTCAATCATACCAAGGACCCATTTTTAGACGCCATTAAACGACTAAAACCACCAGGGCTCAATACATAGCCATAGCATGTTTAGAGCAGTAAAAAAGTAAAATAAATTAACAAATGAAATGAAAGCAAAACAAAAGCAAAATGAGCAATATAGCAAAATAACAAATTGCTCAGTCAGTGTTTAATTTATAGACATATTTGATAGCTCTAAGTAGTCTAAGTAATGGGTCTTTTTTATATTTTATATTGTTTCGCCGCCATAGGTATTCGCATAAATGATCAGTGAAATTTTCTGTATTATTATAATAATTATAATTGTCTTTCTTAAAAATCTCTTAACTGCTCTCCATTGAGACTCGATTCTTTGAGTATGTGTTCCATCTTCAGCCACAAAGGGGTTGTCTGGATCCGAGTGGTTGACCTTCTTATGAAGGTATCCATGCTCAGACAAGCAATCATATGCTCGCCAGAAGTCAGTGTGGATGGTCGTGCCAACTTCTACGTGTTTCTGTAATAGAGGAACTAATACTTCCGCTGAGCGAATATTATCTGAGCACACTTCCAATCTCAGATCTTCTGAATTGTCTTCAATCATACCAAGGCCCCATTTTTAGACGCCATTAAACGACTAAAACCACCAGGGCTCAATACATAGCCATAGCATGTTTAGAGCAGTAAAAAAGTAAAATAAATTAACAAATGAAATGAAAGCAAAACAAAAGCAAAATGAGCAATATAGCAAAATAACAAATTGCTCAGTCAGTGTTTAATTTATAGACATATTTGATAGCTCTAAGTAGTCTAAGTAATGGGTCTTTTTTATATTTTATATTGTTTCGCCGCCATAGGTATTCGCATAAATGATCAGTGAAATTTTCTGTATTATTATAATAATTATAATTGTCTTTCTTAAAAATCTCTTAACTGCTCTCCATTGAGACTCGATTCTTTGAGTATGTGTTCCATCTTCAGCCACAAAGGGGTTGTCTGGATCCGAGTGGTTGACCTTCTTATGAAGGTATCCATGCTCAGACAAGCAATCATATGCTCGCCAGAAGTCAGTGTGGATGGTCGTGCCAACTTCTACGTGTTTCTGTAATAGAGGAACTAATACTTCCGCTGAGCGAATATTATCTGAGCACACTTCCAATCTCAGATCTTCTGAATTGTCTTCAATCATACCAAGGCCCCATTTTTAGACGCCATTAAACGACTAAAACCACCAGGGCTCAATACATAGCCATAGCATGTTTAGAGCAGTAAAAAAGTAAAATAAATTAACAAATGAAATGAAAGCAAAACAAAAGCAAAATGAGCAATATAGCAAAATAACAAATTGCTCAGTCAGTGTTTAATTTATAGACATATTTGATAGCTCTAAGTAGTCTAAGTAATGGGTCTTTTTTATATTTTATATTGTTTCGCCGCCATAGGTATTCGCATAAATGATCAGTGAAATTTTCTGTATTATTATAATAATTATAATTGTCTTTCTTAAAAATCTCTTAACTGCTCTCCATTGAGACTCGATTCTTTGAGTATGTGTTCCATCTTCAGCCACAAAGGGGTTGTCTGGATTCGAGTGGTTGACCTTCTTATGTAGGTATCCATGCTCAGACAAGCAATCATATGCTCGCCAGAAGTCGGTGTCGACTTCTACGTGTTTCTGTATTAGAGGAACTAATACTTCCGCAAAGCGAATATTATCTGAGCACACTTCCAATCTCAGATCTTCTGAATTGTCTTCAATCATACCAAGGACCCATTTTTAGACGCCATTAAACGACTAAAACCACCAGGGCTCAATACATAGCCATAGCATGTTTAGAGCAGTAAAAAAGTAAAATAAATTAACAAATGAAATGAAAGCAAAACAAAAGCAAAATGAGCAATATAGCAAAATAACAAATTGCTCAGTCAGTGTTTAATTTATAGACATATTTGATAGCTCTAAGTAGTCTAAGTAATGGGTCTTTTTTATATTTTATATTGTTTCGCCGCCATAGGTATTCGCATAAATGATCAGTGAAATTTTCTGTATTATTATAATAATTATAATTGTCTTTCTTAAAAATCTCTTAACTGCTCTCCATTGAGACTCGATTCTTTGAGTATGTGTTCCATCTTCAGCCACAAAGGGGTTGTCTGGATCCGAGTGGTTGACTTTCTTATGAAGGTATCCATGCTCAGACAAGCAATCATATGCTCGCCAGAAGTCAGTGTGGATGGTCGTGCCAACTTCTACGTGTTTCTGTAATAGAGGAACTAATACTTCCGCTGAGCGAATATTATCTGAGCACACTTCAATCTCAGATCTTCTGAATTGTCTTCAATCATACCAAGGCCCATTTTAGACGCCATTAAACGACTAAAACCACCAGGGCTCAATACATAGCCATAGCATGTTTAGAGCAGTAAAAAAGTAAAATAAATTAACAAATGAAATGAAAGCAAAACAAAAGCAAAATGAGCAATATAGCAAAATAACAAATTGCTCAGTCAGTGTTTAATTTATAGACATATTTGATAGCTCTAAGTGTCTAAGTAATGGGTCTTTTTTATATTTTATATTGTTTTCGCCGCCATAGGTATTCGCATAAATGATCAGTGAAATTTTCTGTATTATTATAATAATTATAATTGTCTTTCTTAAAATCTCTTAACTGCTCTCCATTGAGACTCGATTCTTTGAGTATGTGTTCCATCTTCAGCCACAAAGGGGTTGTCTGGATCCGAGTGGTTGACCCTCTTATGAAGGTATCCATGCTCAGACAAGCAATCATATGCTCGCCAGAAGTCAGTGTGGATGGTCGTGCCAACTTCTACGTGTTTCTGTAATAGAGGAACTAATACTTCCGCTGAGCGAATATTATCTGAGCACACTTCCAATCTCAGATCTTCTGAATTGTCTTCAATCATACCAAGGACCCATTTTTAGACGCCATTAAACGACTAAAACCACCAGGGCTCAATACATAGCCATAGCATGTTTAGAGCAGTAAAAAGTAAAATAAATTAACAAATGAAATGAAAGCAAAACAAAAGCAAATGAGCAATATAGCAAAATAACAAATTGCTCAGTCAGTGTTTAATTTATAGACATATTTGATAGCTCTAAGTAGTCTAAGTAATGGGTCTTTTTTATATTTTATATTGTTTCGCCGCCATAGGTATTCGCATAAATGATCAGTGAAATTTTCTGTATTATTATAATAATTATAATTGTCTTTCTTAAAAATCTCTTAACTGCTCTCCATTGAGACTCGATTCTTTGAGTATGTGTTCCATCTTCAGCCACAAAGGGGTTGTCTGGATCCGAGTGGTTGACCTCTTATGAAGGTATCCATGCTCAGACAAGCAATCATATGCTCGCCAGAAGTCAGTGTGGATGGTCGTGCCAACTTCTACGTGTTTCTGTAATAGAGGAACTAATACTTCCGCTGAGCGAATATTATCTGAGCACACTTCCAATCTCAGATCTTCTGAATTGTCTTCAATCATACCAAGGACCCATTTTTAGACGCCATTAAACGACTAAAACCACCAGGGCTCAATACATAGCCATAGCATGTTTAGAGCAGTAAAAAAGTAAAATAAATTAACAAATGAAATGAAAGCAAAACAAAAGCAAAATGAGCAATATAGCAAAATAACAAATTGCTCAGTCAGTGTTTAATTTATAGACATATTTGATAGCTCTAAGTAGTCTAAGTAGGGTCTTTTTTATATTTTATATTGTTTCGCCGCCATAGGTATTCGCATAAATGATCAGTGAAATTTTCTGTATTATTATAATAATTATAATTGTCTTTCTTAAAAATCTCTTAACTGCTCTCCATTGAGACTCGATTCTTTGAGTATGTGTTCCATCTTCAGCCACAAAGGGGTTGTCTGGATCCGAGTGGTTGACCTTCTTATGAAGGTATCCATGCTCAGACAAGCAATCATATGCTCGCCAGAAGTCAGTGTGGATGGTCGTGCCAACTTCTACGTGTTTCTGTAATAGAGGAACTAATACTTCCGCTGAGCGAATATTATCTGAGCACACTTCCAATCTCAGATCTTCTGAATTGTCTTCAATCATACCAAGGACCCATTTTTAGACGCCATTAAACGACTAAAACCACCAGGGCTCAATACATAGCCATAGCACGTTTAGAGCAGTAAAAAAGTAAAATAAATTAACAGTTGAAATGAAAGCAAAACAAAAGCAAAATGAGCAATATAGCAAAATAACAAATTGCTCAGTCAGTGTTTAATTTAAAGACATATTTGATAGCTCTAAGTAGTCTAAGTAATGGGTCTTTTTTATATTTTATATTGTTTCGCCGCCATAGGTATTCGTATAAATGATCAGTGAAATTTTCTGTATTATTATAATAATTATAATTGTCTTTCTTAAAAATCTCTTAACTGCTCTCCATTGAGACTCGATTCTTTGAGTATGTGTTCCATCTTCAGCCACAAAGGGGTTGTCTGGATCCGAGTGGTTGACCTTCTTATGAAGGTATCCATGCTCAGACAAGCAATCATATGCTCGCCAGAAGTCAGTGTGGATGGTCGTGCCAACTTCTACGTGTTTCTGTAATAGAGGAACTAATACTTCCGCTGAGCGAATATTATCTGAGCACACTTCCAATCTCAGATCTTCTGAATTGTCTTCAATCATACCAAGGACCCATTTTTAGACGCCATTAAACGACTAAAACCACCAGGGCTCAATACATAGCCATAGCATGTTTAGAGCAGTAAAAAAGTAAAATAAATTAACAGTTGAAATGAAAGCAAAACAAAAGCAAAATGAGCAATATAGCAAAATAACAAATTGCTCAGTCAGTGTTTAATTTAAAGACATATTTGATAGCTCTAAGTAGTCTAAGTAATGGGTCTTTTTTATATTTTATATTGTTTCGCCGCCATAGGTATTCGTATAAATGATCAGTGAAATTTTCTGTATTATTATAATAATTATAATTGTCTTTCTTAAAAATCTCTTAACTGCTCTCCATTGAGACTCGATTCTTTGAGTATGTGTTCCATCTTCAGCCACAAAGGGGTTGTCTGGATCCGAGTGGTTGACCTTCTTATGAAGGTATCCATGCTCAGACAAGCAATCATATGCTCGCCAGAAGTCAGTGTGGATGGTCGTGCCAACTTCTACGTGTTTCTGTAATAGAGGAACTAATACTTCCGCTGAGCGAATATTATCTGAGCACACTTCCAATCTCAGATCTTCTGAATTGTCTTCAATCATACCAAGGCCCCATTTTTAGACGCCATTAAACGACTAAAACCACCAGGGCTCAATACATAGCCATAGCATGTTTAGAGCAGTAAAAAAGTAAAATAAATTAACAAATGAAATGAAAGCAAAACAAAAGCAAAATGAGCAATATAGCAAAATAACAAATTGCTCAGTCAGTGTTTAATTTATAGACATATTTGATAGCTCTAAGTAGTCTAAGTAATGGGTCTTTTTTATATTTTATATTGTTTCGCCGCCATAGGTATTCGCATAAATGATCAGTGAAATTTTCTGTATTATTATAATAATTATAATTGTCTTTCTTAAAAATCTCTTAACTGCTCTCCATTGAGACTCGATTCTTTGAGTATGTGTTCCATCTTCAGCCACAAAGGGGTTGTCTGGATCCGAGTGGTTGACCTTCTTATGAAGGTATCCATGCTCAGACAAGCAATCGTATGCTCGCCAGAAGTCAGTGTGGATGGTCGTGCCAACTTCTACGTGTTTCTGTATTAGAGGAACTAATACTTCCGCTGAGCGAATATTATCTGAGCACACTTCCAATCTCAGATCTTCTGAATTGTCTTCAATCATACCAAGGACCCATTTTTAGATTTTCGAGTTTTTGTCGTAGTTCTTGTTTGCTATTGTTCTCTTTTTGATAAACTATTTCCTTTAATAGCCTCAAAGAAAAAAATCTAATGGATTTTAATCGCAATAGGTCCGTCTCGACCAATCCACCGATTTTCCTTTTTTTGTAAATAAGTTTGAAATCTGATTGCTGATTACGGTAACTAACTTCGCCCCTTACATTAATTCATTTGTTTTCGTCTTATTTCGTTTCAGAATAAATCTTTTACATTCCTTTATAGAAAAGTGCATGGCACTGGTTGTCTTTAAAACTTTCGCACATTCCTCCTTCCACTGATAGATAGGCTTCTACTTCAGTTCCTAAATGTAGAACAGTCGCATGCTCTTTAAAAATTCGTTCTTAAGCTTCTTGGTTATTGATCTCTTCATTTTTTTTATTTTTTTTTCTATTTGCACAAACACTCGGTCCGGTGGAAGGAAAGAGTGCCCCACAACTGGTAACACGATCTCAATGGACTAGATTCGTGCAGGTGCGTAGTCCAATAAATATTTGGGGGCCATGCCTAAAACAATACTATTTTTTATTCTGACCACTGCACCCATCACATACGAGCCGAATTTTGGTAGCTTGTACATATTTTTCAACTGATTGACACAAGCAGTGGAAGACAGCGCTTGCAATTTCGTTGGAGGCTTTTGGTAAAGTATCTTCCGTCCCCGTGTAAGAATAGACATTTTCTTTTTGAAGCTCCGTTTTAGAGTGTCCTACAACAACAGTAAAATTGTAAATATACAGTTGCCGGGTATAATACGTTATTTGATCCGGTATTTTGGGCATCGGTTGATTCTTTTGGCAATCAAAGCTCAAAATTAACAAATTTTCATTATTTTCTTTCAGTAAGTCCATAGCCCTTGCCCTGAGTTTATGAACCCTTTTATTGATCATCAATTCATTTTTTTTGATTTCGTTCTTTTCGTGTTTCATTTGCTCTTGTAATTGAAGGCATGCTGAGCATACGTCAGTACGTGGACTTCCGAAACCAATATTGAAACATGTATTAAAGATCCTTCTAAAATATGAAGCTTTAACATTCATAGATTCAGGTGCAGCTTTATCTTTGTACAATCTATACATTTTTGCAATGGATAGGTCCGACGATAAGTATTGTCTGCATTTTATGCTCCCTCGGCAATAATGTATATCAAGAGGTTTGAATTTTTTTATAAAATCTTTAACAGATCTGCGTTGAGCTGAAAATTTGAGTTTTTTTCCGATCTCCCCCTCTATTTTCTTGTGCTGAACCCCCATACTCATAAAATTACGGCTTATGCGCCCTTTTATTAGGCCTAAAATGTGCAGAAAAAGATGTTAAAAAGATTCATACCAAATTTCGCAATTGGAACCAAAGAAAGGCTGGCAGTATGTTTAAGGTAAATTTAATTTATTATCTATTGTTATTTATTTATTTTATTTTAAGACTTTTATTAACTGAACTAAAAGTAGCAGATTATGTATGAATTAAACAACTGTTATTTTAAAACTTAGACATAAAGTTTAGACATTGCTCTTAAACCATTTATTATGATCTTTAATATAACAAACAAGCACATTATCTTCCTCGGTTGTATCTGAAATTTCTGAAATCTGAGGATTGAGTATTGACTCGCGATTCGGGTGGGCTATTGCATGTCTATCTGACGAATTTCTGCCTGCGAAATGAAATGTCCATATGCAAATCTAACTTAATTTTTGTTTGTTCTAGCTTTGGTAGCGCCTTGACTGCCTTTCTCATACTTAAAAAAAATAAATCGGTTTCGTCTATATCCTGCTTTAATTGATGCCTTACTCGTCTTAAATCATTATTATTCTTCATCAATTGGTAAATGTCTTCCATGTCAGGTTTTTTATTACTTCAGACTGATCTCTTAAATGACGAACTCCTTTGAGATTCATCACTCGACCGTGTATTAGGTGAATAACATTTCTCTGCTTTCGACTCATTGCTGAACTCAGTCCCACTCAATGGTGACTCCGGTGATAGTGAAATCATATTAGTTTTTGTCGTGCGTACGGAGCTGTCAAAATATTTTAGTGTTTTTGGTAATATAATAACAATTCATATAGTAAGTTAAGTTTAATTTTCTTTAACAAATACAAATTTCAAATAAATACTCATCGTTTAACAAAAATGTTTTAAGAAACTAAAAAAATAAAAAAACTTTAATTAATATTATAATAAGAGTGTGCAGTACGGCAATGTTATGCATAGGTGCATAGAATGTACTTATACCTATGTAAATAAATTGAATCATAACAAAAAAAAAACTCTTTAACATGTAAACGTTTTACATAAATCAATACTTTTTTAATACAGTGCTATTTAAAACTAACAACTAAATCCTATAGCAGAAGAGCCGGTTATACTTATAAAAATAATTATTAAATAATTGTATTATAAAAATCAGCATAATAACGAGGTATCAGATTATGTTCAATCAAGGAACGTAAGTCAGTATTTTTCCTCTCAGATAACACCAATCTTTGGGAGTATGCTTTGGTCATAGCAATTTCTCTTATACTCTTCTTCCTTTTGTTTCTCATGTTTACCTTGTTGAACTCATTTTGACTATACGATGACTTATAGTAAAACGTAAACGTATCATCTTTAGTAAATTTAAGAATTTTTACATCATTCCAAGTCACATTGGCTTTATTTTCATTTTCACTAAAGTTATAAGCCCAGTTCTCTTGAAACATCTTTAGGTCCCAAAAAAATCATACGTTAATTCTTGAACAATTAGCGGTTTCGGCGAATTTTTTGTTAAAGTGACGTATAGACATGGTGCGTATATGGGTCTAGCATTTTTATTCCGTTGGATTTCCTTTTCAATGAGGCTGTGGACGTTGTCCCCTTCATTTTGGGTATGACCCTTTATTAGGTACTTTTGGGTTACTGAATGTTCTCAAAATGTGATACTGCGTAGGAATATAAGCAAGCTACATATTTATTTTTGTTTTGTCCGCAGCAATTGTCGGAATAAATCGTAACGTGAATGGCCTGACCCTGATGTCTTGCATTTAAAATCTCCAAATAATTAAGAATACACGATCCGATCTCGCTAGATCCGCGTTTCCCCTGAGTTTCGTCCCAGAAAAAACTGTAGACGTCTCCATAAGCTCCAATATCACGTTTGTGTACACTTTCTGTATTTTCACTTATAATACCACAAGAGCTTCAAAATTATCGGGTATTTCAGGATAGGTTCGTTGCAAACAAATAAAGTCGTTTTTAACCTGAAAAACTTGACGACTTTATTTGTTTGCAGGGAACCTTGAGGGAAATGCCAGATAATGTTGAAGCTCGTGTGGTATTCGGGGGATTATTTTTCCGACCCAAATGTCGGCCAATAGAATTGCACCATGAGACGAAATGTACAGTTAACAAATAAGAATTTCATAATGAATAAAACAACTACTTAATACTTTTCTTGAAGCAACTACCAGAGAAAATTTTCAAAAAATGATCAGTATAATACCATGTAGGTTGTACCACGTGACGTCGAATGGTGCAATTCTATTGGTCGACATTTGGGTCGGAAAAATAATCCTCCAAATTGTTGTCTCTTTTCTTTAGTAATTCCACGATTGTAAAGTTGAGGTAATTCAGTTTTGTTTTGAATAGAATTTCAAATTCAAATTCAAATTGCATTGCATTTCTGCTTGCAGGTCTAACACTGCACAAATATGGGTTTCATCAATGTTGAGTCGATCATTATCTTTCTCTTTTCGGGATAAATCTTTTTCTTTTAAATGACGATCATATTTTTCTTTTTAAACGTTAAGACGTTTTAAATGCTCTGGTGGCTCGCAGAGCGAACCCCCTTTGCGTCTTAAGTAGTAGTTTTTTGTATATTTTGTTAGCCGCGTGGCCCCAAATCGATGCGCCGTACGTAATAATTGGCTCAATGACCATTTAATAAATAAGCCTGATGTTATCTGGGTGTGGTCCCCAAGTGGGTCGTGTAAATATTGCTAGTTTATTAAATATGTGTGTTGCTTTTGTAGTTATATATGTGATGTGATGTTTATAAGTGAGTTTGTTGTCCAATATAATTCCTAGGTATTTTATTTTGTGTGTGAACTGTAGAAGAGTCTTGTCGAAGGTTATTTTGCAAGTTTGTGGTGGGTCGGAAAAGGCTATAAGTTGTGTTTTGTCGGGGCCGAACTGGAGTTTGACCCTTTGGCCCCATTCTTTTATTGTGTTTAATGTGAAGTTGGCTTTATGTTCGAGTGTGTTGGTGCCTGTGTCTGTTACTATTAATAAAACGACGTCGGCGAAGGCTGGGATGTGGCACCCTGGTGGGAGTGGAGTGTTGAGTAGTGAGTTAATGATAATGTTCCAGAGTATCGGACCGCATGCCGACCCCTGGATACATTTCTTCTGTGTTGTGCGTGTGGTGCGTGTGTTGCCCATATGGTGGGTTACTGTTCTATCTGTGAGGTAGTTTTGTATGAGTTTAAATATGTTAAGTGGGAATTTTACCGCTCGTAATCCGCTCAATACGGCCGGCCATGGCGTTGTCAAACGCGGCCTTAATATCGAGGGATACGGCTATGGTATGATATCAAGAGTTTTGTGTAAGGCGTGTGTTGTGCTAGTTTGTTCGGTGAAGCCGAATTGCGATCGGTTCAGTAGTTTGAGTTTGTGCGCGTTGTAGGTAAAACGTTTGGTGAAAAGTTTTTCTAGTAATTTCCCGAACACGGGGATTAGACCTATAGGTCTAAAGGAGTTTAGGTTTGTGTAGTCCGGTTTGTTGGGTTTGGGGATGATTTTAACCACTGATTCCTTCCACGGGGTTGGGAAGTGTACAATCTGCAAGCAGTGGGTCATGAGGTTTGTCGTTAGCTCAGGATAATTACGGGCAAAGACCTGGCATATGTCTGGTCAGGTGGTCATTGCCCGTTTTGGTGTGACTGATGGAATTAAATGCTGCTATTATCTCAGGTGAGGTGAAAGGAGGGTCGTCCTCCGTGTCGGGTAGTAAACTAGAATTATTGCGCATATTTGTGGTCTGACGTCCGTATCAGGGACGTCGTCAGGATAAGAGGGTGTAAGTAGTGCCTGTGATGTTTCCTCCTCATTGCTTGTGAATTTATTGTTTACCTTAAGGGTGCGGGGTTGAATGTAGTTGTTATATTTTAATAGTTTGTTGGTGATAGACCAAACGTCTTCTGCGCCTTGCGATTCGCAGAATTGTTTAAAGTGTTCAGTGGATGTTTTCCTGATTGTTTGTGTATATGTCAATTTATTTTTGTGGTATTTGTTGATAAGATCTGCAGGGGGTGTCTGTTTGTTTTTGGAATGTGTGTGTATTTTGTGGTGTAAACTGATGCATTGTTTCTTAAGATGTTCAAGTTTTTCACTCCACCACGATGCTTGGGGTTTTCTCAAGCCTGTTTTGAGGGCGAAAGAGTTCACGCAGGCAAGAAAAAAAGTTTAAGAATCACGTTCACAATTCAAATCACTTTTACATTTAGGATAGAATAATATGAAAACACCTAACTTAGATATTTAAATATACCAATTAATCGTAGATTAATAACAGTTCCTTTACTTATAGATATTTAATTTCGCGATACGAATTTGTGTACACAAGGATACGTCCTGTGCGTAAGACGTTCCGCAGATCACTGGATCACTGCAATTGTGCATTATGTTCGTGGCAATTAGCACACTTGTTGGTTTGCGCCTTGCACTCTGCGGTGGGTGCGCGGAGCACTTGGCGCATGTGGGTGTGTTATGCCTTGATCACACGTACCGAGCAAACCGGCGAGACAGTAAAACGTTTCTCGGCCGAGACAGTGTAGTAAGCGAGTAGCTGTTCACACGCATTTTGAAATCATTCAGTTCTTTTGAGACTACAATTCGGACAAGATGGATCGTAAAAAGATAATTAGAAAATATACAAAGTTACTCATTCCACTATTAGTAGAAGAATTAAATGAACTGCTGGAAAAGGAGCAACGCCACATTTAGACAAGGCCATGGATGTTGAGAAGATCTAGTTTTGGCGCCACAAACACTGTTTTTAATGAATTAGAGGTAGAAGATCCTGATGAATTCAGAATGCTTTTAAGAATTGATGTACAAAATTTTGACACATTGTTAGAAAATATTACTCCATTGATACAAAGGCAAGATACAGTCATGAGGGAAGCTATACCTGCAAAGACTAAACTAAAAGTAGCGTTATGCTATTTGGTGACTGGCGCGAGCTACCGTTATTTGCAGGCTTTTTACAGAGTATCTCGGGCTGCAATATCATAACTCATACCGGAAGTCATGGATGCAATATTTACTTATTTGGAAAAAAAATTAAAGGTAATTTACATTCTAAAAATAAAACTTGAGTGAATTTATTACTTTTTTATTAATTTCAAACAAAGGGTACAAAAAAGACAAAAATAAAAATCAAACTTGTTGTCTTCCATCTGTTTCCATAGCTGCAAACATCGCAGCTGCTACAATTTCATTAGTACTCACAGAATCTGGCGTAGCGTTGACATTAGGTAGTGGAGTAGTTCTTTGTCTAAGTTCTTTTATCCCAAATTTTGTCAGAATATTCTGGATTCTACTTTTTGCCAATAAAGCACTTTCCGCCGATAAATTCTTTAGTTGCAATGCGACACTCCTTCCGAACACATCATTTACGGTTTCACTCTCAGAATTTATCCCATCATTTACCTTTTTGAGATCAGAATTAGGCTTCAGAACAAGATGGAATTTCCCTGGTTGCCACGGCGCTATAGACGGGAAGCATGTGATAATTCAAGCACCACCTACTTGTGAAAGTGAATATTTTAATTACAAAGGTTCCAACTGTGTGGTTTTGATGGCTGTTTTTGATCATGACTATTGTTTTCGATATGTAAATATTGGGGCTAATGGAAGAAACTCTGATGGGGGGATATTCAAAAACAGCAAATTACGTAGTGATCATGAGAATAATTTGCTTCCAAAAGGAGGATTTTTAGTTGGAGCTAACACTCGGCGCTATATTTATACGTACCGAGTACTCGACCGAGAGTACTGTCTTGCCGGCTTGCTCGGTACGTGTGATCAAGGCAATTAGCGAGGCAGCGGCTCTTGTTATGGCCGAAGTTTAGGCAGTTTTGACACTGCCTAAACGGCGAGAAGTTGCCGCTGTGGACCCGCTGCATGCCTATATTAACTCTGGCGAGGTCGGCGAACGCCTTCCAGGCAGAGAGTTGTCGTGTGTAATATGGTGTTGTAAAGAGATGAATTTCTGTTGTTCGCTATAAATTTGATGTTGAAAGTGTATTTGGTTAGTGTTGGGTTTTGGTCCTTGATGGTGTCGATCAGTTCCATCTCGGGTATGTTTTTACTTATTCCTTTCAATCATATAATCGGGTCGATTCTCTTCTCTTCCTGGACATTTATTAGTTTTACATTTAGACATTTATTTATTGGCCCCAACAATTTCTTCTTTTGTGGGGGTTATAAATTGAATTGCTGATCCAAAAAATTATTTAAGAATACGGTTATGTTATTCTCTTTCTTTCGGCACTGTTTAAAATATAGCGCCTCTGTACATTAACTGGGGCTTGCTAGTGGCGCATTTGTATGGGCGTCGTATTTACGTGGTTACGAGTTACTTTGTAAGTAGATGTTTTGCTGAATTGATGAGGCGCAAAAATTACACGGGTCAACATGAAATTTGACTTTGATTGCAAAGCATTAAATTTCGGTAGTTTAGGTCGTAATAAGACGGAAAAAATATATATGGCATGAAAAACTTTGCTTTTTTGCTTAGAAGACTGATTGAACGATAGTTTTAAAAATCTCGTATTTTATTTTTGATTGAAAATAAAACTAAATAAAAATGTTTATTATTTTTATTAAGTTTTACTATCAAATTAGCTTACAGAAAAGTGGAAAATAACTTAAAAGTGCACACTTTTACTTTTTCTTTTATGTTCATAGCTACTTTCTCTCAATAAACCCCAAATATAGTCGCCCATCATGTTTTCATTGTATTGGCCTTGATAGTGTTGTTCAAAATTCATGATGTCCTGATGGAAACGATCTCCTTGCTCTTCGGAATAGGCTCCCATATTGTTAGTTATTGATGTTATTGTGTAGTCAATTAAATTCTCAGTCGTTTGGCGAGAAGAAAGTGGTGGCTTGTCGCTTTGTTTTTTAAGATATAGCGTCTTGAAGCGCTTGCTATCACTTTTTTGTCCGTCGTGTATGTCCCGTTGTCAGAAGTGCCTCTTGCGTCGGTGGTATTTAATACATAAATGGCCCGAAAAATATTGCAAAGGTGTAGTTTTAACGCTGTTTAGATGTTCTATTTATAAGTTTTAGTTTACTTTTAGTTTCTATTCACACTTTTTTTAAAGCTTTTGGTCTGTTTTTTCCTTTCTGTGAATATGTATTAGTTGACAAGAGGGCGAATTACTGTCAGTTTCGTAAATATTCCTTTGCGGATGTGTGGACTTTTGTTTTTTTTTTTTTACCTTTTTGGCAACTGCTTCAAATGTGTGGACTTGGTGGCTTGGTCCGTGTTTGCCCGTTATAAAGGGACACGTCGCTTCCAACGGGTGTCCAACGGTTTTTTGAGTTTGAAAAGCGTTTGACAAGTTTCCTAGTCTTGTTTCTGTGTCTTCTTTTAACTTAATAATTATAAAATGTATGTCAAACTGTTTGTTTGTTGTATTTGTTTTAGCTGATGAAATAATAAAAAAATTGGTTTGTCGCTTTACTTTTTTTGTAATCAGTAAAAAACATAAATTTTTGCCTTTATGGTAATTTTATGTTTTCCTTTACATTAAAAAATAGAAATTTTACCTTTTTAGTCTCTTTATGTTCTCTCTTTGTTTTACTGCAGTTTTATGTTTAAATATTGCTTTTTTTTAAGATTTAGGACCAGTCTCTTCATATTTATATAATTTAATCTAAAAAGTTTGCATACTTATTAAAAAAATAATTTCAAAGTAATCCTGAAGTTTGATGCAGGTTATGAGTCCGAGAGTATATTTTGAAGTATTTGGTTTTTATCTTTAACACGCTCAGCGATATGTGTATCGTTTTCGATACACACTGTAAAACACTTGTGTTTATTTTTCTATACCCGAACTCCCCCGCTCGGTTGTCATACCTTGGGGATTAATTTGGTGTATTTGGGGTTTGAATTGGTAATTGTTTTTATATGAAAACATGACAACACACACAAAATCTGAAGCCGGATCTCTGTTGTTTGTTGTTCAGACGATAACTCGGGAGCAGTCGATAATTTGGGAAAATTGCACAAGCTATTCCAATTTTCCCCACAGTATTAGGGTCATAATGTAGTACTCTTTGTACTAACAGGCACCGAAATCGTCGTAATTGTTTATACCTATAACCCTTTCGACACAGTTACTTTATTATTTGTTGATTCAGGTGAAATGTTTAAAACGTTAGGCACTGGTTAGGGTAGAAGGACTCCTATTTCCGTAATTTGACTCCTGATTGGTCCGTTGTGCGTTAAAAGTCCTGGCTAATTTAGCCAACCTAGCTCCTTCCAGAAGCACAGAAGTCTCCTGAGTACTTCACAGGATTCCAGGTAACCCTATTGGTTCGGGTTATGGGTTAGGCACTGCTACCATCATATATGCTCGTTGACAGTAAGCACTATCACATGTAATAAAATTACTTATTCATAAAAAAAATACTTATTAGAATTATTCAATTCCTCCAAATGTTCTTTTATGACACAATTATTAAATATAAAACTCTCATGGAATGATCCACCATATGATGCATCCACATGCAAAATGTTCAAGTCTGCGTCTACTATCTGAAATCAAATATTTCTTTAACTTCGTTTACAAAAAAAAATACTTATGAAGCGCCTCTTTTTTTCCTGAATCTTCATGTTTCAACTTATGTTTTCTTTTTAGTATTTGTTACCGAAATAAATGTTCTCCAGTTATTTTGACCGAAAAAAATGTACTCCAGTTTTATATACTAACATAATATTTCCCTAAATAGGTAAAACCAGTTCGTGAAAAATAAAACACAAATTATTAATAATTTAATTCAATTAATATTAATAATTAATAAAACATAAATACTAATTTAACTATTCCGTATACTATGTTTAAAAAAAAACTACAAGAGTCTAAAATATGTAAGAATATAAACATACTTAAATTATATTATTTCCACTCTTCTCGCTTTCTTGTTTGCGAAATCCATAATAATCTCGTGTATGTCTATACGGTCTAATATGGCCTCCTCTATGGATATTGTTACTAAATTTGTTAATCTTTCCTGGCTCATTGTTGAACGTTGGTAATTTTCTATAAGTTTTAATTTAGAAAAGGACCTTTCCGCGCCTGCTACGGTAACTGTAATTATTGTATAAACTCAGCGGGACTACCACCAGTCTGAAAAGAGTTTTAAATAGAATATAAGTTGTACTAAAATCTGATTAAACTCAAAAATAAGTATTAACTACTATCACCTTAATTAGGTTCATTCTAAGTTTAGTGCAGCGTTTGCGAGTTTTTTTTTTAATTTTCCCATTTTAAACGCAGCTGCTGCGGAGTCCTACGACCACTCATAGTCCAAGCATTAAAGCGCTCAGTTAAATGAACCCACTCTTCATTCTTCAATTTATTGTTGCTGCCATTCGTAGTTTTGGTGGTAATTACTTTGCTGGCTTCTATAAGGTCTATCAAAAACTTGCATTCTTTTGTAAGGCTTGCCTTTTGCCTAGTAACAAAAAATAAATTTTTAATATTATATTAGACGCAGACCTGAGCGTCAATGGATCTTATATATGTTTACGAGCTAGGTGATCGGATAGAAAACGTAGATTTCTTCAAGGGTTTATTTTCACTTACATCTTGTCATGTATTTAATGAAAAGGAGCATATTTTTTCTGATAGACATTTAAGGTGATATCAGACGGTTCACTCGAGTGATTTTTTTTTCATTCTATGTTCACACGGCTTAGACGAAATGATACAGAAATGAACATTCATTGTTCTTTCTTTTAAATATGTCATCGAATGAAGTCGTACGTCTTGGAATTAGTTTAATTTGTGATCATTTAATGAAAGGGTTGACAAAAAAGAAGCAAAGAAAACGTCGACGGTGGTGGGTGCGACCATGGATTGAAAGAAGAAATTTATTTAAAAAAAAAAGTAATGTATTTTGATCGTTCCACTTGAACACCATTTTGCCGCATGAAAACAATATAATAACACACAGAAAAAAAAAATTATAACTTCGTCGATAACGTGATGTCCGTCGGCCACAGGACTCGAAATAAAATGGCCGAATCCGAATGAACGTTCTCTCAGTGTTCAGACCGTTCATTTCTCGTTCATTAGGAGTGGGAATGAAAGATACCGGATGCCAATATCCAACACTGTTGGATCGGTTCACTAATGAATTCATTCGGCACTCGTGTTTCATTTATTGTTCAGACATTTCATTTCGAGTGAAATGTACCGAATGAAAGGTGAAATTGAACAAAAAATGAACCGTCTGATATCACCTTTAGCGTCATATTTTGCCTTCTGATCATTTGATATTTCATATAAGGCATCATAAATTTGTGGTAAATTTGTAAACAGCGGTTTGATAGCATCTATTCGGCTTTATCATCTTGTTTCGGACAATAGTTTTAAGGTCAGATTTATGACATATTTTTTTATATATCCGATCTTTTGGTAGAGGACGAAAAATATTTGTATAATTCTTGCAGAAATCTTAAAAAATTCAGTCGTATGATAATTGAGATTGGCAGCATAGTTTACTATTCAATTTAAACTATGGCTAGCGCACGGTACATACACAGCGCAGGGATTTAGATCTAGCAATTCTTTTTTGGAGTTTTTTAATTCCATTTTTCTTACCGCGCCTATTTGATCCATTAGCAACAAAAAAAACTAGCCCTGTCCCCTTAAGTTGTTTATGTCCAAATTAATTTCGGCTAGTTTATCTACCATAAATGACGATAAAACAGCGCCAATTGTATCGATACTTGGACAGAAAGCTAGGAAATGCTCCCTTATTTCCAACTTTCTATTTTCTGTATTAAATAGACAAATCTTATTATAATACTAATTTCCTCTACGTGTGAAACGTCAGGTGTACAATCCAGTATTATTGAAAAATATTTCTTAATTTGGATTTCGTTGTCGAGTATGTAAATTATTTATATATATAAGATCGAATTTTCCTAACAGTTCCTTTTTCCCCAAATTTTCAAACTAAATTACGTATTATTATAAAACTTTTCTTTGAGCAATTACCTTTCTTGAGAAGTTTGAGGGAATCTTATAAATTTTCTCACAATGTCTGGATGAGACAAAGTATCTACCACATCGTGAATGCACCGAGACATTGTAGGTTGCGAGACAAAAGTAAAAATATTAGCAGCGATTGTTTTTTGATATGAACCACTTGCAAGAAAGGACAGAGTACACAATATCTCAAAATCAGTCGAAATAAAAATAGTTACATATTGAATTTTCGTGCTTTAAAAACATTTACAAACCTTATTTCTACTGTTTAAAGTTTTTGTGGTTTTTAATATTCCGTCGTCTTCGTCAACATCATCCACGAATTTTTTGGTTAGTCGAAAGAGGCGCACGTAGTATTCGCGTATATTTAATATTGTGTTTCGAACATTTGCTCCATGCCTACGGCTTAATAAATTTACTAAATCTTTTGCTTCTCTTACAAGCGTTAATAATAAAAAGGAATGAGCCCTCTGTAGGAAAAATATTAAATTAAATCTTTGGTTTGCTTACAGATAATTTCTCGTCTTTTCAGTTTTGCAGCAATGTCATCTTATGGTAGATGTTTCGATAGGATCTGAGGGTACCGATAAGATGGGGTTTTCGGCGTCGTAGTTCCGTTTCCGTTTCTTCAGAAACATCCACTTTTTTTCTTTCGTTTTTCTATATATACACACAGGTTCCAGGTATAACCCTTACTAGTGCAGAGCTTCAATACCTTTATCCCATATTTCGCTGCTTAGTTAGGTATATATTGACGTAATTACAATCTTTCGCGCCAAGGAATAAGAAATTTGTCAACACAAATGTCTTTGCCTGGGGTAAACATTTTCTAACAATTATTCTCAATAAATTTGTCAAACTTATGTTTAATTTTTCACAACTTGTCCTCAGTATCTGCTTCAGTGTTTTACCAGGAAAATGTAGATATTTCAATATTAGCTCGAAGCGATTCCATAAAGCTTATGACTTCTCCAGTAGTTTTTTATAGCAGGCAGTTTGACCAAGCTAATCAAACAATGAGGTAAACTACCTGGTAACTATGCAATCTTAAGATGAGATTTGCATTTTGACATGCCTAAATTGAATAACTAAATGTAGTTCTAACAATAAATGGGGTAGCACCGATAACAAAAGAGTGGACGGCAAGCTCTCACCATAGGAACAGTCACCCGCTAAGGCTAGCGCGAGCATCACTCACGCAACGCACGCGCATTCCAGGTCTATATATTTATAATAAAGCTTATTTGTGAAAAGTTCCGAGCCGGGCTCAAAAGCTTACCTGAACCGGTGATATTACATTTTCTCTGCTTTGGCTTTTCGCGTCGGTATGAACCTGTCAAAGAGTCAAGTTTCTTTTTCAACTCGGGTATAGGTAATTTCTTTTCCTTAGAGATCTTAATCCAGCAATCATCTCGTTTGCTTTGTTTGGATCTTTCGAATCCCATAACATTTTGAAGCTTCCGTAAAGATGTATTAAGCGAATACTGTCTTCTTTATCCATTTTCGATTCACTGGCTCGTGAGTGTCGTTACGTCCGTCCACACCGGGCGAGCAGCTCCGACCATTGAACACAATTAGTTAAAGGAAGAACGATGACTAGGAACACAGATTCTAAGATACGCGAATGTATCGCCCCACCTATTATCAACCCACCCAAAACTACATGTGGCGGCAATATTTGAATATCTGGCGGTCCAGGTTCCCCAGAAAAAAAAAATGAGAAAACATTTGATTTTTTGATTGATTCATTTGAGTTTTCTTACAAATGAAATGGCCTATGCATCCAAAAAAAACACTAGATATTTAACTAATGATCTTGAAATAAAAACGTTTTCTTATTGAATTATTTTTTATTTCACTTTTATGGATCCTTAGACACGAAATCAACATAATTTTGTAATGTATGAACCTTGGTAATTCAAATGAAAAGTTTCTTCGCTACTTCTCTACAAATGAATAGTTTACATATACCACAGTCACTTGTTAATGAGTCTTTAAGCAAACACCAACCTTATTATAAGATGAAATTGTTTTTCAATTTCGTTTGTGACTATTTTATTTAAAAAATGAATATATTTATGTCGCACACTTTTCCAATATGATAATAGATTTATTTGCATAGTGCAAACTTTTTTTAACTCATTGTATTCTTCTACAAATTTCTGGACATTTTCCACATTTGTAGATACAAAAATGCTGCTTGCATGTCTCACAATTATTAACACTGCATATTTTTTTAATCCGCAGACATGCGCATGCTTGCATTTCTGCATTGTCCTCTTCAATATTTTGTGGTACTACTGAAGACGACAATGCAAATGCACTGCATTCTGATGCCAATGTGTCTGCGCAATTTCTGGGTTGTGAGACTGACAATGTCTCACAATTACATCCTGTGGTCCCAATATGTGCCAGACTGCTCAAAATTAATGTTTTTAAGCCAACCACAAACTGGTCCACATTGGGTTGCAATTTGAGCCACAGTTAGCCCTTATGCAGCCAAACAAATTTTCTAAGGGATCTGCTGTAACCGTCTTGTGGCCATGCTCTTCATACCCTCCTTAACGAATTGCTTAAACAGCCGCTCGACGCCATTAATGGTCTAAATCCAACCTACCTGTGATGGGGGTGTTCGCAAAGACCCCATAAATTTTAATGTTTTGAAAAAATATTTCATATTCTGAAATAATTTGTGGTGTGTGCTTTTCGCTGTCAAGTTTATGGAGAAATTTTTTCCTGGCCGCAAGTCTGCTGAGTCGCTATTCAGGGCGTCAAAAACCTTATCCATATGTGATCTCACATTTGCAGTAACAGCAGCTTCTGTACTGAGCGCGTCTGGGAGTATTTATTCTTAAAAGGCTGGCAACGCAATCGCGAGCCCTCTGGCATTGTGAGTGTCCATGGGCGGCGGTACCACTTAACATCAGGGGAGCCTCCTGCCCGTTTGCACCCCGTTCTATAAAAAAAATGACATTTCTTCTTTACTGTTACATACCATCAGTTATCTTTTCATAAAGTCCTACTGCCACTGTGTGGCTCAAAACTTGTGCAGCTAGTTTGACGCGCATTTTTTGTTTTGCATTTGGGTTTAGGTGATCCTTTGTCAAAGCAAGAGCGAACACAAAAATTGGGTTTTTGTTGTCGATTTCAAAGAAATCTTTTATGTGTTGTTATGGGTTTTTAACATAAATAAAACAAATTAGCATATATTAGGATATTTATAAACTAGCAAAATACAATAACTAAATATATTAAACCAAATCTTATAATTAACTAAAAATACATAAATGTGGACCACACCTGTAAATAAACAAAAAGTATTTTTTATTTGAGGCAAGTACTTGGATGTTAGGGAATTGTTAAGTTACCAGCTTAATCTCCTTAACCTGACCTCTTTCCGAAAAGGATAGTCTATACGGTTTTTCATTGGTGGTTTGTCATCCAATAAGTATATTTTCATCTCTATTTGAGCTGATACAACCAATTTCTCCTAGATTAAATGCAAAGCAATTTCGATAATTGAGTAAAAGTGAATGAAGTCTACCTAATGCCTCTGTCAATTTGGGGACCAACATTTATGTCAGATATTAGTAAAGGGCACACATTCCAAATTATTTTTTATTACTTTCTTTACATAGGTACTATCTTTTTCAACAAAACAAGTTCCTTTAGCAATAGTGCATTTCTTGGATAATGTAAGATTTTGACCGGATAAATTTGTCACGGGCACTACACTACGGTACACTATAGCACTTTCCATCAACAACCCTGTAAACTCCATTTCAACTGACTGCGGTTTTTTTATTGATAAACCATTTCTTTTGCGACCTCGAAGCCATTCATCACCTGGTATATCTTCTTTAAATGGCGTGATTATACTCTCTCTTTTCACGTATTCTGACACCAATGCCTTCACTTCTTTTGTCGTCAAAGGAATCCGTTTTTTCCCATTATTTTCAAATAGGAAGATATTTCTTGCTCAAATGATCTTGACAATACAGTATCTTTTCCAGGGTTTATCTGTTTTTGTCCACGCGTAGCATATACATGAGATATAATTGTTGACCGAGGAATTTTAAATCGTTCCGCAGCAGCTTTTATCTTTATATTAGGACTAGCTGACCCGGCGAACTTTGTTCTGCCTTAATGGCAATAAATAAGCAGATTGTTTTTTTTATTGGAAGAAATACAAAAAAAATTCAATCCCTACATTAATCATTCATTATTATTTCTGTATTACATAGGTTGCTCTTCACTTAAGTACCTTGTGATACACAACATTTTGTGTTTTATTATCAGGCGCAAATACAAACAACGCAGATGGTCTTCCGACCCGTGAACATGCCACGTATAATTGGGAAAAACATGAATGTTCTAGATTTAAACCACAAACTTTTAAGGATTTGTGATTTGTTGATGGTCATGGCAAATGCAAGACGTATTGGAAATTGAAGTCTTTTAAATTCAAACGGCATATCGGTTGGGATTATCGGGATCCTCGGAATGAGAACTTCCTCACCTTTGAATTTTCCTATCATTATCGTAGCGTAAATTACATTGTTTATCAATTTTCTAACCACCAAACGCGTACCGTTGCACAGTTTTGGTTGGTTTATGTTTCGAAGCATGATTACTACGGAGCCAACCTTTAGGCGTCCAACCTCAACCAACCAACCAGGCACGTCCAAAGAGTTTAAAAATTCAATTGGATTGTTGGTGGCTTCATCTTCATTTGTGACGCAGTCAATAGATTTGAATGAATGCATTGTTTCAATGATCTTATTTTGAATTATGTAGTTCAGGTCATCTACATCTTTATTCTTAGCCGCTAAAATTGCTCGCTCACTCAACCATTCATTATTTTTGTAGTTAGAAATAATGTTTGGAAATACATTGTTGATAAGTTCGTCTTTTGATGAGGCAAAATTACAGAAATTATTTGGAAATTATATTAATCCGCTTGATTCATCGACAGTTACTTGACCATTACCGATAGTCAGCAATTGCTCCGAGAAATCTTCAGCAGATGTATGATTAAGCAATGTAACTCTCATGTTTGTTGTCAGCTGCAGTTTCTTCACATAGTGCCATAGATTTGACGATTTGAGGCAAGCGTTTATTTCGTCGGCAGCCGTAGATCTTAGAATTACTGGCAGTATTTGGCGAAAATCGCCAGACACTAAAATCATTGCTCCTCCAAAACATCTCGAGTCATTGCGTAAATCTTCTAATGCACGCTTATGCACCTCATATTAGGATGAACCTTCAATTTGGCTGGAAATAACGTGAAATATTTTTTACGGAACAAAACTTAACAGACGGCGCCGCAAAAGTTGCTCCAAAATGGCAGTTGTCAAAAAATGCTCTGTCAGTACAACACTTAGCGACTTAAAAGCTCCATCTAGACTTTATAAAAAAGAGTAATAATTGTTCTACTTTTCAGCAGATGGCACTTTGTACAAAAATCATTAGATTGTGAGTAAAATCAATTAGGCATTTTAGCCCCATAGTTGCTTTCGCCCCGGGTGACCTACATTAAAAAAAATAGGTAAAAATAATAAATACATTTTTACTTACAGAATCAAATTCAAAAATCATTTAATCATATGGGTAACACATTGTACTCTTATGATTTGTCAGTAAAAAGTAATCTATCGTGGCAGTAGGAGTATTCTTGTTTTGCAAAAAACTAAATGATTTATATGCAAACCATTTGTTGTGATAAAGACAATCTGAACCGATACCCGATTTTTTTTGAGTCAGTCACTTTTTTTTCTTCCTATAATACTGACAAGTTTTTAATTTTTCTTTCTATTTCTGATACATTTGTATTAAAATGTTTGCTATTTCATTCAATGAGTCGAAACGCTTTGGTCGACTTTTATGATCGGGGTGTTCTGGATTCCACAATACCTCCTTATCATGATAAAGATTAATTTACGTAAGACATTTTTCGTCGTCCCATTCCATGTCGTAAAAAAATACAAGCACGTCTACTACAGGTCAAGCGTCGCCGGGCAACTGAGCGCAGGCGTACCCAAGCCGCCAACATGTCGGCGGGTAGCACGCGCAGGCGCATGTTGCCGACATGATTCTTTTCATAAGTGGGTGATAGACGTACTCGTTTAAAGTACGCGGTTTTTAAGATCGTAAACTTACTAGGCTCGACGTCGGTGACACACATGAAGCTTGCTCATACTATATCGCGATGTCGTCAAGAGTAGCTTTGTGTTATTTGGGAATTATATCATACTACATTTTAAAAACTAATAAAAAAAGACGAAATCGACAAGTGTGGGTAAAGCACTGGATTACGAAAAGAGAGCGTTTATCGCTAGTGAATATAGTAAGAGACTTAAGTGAAGAGAAGGAAGATTTCCATAATTATTTCAGAATGCCTGAACTGCTGTATGAAGAACTTTTGCGTTTAATATCAATTATAGCCAAACAAGATACTTGCATGAGAAGCTATTTCACCGCATGAACATTACGATTTTTGATAACTGGTGGAACATACAAAGATTTAATGTGTTCGTCAGAAATATCAAGACAATCATTGGGGCATATAATTCCTGAGACATGCGACGCAATTTGCTCGGCACTCAAAACATATTTGAAGGTACTTAGTATATATATATTTTATAAATAAAATAATACAAAATAATCTAGTAATCAGACTTTATTTATCTATGGCACGTTAACATTAATGTGTAAATTATTATTAAAGTTTAAATATTCAATCAGGGTGTCCGGGATAGTAATAGCTTGCGAGTCTTGTGACAAGTTAAATTCTTGTGTTTCTTGCATCTGGACTGGAACAATTGGGTTTATCAGCGGTCTTTGGGGTCCGTCCCAAAACAAATACTTCATTAATGAGTTTTTCGGCTATGCCTTCTTGGGTAGCAGTCTTGTTGCGGAGTTTAGCTGCAATATTTTTTCCACTAGCATCATATTCATCATCAGGGTTTTCTAATTTTTTATCTATCAATGATATGGTATTCGCAATTTCGACATTGGCCTGTCGTTTACGACGTGCAAATGAAGCAGTAGATGTTGCAGGTGAAGACACGTTGTAGTTGGTACTCTGTAAATAATATCATTATTGATTTTATTTTAAATTTATTTATTTATAACAACACTCCTGCCCTAACAGGCGTCCCAAAATTGACAAGAGTGAACAAAAGCTTACAGATGAAACAAAAAAAAGCAAACATACAAAATCAACCAGGAAAAACAAAATTACATAATAACCGAACTAAATAATAATTGGTTTTTTGGACAGCTCCGGCGCTACGGGAAATGCAGCCCCTCCACCATTGCGTACCAAAGCACAGGCATTTTATTAAATGACCCCGAGACTCCTGCATAATCAGTATCATCAGATTCGGGTGCATCACTCTCACACCCAACCCAATTAATTAAACCTGAGAGCCACTGCCAGTCTTTCTTTGGTGCTTATAGTTTCACGGTAATTTGTCCATTTCTCGTAGATGTCGTTTAAAACTAAAAATAATATAATAATGTCATGTAAAACTTTAAATTGAGTTTCATTCATCCTAAAGTATAAATGATATCTATCACTATCTTTCAGCAATTTTTTGTTAAGGGTATATATTCACCATGCATAGCCCTGTATTGATTTATTTCATGAACCTATCGTCTTCGTCGTCTACGTTTTTTTTTATTTAACTGTTTCTGTACAAAATATATCCCCAAAATCGGCAATAAATCTTCTTCAAAATCTTCTTCAAAATCTTCATCCAACTCTTCAAATTACTATTTATTACATACTGCAATTTATATTAACCAAAATTATATAATTAATATAAGAAATTGGTTATTTTTATTGATGAAAAGTTCTAAAGCAATTGTTATATTTATTTAGGCAAAGTTCTAGGCGAAATTTGACGGCAACATAGGAATGTTTTTCCTTTGCAACCAGGAAATTTGCATCGTTGTCTTTTTTAAAACGGGAAAATGCTCAAACCCATCTCGTCTGACATCACAGGGCGGTAGGATTGATGTATTTGGCTTCTGCCATTTTTCAACTTCATCAGATAAACTTGGTCTACCTCTCTTTTTGTTTATCAATAGCCCAAACAAGCATAAATTTCTCCCTACTTGAACTTGCCGAATGCTGCTGCTGTAGCAAGTGGTAAGAGGTACATCAAGGAGATGATAGAATACCCTTAAGTACCATTTTCTGGTCCTAATTTTTATTTTATATTTCTCTAGGAACGAATGAGGAGGTCCACACCACCCATATGCTGGTTATATGTTTTTGATTATTTGGGGGCAATCCACTTGCATATACTTTTTCTTGTATCTTCTTGCTGTTTCTATTGGCTCTTGACCCACAAAAGACGAAGATAAAACGTGTGGTTTGTTATCGTACCGCATAACGTTAACAATATCTGTATTATCACGATTGCTTTGAATAACCTCTGTACCTTTTAAGCTTTTATGGAAGGTATTTTGAGGCCTTTTTCTAAACGACGATCAGCACTAAACAATATATTTGAAATGTAATTGGCACATGCATTTTTGTTATCTTTGAATAGGATCTTTATTTATTTGTCAAAAAAATACCAAAGGCTTCACATTCCTCAAGTTTGTGCGCAGTTGACTCCGTTTGCTCGGTTTTCTTTTTAAAATATTAAAAGTACATGCCATTATCTCTTCCGGGCTTGGGGCGGCCGCTTTTTTCTTTTTTTTTGTAGGCGGAGGGCAATCAATCATTGTCGCTTTTATTGGCAGGCAGAGGGCAATCATTGTCACTTTTATTGGCAGGCGGAAGGCAATCATCAGGCGGTTGTTCTGAAGCACATTCACGTTCACGTAGCTGAAAATAAATATAAATCATTATTTCAGATGCCAGAAATACCGGAGCAATGGCTGATTGTAGCAAATGACTATGATACTTTGTGGAACTTTCTACATTGCTTAGGCGCAATCGACGGTAAACATATTTTACTGCAATCACCGATCAACAGTGGAAGTGAATTTTATAATTACAAGGGTTTCTTCAGCATCGTATTACTGGCAGTTGTTGACGCGAAATATAACTTTTTGTATGTAAACATTGGATGTCAAGGAAGAATATCTGATGGAGGAGTTTTTAACAACTGTGAATTAAACGAAAAACTAAAAAAATATGCACTAAACATCCCTCAAACCACTGCGTTGCCAGCAAGAACAGAAGAAATTCCGTTTTACTTTGTTGGCGATGAACCTTTTGCTCTTTCCCAAAATATGCAGGTTATCATGAACAGGTTCTAAGGAAAGAATATATATCTACCGACTGCAGAGCTCGTAGAGTGGTGGAAAATGTGTTCGGCATATTGTCTGCAGTGTTTAGAGTTTTGCGGAAACCAATATTGTTAGAACCGAAAACGCGACATCTGTCTTAACAGCAATAACATGCCTTCACAATTTTTTAAAAAGGCAATAATGCTCAGGTATATACCCCAGGTACCTTTGACGAAGAATCGAACGGCCAGGTCAGGTTAGGAAACTAGAGAGAAGGTAACAATGACATGACTAGTATGTTACCCTTGCAAATAAGACCGAGAAGGGTCTACAAGATCTGCTCACAATATTCGTAATGAAGTTGCTGGATACTGTATTCAGCAAGGGTCTGTAAGCTGGCAAGAAAATTATGCTTAAAATTGACTTACAGTATCTATTGTAGCACGAGGTATTTCTATCCAGTAGAAATATCATAGCTTTGTATGCAAACCAATTACTATGGTATACTTCATCTGCACCTGAAATTGAAGTTGAAATTAACAAACGTCGACCCAAACTAGTATATTTCGTGAATATCGTAATCTATGCTAGCAAAATAATATCTTTTATTTGTGGGCCTATGTACTTAAAAACTTAATAAGTAATTACGTACCTTTTCCCTCCTCAATGATGCCAGTAAACTTGTCATTTTCTTTTTGCATGTTTCTCTTTCGCTGTCGAGTAACGATCGGCTCGTTGATCGTTGGTTTCCCCGTAACACGACGTACTGACTGCACGAATGCTCGCTGTGTAACTTTACATTACATGTTACATTGCACCTCGTAACGTTGGTCAGTTCCCATCTTAACAGTGTACAAATTCGGATAAAGAAGTTTGTGTTCGTGCCAACGCTTAAAGGTGGGTACTCATAATTATCATTTTCTATAAATGTGTCTTTTTTAAGTACTTTTGATCCAATTAATTTCACGAGTTGTTCAAAATTTTATACTGTCCAGTAATCATTTGGTTTTTTTTAAATTGCTATCAATGACAAACCACCACATACGCCTCTGTTATTCAATAAGTTTGATGTCCAGTAACATTGTTTCTTCTTAATTTGAATGAAACAATAATTAAGTAGAAGTAGGATACCAACGCGTCCTCGCTGTCGGCCATCTCGTGAACACTAAGGCCGGGTTCCCACTACGCCGGACCGGCAGATCTGCCGAAAACCGGACACCGGACAGAGTGTTCACATTACATCGGATCCCGGAAGAAATTCAGACAGTCCTCAGTTGAATTTGGACCTGCGCGCACAATGGACGACGAAATTGTTGTGTTGTGGTGGTATCTTAATAGAAGGCAAAATAAAAGAAAACATTGGGTACACCCTATTTTACGGGAAAGATTTTCACTTGGAACATTTGAAACATTAATGGGTGAACTTAGAAGAGACGAATCAAAGTTCTTCAATTATTTTCGAATGACAGCAACCACTTTTGACGATTTACTGGGACGACTAGACATAAGAGTACGAGATACAAGTTTCAGAGAATGTATTTGCCCAGAACAAAGATTAGCCATATGTCTAAGGTAAGATTATTTTATGCACTAGATTGCGTAATAATAGTTTTGACGTAGGTACCTACTTAAGACTGTATGAATGAATGAATGTTTGCTATGTATGTTTGTTTCATGAATGTGAATATATATAATGTGTGTGTGTGGGAGGGTGTATGTATTTGATAATCATTATGAATTAAAAATGCAAACAATTATTTAAGTATTTATTTGTACTCAAACTTAAATCCCTTCAAAATCTAAGTAATCTGAGTCTTGGGAATGTATGGAACGATTACTAGATGCTGATGGCGAAGCTGGAATCGGATTCGATGTCTGAGATGAAGTTGATGGTATAGATGTTGTTGCCTGTTGATTGCTACTATTATATTGCGTAGAGTATCCAGGGTAGTGTTGATCTTGCGTAGGTATTGGCTGTTGATTGACGCTATTATGTGTGTAGTATCCAGAATACTGATCTGGTCCGGTTATCTGATTATATGAATCACGCCAATGTCCGTAATTTGGTCTCTCATAATTCCTACTTTTAATTTTTTGCAACATTGTCATGACGCTAGCTTGAAATTCTAAAGTCTCTTCGATAGTTAAAGTGTTCAAGATTGGTATAATGCCTTTGAAGAAAGATAGATGATGGTTTTCCTTTTCTGGGTTTATTCTGGAGTCCAAAAACTTTACCATCCTGTCATTTACCTCTTTATTATCAATTTTTTTTTATCTTTAATTAAAGGTGAACGAAAATCTGATTCCATGCCTACTTCAGTCTCGGTTCTTGCTTTTTTTGAAACTGACTCATGTGGTGGTCGAGGTTCGGAGACTTTTTTCAAAAACATTAATTGCTCGTGATATAAATAATTTCGTGTCTTTTTGGTCGAAGATCCAGATTTAGACTCATCTTTTTGTTTCTTTACTGTCTTAAGCCACGAATCTCGTATATTATTCCATTTAGTTGAAACCTGTTTTCCTGAAATCAATAAAAAAATATCATAAAACAATACAATTTGTTTCTTGGTGACGTATAAAGTAATAATGTATTAACAAAAAATACTTTTTTTTCAGATATTTAGCTTCAGGATGTTCATTCAAAGAAATACATTACTCATACAGAGTAGGCGTTTCGACAATAAGTAAACTAATAAAAGAAATGACCCACGTCATTTGGGAAAACCTAAAGACAGATTTCCTTAAGCTGCCTGATACTGAGAGAGAATGGGAGGACATCGCTTCAGGATTCGAAAGAAAAGCCAACTTTCCTCACTGTCTTGGAGCAGTAGATGGCAAACATATCAGAATTTTGAAACCAGCCAAGAGTGGTTCTATGTTCTTTAATTACAAGGAGTATTATTCTTTTGTATTAATGGCAGTTGTCGATTCAGAGTACCGATTTATTTTTATTAGTGTGGGCTCATTTGGCAAGGAATGCGATTCTAGTATATTAAAGGATAGTACATTTTGGCAAAAGATCAATGATGGTACTTTAAATGTACCAAAGCCTAGACCGCTTCATGAAAACTTGCACGAAGAATTACCGTTTATACTTGTTGGCGATGAAGGCTTTGCTTTAACACCTAATCTCCTACGTCCATATGGAGGTACACATTTGAATACTGATAAAAAGATTTTTAACTATAGACTAAGTCGAGCAAGAAGGTATGTTGAGTGCGCTTTTGGTATTCTGGCAAATAAGTGGCGAATAATCCATCGAGCTATAGATCTCAACGTAGACACAGCAATTCAAGTAATTAAAGCTTGTGCAGTCTTACATAATTTTGTAAGAGAAAAAGATGGTATAAATTTTGAAAGTTACCAAAATATAGAACATAGACAAGAACAAGAAACTACACCCATGAATCGAAATGTGTCGAGTCGAGGTGGCCCTAATGCCAACGCTATACGGACATCATTTACTAATTATTTTGTTTCAGATATTGGTTCCGTTCCGTGGCAGGCAGCAGCTATAAAATAAAATTTATCAATGCATTTACATTTTATCAATAAAACATTAAAAACTCACCGTACTGTTTTCTTTCTTTTTCATCCAGTTCATCGAAGTTTGGTTTCAGTATTAAACATACTTCACGCCATGCTGCTAACTTTAAGTTTTTGTCTTTATAAACGTCTTCGGTCTTATCCCACAGAACAGGTCTCTCTTGGACAAGCGTAATTAAAGTTTCTGCTTGAATATCCATGCTAAACGTCTACTTTTACCAGAACATGCGAGCCGAATGACGTGAGTGGAACACGGGCGGGGCGAGGGGAGCACGAGCAGGGCGAGCGGGGGACAGATACCGGCACAAACTCGTTCACATTACTCCGGGCCCGGTCGTTCTACCGGCAATTCGTAGTGACAAAACGTTCGGTAGAAATGCCGGGCTCGGCAAAAATGCCGGACCCGGGATAATGTGAATAGCTTCATATAAATTGTACAGCCACTAGCTCTTCCGGCAGATTTACCGGCGCGGCAGATCTGCCGGTCCGGCGTAGTGGGAACCCGGCCTAACGGCGGGCGAAAGCGGAGCACAGAGTTTTGACGAGCATGTTACGCCGATTTTAAAACACAGCGTAACATGCTCGATGCGTAACACGCTCGATGCGAATGCTACATTATACCTCGTAACTTTGGTCAGTTCCCACCTTTAGCAGATCGTCTCATCGTTGTAATAATGGCTGTCCTACGTATTTATCCAGCTCCACTATGGAGGCAGCTGTCGGATTTTTTACTATATCTTCTTCCACTGGTCTGTGAAATTCTGCTCAAATGCTAGATTTGTTCGTTTGCTACGCTTGGACTGGTTGTTGTTGCGGGGTTTGCTCATGCGAGATCAAATTACGAAGTTTAGTATTTATCAAACGCAAACAAACTTCATAATGTTCCCTGTTAGAAAATGCATGTTTTTTAAATAGTGTGCCCAGGATTGAAGCTTCAAAGCTTAATACGTTGATTTGTTGCCTGAGGGTTTCTAATAAAAATTGACAGCGAGCGTGATTCATGTTGGTAAGGGAATTGATTACGTGGTTTATCATTAAGCTTACAAAAATAATAGGGTTTGATATAGATACTATCTGTAGCGGCGAAGACAAAGAAAAGTAGGCATAGGGGCAAGTGGAATGCGGCGCAAAAATATGAAAACACCACTCACCTCCGTCTCTACACCTGTCTCCGTGGGAGAAGACCATAAATAACTGTAAGCACAATCGTAAGCACAAGAAGTTTAAGTGTTCGGTGGTAATTTCATTCACTTTTAAAATATTGCAAGTTTCCTCTAGCATTTTCCAGTCTTCGGTGTATTTAGCTTTGGTTGTTCTATTCCTAGTGTACTCAGAACGGCGTCATTAATATTTAAAATGCGTTCGAACATATCGTAGGTCGTTCCATCTTGTGACTTCACTTTGTTTTAATTTTAGAGGGGAAGTTCCAATTGGGCTATTCCATTTTATGATCAACGTATGAGATATGTTTGGAAGTACTGTACAATAGCATTAACTTTTTCCTAACTCTTTCTGAATGGTGGCCAGACTATGAAAAATTACCAGAATATCGTGGGCGAAACACGAAAAGTGATGCCTCGTCGTTGAGCGACTGCTAGTATATTAGCTGCATTGTCTGTAATGACAGCAGTAATTTTATTACCAAGCCCACAAAACTTCTATTTGTAGAAAATTCAGTAAGTTTTCTTTTGTTTTCCGCTCATGGAATTCGGTACATCCCAATCAAAGGGATTTAAGTTCTTTCATCGATGAAATGTGCTGTAAGTGACATGAAACCCACGTTACTCATTGATGTCCAGCCGTTGTTAATCAGACAGCTTCGGCAGATAGTAATTGGAGTAAAACGTTTTGTTGTTTTATAGTATTTTGGTATTAGACTATTGGCTATAGTTTTGCGAGTGGGTATTGAATAAGTTGTCAGTATTATTATAAATTCGTCTTCTTCTACAATGGAAATGCGTGAAAGCCTTTGACAATTAATTTGACAATCTGCTCTCTAATCTAGCTGTTTTGCTTTATAAACAGTTAATGGTTTTAAAGATTTTGTAAATGCATTGATACGGGTCTGTTTAGGCGACGGTACCTGAAACATTGATTGTTCGGGATATTTGTAGTAATATTTTCTGTTGGTAGTTTCCTGGCATTATTTTCCAACAGAAATACATGATCTGTGAAAATTTCAAATTTCTACCATAGACAGACAGACTCAATAATAGGGTCCCGTTTTTACCCTTTGGGTCAGGAACCCTAAAAATGGAAAACCACGGTTAATATACAGTTTTAAAGCAGGTTCTCATTAACAGACTGTGGTATTCCTTTTACTTCTACATTATTCATTCGATGCCATTGCTCTGCGAAATCACTGTCTTTTTCAAGTAACCCAACTTTGTTCTCCTAGAGAACTTTGATGGCTTCTTTGCTTTTCTATGTTTAGTAGTCGGGATCCAGACTCCTTAATAGTATTGCTGGCTTCAATCACCGTGGTTTTGGCCTGAGAATTCCTCTCTCATAAATTTTACCTCGTTTACTAGTTCCTCAAATGCTGACATGCGAGCGGTAAGAGATTTTACATCCTCCCTTAATGCTGCTTCAGGCAGAGGTGACAGTGTAGTTGCACCCGGCTGTTGACCTCCTGTCTTGCATTTTTGACATCGCCATGTAGATTTCCGGTCACCCAGTTTACGGTAGCCCCCTTCTGTGATCCCTATGCAGTTAAAGTGATATATCAGCTTGCACGATTAGCATTGTGCACCATTACCACCAAACATTTTCTCTTTGCATTACCCGCAACTCGCCATGATTATTATAAAGACGAGTTTGTGAAACACTGGTTGTTATTATGGAGCGAAACGTCCGCACACTACGCAATAGGCGATGCGACTGACAATAATAAGACGTTCAACAATATATGACATTGTATCCCACTGCAATGTGAAGTTGTCAACTGAGACGCGGGCACTCGGGGTCTCTGGCAGAGGTGAGAAGTGAGCAACATACGTTAGGATGCACGGTCGTATCATGGATACGACCGAGCATCCTAACGTTAGCGAGATCTACTAATTTTTCACAAACGGTACTTATGACACTATCTTTTGTACTTCTCCATCGAGCAATACCTCCACCTGTCTTCATCGCTTTCATCATAGACTGCTCGATTACCATGTCCGTTGAAGTTCCACAACTCCTAAACGAGAACGTCTAACTGTGAAAAATCCGTCTGAAAATCTTTCGTAAACTTCAGGATCTATCGAATTTTGTAACTGTTGCATATTCTGTAAGTAAAGGTGTGCAGACTTAGCATAAGGAAAATGTCCAGATGCGTGAAAATAAGAAAGCATTTCTTTGACGCTGTTTAAGATAGATTTCCAATTCCCCATACGCTCAGCTCTTGGGAACTCTTTAGCTATAGAAGCCATATGCAATAACTGAATCCAAAGTTTTGCAGTTGGTACTTCAGAGCCCTCAGGTGCGGCTGATACAATTTCTCGAGCTTTAACATACAGGGGCTGGTCGAAAGTCACGATGCATACCGCCATACCGTTTTGCATTCTCTAATGCACAAAGTAAAGTCGTATATACAGGGTGGCCAAAAAGTCGTGGATCAAACGCAAATAGGGGATAGATGAGGTCATCAGCGGCAAAAAATTGTTCTACGGGAGGTCTCTAAGGTCAACCCCTGCAGAGTTATGATTTATTTTGGTTTTTATAGGAAAATTGCCTTTTTTTTACTAATTCACATCCTGTATCTTTTTCATAATATTCACTAGATTGGTACTGATGAGTTCTTGCGTTAGACATACTATTTATAGTTGTTTATTAAGTGTATTCAAGATAATATTAAGTGATACGATGTAATATTTTTTCAAATCATAAATTTTTCTTTACTTTGGACCCCACTGTGAAAAAAAATTACTCCACCGAAAAGTGACCCTGTACTACAAGTTTTGGCGCATTTAATAGGGATTCTGAAAAGGTATAACACGTGGCCTCATGGCCATCGCACTAATATCTTTCTAAGAAGAATTACAAACAACGATTGTGAAATAATAATTGTATTAAAACAATTATTTCTCAATGGTTGTTTGTAGGAAACAAAATATTTTACAATAAAATATGCTGAAAATTCCTGACTCTGACCATAATACTTAATCTGCACCGTCTAATCAAATTCCTACGTAAACCTCCAGCCATCTATCCATTTTTTTGAATCTAGTCCGATTCACACAGTACGGGTCACAGGTAGGTAAATAATCTATCATAAGTCCGAATCGTTGTTGTTTTTTCGTCCCAGAAAGATATTAGAGCGATTCATGGCCATGTGTAATACCTTTTCAGAATCCATATTAAATGCGCCAAAACTTGTAATACAGGGTCACTTTTCGGTAGAGTAATTTTTTTTGACAGTGGGGTCCGAAATAAACAAAAAGTTATTATTTGAAAAAAATGTTATATCGTATAACTTAATATTATCTTCTATACACTCAATGAACAACTATATATAGTATGTCTAACGCAAGAACTCATCAGTACCAATCTAGTGGATATTATGAAAAAGATACAGGATGTAGATATTTTCGAATTTTAAGAAGAATTAGTAAGAAAAAGTCAATTTTCATATAAAACCCAAAATAAATCATAACTCTGCAGGGGTTGACCTAAGAGACCTCCCGTAGAACAATTTTTTGCCGCTGATGACCTCATCTATCCCCTATTTGCGTTTGATCCACGACTTTTTGGCCACCCTGTATAGTATTATAGTTACTGGCTGGTTGGTGAATAAATGGTAAAAATGAAATTTGAGATTTAGAATAATTCGTATGATTATTTGTTAAACGTTCAATAAAACCATTCCAACCGGGTAAAGACTCAATGTTCCATAAAACCATACTACATCAGCTTTTTTGAGAAAAGATACTGTTTCAGTTCCATAAACAATATCTTTAACAAATGTTAAAGATATATTTTACTGTAGCCTACTACACCGTCATTTTGATAGATCTGTATCGGCACATGAGCTTTTGCTTTGAAATTCATTATAGGATGCACATAAACCAAATGACGAAAAGATTTCTATAAGACGTTTTGAACCGAGCCTTCGATGAAAAAAAGTTCGAGGCCTAATTGTAGTTTAGACTTAACCCTAGATCACTAACCTTATTTTACAACACTTATTACTAACCTTCGTCGTTTCGGCTACGCCGTACAAAAGGGAGGCTTCTAAGGGTTAATGGAATAAAATATTTATATATGTTTTATTTATTTAACACAATAATCATTTGTTAACATGTTTATAAGTTTTTTATTTACTAAAATCACAATTTAATTACATTTAAAGTATTTTAATTGAGACTAGAGTTATTACTCATTTGAAAATTTATGGTTTCATTCTGCTTAAATCTTATAAACTTATAAAAAACAAAGGCTTAAAAAAATATTAAAATTAAGTAATATATATAATCAACAAAAGAAAGAAACATTTTAGAAAAAAAACGTAACAATTTCACTTTCAGTTAAAAGTTTAGCGCAAATAAAACAATAATCTGACATTTTTTGTTATAAAACTCAAAACAGCACGATATAGGCTGGGATAAACACGTGTTTTCACTACTAACTAACGTTCAGTATTTCATTTATTATAGCAGGTATAAGACCCTAGCCACGCACACATTTGAACAGGGGACAGATATTTTCTCAAGGTTTCAATGGCGGATAAATTAAGGGACTGGGCTTCATTTTACCTGATATTCTTATAGTATTAACTTATGTATATTTTATATTAGTAGTGTAAGTTACAATAAACGATAGAAAAATATTTTAACATATATTACAACTAAAGAGATGTATATATACGTGGCGTACTCGTGCATATTATGACGATTACAACTTTAACAACTTTTGGAATATATCTCAAAAACGGTGGCTCGTAGAAAAAAAGTATTAATTAATTTTTTGTAAATAATTTTATGATCTACAACTTTGTTCGAAATATTTTTGATAAAACTTACCGTTTTGCTGAAAATCGCGAAAAACTCATTTTTTTTACCTTTGACCTTGAATAAAAAAATTTCCTTACAGGGAAAAGATGAGGAACTTTCAAATTTTGTTTTTAATGATATTTCAAACAATCTTACCGATTTTCAGCTTGGTGGGAATTTAGGTAACCATACTCTTATTTTTTGGTCTAATTTGACCGGACTTTAATTTGACCGGTACCCGTATCGGAGCGGTAATTTGTTTTGGTAATAAAGGAAATCAAAACAAAACTTGATTCTTTTTAATCATTTATTTTCTGATTCTTTTATAACTGTAAAATTTCTAATTTTAATGTATATTTTTGTTGAAGAAATTCTATTTCTAACTGATTTTTTAATTTCATATGTTCCACTTCTATCTCAATTTTTTTGTGGTTGTCCGACTCTTGCCACAGCAATTGTTTTAATGTCTTCAAATGAAGTTTTATTTTTTCAGCTTGCTGATTATGTAGCTTATAGCTGATAGGGTTCACTTTCAGTGGTGAGCTCAACACTGGTTTCCGTCAACCCAGCTACTTCAGTTCAGTCCTGGTTTGTTCTCGGCTGATTTATATATTAAAATATAGCATCTATACTGGACACTCTTGCCAGATTTGGTCTCCAGCTCTCATCGTCATTGTCATAACCAGTACCAGCTAGAAAAGTAAACAGAATAAGTTAACATGAAGGTATGTCTTTTCTTGGTTAGAATAAGATAACATGCAGGTTAACTACGAGGCATGCCTTTTAAGTTTTGTCGTTTGCAGAAAAAAACACAACTAGAACCTTACAGTACTTTTTATTGTTTTTCAAAGTATTCACCACGTAGTTTAATACACTTTTCCATTCGCTCAAACCAGTTATTATAACATTTATTCCACTCTAAAGTGGAGGTGTTCAAAATGGCTGACTTGAAAGCGTCGACTGCTTCTCCACCGGATTGGAACCTTTGACCTCGAAGACTTTTCTTAATTTTTGGAAACGTAAAGAAATCGTTAGGGCTTAGGTCAGGACTGTATGGAGGATGGTCAAGAATTTCCACTTTTTCCTGCTTTGAATACTGAATTGGTCATAGTCGCGAGCAAACTAACATAATCGGAGTACTAAAATCAGAGACCGAGTCACTAAGATCTACCAATATATCATTATCTTCTCGGCTGGCTCAGATCAGATTGTGGACGTGACCTAATTTCTTGCAGAAATAACACCGGACCACCTTTCTTGTGCTTGTCGGGGCTGTGGCCTCAGCTTTAGAAGTTTCTACGGTCTACTCGCAAAAGTATTCTCTTTCTTTAATTGTGATTTTGACGAGCCTGCAACTATTGTGAAATTGTAAAGATAGAACTGCCTTGAATAATTTGTGCTTTGATCAGGAATTTTAGGAAGTGGCATGTTCTTTTGACAATCAAATGAAAGTATATACATTTGGGGATTCATCTTTTAAATAACTGAAAAATGCTTAAGCGCGTTTTTTGTGTACACAGTTGTTGGATGAATAAATCTTTTTTAATTCTCTCATTATCCATACCTTTATCTTCTTCGTATATTGTAAGCTAACTGAGCAAACATCTGTCCGAGTCGTGCCGAACCCCAAGTTAAAATTAATGTTGAATGCATTTTTTTAAAACACCATCTATGATCTAATTTATGGTGTGCGCAACACAAAGAATCCTCTTCTTTGCTCCCAAAAATAAGTTAACAGCAGCATAACTAACTATGTTGCTTTCACTGTCGGTTGAGAAATTTACAATTTGCGATTTATCAATAGAAAACTCGCTCATTATATTTTCAAAACAATCTTTAATATATTCTCCTGTCTGTCGCTGAAAAGTAATAGTATAGTAATAGTAGACATACTTGATAAAATATATCATAATACCTTTTTTTTTTGTATATTCTCCATCTGCAATCAGTGCTTTCACTTTTAGCAAATATGTTGGATGCTTATCTCGTTCGGAGTGTGTCCTCCAGTGAGAACATCTACTCATAATTCTTCACATTATAGTATAGTCTTTTCGCTTAAGGCGTTTAACATAGCTCTGCATAGTGAGCTGTCGTGCAAGGGCATTGGGGTGGGCTGCTAGCCGTTCCCTGTATCTGGTCTTGATATTAGTTATTTCTTCTCTCACTGTGAGCATTCTCAGGAGTTCGTGGATCTCAGCATTAGTCACATACCAGGAGACATTACTGATATTCCGGAGAATAATGTTCTGCATTCTTTGTATGCGCATGATGGAGGAGTTACAAGCACTACCCCATAGTTGAAGGCCGTACATCCATACAGGTTTCAGGATCGACTTGTACACTAATAGTTTATTGTCTACAGACAGTTTGCTGTTTCGGCCTAGCAACCACAGGTAGCTTTTATATCTAATATTCAGTTCATCTCGCTTCTTTTTGAAGTGATCATTCCATGTCATACGCCTATCAAGATGAAGACCAAGGTATCTCACACAATTCCGTTGAGGAAGGGTGGTATTTTCTAGCTTCACTCAGGGGCAATAGCCTTTGCATAGGTAACCTGTACCGATTTCGATGTACTACTTTTGATCCGCCAGCTTTGAAGCCATTTAGTTGTATCATCTAGGCCTTTCTGTAGTATTTTTGAGGCTATTACTGGGTCCTTGTGACTTGCCAGTATAGCGGTATCGTCTGCGAACGTGGCTGTGGTTATGGTACTTGAACAAGGCAGGTCAGCTGTGAATATAGTGTAGAGTACCGGACCCAACACTGACCCCTGTGGTACGATCATAATACCTAAAAAATATTTACCCCTGTCATTTAATGAGCAGTAAAGCTTTGGTCTGGTGATCATGACGCACAACGCTGCGGTATGCGTCGCAACGCAGCGTCACGACGCAGCATTAAGC
Source organism: Pieris melete (assembly GCA_963693345.1). Lineage (NCBI taxonomy): Eukaryota > Metazoa > Arthropoda > Insecta > Lepidoptera > Pieridae > Pieris > Pieris melete. Next base: position 903,077 of record CAVNZK010000368.1, on the reverse strand, counting down.
GTCCCTGAGGAGAGGTGGTCAGTTGATTTTGCCGCAGCTACTAAGGTAAACGTGAACATGAACAATTTTTCTGTAATTCCATATTGACTCAGTGACGCACACCGCAGCGTTGAACCGAGTATGACGCCGCGCTGTGCGGCAGTACACCTCCCCACTTTACCGCGCTTGCCCCTCGCCGCTGACGCATACTGCGACGGAACAAGAGAACATTCTCGACGTTTTACAAATGATTGAGTGTCCGGCAACGCATACCGCATACCGCAGCGTTGTGCGTCATGATCACCAGACTCCGGCTTAAGGGTGCTTACATAAAGAAACAGGTTTCCGGTACAGACAAATCTGTACGGGTCGGTACCGATCGGTACAGTGTTGACTCGCATAAAGAAACAGGTGAATCTGTCCTTAGTGACAATCATGGCCTCCAGTTCGTCGGACGAAGATTTTTTACTTTTAGAAAGTACTTACGTCAAATATAGAAAGAGAAGAACAGTTAGTGTATCTGATATTAACAGAAAAAGAACTAAATATGGAACATATTATCATTTATTCTTAAAAGATATAAAGGACGATGAAAAGGAGTTTTATGATTATACAAGGATGACTCAAGAAACATTTTACTACATATTAAATTTAATCGAACATCGTTTAATTAAGAAATGGTGTAACTGGCATGTTCAACCAATTTCACCTGAAGAAAGACTCGTTATCACTATTAGGTAAGTAATGAATAATATTTATTAGTATAAAAATATGCGTAATATAGGTACTGGGTGGTATAATTTCAAAATGAAATGTCTTCTATACCGCTTATAATCGGGGTGTCCACAGCCAATGTTCAAAAAAATTCCTTGACCTTTATTCATTCAGTAGGCTAGTATGTTTTATTTGTAAGTAGTTTTAATCACAATGAAAAATATATTCTTCTGTGGCTAATTGGTTGCTTATAACAGCAATATTGTCACTCGAAGTTTGTGGAAGAGTTATTTCGTTGCAGGTCTCTGGAGTACTATTACGGGAAACATTACTTAAATGAGAGTAGTTTGACATCGAACTAGGGTTACCATATTGCAAAGATTGGTACGCGAACTCGTCGACGACGCTTTGAATGCGGTTTCTAAAAGAAAGTAGCATGTGCTGTGGAATTTTTTCAATGTGTGGTATGAGGCTTTTAAAAAATAAAATATGTTCGTTGTCTGCATCTGTTGTTCTATTCTGTCGGGATTTTTCCTTATCTTGTAAAAATTTAAGTTTTTGATGCTCAATGTCCAATAATTTGTCATTGATTGTTCTCTTCGGCCTTTTCAAAGCGATTTTTGAAACAGGCATAGCAGGAGACACTGTTGGTTGGTCACTCGCATCATTATCTTCCATGTTGCTTGGTCCAGGTGAAAGAGAACAATCATGGTCATTTGTAGTTTGGGTGTATTCTGTTTCACTATCAAGGCTCACAGCACTATTTGAATGAGATCTTTGTCGCGTCAAACTTCCAGTGGTTAGCCGCGCCTTCACCATAGGTTTGAGAAAAAGTAAGGGTTTAAAATATGGCCATTTGGGATATACTGTAGTTGCCTCATCTCCAGAGCGAGAAGGTGAAATTTTTCCTAACTCTACCGCAAATTGATCCCTTAGATATCTCCATCTTTTTCTTATTTTACTTTCTGAAACAAAAAAGTACTGATATGTAAAAACTTTTTCCTACAGAGGTCAAATACAATTTTATTGTTGTAAATATCAAGGTAAATAAATTTAAAAATACTTATTTCTTTCCAGTTCAATCAATTTAAAAATAATTATTTATTTAAATCCCAATTATCAGGTTGGGTCTTATACATATAGAACCCTGGCAAGAAATAAGTATTTTTAAATTAATTTAACCCGATGTTTACAACAACAAAATTATATTTGACCTCTGACTGTCTCATAAAATAATGAGCAGAATCATCCCTCCCACGATTTAGCGTTAATTTTTGCTTTTTTTACATCCTGTATTCAGGGTGTAATAGTTAAATGTGTTTTTATTTTCAGATATCTTGCAACTGGAGAATCATTCAAATCGCTTTCAAAAAATTTTCGTATAGGAGTAACAACATTAACAAAAATTATAGAAGAGACGGTTCTAGCAATATGGGAGGAACTGTATACCATACATATGCCTACACCCACCAGAGATATATTTTATTCAATATCTAATGATTTCAATAATATTTGGAATTTCCCTCACGTCATAGGTTGTATAGACGGTAAACATGTGCGCGTAATGTGCCCAAAAAAATCTGGATCTATGTTTTACAACTATAAAAAATATTTTTCTGTGGTACTGCAAGCAGTAGCCGATGCCAATTATAAATTTGTAATGGTAGAAGTCGGGGGCTATGGTAAACAGAGTGATGGCGGTACCTTTAGAGCATCAGATATGTATCAGTTTCTAAATGAAAGAGAATAAGATATTCCATCGCCCGCTTATTTGCCTAATACCCAAGTCTCTGTTCCTTACGTATTTTTAGCTGATGAAGCGTATCCTTTAAAAACATATTTAATGAAACCCTTTGGGGGACGTGATTTAACAGTGGACCAACAAAATTTTAATAGTCGCTTGTCCCGAGCGAGAAAAACAGTGGAATGTGCATTTGGTAGATTATACTCAAAGTGGCGTTTGTTATCTAAAAGCATCGAAACGGATATTCAACTAGCTGATAAGATCGTAAAAACTATGTGTTTGTTGCACAATATAATTATTGATAAAGAGGGGTTTGAGCGAAACTTGACTTCGGTAAATATTGTTAGACGAAGATGGCACAATCAAAGACTGAGTCCGCCTAGTAATGTTGCTACAAACGTCAGAAATAATTTTGTGCAATATTTCAAACATAATCACTTATTATATAATTAAATTGGGTAATACTTTATTATTAATATTTTATAACTACAAAATTAAAATAAATCGAACTGATCATTGAAAGTACTCACCATCCTGTTTCATTTCCAAACTGATCTCTTTCCAACACTTATCTGTAACATTTCTGTTGCTGTGGAACTTATGAGTTTTGTCCCATAAACATTGTTTATCAAACACTAAGGCTATCAAAACTTCGTTATCCAAATCCATTTTTAATATTATTAAACACACCCTACACCAGTAAATGCTTAAACCCGTATGGCACGGTCCAGGTAGTCGGCACCGACAAGTTACAACCTGTTTCTTTATAAGTGAGTGAATAGGATTATATTGAAATATTATACCTGCGCTGATCGGTACCGACCCGTACAGATTTGTCTGTACCGGAAACCTGTTTCTTTATGTAAGCACCCTAAGACAACAGCAGTTGAGACTCGCATCAGCAACATTCAGGAAGTTAACTGTGACGATTAGAAAACTTCTTGTGGAGTTTGTTATTGTAAATATGTCACTACTCATGGTATCTTGTTTCTTGTAAATGATTAACTAATATAGCTTTTGCTGAACTATATCTTTGTTCTATTAAATCAGTTACCTAAAAATAAACAATTGTTTGTTATAAAAATTAAAGTTCAAAAGCATATGCGATTTTTAGGAATCGAAACTATACAGAGATCTAACATATTTACTTTAAATGTTGAATGTAATTTATATCGAGGACATGCTGTACGAACAAATTGTTGTAGTCCCTCTTTTTCAACACAAGAAATGTGTACATTATCCTTAATGATCATGTAGACTAAACTTTGGGTGATTGCAATATGGTGCTCGCCTCCATCTGAAATTTAAAAAAAATATTAATAATTAAAGTTTAAGTATTATAATTGAAATGTATATTATGTACAACAAATTTAAATATACATGCACTTTTTTTAATAATTGCAAAACCGTTTGTTGTTTTAATTTCGGTGATCTTGAAAAGACCGAAATATTTAAGCTTTAAGTTACCGTACAGTACAGTTTAACCTTATACATAAATGTAGAGATTTTAGACGTATACTTATATAGAACATGATTGTAAATTTACAATAATATATTGAAAAAAAATGTGATCCGTCACGGGACGCCTGGCAGATGTGAAACATCGACATTATTTTGTAAAAGTAACATGCAGAAAAGAACAGATTGTGATAGGAACTAAATATGTCATAATGATAAAATAAAATATTACGATTTTTTCCAGATAACGATGACTATTTATTGAATAAACATTTATTTTCATTAAATACAAAATATTTACGAATTTATTTCAAATCGTGACTACTCAACTCGTTTAATCAGTGACTTTGAAACACACACACCGTACACACTACTGCATATAGACTGTATATATACCATCATATAGCGTGGCGCGTCGCCACGGCATGCGTCGCCACGCCAGAAATCGGTTTTACGTGCGGCTATAGATGTTTCACATCAAAATCATTTCCTGACTAAATAAATAAATAAATAAATAAAAACTTTATTAATGACATAAAGGTTTGTGACAGAAATCATAAATCGCTAGTCCCCACACTAGGGAGGCCCTGTGTTGTGGGTAACTAAAAAACAATTATTTCGTGGTACATGTTAAAATTAGTTTAAAAATGTGAAATAAAAAATGCTAATAATAGTTATAAATTTAGTGTTACGTATGAAGTGAATGAGTGAGTGTGGGAATAGGTGAGTTTGCGCATGTATTTGAGAATGTAGCTGAAAGTTGTTATGATCGTGCACTGTGTCTGTGTTAGTTTATGAAACCTCAAAGTCATACCAAGATATGTAGTAATGCCTCTGTAGATTCGAAATCCAATTTGGCTAGTGTAGTTTCTATGTGACTTGCTAATTTATATCTGGATAGTTTTACTATCTCAGAGTCCATAGATTTGGAAATTTTGTTATAAAGGAAGGGGCCCCTAAATGCAAAGGAGCGTTGTCCAAATACAGTCCTTCGTTTTGGCGTTGGGAATGCAAAACGTCTGTTCTTAGATGTGTCCTGAATTGTGAGCCCATGGAATCTATGATATCTTGAACAGGTCGCCAAGATGTAAAGCTTCCTTACCGAGAGGGTTTTTGTTTCTAGGTGGAGTTTGACTGTGGGCTAAACGGCCTGCGATAGGCATCTTTAAGGATCTCTCTCTGTGCACGTTCCAACTTAAGCAATAAAGATTCAGCCGTTCCTCCCCATGCCGATATACAGTATGTGAGAATGGACTGACAAAGTGCTAAATTAATTATTCTAATAACTTCGTCCTCCGCTACTCGTTTCAGTCGATTAAATATTAACATAAGCTTTCTGATCCTAGAAGACTGTGCATCGATGTGCTTTTCCCAAGTGAGGTGTCGATCTATTATTATTCCTAGATATTTTATACTTTCGGTGTATTCGAGAACAGGATACTGGCATGGATATTGGTTATAGCACGTGTGGAGTTTTATGACTGGTAGGGTCGTTGGGCGGGAGCGACCTGTTATGCTGAAACACATAAATTTGGTTTTGCTGAGATTTACACTAAGCAGATTGTTTTGAAGCCAGTTGGAGGCGCAATTTATACCATTCTCTGCTAAGACAGAAACCTGTTCCCAAGTTTTAGCATGAAATATCATAGCTGTATCGTCGGCAAATGAATAAATATTTCCGTTGTCCAGTGGCAGACTGCACAGGTCGTTGATATATATTAAAAAGAGGGTCGGTGCAAGCGCAGTGCCCTGTGGTACTCCAAATCTGACGTATTTCTTGTGGCTTGTGTGTCCCCTTAGACTAACACGCTGTTGCCTATCCTTAAGGTAGGATGCAAACCAGAGCCACCCCTCTCACTCCTAACAGTTCCATTCTTCGCAGCAAAATGCAGTGTGAGACCGTGTCGAAGGCTTTTGCGAGGTCTAAGAAGACAGGTGTCTTCTATAGGCAGGTATGTATAGGTATACATACCTGCCCCATATCCAATTTCTCGCTTATATGGTCAGTAAGATTACTGACAGCGTCTGCAGTAGATCTTTGTTTTCTGAACCCGAATTGGTTGTAGGAAATGAGCGTTTGATTTTCTAAAAATGAGAGCAGCCTCTTGTTCACTATTCGTTCTAGGATCTTGGCTATGACTGGAAGAAGGGATATTGGTCTGTAATTAGAGACTTCCATTTTGTTTCCTGACTTCCAGATTGGGGTTACATTGGCTAGCTTCCAAGCTTCAGGAAAGGTGCTGGTCGACATGCTAAGGTTACAAAGGTAGGTTATAGGAGTTTTTAATTGGAAATTTCTTCCTCTTTCAGAATCTTTATTTGCCATTTTTTTTTCATCAGTACTCTTTATAAAACAAAGGAGTTGGCTGATTGAAGCTTGTTATTAGGTATGACAGTGCTTGCTGTATGGAGTGTGTGTTTGAAAAAAAGTATGCGTAATATATTAAGTGAGGTCTGGATTTGATTTGTATGATTTGGTGTTGGTATGTGTGATACATCATATAGGCGAATGCAAAAAAGACTAGTCATCCTTAAGTCGGATGGAGTTGTTCTTCGGAGTTGATGTGCCTGTAAGGGGCTCCTTCTTGACGGCGTACGTAGACCTGTCCATTAGACACCCAGCAGTACTTGTAGTCATTTGCTTTTGCCCAGTATTTGGTTACGTGATACAGTCTTTTTGTTTTCCGTGATAAGTACTCAGAGACATAGATAGACGTCGCGTCACCGGGTATACCGAGAAGATTAGATGATATTGGTTTGTTGTTAAAATGAAATATTGGTATAGATGCTATTTTCTAGTGACGTTTGTCGTGAATGACTATATACATCTTCTGTTAGTCATTTAGGTATAGGTTTTCACTACCAACAAAAAGAATCCACAACACAATAGTGTCACAAGTCACTATAGTCACAATAATACACTTCCGAAATCACACATTTATAAAAAATATAGTCGTTTTGAACAAAGTTAGTCGCGTATAAATTTTATAAATTATTGTTCTGTTCACAGTTTAAGTCTATTTTTGACGGATTTTGCACTAAACTATGTATGTCGTTACTTTGTGTTAATATATGACTTTTAAACACATATTTGAACTTTATTTTCAACAAATAATATTTTTAAATGAAATAGAAATACGGAACTTGTGTTGACACGCGCAACCTGCACTACCCACAACCACTTTGTTTATGACTAACTTGACCCTCTTGGTTGTCAGAGAAGCTGTTAATCCAGTAAGTCCAGTATTTGGTCTCGATAATGGTAACGATCGTCTGTTTTATCTGTCGCTGTCTTAATATTTGTCTTTTTTTATTATAGTTAGTTGGGCATATGCATGACGTTTCGTTTTTAAGTGGGTAGCTAAATTGGTTGTATTTCCCATGGATTTATATCGTTAGATATGCCCTTACCGCAGTGAGGCCGCGCCGTGTTGTCGCACAGTCGAAGTGAGTCTGGTCGCCAACCTAGGATGCACGAAAGAGAAAGTAGTGTTTGCAACTAATGTAGGAGAAAAAGAGATGACACTAGTTTCGACCGCACCTTCTATACAAATTGCACATTCAAAAACAATGCCACAGTTTTTGGTGTCGGGGCCTATCTAACGATATAAATCCATGGTATTTCCGGTGCTTTTATAATTTTTCCCGCATAAGTTGCAAGAATCATTTCTTGCATCAACTAAAAAAAAAAAGTGGCAAATTACTAAGTTGCCTTCATTTAATTCTGGGGCAACGTCATCTTTTATAAACTGCATCTGCCTTTGAAAATTGAAGTAGTGTTTGATCAGTTTCAGCATCACCAGAACGAGAAACCGAATTTTTTTAAAACTCTTTCATAAACTGGTCCCGAATATTCTTCCATTTTTTTCTTAAAGCCAAAAATTTGAAAAATAAATATTGTTTAGTGTTGATGCCTCAAGCCCGTCACAGACTTAGCTATAATTTATATTAATATACCGTAATATATTATAGCAAGCTACCACACACTGAGAAATATATATTTTGCCTTCATTTAATTGATGGTGGTCCTAGTGTTCGCATGTATTTTGTAATTAAGGGTGTTCTTATTTCAAAATACTAACAGTAATTATGAATTCAACAAGTACATTGTTAATGGACTTAATAGACAGTTCTTCAGAAGACGATTCCGCCGCTGCTTTCGATATGTTAGTTGCCCGGTCAGGCACAAAAACTAGAACCAAATGGATCGAATCACATATAAGAAATAAACAAACTCGTGGCGAATTTAATTTGTATCGCGAGTTATCCTCAAAAAAAATTGCCCAATATTTGAGAAGTTCAAGATCGTCATTTATAGAGCTACATGAATTGATAAAAAATCACATAAAAAGAAAAATAACGTCTGGCTGTGTGTTTAAGGTAAGAAGAAAATTAATACAACACAGTAGGTATAAATCTTTCATTTTCTAATCAAAACTAATTTTACTTTTAAAGTTAAGAAAACAAAATCATTTTACTAATTAAAATCCTGGACGTAATAACGAATATTCAGAAATTGTTCTGCCGAATCAGTATTTTGACTTTGCATTGCGTCAGGGCTATTGTACACTTCAACTGTTGGTGAGGTGTGAGATGACTGTGCAGAATCTGGTGGCAAAGAAGGTTGTTGAATAGTATAATCAGTTTCTGATGTGAGTGTATTCAGAGATTGTTCTGCCGAATCTGTATGTTAACTTTGCATTGCGTCAGGGATATTGTATACTTCAGGTGTTGGTGAGGTGTAAGATGATTGTGCGGAAACTGGTCGTAGAGTTAGTAGATTCCTGTTTTGTAGTTTGAAAGGAGTACCACCGGTGAAATTATAAACTGAACAATCTGGAGAATTGTCTGAGTAGTTTGATCTCATTAAATGTTGCTCTTTGGCTTCCATTACAATGTTAAATATTCGGCGCTGTATTCTCATTTGCAAATATTCCGGCAATTGGCATGTGGTATCGCACATACTGAAGAAAAACTTTTCCATAGCACTAGTTTCATTTTTTGACTGGTAAGAAGCATTCTCCATTAACTGTCTTCTTAGGTGGGCTCTCTCGGCAGATCTTTTCTCCCTTGTTTTCTGTTCATCTTCGAGGATAGAATGGATCGTTTTGTTTTTTTTTAAATTCTAAATTCCTTCAAAGAATCCATGGACTCATCGCCTGTTAAGCTATTATCGTTCAGGGTATCCTGTCGTGTTTCTGGAACTAGTTCCTACGTTTGTATGTTGATGTCTATTTTTCATGTTTGGAATTAAAAACTCCATCAAATGTTCGTATTTCCATCTTGGTTTAGAATCCGCTGCTTGTACCGTAGTTTTTTTTTTAGCATTTAACGCTTGACGGTGCCCGTCTCTTAGTTTCTTCCATAATTTTTTTATTTCTGCCACTGAAACAAACAAAATAATTGATAATAAATGAAATTTCAGGTATCTTTCAACTGGGGATTCATTTAGAACCATAGGCTTCAGTTATAGAATTGGCGAATCTACTGTGTCCAATATAGTGGAAGAAGTGTGTGATTCTTTGTGGAAGCACCTTCAGTCTAAAGTTCTCGCAGAACCTACAAAAGAAGAATGGAAGGATTTTGCTTCAGGTTTTAAAGAAACGTGCCAGTTTGACCACTGTTGCGGTGCTATAGATGGCAAACACGTTATTATTAGAGCGCCGTCTAATTCAGGGTCTGATTATTATAATTACAAAACCTTTTTTTATATTGTGTTGCTAGCGGTAGCTGACGCAACCCGTAAGTTAAGGATAATAGATGTTGGCTCAAAAGGACGATTTAACAATTAAATAAAAGTAGACATTTATTTGTTAAAATGTTGGTAATTGTGCCAATAATTATAATAACAAGACATGAATTATTTTAAAGTAGACTTAAATAAAATAAAAAATTAAGAAGACAAATTAAAATTAAAAATTGACCATCTTTTCAGTTACAGTGGGTGTTCAACTTGCAAAGAGAGAGGCTAAGTTGAATTGAAACCCTTGAGTTGTTAATTGTTCAAGTGCCTCAGGGAAATTGATAATTTTGGTGAGGATGAGGGGGGTCGAGGGGGTCAAGTCCGTAGTTGGAGCATGTAGTATGTAGTAGTCGAGACGAGAAGTTCGGCCTTAACGGCTTCGATGATTTCAGTTTTTAATGCGTGATTTTCGTTACTGTCTGATGATCTGATTGACTTGTCTGTTTGTTTTGGTTGGAGCGCCGCTGCCCCTTTTATGATTTCGGAAGCGTTAGATATCAGTCTTTTGTTGGCAGCTGTAACGCTTTTACCTTCATTAATGGCGGCGCTGATGGTATTTGCCAACTTGAAAAACGTTTGTTGAAGGTTGCTAATGTCTTTTATGTTACTTAGGGAGGGAAGGGGGTGTTTGTGGTACGGAAGTAACCCCAGGCCCCGCTTTATTAGATGCCATCTTAATCTCCTCCCTGACCCTGCAGGGGCCAGGGTTATCACCAAAAGAGTCAATGAACCTTCCAGTAGAACGGATTTTGTGGTCTCGTTAGGTCGGTTATCCTTATGATCGTTTCACACAGAGTGATCACACGGAGTGAATGAAAATTCGATCAGAGTTTGGCTCCGATGCACCGTTTGGCCTCTAGAGCGCCGACAAACTTAAGTGATAATGGCGTCGGCGGCCCTTTTTCAGGAGAAAATTCAGAAAAATATGGAGAAGCGATCGGAAAATTGTGAAATTTAGCTGGTAGGATCTTATTGAGCTATGCTGTTTAATGATGAGATAAAATTGATGTGTCATGGATCTTGTTAAAAAGTTATGGGGTGACAAAAAAATATAAAGTTTACAACTTTCTGCAAATGGGTATTTTCTCCAGTGTGGTAAGTTTTCTGGGGGTGTCCGATATATTAGATGAAAGCTCTTCGAACGGCCGTTCTGACATTACTGGTTACTAGTGGTAGTTGGCCACCACGTGATCTGCTGGCTGGCAGCTGGTTAAGATGATGTATAGCACTTAGCGAAATTCCCTTTTTTGGGAATTTTGTAACGCGGAGCGGACCGTTTTCAATGCTAGCGCGTTGGGGGGAGTAAACAATAGCATTAATCCTAAAGCCGGGCGCATACATTCTGATTCCTGATCAGAAATCCAGATCAGGTTTCCTAATCAAGCATTCCGTGTGGAGAGCGAACACATTCTGTTTTTTGCATTTTTTTACAATCAGTTCGATCATAGACGCTTCTGATAACGCACGAGTATGGACGACGAAGACGAATTGATGCTCATTGCTCTTTTATTGGCGCTAGACAAAAAGGGCATAAAACGTCGTTATTGGGTGCATCCACTGAATACCCAAAGATTAACTGAGAGTCAATTCTATGTCAAAAGAGCAAAGTTACGGGCATACCCAGAAGAATTATTCAAATATTACAGGATTTCAATGAAATCCTTTGATGAGCTTCATAATAATAGCATACGAGATAAAATAAAAAAGCAAAATACGCACATGAGATTGTGTTTGGATACAGAAGAAAAATTGACCATAACATTAAGGTATGTATGTATTTATTGTAATTAAAATTAAGATATTGTACAAACATTACGCTTTAAATTTACTTAAAGTTTAAGAATTCTTGCATTGTTCCCTCCTGTGAATCTTGAGGCTGGAGAACTATAAACTGTGTAGCCTCATAGTCTTCAACACTAGTATTTGGTATAGAAACCTCAACAGGATAATCTTGCTTGGGGTTTTGTTGGGTAGTTGATTGGGGAGGTGTCACACTAGAAATTGAGTGGATAATAATAGGCTTCCTGGTATTCTTACGGGGCACATTTTGCCGCTGCGAAGATGGATAAAAAGTTGGTGGTGATGGAGATGGACTCTGCAAATATATTGTTGATACTTTGGGCACGTGTATATTTTGATAAGATGGAACGTAAGTGGTGATGGAGATAAGTTATTTCCAGCCATTGGAAACGACCCTGAAGAATCGTCACTTTGTTGGTAATAGTGAGTGTACCGGGACGTTGATGGCGATGGTTCGTTTCCCATGGTAATCTTTTTTACCAATTGAAGCACATCGACTTTAAAATTAATTTTTTGATGAGCATTCATTGTTTTCATATAGCTTCTGAAACTAAGAAGATATTTCGTGTCGTCATCTTCGTCAATATTAGCAGAAGGTTTTTTCTGTTTTTGTTGCAACATATTTAGCATTTGATTGGGGACATCATTAATAAACATTATTCTTCAGACCAATCCATAATTTAATCGATAAGATACGTAAACAATCGCTAGAACACAAGAACGCTTTGAAAAGACCGCTTTGAAAGGCGCGAGCACGTCCGAACACGCTAGAACGCTCTAAGCAACTGTTCGCGCGCTCTTGCGCCGTTTACATCAAGCGAACGAGCATTCTTAGAATATTCTATAGAATCTTTGCGAACGCACTAAGAACAACGAAAAAATGCTCTACGCCTGTTTACACTAAAAGAATTTGATGTAGTGGGGATAGAAAGAGCATTCGCTCGTTTGATGTAAATCGACCTTAAAGGTCGATTTACATCAAACGAACATAGAGCTAGAGCTAGAACAAGAGCATTCTTTCGTATTCTTTTAGTGTAAACGAAAGCTAGAGGTATCGATTTACATCAAACGAACATAGAGCTAGAGCTAGAACAAGAGCATTCTTTCGTAATCTTTTAGTGTAAACAAAAGCTAGATCAAATGTTCTTTGCTCATTCGTGTCAATTCTGTGGTTAGTATGTATTGGTAGTGCTTCGTTATGTCTGACTCTGACTTCGTACTCATTGTTTTTTGCCTTTCCCGGCGGTAAGATGCAAGAAGCGAGTCCATCTTTTTTTTTAACTCTTCAACATTACATTCCAGTTGTTTTGCGATTTCCCGCCAAGCATTTTGTTTGTAAGTTGTATTTTCATAGTTTTCATACGTCGGATCCCACAGGCATCTGAAATTGCGGTAGGCTTCTATCATTAATAAAGAGTGAGAATAATGAGTGAATTAAACAAAGATTTATTCATCCAACACTGTGTAAAAGAACATGCCACTTCCTAAAATTCCCGATTAAAGCAAATATTATTCAAGGCAGTTCTATCTTTACAATTTCACAATAGTTGCACGCTCGTCAAAATCACAATTAAAGAAAGAGAATACTTTTGCTTATGTTTGGACAGAAGATCAATTTTCGAAAGACTTTACAGACTCAGCCATATACCATCGTTTAAATTTAACATCGTTTTCGGATGAAATCGATACTCTAATATTAATGGCTGATGGCTGCGCTGGTCAAAATAAAAACACTACCGTAGTGGGAATGTGTCGTACAACTCGGGCTCGAACCCAAATTCGTGGTCACACGGTCCGGACGGACTACTTTTCCGGTAAAAACTCGTCAAGGAAAACCCAGAAGTACAATGAGCGTCAGCCTGACAGGAATAATTTGAACAGCTGTTATCACGCAATAGGAGACAACCGACAAGGAAGCATGACGACATGCAAAGCGACATAACGGTCGCAAAGATTGGGAAACAGTGGACGCATTGCAAGCGTTTAAAAAACTGGAGAATATACTGATGCACTGGATGGACTTCCTCTCATCCTACGTGAGTCAAAAAAATCGGTGGAACTCATCAAATACTACTTCAATTTTCAAACGATGCAGTTTATAGTTTGACCTTAAAGGTCGATTTACATCAAACGAACATAGAGCTAGAGCTAGAACAAGAGCATTCTTTCGTATTCTTTTAGTGTAAACGAAAGCTAGAGGTATCGATTTACATCAAACGAACATAGAGCTAGAGCTAGAACAAGAGCATTCTTTCGTAATCTTTTAGTGTAAACAAAAGCTAGATCAAATGTTCTTTGCTCATTCGTGTCAATTCTGTGGTTAGTATGTATTTGGTAGTGCTTCGTTATGTCTGACTCTGACTTCGTACTCATTGTTTTTTGCCTTTCCCGGCGGTAAGATGCAAGAAGCGAGTCCATCTTTTTTTTTAACTCTTCAACATTACATTCCAGTTGTTTTGCGATTTCCCGCCAAGCATTTTGTTTGTAAGTTGTATTTTCATAGTTTTCATACGTCGGATCCCACAGGCATCTGAAATTGCGGTAGGCTTCTATCATTAATAAACATTTTTCTTGAAACCAATCCATAATTGAATCGATAAGATACGTAAACAATCGCTAGAACACAAGAACGCTTTGAAAAGACCGCTCAGTGGCGCGAGCACGTCCGAACACGCTAGAACGCTCTAAGCAACTGTTCGCGCGCTCTTGCGCCGTTTACATCAAGCGAACGAGCATTCTTAGAATATTCTATAGAATCTTTGCGAACGCACTAAGAACAACGAAAGAATGCTCTACGCTTGTTTACACTAGAAGAATTTGATGTAGTGGGGATAGAATGAGCATTCGCTCGTTTGATGTATATCATCGACCTTTAGACGTGACCTAATTTCTTGCAGAAATTACACCGCTGGTGTCTATTACATTTACTTTTCCTGCTTTCTCTTTTAGTAGAGCCTCTGTGCTGCGTGCTTGCTTCAAAAGGTCATCAAACTCCTGTACCTTCTCCCTAGGTATCCTCTCTCTTATTTGAAGGTTTAGCAAACCGTAGACGATATTTAGCTGCTGTTTAGAGTTCAGTTGTTCGTCGCTGGGTAATTATGAGAACAAAATACTCTTTCTTGTGATGAAATCATTTGTAGATACGCCAGGCGCTTGCTTCGTTCCACAGGCTTCTAACTAAATTTCATATGCAGGATTTTTCGGTGCAAAGGTGTTTTTTTTTTTTTTATATAATAGGGGGGCGTTTGCCCCTAGCTTGCGGGACCTAAAAGAGCAGTCTACGCAGCCCATAGACATAGTGGGTGCGTTGCCGGCCTTTGAGGGAGGAGTAGGCTCGCTTTTAGGTTTCTCAATGCATCCTCGAAATCCTTCCACGATGTAATGGTAGTTTTGGTTCCTTGCCACCATACAGCCGCATCCTCACGTAGGATGAGAGGAAGTCCATCCAGTGCATCAGTATATTCTCCAGTTTTTTAAACGCTTGCAATGCGTCCACTGTTTCCCAATCTTTGCGACCGTTATGTCGCTTTGCATGTCGTCATGCTTCCTTGTCGGTTGTCTCCTATTGCGTGATAACAGCTGTTCAAATTATTCCTGTCAGGCTGACGCTCATTGTACTTCTGGGTTTTCCTTGACGAGTTTTTACCGGAAAAGTAGTCCGTCCGGACCGTGTGACCACGAATTTGGGTTCGAGCCCGAGTTGTACGACACATTCCCACTACGGTAGTGTTTTTATTTTGACCAGCGCAGCCATCAGCCATTAATATTAGAGTATCGATTTCATCCGAAAACGATGTTAAATTTAAACGATGGTATATGGCTGAGTCTGTAAAGTCTTTCGAAAATTGATCTTCTGTCCAAACATAAGCAAAAGTATTCTCTTTCTTTAATTGTGATTTTGACGAGCGTGCAACTATTGTGAAATTGTAAAGATAGAACTGCCTTGAATAATATTTGCTTTAATCGGGAATTTTAGGAAGTGGCATGTTCTTTTACACAGTGTTGGATGAATAAATCTTTGTTTAATTCACTCATTATTCTCACTCGTATTTAATTAACTAAGAACCAAGATGTCAGAGAAGCTGTTACTCTCAGTAAGTCCAGCATTTGGTCTCGATAATGGTAACAGCGCTATCGACATATCGTCTGCTTTATCTGTCGCTGTCTTATTATTTGTCTTCTTTTATATCTCCCTCCCTCCCTCAAAGGCTGGCAACGCACCCACTAAAAATGGGTGTATATGGGCTGCGTAGACTGCCCTTTTTGGTCGTCCCGCAGCTCGTTTGCCCCCCTATTTTATAAAAAAAAAAATAGTAAGTTGCCCATATGCATGATGTTTCGTTTTTAAGTGGGTTGCTAAATTGGTTGTATTTCCGCTGCTTTTGTAATTTTTCCCGCAAAAGTTGCTAGAATCATTTCTTGCATCAACTTTTTTAGTGGCAAATTGCTAAGTTGCCTTCATTTAATTATCTGGGGCAACGTCATATTTTATAAACTGCATCGTTTGAAAATTGAAGTAGTATTTGATGAGTTCCACCGATTTTTTTTAAAACTCTTTCATAAACTTTTAGGAAGTGGCATGTTCTTTTGACAATCAAATGAAAGTAACTGAAAAATGCTTTAGCGCGTTTTTTGTGTACACAGTGTTGGATGAGTAAATCTTTTTTAATTCTATCATTATCAACCACCTTTATCTTCTTCGTATATATGCTAACTGAGCAAACATCCGTCCGAGGCGTGCCGAAACCCAAGTTAAAATTTGTGTTGAATATTTTGTAATTTTTTTTTAAAACACCCTAATTTATGGTGTGCGCAACACAAGGAATCCTCTTCTTTGCTCCCAAAAATAAGTTTACAGCAGCAACCATATTGCTACCACTGTCGGTTGATACATTTACAATTTGCGATTTATCAATAGAAAACTAGCTCATTATATTTTCAAAACAATCTTTAATATATTCTCCTGGATGTCCCTGAAAAGTAATAGTAGACATACTTGATATTATATATCTTAATACCTAAAAAAACTCGAAAAGACATATTCAAAAATATTTACCCCTGTCGTGTAATGAGCAATAAGACAACAGCAGTTGAGACTCGCATCAGCAACATTCAGGAAGTTAACTGTGACGATTAGAAAACTTCTTGTGGAGTTTGTTATTGTAAATATGTCACTACTCATGGTATCTTGTTTCTTGTTAATGATTAACTAATATAGCTTTTGCTGAACTATATCTTTGTTCTATTAAATCAGTTACCTAAAAATAAACAATTGTTTGTAATAAAAATTAAATTTCAAAAGCATATGCGATTTTTAGGAATCGAAACTATCTTAAATCTACCACTTATTTAATGACTGCCTTTTGGAAATTTAGTAACCGAGTTAAATACATAGCTAAGCAGAAATGAAAAATATATAAGCCATGTTACATTATAGGTTAATAAAAGAACAATATAATAACTTACACATTTAATTTAATGATTATAGTAAGCTTTTAACACACTACAAAATAACTTTCAGTAAAACATTCTTAAGTATTATAAAAACTAATTCAAACCCAGCCTCACATAGAGCTAATCAATAACATCTACTTTATTTTGTAGACAAATATATTTATTTAAATATATTTTTTAATTAGTTTGTAAAAAGTAATAGTTATGAACGATAAATTTAAATAAGCTTAATAAGTACTTAAACCATCATGTATGTAATGATGGTATTTAATACTTGTGTAAAGCAGAATAATATTTTTATGCAAAACCTTAATGTTATATCAATATATTTTATAAAAAAAAAGGAACCGAAATTGTACTGTGTTATCATCACTACATAGTATAAAACAAAGTCGCTTTCTCTGTCCCTATGTCCCTTTGTATGCTTAAATCTTTGAAACTACACAACGGATTTTGATGCGGTCAAGAGGAAGGTTTATATGTATAATAACATCCATTAAATAGTGGAGAAGTACTGTTATTTTTGAGGTTTCTAATGTGATGTCGTAAATAATTACATTTTTTCCGCTTACATTGCAAACGCAGGCTGAACCCTACGAGTTTTATCAAAATAATGTACTAAGTATTGTACACATTGAAAAGGTCTACAGAAAAGTCCGTGATGGTATATGTCTATCTCTTATGGATAACCCACAATAACTTTTTTTTGTCATTTACTTTTTACGACAAATAATGGCTAATTTTCGAAGCGATTTTAACCAATACAGCATTAATCCTTAACCAATTAAATACCTTGAATACATTGTTCATTTAATATAGATCTATATGGCCCTTTACAGCATATGATTTAAATGAATATTTCGAGGATATTACAAATTTAAAAATTGCGGGACGCAGCGCGTCGGAGGCCGCGGTTCTCCCTATACTCTATAGCACTTTGAATTTAGTATCAGCATTGCATCCGTGCGAAGCCGGGGCGGGTCGCTAGTTTATTATAAATTGAAGGATAAGTTGTCGAAATTCAATAATTTGAAAATGTCTGCACTATTGTGTCTTTTTATATCCAGGGGCCTTGTTGTATGATACACATGTAATATTCTTCTTCTTCAAAGGCAGAATGTATTTTTCTATCAGGAATTTTGAACATTTGGGGATCTCCGAAATTATTAGATTTATAATTTTAGTATAGTAGAAAAATACAAATATATTACAAAATTTACCTATCTTATTTATCGTTTTCTTTTCGACTTATCTCTGCTGGAGACAAGACATGATCAAGACTGCATCGAAAAATTGGTTCTAGGATAAAAATTATATTTTTAATGCTAAAATAATCAAAATGTTTACCTTAGATCATCTATTTACTAGACTCTTCGTTCATCTCAGCAGCATATGTTCTAGGTTTCGTCAATACCATATAATTTCTTGAGTATTGGAAAAAAGCGATAGTAACCAACGCCGAGAAACCAATTGGTCGTTTCGTGCCTACATTTTCTTCGCCATCTATAGATATTATATTAAGTATTTTTTAATGGTTTACATCATTTATTTCTTGAAATAGAGGTTTAAACTTTTAAAGTGGTAACGGGCCTTCTGTAACAATAACAAAGTTCTATTTCACGAAGCTTAATGTTTATATATATAATTTTTTCGTAAAATAATGCTGTATTATAAATATTATTTTATAAACTTACCCCAAGATACATATAGATTGTCCTATTTTAGAATATTTTCACATAAAACAAGTTTTAACTTCGCTAAAAATGGCTAACTCACTGGTAAATGACGATTTAAGCGATGGAAGAGCAATTTTTAAATTGGAGGTACAAAATGTACATTTAAATGAGATGAGATGTCAAATGGTATGTATCAGAATACCAAATACCAACAATTTTGGAGCGTAAGTGTAGCAGTGCCAAATTTTAGTTCCAAATGGGAACAATCTCATTTGAGCGGCGCTTTTGTCGCGGTTATTGTTTATCAGAATACCAAATTGTGACATGACACCTTCACGAACGATTTCAGTTCCAGCATCACCAGAACGAGAAACCGAAATTTTGTTAAACTCTTTCATAAACTGGTCCCGAATATTCTTCCATTTTTTCTTAAAGCCAAAAATTTTAAAAATAAATATTGATTAGTGTTGATGCCTTATATAATTTAAGTAGGTATATTAAGTAATTAGTATAAATATTTAAAGAAAAAAGGCTTTTACCGGATTAAAGTTATGTATTATTATAAATTTACAATTATTTGACATAATTTTAAATTTATCCAAGGTTTCGCGTGCTTTACAGCGTGCGTGGTCACGGTGACTGAAGACAAAAGGTGTTGAATGTCAAAAAGTATCACAGCTCTAGAGAAAGTTGCATTATCTGTATTTATTTCCCCGGAGTTGGTATCGACTAAAAGATGGAGGGTTTTGGCAAAAATGGCTCACGGTGTCCTATATTTTCGCGGATTGTTTTTCTTTTTGAGATTTTAATTTGGATATTATTGGATCCCAGGTGTTTGACAATTTTAGGCCGTCTTCTCTATTGAAATTGGGGTGTTTTTTGATTACAATGGCTTCGCGTACCAATCTTGGGAAGAATCTTTTCTCTTTCGCAAGTACTGTCGGTTGGTCAATGCGTATGTGATTAGGCCTATCTAGTACGTGTTCACAGACTGCTGATTTTGTGTGTCGTCTATGTCTTATGTCTGCAATGTGTTCTTTGAGTCTGCTGGACATATTGCGTTTAGTTTGCCCTATGTAAGACAGGCCACAGTCGCAATCCAGTTTGTATATACCTGCATCTTGCAATAGGGTGTTACTAGGGCTTAAAAATTGTATGAATAGAAGCTCGTTTTAGGATCCGGCTAATTCTATCTGTAACTCCCTTTACATACGGCATGTAGGCTGGCTGGCGGGGAACTGTTTGTGTTTTGTTTTTGTGATGCAGCCTGGGGATTCGCAGCTTGTTTCGGTGTAGCACCTGTTTGACATGCTGTAGTTCCTCCTCGAGGTGGGCATCATCACAAAGACGTTGGGCTCTCTAACAAACATTTACCGACAGAAAGCAGTTGTGAAGGGTGGTGGCGGGATTCACTTTTTTCTTTAAATATGTAAAGGTTATGTTAATCAAAGACAATACTAGTATAAATACATATATTTAAATTTTACATAATAATTGTATTTTTTGTATGTGTCAGTTATCTTTCCACTTTGTGTTTGTACAGTGTCTGAGATTGTTTATACCTGTGAAGCTATTTGAAAAAAAATGAATGTCCACATGCCACTGCCATCCGAAGACCAGCTTTTTTTTTATAGAACAGGGGGAAAACGGCAGGAGGCTCACCTGATGTTAAGTGATACCGCCGCCCATGGACACACTCAATGCCAGAGGGCTCGTGAGTGCGTTGCCGGCATTTCAGGAAGTGGTACGCTCTTTTCTTGAAGGACCCTAAGTCGAATTGGTTCGGAAATACTTCAGTGGGCAGCTGGTTCCACAAAGTGGTGGTGCGCGGCAAAAACTGCCTTGAAAACGTGGAACGGCGGACGTCGAGGTGACACGGGTGGCATTTCGCACTCTACCTCGACGTCCGATGACGAAACTCAGCTGCAGGTATTAATCCGAACAACTCCTCTCAACACTCTCACATGGTAAATGCGGTAGAAGATGCAGAGTGACCCCACATCTCTATGCAACGCCAAAGGATCAAGCCGCTCGGAGAGGGATTGGTCGTCGACGAATCGAACCGCTCTGCGTTGAATACGGTCAAGTGGAAGGAGCTGGTATTCGGGAGCCCCCGCCCAGAGGTGAGAGCAGTACTCCATGTGGGGCCGAATTTGCGCTTTATATAGTTGCAAGCGGTGGCCCGGAGTGAAGTACCGTCTCGCCTTGCTGAGCACACCAAGCTTTTTGGAGGCTAATTTAGAAAGTCAAAGTCAAAGTCTCGGTTAGAAAGAGCAAGGCCGGCTTCGCAGTCTCTAAATGGTAGTGGACAGCGTTGATGTTGGAATTGAGCCCCCTAACATTTGTGAAGTCCACGGCGAGTGTGGACGGGGGTGCCTTTATTGAATTGCTCCGTTTGCCCCGAGAACGATAACTGTTTTTGTTGTTGAGCGCAGAATTGTCCCCCCCAGAATACGAAGGGCAGCCTGTGCGTCCACCACCGGGTGCAGTGTCCCGGTGTTGGACGCCCAGTTGGGGATTCTGGGGTAGATTCTGTTTTTTCTGCACCTTCATATTTCATGGGGGGGGGGGAATGGGCTCCGGGAGTCTCTCTCACCGCACGAAACGCGAGTACAATAAGGTGAACTTATTGCATCACTTCACGCCGGTTTTCTGAGAGACAGTGGTACTGCCCCGGTCGTGCCTGCCCATTTGGCTGAAGCCCGAAGTCAACAGCATGGCACTCCCACTAGGAAGGGGTTGACTGATTGCGCTGATGAAATAAGTTGAGACTGCTCCCGTAAGTAGTCAGAGGCACTTGTTTTGGGGTTGGCTCGCTACTTCCCTTATTTATACAATATTGAGACAGTTGTTAGAAAAGAACTACTAACTGCATTGGCAGTTTGGATGGTAAACATTGTAGAATTAAATGACTTAAAAGATCAGGATCGGCATTTTTTTAACTATAAGCGCTTCTTCTTTATATAAAGAAAACAGTTTAGACAAGCCCAAGTCAGGTGCTAAATAAAAGTGGCCTAACTAATGTCATCGTGAAAGTGGAGTTCAAGAGGGTCTTTATTACCGGGTCTCACACCTTGCTCACTTACTTCAAATCCCAAATAATCGATCGACTTCATCAAGAAATGGCACTTTGAAATTTTTAATATTATTCCGGATGAACGGAATAAATTCAATATATCCTTAAGTTTCCTAAGACCTTCTTCTGCAGTTTTAGAATAATAATAACGTCATCCATATACGCCGAAGCTTCTTTAAACAGAGCGTTTCCCAAAATATTGTTTATGGTTTTTTGAAATATTGACGGTGCATTAATAAGTCCGAATGGCATGCGATTAAACTCACCCTGACGCGAGATCCAGTGTTGTATAATATCCATGACCAGATAAATTATCCAATTGATCGTCAATTTGCAGTAGAGGATAGTGTTCTTTTATAGTTTTCTTGTTAAGAGCTCGAAAATCGACACATAGGCGGTGTTTTCTTTTTTACTAGCAAAATGGGTGATGCATAATCTGATGATGACTGACTTACAATACCAGCCTCTTCTAGTTCTTGGATCATACCTCGTACAATATCTCGTTCTGAATGAGACATTCTGTAAGGCCGATATACTACAGGGGTAGTATCACTTAATTTTATATTCATTTCAGCACCCTTTATACAACCTAATTCTTTAGTGGCAAGGGCAAAGCAATCTCTATATTCGTTCAATAAACATAATAAGGAATTAGTATGATTTCGTTCCATATCTTCGTTGATATTGACCATCTCTTTATCGTCGCACATTCATTGATTTTTAAAAGCCACATTTCAATGGTTTGATTGCGTTTGACCGGATCGAATTCTGGTACAACGTTCATACTTGGAAATTGTTCATTCACTCGCGCTGTGTGCTTCATGGTTTGCATAAACTCTTTAAACATAGTAGCTAATTCAGTAGGTTTTGAAAGGGCCTGATGGTCAGTTTGTGATGTATATGACTCATGGACACGTTGCTGTGTTTGACCGTTACGTGCTCGTTGTTCTTGTTGCATCTCGTCACGTCACGAGTGTAAACTGGGGCTGCGTTGAGGCGTAGTCCTGCTGCGTCTGCGCCGTGACACATCGCCTTGGCCACGGCAAAACCTACATTATCTGAAAAGTAATTTATCCGGTGATTCAGAACTATTAATACGCAACTTTTCGACTACGGACGCACGATGAGTCGTGGAACCAGTTAGTGAAACGCTATAATAATAAACGGTTAAATTGCTATGCAATTTTAAGAACATTATTTACACAGAAGGTTATATGTACGGAGACATCGAGTTCAATCAAACAATTGGTAGATACTTCGTCGATATACTTAAAAACATTGCAAAATATCGGTGTGAAAACCGACACTTGGGATATAATTATTAACTATTTAGTAATATCAAAGATGGACCATGAATCGATAAAGAGATGGGAACAACAACTTAGTTTGAGTAATACGGAATTACCTACTTGGACAGAACAGATTTTCTAGAAAGTAGATTTTGATCGTTAGAAATGATAGACAGTCACAGAGTAAAATCACCATACCCTAAGTCTGCCTTAACTCACGACCTCTGACTGTATTAAGTGACAACCCTAATGATCCTCTCCCACTGACGCCTGGAAATTTTTTATCTGCGAACCTGTGCTAAATGTAGCTGAGCAAAGTCATGCTCTAAAAATGGTCACTGACTTCTGGAACCGATGGTCTAAATCTTGTAATTCTAAACAATAGTTACAAATGGAATGTTAAAAATAACTCAGAACCGGAAATTGATGATGTAGTTGTTATACAGGAGGATAATGTTCCTCCTGGTAACTGGATTATGGGTAGAATAGTTAAAAAGCATATCGGTCCCGACAATGTGACCCGGGTAGTATCGATCTAAATTAATTATAAACTATAATTTAAAGGACTGCGTCCTATGGTGGGCGGAATGTCCAAATATGTATACAGTCCACTGTACGATTTACAACCGTACAGGTATTTACAATGTAAATGACACCATGCAATATGATTTGCTTGTGTGTTCATTTTCATTGTATCTGTTAAACTGAACGCAACCACTTAACATTATGTAGTCTGTATTTGTCAGTGTAGTCTGTGATAATAATTGTATCGCCCCTGTCTGTATTAAGAGTTATAGCGGTCCGCATCATTGCCTATCTCAGATATTTTATTTATTTCTTTTTACTAAATTGCTACTAAAATAGTTTGTAACAATATCATATTATATTCACTTAAGTTAGTTCGCATTCAGACCTCGTACCGGGCGCGACTCTTATCCCAATCTCATCTCACCCCACTAGTTTAGTCCATTGCTCATTAAATAAATAATTATCCCTTTAGATATCTTAATAATTTATCCCAACCCCGAACATTGTTAGTTAAATAAAAAGTGTCATACGATTTGCACGACTTATTATTGCAATTCTTTAATTCAAGACCCTCAATTAATTTGCGGTCAATGCTTAAATATAATTCCTTAACACACTTGGTTGTTATATATTTATCATGTTTTGAGAAATTTGATCATAGCTGTAGCTCCAATCTCTTTGGGCTGTTTTAAAATGCGTGTACTATGTTTTGCCACAATATTAAACCAGTCATCTTGTAAGTTATAAAAGATAGACTTAAATTCAGGTGTGCGATACAAAATTAAGAAACAAATCATTAACCTATAAAATAGATACTTAATTATTCAATTTTTTAATGAGAATTTTATGGTTTTTATTCAGCTCCCTCATTTCAGCAATTCTCAACTCCTCTGTTTTAAGCTTATCTGTTTAGCCGCGTCCACACCGAACGATCCATCGCCATCCGATCGCGCTCGGCATGGGTGCGATCCAAATGTGCAGGCGGGGAGCGCGCGCTTCACACCGCGTGCGATCCATTTGTTGTCGGTTTTTTGTTCACGCTCAAAGGGGACTCAGTCACTTGCCGCGCGCGGTGCGGACGAGTGTGATTTGAATCGCGTGATCCAACGTTATGGATAATTCGCTATGAATTCTTTTAATATCCCTTTATATGGAGAATAAATGTTTATGGGATCCTAAAAATAAAAATAAATAAATAGTAAGAAATAATAAATAGTAAGCTAGTAGTTTGCCTACTATTTGTGATGAACAAAAGTCAAATTGATCTGCAGACAAAATTCAACTGATTCAGTATGGATCCGCTGGAGCGTGTTGGATCAGCCAGCAGGATCGCAAAAGAAAGCTGTTGGCCATCGGCCTAGTACGATCTTCGCTCCACGGATTGGATCGCGGATAGCAGGATCGCCTATCCATTTTGGTTCGTTCGGTGTGGACGCGGCTATTCAAGTGTTATTCGGTTAGCTTCGTTTAAGGCCCGCTGTTTATCAATATCTAAACGCCGCACTTCGATGGCAGCAAATTCTTCTGCAGCTCAAATGCAGTAGGCTTACTTTTACGAGATCCTTGAAATATATGAGAACTTGTACATTTTGAAACCGTATATTTGGATTATGCATATATTTTACTTCTACACAAGTGTTGAGCCTATGAAAATCTCACAAAAGACAAAAACTACATTGTTACCAACAAAGAAAGCACAACAAAAAGTCCTTGACATATTAAATTAAGAATAATCAATACAGATCAATGATCTACATCTGCATATTCTTATATGTTATTTATAAAATTATTATCTTAGGATATGACATATAAAGTATATTAATTAGATAATTTCTATTACGTGACTTTGTTGCCTCCATTGTCTCAATAATTCTTGCATCACCTGTTGATATGGGCGTGGTATTTACTATATTTCCTATGCATTGTTCTGAAGCTCATAATTTTAACTGTAGGGTATTAAATATTATAATGTTAAAGTTTTTTAAAAGGTTTTAACACCTCTTAAAATACTTTTATTAAAAATATACAAACATAATGGTTCACAATATGCATGATCTTCTATAACATTATATTCATTCTCATTGTTTTGGTTCTGGAAATTAATGAAATTGTTCTAATTACCATTATGACTACTGTTGTACCAATTCTGATCCATAGATGGCACCACTTGAAGTGTCCTCTAGATAACATGACATCCGATTGAACATTTTATGTATTAATTCCTGTTAGGTCTTAATTAATACTTGTGAGGTAGCATTCAAGCTTTTGAACTCCTCTCAATATTAACTCGATCGAGTGACTAGTATACGGATACGGTCACGGTAGTGTACGTTAAACATCGATAAGTTTGGTAAAGGATGATTCACGCTATACCGTGTCTCGACCGCGCCGTGCCCCGGCCGGGGGCAGTAATTCATGCCTGACCGTGGCTCGGCCGAGCCCTTACCGTGCGCTGCCGGGACTCGGCCGGGGCACGGCGTTGTAATGTCGGTGGGTATTGTTTCCCGGTTCCGGCAGGGTCCGGCCCCGACACGTCGTAACATGAACGTAGGCGCCCGGGCACTCGCAGAGCAGTGAACTTCAAATCTTAGTGAGGTTGAATTTTTTCTATGTACGATAAATATGGCTTTTTAAATCTTGTAATTTTTTAAGTAAATAAGTAAAACATTCTTTAGACATTCTAAAATAAATAATAAAACTTGCTCTCGTCGTCTATTAATTCTTTGTAAACTAAAGAAAATTCCCCTCCTGCTTCTCGCTTTCTTCAGGTTGTATGTACACCCCATCTTCTTTTAGTACTTTCGCTTCGTTTTTCTAATACTCCGTCATCGATGGCAATTGCAATAGCTGCCAATTCAAATTGTGAAAATTGCATAATTACTTAAGCGTAAAGTCTATCGACAGATGAAATCACAAGCTGACAAAAACAGATATAGTCGGGCAAACACGTACGTGCGTACACCCAAACAGCCCGGTGTAACATGAATCACTGTCCAGGCCGGCGCACGGTGGCTGTGTCCCGGCCGAGGCCCGGCCCGGTCGCGACACGGTGTACCGTGAATCATACTTAATCCGATAGTATCGAGAGTTTGACTAAAAGCTATCGATAGTTTAAAAGATTTTAGGACTGGCGTAACATCAATAAAATAACAAATGACGAAACGAAGAGTTTTATTTTCAATTAAATTTGAAATAACAATAAAAAATCAGCATTCATCATTATTAAAAAAACAAATCAAAGATTAAAATATTTACTATTTTGTTTTATAAACAACAATTCGTTTAACCTTTTTTCTTTTAATCTATTTCTCCGTTCGGTTAAGATTTGTCCGGCCTTCGAAGAAATCCGTTCCGAAGGCACAGAAGATGCTGGAATACACAGATAGAGCATCGCTAATTCCTTTAATTTATTGTTAGTGTATCTCCAGTATGTTATAGGACACTCTTTCCTGTCAATTACTGGCTTCTCCAGATATTGCCTGACATCTACCAATGAGTTACTTAAAGAGGTCTAGGAACCCCAACAGGTCATCAGGTGTTCCTAAAGACGTGGATGGTGTTGGCTGTTGCGTTTCTTCAGCCAAGCGTTCTTTAGATAAATGGCTAGCATAGGCCTTTTCTAGCCACTAAACAGCTCGCTTCTCTTCGTCACTTGTTTTGAACCCCTTCTTCTTAAATCGGGGGTCCAATATTGTAGCCAGTACAACAGGTGTCCTGTTTTCATACGGATTTAGTCTTTTGTCAACTGATCCCTTCACGCAGAGTAATATTTTCTTTCCGCTTTCAGTAACAATTTGAGATTCTACCTCTGCCAATTTCGTTTTTATTCCACGAATCCATGGTATTACCAGTGACAATGTTATATAGCTTTCTCCGTAAATTTTTGTCGTAGCTAGATAGAAAGGTTTCAGAATCTGAATTGTTTCTTGAATAAATAGGTATTCGTCAGCATTGACACCTGGTGGAGCCCGATTACATTCATGAAGTGCGAGAGTTATTTTGCAGTATGTGACTGCACTGTTCCAGCGGGTAGGCACTTCCTGGATCACTCTCAGTTCTGCTTTATTTAATTCACGTTGAATAGCTCGTAATTTATCGCTAGCTAGAGTACTCATCTTGAAAAATGTCACACTCGATTTACATTTTTTCAGAATCTGGTCTAAGCAGGTCACAGCAAACGAATCAGTCACCGTCAGGTTTAGTGTGTGGGTAAAAGCAGGGTATATGTCGAATGTGCAGTTTAGCTGCGGCGTTAATCATGGTTTGAGCGCGTTATCAGTTCTTATTGCTTCACATTTTGACCTGACATCCCATTTTGAAAAAGTAGCATCTAACACCTGAATTGGTAGGTATCAAGGCAATGAAAATTAAAAATACTTCACTGGCTATATTTTCTGCGTTGTGACTTCCTTCCATCTTCACGACTTCCAATAATGGTGCAATTAATTTTTCGTTGTGAAAGAATTGACAAGTAACTGAAAGGATGCCTTCATTTGCAATTGATGTCCATAAATCAGTAGTCACACTAACATGTTCTGCTTTCGATAATGCTATGACGAGCTCCTGTTTCACGTTTTCATAATATTCCGGCAGCAATTTCTTCTTCAAATTTGTTGTATCAGGAATTTCATATCTACTATCGAGAGCATTTACAAAGTCCCGAAATCCTTCATGTTCTCCTTTTCGCAAAGGTTCCATGTCAACAGCAATCATGCGCACGTATTTGTTATTCAAATTTTTCTTTGTTTTCCCATCTGGATATTTACTACTTCTATCATAATACTTTTTAACGTATTTCTCTTTTTAGGGGTTGGGCCCATTTGCTCATTTTGCTCAGTGGTATCTACGTCTTGAGTAATAGAAACATTGGATGACCATACCTCATTATGTTTTCTCTTCATATGATCAATCAAGTTCGTAGTATTTCCACTTAGTTGTAACTCTCTTTAACACAAAGAACACTTTGCAAACTTTTCATTAGTCTTTTTGAAGTAATCAAACGCACGTGACTTGCTACTCATTTTTTTATTGTTACTCCACTCCACTCAACTTCAAACATCCACAATAAAAAAACTGATTGTCTTTTGTCTTGTAAATGAATTAAATACGCACGACAATTCTGCTACCAAAGAGAATAATCTCTATGTCTACACCTTTGAATGAATTAAATACGCACGATAATTCCCCTACCATAGAGAACAATCTTTAAAAACTATCGATAGTCTATCGATGTTTAACGTACACTACTGCCGCCATATACCTAGAAAGTTCCCAATTCTTATAGTCTTATGTAATTGACAATTGTACCGCGCTGCCTGTTTGTAAATATTAAAAGTTCTTATCATATTATTATCATAGTTTACTTTTCGACGTGAAACCCTACACTACTAATAATAGTATAATTATTTATAAAATATGCCAATAACCTATTTGATTAAAACAGTTACCTCAAGACCTGCCTCTCGTACTTCTTCGAGGCCCGTGATGGCTGTAAGGCTTAGTATATTTAAAATTCTTATTTTTAAATGCGTCAAGGGCTTACTAGTACTGGGCCCACCACCAGTCCCTTGAATTTCTCGCTTTATATTAGCCGCTTTTTTTTAGTTTTTACCTTCCAGTCAGACCAAAGCTGCAAAATGGTGCAGTATTAATTTTTAAACAGTTTTACTTTTCTCTTTGTTTTGTTAGTCGAGTGGATAGAAACCAACCAGATATACATAAAAGTAATAATTTTTCAATCAATAGAAGTAGTTATTATAAGTTCAATTTTTTTCAATTTCCTTTCTTTTCCTTATTATGTAAATTTGGTATTGAACATTTAAAAGTTATCCTTACTATTTTCCACTTATTAAGTGGTGTATTTGCACCACTTCCACCCACAGAATTTAAGATGTTTCTTATTTCTTGCCACAAATTGTCGGATTTTATGCGGCCCTGCAGATCAGGAAGTGGCCGGGAGAGGTCTCCATGGCTAAAAAGTTGATCCGATGATATAGGTATATAGTGAACTATTTTAAACTCTAAGACTAATTTTTCCTTTTGATAGAGATGTTCAAACTACCAAACATAAAAAATAAAAAATGTTAAAGCGCAATACAGCATTTAATAATACTCTATAAATAAATCAGTGAGGTCTCCCAAGGTTTAAGAGGTGTTTCCGGGATATTGTCGTTTCTTGCAGAAATTATAGAGCTTGCGATGGCGGAGTCAATTTCATCGGGAGATTTAAAGGTCGCTTTGTGTAAATATATATTTTTATTGAAATATGAGTGGTAACCATTCCAGTCAGCCCTTGCGTAATATAACTTAATAACGGGCTTACGACGCGCCTTAATAGCGAGACGTACGAATACTGGAAGGTGGTTGGAGGAGAGTGCATAGATGGTCTCAAATGAGTCAACGGTATAAATGTTTTTAGTGAGTAACTAATCAGGGTTGGTAGGTAGCCTGTTTTCATTGTAATGAACTTTTTTTTTATAAAGGAGGTGAAAATCCACAAATGCAGGCCCGCGGACGTATGCAGTCGCTACCACGGGGACTGTGGGGATGGTTATCTCTTATCCCTCTGCTAATCAGAGGGTAGAAATCCTACCCACTAAAAATTCCTCCTAAGCCCTCCATATGCCTGGAGTGCCAGACACATAGACGCCGCCATATTCGGAGGGACAGTGTCAGGAGGCAAAGGAAACAGATCCGCCACCAGCCGCTTTAGGAAGGTCGGTTCCAGACTTTCCACGAGAGGCATCCCCGTACCTTTCAGCCTCTTACGAGCCGATCGGTAGGGGCGCCCCTTACGGATATATATATATCCGTATATGGCCTATAGTAGGCCCTTCTGGCCTCACCGCATGCGCTTCGGAGATTGCCAATCTCCGCCGTCCACCAGTAGACCGCTCTCCTCCCCTTCGGCGGCCTCCATTTGTGCATTGCCGCATCCGACACCCTTCGGAGACTTAAGCTCAGTCTGCCAGCTCCATCATCTACATTCAAAACACCAGTGGGCGCACACCACCCTTCGACGATGGCCACCTCCTGCGCAATCAGACGGTGCAGTCGGCATTACCAGCGAGGAAATCTCATCCGACTCTCGAGAGTCTGCCCCCGCACACCCCACCTCGTCAAAGTAGAGACCCACATCCGGATATAACGATGATCCGATAGGGTCTCCACTCCGTCCAGCACGGTCCATGCCGTCGTTACATGGGCCGCCGCCACAGCACCAAGGGTCACGTCCACCCTTGAACTGCCCTGCGGGCGGATACAGGTGGCCTCCGTTCCCTTATTTAGGAATACGAGGCCCAACTCCACCGCCTACTCCTCTAGAACCGGGCCCCTCCGACATGACACCCTGTCACCCCAGATGGGAGACCTAGCATTAAGCCCGTTAAGTTCAGGGACCCCGGGCCCCCTCCCCCCTCTCCCCACCGACGCTCGGAGGTTCTCGGACCACGGGCCGATGGCTCAGGCAGGATCCCCTGCCAGGAGGCCTGTCTCCGATCCCCGCCAACTTGGCATCAAACATAGCCCCCACAGCCCTCATCAACTCCCCCAACAGGCTCTCCCTCACCCCGTCCAAAAGCCCCTCCATCATTTGACGGAGGGCATCCGGAGTGGAGGGACCCTCCACCGAGACGGGGTCTCCCTTTGACTGCGCAAATTGTGCAGTGCGCTCATTAAATTCCCTCATAAGGGCCGCAAGCTCCAGACCCAGGTCTTTTATCTGGGCCCTCAGGCGAACATTGTCTCTTTGGAGACGCCTATCCTCATCCCCCCTGAAGCATCTGTCGGCGAGATCCTTCACCATCTCGCCCATATCTTTCGCCGCAACCTTTAGGTCGCGGACAAACTGACCTTTGTGGTTGCCCGACTTCACCGCAATCTCTAAGATTTGGCGAACCCGAGCAGCCGACTTCTCCTTAATCTCAGGAACCCCCAAAAAGACCACAGCGTCCTCATAGTCCTCCCATGATGACAGGGGCCCGTCCGGAGCCTTCACTGAGCTTGTTGAGGCCCCACCCTGTAAATGGCCCACAGGACCACACTTTTTCTCTCCAGGGAGAGTGAAGGCTTCAAGAGCACGCAACTCACCCGCCGCCTTCTCCAATCCCACCACATGAGAAGCCGCCTTTTTCGGTATTTTACCCTTGGCAGGTGGAGAAGAACTTCCCTTCCCATCCAGCCCTGGGCTCTTAGCATGAACCCGCTTTCTAAAACAAGTGCCAAGGGGCTCATCGTCGTCACTACTGGAGGACGACAGAAACTTACCCATAGACCTGCTCACGAATGAAGATGCATATGTCATACGACGCGTCACAGCGCCGCACTTGACACCAAAGTTGTCACGACAAGATGGCGTCTTATATTGAAAATGATGCTAACATCAATAGCTCAGCCCTTCCTTCTCAACACCAGACTATTTTCCCACCCATCGAACCACCTTATGGAGACGAAGGCGATGGTTATCTCTTCTTGGTCACCTGACCACCCTCCGAAATGAGATGGTTGAAAAACCACCTCAAAAACTAAAAGTAATTTTTTAGCCAACTCTGTGAGCCGATTTTAAAAATAAAAGTACTCACTATGTCACTGCAATCCAACACATAGAATTACTTCTAAAAACTTAAGTATATATGTCGTCGCGACAAAAACAACAAACAGCACAAATACACCGGGTCAATTTCCCCCTCACTTTTGCCTTGAAGTTATTAAAGTATATAACTTACACAAAGCACAGACACATCAAAATCAGTTAAAATTTCTGAATCTTTTGAGACCACTCACAAAATTATCCCACACAAAAAACCCAACATCGGATTTTTATAGACGCGGAGCGAACGAAAACGCAGTTGTCGCTACGACAGCTCAACGCGTAGAAAAAGAGATGTTGATTTACTGACCACTGTAATTACCATCCTCGGCCTAGAACGTATTGCTACGTTCTAAACCTTCTCCTTTCTTAGGTAGCATACTCACTGCTTGCATTAGAAATTCGACCGTGCCCTCCATATACGGTTTAAGCACTCGCCCGGTACCGCACAAACCTCCCAAAGGCCGAGAACAAATTTAAATTAAATTAAAACCCGGTACCCCTCACCTAGCTGCCACTTAATAAGACCGCTAGGCTATGAGGCCCTTACATTGTAATGAACTAGGGTAGGCTCACCAGGGGCATGGACAATCACTTCATCGTCGAGCATGAACTCATAGATTGTATTAACGTGGGCGTTAGTTGGACCAGGTGACCAATAGGGGTGTCTAGCATTGAGATCACCCATAATAAGTATTTTATTATCTGACGAAAATAGCGTGTTAAGGAGTTATAGTTGAGAATTGATAACTAATTGATTGAGGGTCTTGAATTAAATAAATGCAATAATAACACGTGCGAATCGTATGACACTTTTATTTTAACTGAGTAAGAGTAGTGGACTGTATATACATATTTGGACATTCCGCCCACCAAAGGACGCAGTCCTTTAAAAGAAATAACATAAAAGAAAAAATAAACACTTAACAAAATTACAAACTATAGTTCAATACAATTGTTTCACGAAAGACACAATAGTATGCATCAGACATTGTTTTTCATCATATTTAAATGGCTTATTGACTATTGTACATAAAAATAAGACAAACCGCCCACCGTAATATGTCTGCATACATAGTTGGATATAGCATTACACAACAATTCACATGTTATAGTCTATTAATATATGTATATTATAGCCTAGTATAGTAAGTACACAGGTATCTAACACAGTTTATAATAATTTTTAAAAACATAGTTTAATAGTTTCTTGAGGCAGCTTTCCTGATAGCACCCAACCTAGGCATGTTCTCTATGCTAGTAAGTTGCCCCTAGGATGTTTGATTATACCATCTTAAATAATGTTACTGTATACCTCTGCTCCCAAAAGCATGTCAATTTTTCCAGGTGTTTTGAAGGCTGAGTCAGCCAACTCTAAAGTTTCTAGGTCTGACCATTCAGGAGCACTAAGTTTAGTAGTAGGCAGAAGTGTTGTTACTGAACGCAATGCATATTCATTCACTCGTATTATTGTCTTAGGATCGTGGCGAGATTTCACCTTAAGTGAAACTTTCACTTAAGGTGAAACTAGGGTTGTAACGGAACTCCGCCTCCGCATCCGCCTCCGCAAAATTTATGCGGAGTCATATCGGAAGTTCATTTACGATCACAAACAACGCGCAAGGAGCGACGCTAGGCGACGCGGCTGCGTGTTTTCAAGTGAAATGGTCGAGAGTTTGCTTTAGCCGCGGGAACACGGCCAAGCACGGTGGTGGGAGTGTGAGTGAATGAATAACAGGAATCAACTTGTCAAAGCGTTCTGTTACACCTTTATTCTGTTAGCCTTAGAGCTGACTTCATTCCCTCATTTCAACTACGTAAACACTTTGCTTCCTATATAACAAACATCCCGCTCAAACCCAGTCAGTTGTTCCTTACTCCTAATTCAAGACGCCTACAATCAGCTACAGCAACAACCTCGACAGGATGTTTACATTATTCATCTTCCAGCTATTAAATACTCTGTAAGTCTTTGGTCACATTTATTTTAAATTGTTATTTTTGTAAGTTCTGTGTTTATTATATTTTGTATACCTGTAATATATAACGTAAGAAATGGAAAGCCGAACACTAAGCCCGGGTGGTACCAAACCCGAAGTTTGTATCACTGACACAGAAGATGAAAACGCTCTTCTTCCTCCTTCTGGGCCTATCACCAGATCAAAAAAGAAACCTACAGCTTTACAAAATAAACCCGAATTAGAATTATCAATTCTTCTTAAATTCATCAAACCATTCGATGGTTCTAGAAATAAATTAAATTCATTCTTATCAAATTGCAATAATGCTTACGATTTAGCGTCAGAAAATCAAAAAGAAATTTTATTCAAATTCATTTTGTGTCAATTAGAGGGAAAAGCAGAAACAGCGTGTTCTATAAAAGAATTCTCAACCTGGCCCCAACTTAAAGAATTTCTCAAAACTCAATTTAGCGAAAGAAAACACTATACACATTTACTCACAGACTTACAAGAATGTAAACAATTAACTAATGAACCCGTCAGCCAATATGCACTTAGGATAGAAACTTACCTATCACAATTATTAACCGAGATATCGATTAACCATGGGCACAAGAATAGGGAAATGTATGGCAGAACCGCGGCAATGGAGGAATTAGCCCTCCATCACTTCCAATTGGGGTTAGCCCCCAGAATCTCCAACATCGTTAGATGTAAATCTCCGAAGTCGCTCAACGAAGCTATTTATATCGCTATTTCCGAAGAAAAAATTCAACAATTCCTATTCAAAACAAATCCTCATAAAGAAAAATTTACAAAAATCACAACTCATAAATCCGATCCTCCTACCTCTTCGAAATTTAAATCTAGTCTCTTCTGCAGATACTGTAAAAACTCAGGGCACACTCTAGAAAACTGCAGAAAAAGAGAATATAATAATAAACTCAAATCTCAAAATCCTAGGACACCTCAGCGTGTCCATCATCTTATTCAACAGGACAACTCAAACTCAGACACAAACGAGGGTTACGACACTGTCGATTATGATTCAGATTCAAAAAACGAGTAACCGTCTCGTCCCAGTGTCGTGCGGGACATTCAAGTCAAAAATCGACACCCTCAATTACTAAATCCTCTGTATCCGTGCAGCAGAGTAAAACCTCTGACCTGCCAATTAAATCCTCTGTATCCGTGCAGCAGAGTAAAACTTCTGACCTGCCGACTTCTAAATCCTCTGTATCCGTGCAGCAGAGTAAAACCTCTGACCTGCCGACTTCTAAATCCTCTGTATCCGTGCAGCAGAGTAAAACCTCTAACCTGCCGACTTCTAAATCCTCTGTATCCGTGCAGCAGAGTAAAACCTCTGACCTGCCGACTTCTACATCCTCTGTATCCGCGCAGCAGAGTAAAACCTCTGACCTGCCGACCTCTAAATCCTCTGTATTCGCGCAGGAGTGCATAACTAACCTGTCAAAGCCTACCAGATCCTATGAAATACTCAGTGACCCTTCAAAAACACTCTTACCTCATGTCTTGATCGACTCGTCAATATCTGATATTCCATTATCCCTTTTAGTAGACTCGGGATCGTCAATAAGTCTGTTGAAAAACATATCAATCCTAAAACAGCCTCGAATCATTAAAGAGTCTATTCAAATAAAAGGAATTGACTCCTCAGACGAAGCGATTAATACAATCGGTCATTTTCAATTAAAATTAAAAATTCTAAATTCCACATTAATTCATAAATTTCATATTGTAAATAATATCAATTTACCCTACGATGGTATAGGTTCCGACATGCTTAACGCCCTTGGTTGTAAGATAGATTACACTAAAGACTTACTTCACATACTTCATCAGTTGTCGAAGCGCAGCCGTGCGAGTGACACGCGCATAACCTAACACGAGCTTAATAAGACAATCTAATCATGTCGAAGTGTGACCAATGTAATAAAACGTTTTCTAAATCGATGCCCGGATGTGAATGTGCCCGATGTGAAAAAATGGTACACTTAAATACCAGATGCAGCGGTCTTACGAACAAACAGATAACTGCATTAAAGGCGGCCCCAAGCCTAGATTGGACCTGTATGGAATGCCAGCATGAATCCCCGAAGCGGAACTCCTCTTTGTTTCTAACAGAGGATGCAGAGGAGGATATACCTATGGACACTAAGGGGCTAATAGAGAAAATCTCCAAGGAGGTAGAAAAAACGATAAAGAAGGAAATAAGCGAATTTAACCAATCTCTGCAATTTCACAGTACGAAGTTGGATGAAGTATTAGGTTGTATTGATGCCTTTAAAAATACAATAAAAGTTTTAGAAAGAAAAAACACGGAACTATTACAAAAAAACAACAATCTCGAATTGAGGGTAGGCGTATTGGAGCAGCGTTTCCATGACATGGAACAGAAGAAACTTGCTAATTCTATAGAAATAGCAAACGTCTCCCCTGCGAGCGAAGAGAATGTGATAAAATTAGTTGAAAATGTAGCATTAAAACTTAAACAGCCCTTCGACGGTATCCGTAACTCAATGCGATACCAAGGTAAATACGAACAACCGGGCATTATACGAGTTAAACTTACTGATAAAGTGACCCAAGAAAAGTGGATTAAAGCTGCAAAAACCATTAAAACTATGGTGGCCGATGTTTGCCCCTATGAACCCAACAATAACAAAATAGTATTCATCAGGGAAGCAATGACTAAATCCAACAAAAGCATTTTATGGGAAGCCAAGCAGGAATTAAAGAACAAACAAAACTATAAATACGTTTGGTTTAAAAACGGTATGGTTCGTGCAAGAAAAGATGAAAACACGAAAATACAAAACTTAAGATCTATATTGGATATACAAGTGTTAAAAAAAAAAAGACAGAATGTCAACTAACTGCCCAAATTAAATTGCATATAAATTATATTATTATTATTAATATGGATAGTTTAACTAGTGATATTTGTGAATTAGAAGACTGCATAAACATAAATGATTTCGTGAGTAAAATACCCAGCAAACATTTAAATCTGTTGTGTGTACACATAAATATAAGGTCAATCATAAAATATTTTGCTAGCCTCGAGCAATGTATATATGCAGCTAACACTATTGACGTTATTGTTGTTACAGAGGTTAACATTTCTGAAAGAATCAGTTGTTTGTACAATTTAAATGGATATCAAATGTTCTCAGCGCTTAGAAACAATAGGAAAGGTGGTGGTATCTTAGTATATGTAAAAAAGAAACATAAATTTAGTGTACAAATTGTAAAAAGCCAACATTTCGAGAATATACTCTTTACCATCACAACTCAGACGAAATACACTGCACAAATTTGTGCTATTTATCGGCCACCTAGCCTAAGCAAGAGCCAAGTAATATCATTAAGAGTAACTGCCAGAAAAATATAGACTTGTATCTATTGGGGGACGTTAACATAAACCTAAAGCTAGACATTCCTATAAAACATAAATATTGCAACACATTACACAGTTTAGGCCTTATGTGTGGGATCACAACATACACTAGGGCAGAACTATACAAAGGAATCGTTACAAAATCATGCATAGATCACATTTACGCTCGATCCCAAACACACGACCTATACACTGCAGCGGTTGGCACAAAACTAGCGGACCATCGAGCGATCGTGCTCGCTTGCACTAAAGCACAGCTACAGGATGTTCCATCATATAAAACATTAATTGACAAAAATAAATTAACGACTCTTCTAGAGCAAATTGATTGGAAGCCTACAATAGAAATGAAGTGTCCTATTGGCATATACAACTTCATACAAAATAACATAACTCAAGCATATAAAAAATCAGAATATACAGTTAAACTTAAATCTAACACTCATCGAAACAGTAACCATTGGATTAATAATAGAATTATTAAAGCATGTCATTACAGAGATAAACTTTTTACTCAATATATAAAAGATCCAAACAATTTAATACTTAAACAAAAATATAATAAAACCAGAAATTATGTCAATAAATTAATAAATAAAACTAAAAATAAAACACTTAGAACCAATATAGAAGCTAATAAAAACAATCTAAAAAATTTATGGGATATATTAAACCATTTAACAGGAAAAATTAAAACATCTATTGATGTAGCTATACAAAACTCATTTGGAGATAAAAATACTACATGTAAAGATATTGCAAATAATTTTGCAACTACCTTCCACAATAGTATCAGTAATATTGCAACCAACTGTGTAAATCCACTGTTGGATACAAGGTCATACCGGCGAGCAGAAAATACTAGTATGAGATTTCAGTCAGCAGACTCTAAATCAGTTGCAAAGATAATTAAATCATTAAATGACAAAAAATCTCCAGGCGCAGATAGAATAAGAGCTATAGACATCAAAATGTTATGCAATAAAATAAACGTAGCCATAGCTAATCTTATTAACACGAGCATTTACACTGGACAATATCCTAATTTATTAAAAACAGGCATAGTACGACCAATATACAAAAATGGTAGCAAAAAAAACTACAATAATTATCGTCCAATAACTATACTGCCAACAATCAACAAAATAATAGAAAAATATATATGTGGACAAATTCAAAGTTATTATAAAAAACACAATATTCTTTCTAACAAACAATACGGATTTCAACCAAATAAAAACACCACACAATTACTATCCGCATTCACAGATCATATTTATAAGCACTTAAATAAAAAGGATCATGTCCTGGTAGTGTTTATTGATTATAGTAAGGCATTCGACACATTAAGGCACAGCGTAATCCTACAAAACCTAAATGACTGCGGAGTACGAGGACACCTGCTCAAGTGGTGTGAAAACTATCTGCAAGATAGAACTTATCGTGTTAAAGTGTGCAACGAAGAAAGTTTCCCAATATCCATAACAGAAGGTACGGCTCAGGGCTCGGTTATTGGACCTTTACATTACCTTACCTACGTTAACACATTACCTAACATAATAAAGTATTGCCAGATATTCCAATTTGCAGACGATACATGCCTAGTAGCCGCTGGGGCTTACATCCAAGAAGCAGAAACAAAGCTACAATCTGATTTCGATACATTGGCTAAATGGTCCCACGACGTGGGACTTGTACTAAATCCGAATAAAACAAAGTTCATGCATATCCGATCCAGTCACAATCTAAGCGCACGTACACCCCACTTAATCTTACACAACCACATTTGTGCACATTCCTATAACTCGTACCCCATCAACTGTAACTGCAACGCCTTAGAATTAGTTCATAACCACAAATACCTGGGGCTTACAATAGATGACCGAATGTCCTGGAAAATGCACATTAATTCTGTCTGTGAAAGGCTAAGAGCGATACTTGCCAAATTCACTATAATAAAAAATAAAATACCTCTCAACACTCTGCTGCTGCTATACAAAACATTAGCAGAATCTATTATAACATATGAACTTTCGAGCTACGGGAGAACATGCAAAACTTATCTTAATCAAATATTTTCATTACAAATACGTATTTTAAAAGCAATTGCTCCTTTAAAAATAAAATCACAATATAAAGAAGACTACAGAAAGCTATTTGCATTTTTCAAAATTATACCTATACAAGAGAAAATACAGCTAGGATTATTAAATGAAAACTACCTTACAGAAAATTACCTTAAAACAACTAAAACTCACTATCACTATACAACACGTAGAAAATTAAAAAACGAATTTCTATTACCAAAATACAATAATTTATATGGGAAAAAAACATTAGACTATATTATTCCAAATCTATTAAACTCGTTACCAGCTACACTATTTACTAATATTACAAGAAACAATATTAAATTTAAATTAAAAAATTACTTTATAAATCAAACAATAGCAAATTATGCATAGTAAAAATAAGACATCGTCATTTAATTCATATTCGAATATTGGAACACATCCTGTATTCGAATGAGAATTCTCGTCAAGAACAGGTTTCTTGCATCGGCTAACTGAGGAGCGACAATGTTTCAATTTGTTTATTACGTTGTTCGTGCAATTTTGATGGTTTAATGGTAAAAATGTTATATTGTATAGTATGTCACTGGCCTAAGTATGTAATAAGTTAATTATTTAAATAAGTTCGACGACCTGGTGGACAGAAAAACTGTGTTCAGTTTGTGTTTCCACCACACCAACTTCTTTCTATTTACGATCATTATATAATAAATAAATAAATAAAAATAAAAAAAAAGGTAAAATTACGACCAAATTATTCTTCAATGAGCCTGTATATTTAATTCCGCCAAGATCTGAAACCATAGTCGAATGTTCTATCTCCAATCCTGAATTAAAAGAAGGATTAATTCTAGATCAAAAGATTTCCCCTAACCTATTGGTGGCTAACTGCATAGTCACTGTAAAGGAAAATAAAAGAATAAATGTATCAGTCTTAAACATTTCTGAAGAACCTATAAACCTGAAATCGAACTTTAATCTTAACTTAATTCCCATAGACACTTACAAACCCGATAATCCTACGGTATTTATTAATCATATAAGTACAACTAAGTGTACTATTCAAAGGGCTAAAGAAGTCTTAAATCAACTACGCCTTTCACATTTAAATAGTGAAGAAAAAGAAGCTCTACTTCAATTATGTTCTAATTATTCAGATATATTCCATCTTCCTAATGAAAATCTCACTTATACTAATGCCATAAGACATGAGATAAGAACGACCACTGACGTCCCAATTCATACTAAAACGTATCGTTTTCCAGAGGTCCATAAAGTCGAAGTTCGTAATCAAATCGACAAAATGTAAAAACAAAATATAATTGAACCTTCGAACTCACCTTGGTCCTCACCAATTTGGGTAGTACCCAAGAAACTAGATGCATCTAACGTTCAAAAATGACGTGTCGTTATCGATTACCGTAAGTTGAATGATATCTCAATAGGCGACACGTATCCTATTCCTCAAATTGCAGAAATCCTTGACCAACTCGGATGTAGCAAATACTTCTCCACGTTAGATCTAGCATCAGGTTTTCACCAACTCCAACTTAGGGAAGAAGATAAACCCAAAACAGCCTTCACAGTACCCGAAGGTCATTTCCAATTCTGTAGAATGCCATTCGGATTAAAAAATGCCCCAACAACCTTCCAAAGGTTGATGAACTCGGTATTGTCTGGACTCCAAGGAGACAGATGCTTCGTATATTTAGACGACGTAGTCTGCTACTCCCCTGATCTTAACATACATATAAAAAACCTAGAATCTATTTTCCAGAGAATGCGCGAGTTCAATCTTAAATTACAACCCGACAAATGCGAATTTCTACGTCG
This sequence comes from Pieris melete, assembly GCA_963693345.1. Lineage (NCBI taxonomy): Eukaryota > Metazoa > Arthropoda > Insecta > Lepidoptera > Pieridae > Pieris > Pieris melete. Next base: position 861,742 of record CAVNZK010000368.1, on the reverse strand, counting down.
CGAAGCCGGTTATTTAGGGCATATCATTTCCGAAGACGGCGTCAAACCAAATCCAGACAAGGTCAAAGCCGTAATTAAATTTCCAATTCCTAAAAATCCTAAAGATATAAAATCTTTCCTCGGCCTTGTTTCATATTATCGAAGATTTATCCCGGACTTTTCTAACATTGCAAAACCCCTTACTTCTCTCCTCAAAAAGGATCAAATCTTTTCATGGGAAAATCAACAACAACTAGCTTTCGAACTCCTTAAAGAAAAACTCACTTCAGCACCAGTTTTAAGCTATCCTGATTTCACAAAACCTTTTATTCTTACAACGGATGCATCTAATCATGCTCTCGGAGTAGTCCTCTCACAAGGACCAACAGGTCAGGAAAGACCTATAGCCTTCGCATCCCGTACACTTAACAAAAGCGAATCTAATTATAGCACAACTGAAAAAGAGTTATTAGCAATAATATTTGGCTGTAAAACATTCAGACCATATTTATATGGACAGAAATTCCAAATCGTCACAGACCATAGACCACTTAAGTGGCTATTTAATCACAAAGACCCTTCAAGTAAGCTGCTACGGTGGCGCCTCAAGCTCGAGGAATACGACTACGAGATCGTATATGAAAAGGGAAAATTAAATTCCGCCGCCGACGCCTTATCTCGGTATCCTGTAAATCCCATATTTCCAATAGAAAATCCTATTAGCATTCCAAATCCACAAGAAGCCACATTAGATTCAGGCCTGATGGATCTCCTCGTTACTCCACCATCATTTAATCCAGATGACGCTTTCATATCACCCATTCCTGTGGAAACCACATCACACCCTGAAATCCAAAGCGAAAACGTACCTGATTCCCCTATTGACCCTCAAAGAGTCTTAGACGAATTCCTAAATCTGGAATCTCCACCAGATACAGATATCCCAACCATTCCTGAATTCCCTGAAATTCCTAACATCGATTCTCCTATCACACAGGATTCAGACCGAACTGAACCCTTAATTCAAGAACTATTTAATGGAAACTATTCGCAATTTTCTAAATTAACAAAATCTAAAACGTTTGAGTCTAACGCTAAAATCCTAGAGTCAAATACGTCTATACTTAAAAGCTCCGACAAAGTTATTATCATCCCAACCTCAATTGATCTAGATGAAAGCAATCCCTATATCGAAGAATTACTCTCGGAGTTAAACAATAAAGAAGAATTCCTAAATAAAGAAAGAACCCTTTATTCATTCATCCCATTAAATCTACGCGATAAAATAATATATTTACTATTTACAAAAGTTCATCACTTTGACAATTCATCATATGAAGATATTTATATTAGTTTAAAAACTTTACGTGATGAAATTATTTCTAAATCTTTCCAACAAATAAGTATCACAAACTTTAAAGATCCTTTCGAATCACATATATATGTTACGGGTAATGCTAGAAGGTGGAGTAAACCTAGGTTTACTCGGGTTGACTTAGTATTACCCAAGCTTCTTGGGTAAAGTCCGAATAATAAGTAAAATAAATTTAAATTCGGGGTTTACCCATGCTCTACTCAACCCAACCTAGGTCTACCCAACTCTGGCTGGGTAATGTTAAAAATTTGTCTAATTAATTAGTGAAATGAAAATCCAAGGCCATTTTAAACATTTATTATCTGAAAAACATACAAACATAAAAATTATTTATTTGAGCAAGATAAACTGCTGTGACATTTTGAGTTGCATAATTTTCCTGCAGCTTTGCATGAACACTTCTTTGTGGCACATTTTGTTTTGCAATTACACCTTTTATAACCCTGGCCTCCTGAAAGCGACTGTTCATTTGCAAGCTCTCGTAAACTTTTTTTTTCTGGTGATATATTTTCGATATCAATCAGTTTATCATGACACACAGAAAACTGATTCCTTGAGAACATTTCCTCAATAGTACCACGTTCGTTTCCTAGCCTATACAGATCACCAGCTTTTTCTATAACTACCATAAGCACGTTCCGAAACTCGCCTCTTCCTCTATCGACATCTGGTATTTGGACTCTCACCGTATCTCCAACAGAACATGGAGGAAATTTTAAATTAGATAAGGCTTTCATTTTCTTAGCTTGATTTTCTAAGCTCAATCGGGCAGATAATCTATGTTTATTTATATTTTGTTGAGTAGTACAAATTTCACATAAGTTTATTTCTTGTGTACTTGTGCCTGGGTTCATACATCTACTACACTCTAATTCGTCTTTCTTTTTGGCCGTTTCTTCTGAATTTATTTCTAATAAAACGTTCCTTTCACCTTCTTTTGTATTTAAAACTTCTGTTTCGATATCGCTTCTCATCTCCGTGTTCTGTAAGTGGTAATTCTCTGATTCCAGCTCTACATTTAGTAAATCTTCTTGAGATTCTTGTCTAGATTCCGGTCCTTCTTCTTGGGATTCTGGACTAGATTCTGCTTCGGTAGTAAATTCCGTCAACATTTTCTCGAGCTCTTCCTCAGTGTGAATATTGACAATAACTTCTTTTGGAAGAGAAGACGACGCTAAACCCACCTTGACATCACTACCGAACATGGCGGTATAAGGAGCTCGTTTTATTCCATCGTGGAATGCCCTATTTTTCATTAATTGTACGAACTTCAAACCTTCTGACCAACGCTTACAATTTTCGTCGTTCATCCACGTCATAAGCATATTTTGTACGTCTTGATTTGCTCTTTCCACACTACCTTGAGACTGACTATGGCGAGGTTTGCCATGTACTATCTTCAGACCGCTCCACATCGAGCACAACTCTTCTATTACGTGATTTGCAAACTCGCGGCCATTGTCTGATTGAAGAATTGAAGGTGCGCCAAAAATACAAAATATGTCCAAAAGCTTATAAGCAACTTCTACGGCTCGTTTAGATGTTAACGCGCGCAGCTGTACAAACTTTGTCAAATGATCTTGATAGACCATTATGAATTTGAAGTCGCCGTCAGGGTTAGACTGCATGTCAATTAAATCTACTTGACAGCGACTATTCATTTCTGTTGACACCAATGGTTTGACAACAATTCCTTTTTTAGCAGACTTTAACTTTTTTTTGGCATGGTTCGCATAGTCGTAAATATAATTTGATTACTTCTTGAGTAATATTTTTATATTTTTTTTTACATTCTTTTTCCATTCGATGTTTTCCTCCATGTCCAACAGCCAAATGAGTTTCATGCAAAATATCGAACATTTCATCATTAGTCACGTAATATTTAATTGTTGTCTCACTTGAAGATAGAGGAGCAATCAGTTTCTCGACGCCACTTACCGAGCACAAATCAAAACGCTTCAATCGCCGGTATTGTAAAGTAGTTTTCGATTTAGCTTCTTTTGCACTTTTTACCGAATTAATTATTTCCAAATACTGTTCGTTACTAAAGTAAAAAGAATTTAATCCTTTCGCTGAGAATAACTCTTGAAATTTTGTATCAAAACGCTCTCGAAAAGAACGTGCACTCTGTTCGGTCGCCATTTTGTCACTAAGCAAGCGGCGGCGTGGCCAGTGTTGCCAACAAGACTAATGCAAAATTTGCTAAACTGTTGTTAAAATTTAGCCAACACATTACCCAGACAGAGTTGGGTAGACCTAGGTGAGCATGGGTAAACCCCGAATTAAAATTTATTTTACTTATTATTCGGACTTTACCCAAGATGCTTGGGTAATACTAAGTTAACCTAGGTAAACCTAGGTTTACTCTATCTTCCAGCATTACCCGTAACATATACACAAAACTGTATAATATAATTTTAATTCTATTTCATAATACAAATATCTTCATCACTATTCATAAAAATAGCCTCATTTTCCCATCACTTTCCGAAATAAAGAAAATCCTAAAGGAAAACCATGACATACCCATTGCAGGCCATTTAGGCACTAGTCGCATGGTCAAACGCATCCAGGAAAAATACCACTGGAAAAGTATGCGTAGTGACATAGAAAACTATGTAAGATCGTGTAAGTCATGTCAGGAAAATAAAGCCTTAAGAAAACTAAATAGAGCACCAATGCAAATTACTACTTCTTCTACTATCCCTTTTCAACGCATCGCAATGGACATAGTAGGTCCCTTACCTGAATCAGGAACCGCGAAAGTAAAATTTATATTAACCCTACAAGATGACCTAACAAAGTTCTCCATTGCATACCCAATCCGTTCTACAACCGCCGAAGAAACAAGCGACTGTTTAATACATTTTATTACTCTCTTCGGTATACCTAAAAGTATCCTTACAGATCAAGGTACTAATTTTACATCAAACCTTTTCAAGAAAACATGTGATTTCATGAAAATTAAACAACTTTGGTCAAGTCCTTATCACCCACAGACACAAGGCGCCCTAGAACGTAGCCATTCCACTTTAAAAGAATACTTAAAATCATTCGTTAACCAAGACCAAGATAATTGGCCTAGATATGTGTACACTGCTATAATGACTTATAACACATCCGTTCATTGCACAACTAATTACACCCCTTACGAACTTTTGTTCGGACAAAAACCTCTTATACCTGACTCAATTTATAATACAGAACCCGATAACACATATCCTGAATATCTCAAAATGCTAACGCATAGGTTAAAACACTCAAGACAAAAAGCCCTTGAAAATATCGTTAAAGCAAAGGAAAAATCAAAACAATACTATGATTCTCATACAAGACCGATAACATACAAAGTAGGCGACTACGTCTATATAAAAAATCATCTACGACTCAGGAAAGCGCTTTCTCCTTTATGGAAAGGCCCCTATAAAATAATAAGAATAAATGGTAGAAATAATCTCACTCTACTTATTAATAGACGTCACGTCACACATCATTTTGACGAAGTGAAACTTGCTAATGTTTCACATGACTAACGATAACATATTATTATAATTTTAATTAATAACTTAAGTACCTATTACTAATTTTATTTTATTATTCTTATTTCTTTAACAATATAAAATACATATATTAAGATAATATTTTCATTACAGCGTATTGGCCTACGGAGAATTTATACACCCAATCACTCATAGCCCTGGACTGTATTTTGATCCAATTGGGAAACTAAACATAAACACTGGTTATTTAGACATTGTTTCACCTTTCGATATATCACACATAGAACCACACTTAGGAAATATAAATTCAATTCTAGTGACCGTTAAATACATCTGTCGACAACTCCAATTAGAAACAATAGACAACTTAGAGTGTCAAAACATATTAGAACCCTTAACAGTCAGATACAACGACCTAGTTAATGAGTTTTCCTCCATTTCCCATTTAACGGACAGTAACAGACGTAAGAGATCACCCTGGCTTGGTGGCATCGGATCCCTTGCTAAAATTGTTTTTGGCACCTTAGATGAAGACGATGCTATCAAATATGATAACGCAATACGTAACAGCGAAAATAATGAAAAAAGGTTGGCCTCCTTAATAAAAGAAAACATATTAGTTACTAGTTCCACTATGTTTAAAGTTAATGAAACCTTATATAAAATTAAAATTAATGAAGCCAATCTTAATAATGCTATCAACGAATTTTCAGTACATATAAAAAATTTAAGTGTAATTTCCGATCAAATATTAGTAAAATCTAAAATTAATTCTATACTTAACAGCTTAGAAGCTTCCATGTTAACATTGTCATTCCAACTCTCCGACATTGTATACGCAATCATTCTTAGTAACCAAAACATCCTTTATCCGGCCGTCTTATCGCCGAAACAATTGTACTTAGAACTCGTTGACTATTATAAACATTTACCTGTAGATTATAGGTTCCCAGTAGAATTACAATTAAACAACATGTACCCTCTAATGAATGTATCCGGTGTAACATGTTATAGTTTTAATAACAAAATCATGTTTATTCTAAGAGTTCCGTTAATATCTACAAATAGTTTTAATTTATATGAAACAATAGCATTACCAACGCCCTATAGCAATGTAAATCCAACCGCTTTTAGTTTTATTATCCCTAGTTTTAAATATATCGCAGTGACCAAAGACAAGTCAGAATACTGTCATTTAGACACTCTTGATAATTGTAAACCTGTCAATATTAACAACTATATTTGTGATGTTATGAACACCTTTTCAACCACTGAAAACCCGAGCTGTGAAACAGAAATACTATTAAACTTAATTAATAAACTCCCAGACCAATGTAAAACAGAATTCGTACATGGTACAATTGATTTATGGAAAACTCTTACTAATAATAATTGGATTTATATACAATCACATATTAATAAATTATTCATAGAATGCGTAAACCAAAATGTAATCGAAAAGAACCTACATGGCATTGGAATTGTCAATGTCCCTAATAATTGTAAAGCACATAGTAAAAGTACAAGGACTAGGTCAATTGGTGTGAATTGTCTAAAAAAAAAAAATTCCCAAATCAAAAGTCTATTCTCTTAATACCACAACCTATCATATACAATCGGACTTTAACATAATTAACGATACATGTTGTAACTTAGATAAGTTAAATAAGAAATTAAATAATGAGGCTCCTTCGAGATTATTAAATATAAATTTAGATACTTATGCCAATGAGCTAAGATCAAAATCAAAAATAATATCAGCTACCGCTGATGAAATCATTAATCAACATTCAGTACTCAAATACGAGACTCATTATTCAATTATATTTTATGTAGTTATAGGAATTATATTTTTGTACTGTATCTTTAGAATTTTTATTGTAATAAAGAAACGCAACCGTTTCCCATTCAGATCCTCTCAATCAAATCCTGCTGAACTCCCTGCTACTCAAAGTATCCCTGTTACCTCTTCCACATCTCAAGAATCTATAAAATCCCATCACTCTAATCCTGAAATTAATCAAATCCCAGCACCTAGTATCAGACGACACTTATAAAATATATCTTTCCTAAACTTCGAATCTTAACCCCGAAGTTTAGTCTTATCCCAGGAGATGTTACACCTTTATTCTGTTAGCCTTAGAGCTGACTTCATTCCCTCTTTTCAACTACGTAAACACTTTGCTTCCTATATAACAAACATCCCGCTCAAACCCAGTCAGTTGTTCCTTACTCCTAATTCAAGACGGTTGCTCCGAATTCAAAATTTGTTTTTTTTAAAAAGCCTAATTCAAGTTTAGTTATAACAGTTCGGTACTGCGTAGTTGCAATTGAGCCGTGATTGTTTTAAATAATTTTGTGCGTAATTATTAGTTATTGTTATTTAAATAACGTGATGAAGCCAAAAACTAGTGAAATTTGGCAGTACTTTGTAGAAGTAGACGATAATTATGCAAAATGCAAAAGTTGCGGGAAAAATTATTCAAGAAAAGGCCGGACAACAACATCACTGAAAGGGCATTTAAAATCTATACATAAAGAACAATTTGAAGAACTTTGTAAATAAGAAGAACAACGTGAAAAAGGAAAATTACAACAGACATCGTCTTTAACACCATTGCAGCAAGCTAGACGGCAATTGTCTTTAGAAGAATCAACGAAAAAAAATCAAATGTGGGATACTTCACACCCCAAAGCAAAAAAAATGGATGATGTTATCGGAGAAATGATTGCTTTACAGAATCTTCCGTTCCATTTTGTCAAAGGCATTGGTTTTCGCCGGGTTATGCAAACGGCTTTGCCAAATTACCAATTAAGAGGGCGTCAGTTTTTTACAGAACATATATGTGATGAAATATATACTAAAATAGCTACCAAAATTGGACAAAGTCTCAAACATTTTTTAAAACTCTCATTTACCACCGATATTTGGTCTGAGCCAAGTGCTAATGTGTCGCTTTTGAGCCTTACTGCACATGGGATAACTGAAGATTTTACCCGTAAGCAAATTGTTTTAAAATGTTGCTCACTTCATGGCCGACATACCGGTGATATAATTTGTGACTATTTTAAAATGATGCTGCGGGACTGGAATATTCAGAACGAGCAATTGCACTGTTTTATTAGAGATGGTGGATCGAATATGGTAAGAGCAATGCATTTGGCTGAAATACCTGACATAAATTGCACAGTCCATCAACTTCAACTGTGTGTTCGTTCTGCACTCGACGAAACCCAGGTCAAGGACTTACTCGCAAAATGCAGGAAGATATCAGGCCATTTTAATCATTCACAAATTGCTCAAGATGAGCTGATAAAAATTCAAACGGAGCAACTTAATCAACCTGCCCTTCGCGTGATACAGGACTGTGTAACCAGGTATGTTATTGTTTATATACTTACTTACTTACTTATTATATCATTCCAATGATACCTATAATTCGTTCATTATATTTAGCGCTTAAAATGGTGAACAGTTTTCAAAAAAACATGACGAGGAGTAACATTTTGTGTTCTTTATTTCATTACTAGGTGGTTTCCCCCTACTTGGTCCGCGTCAAATATAGTCCATGTTACGCGCAAATAGTGTAGCTACTCAACAGTGAAAGAATTTTTCAAATCCGTCCAGTAGTTTCGAAGCCTATTCGCGTCAAACAAACAAACAAATCTTTCCTCTTTATAATATTAGGATAGATTATTGAAGTGAAACTTCTTTATCGGGGTTGGAAAAAATTTTGTGTAACATTTTTCGTTACGCGTCACATTTTTCGGTTACGCGTCACATGTTTCGGTTACGCGTCACATTTGACCGTTACGCACGTCTTTTTCTTGTCCCTACCAGGGTTGATTCAAAGAGATTCTAAACCATTAATAACAAAAATGTATAATAACGATAACAATGATACTAAAAATTCTATTACAATTTATGAAATTCTGCAATAATCTTAGTGGTAATAAGGTAAAATGAAATAATTGTATTATTTGTATTCAAGTCTGTGATATTAAAAGCCTTTTGTTAAACTTTATCTAATTTAACTTTATTTATCCAATTTCTGTAAAGTTGCATATACATAATTTTTCGAAAAATAAGGTCATAAAGAAGTTTCACTTCTAACGTGTGTACACTAGTACACGCACATTTTTTATTATTATTAATAATAATAATAATAATTCTTTATTTCAGATGGAATAGCACATACTACATGGTCGAACGGCTATTGATGATGATGATATATAGGTTAAAGATTCTATTTGCCTGTATGCCAGCAAACATAGTATTCCACAAATATCTCCAGAAGAGTGGTTGTACCTTAATAAATTAGTGGCAATTCTCACCCCCTTTGAAGAAATAACGAGAAATCTGAGCGATACAAACACTTGCATATCGTCAGTTATTCCTTTGATACATGTACTGAAACATACACTGCAAATGGGAAAGGAAAAAATTGACACAAATCCAAATTTCAAGAATATCATTCAAAAACTAATTGAAGATATCAATTCTAGATTTTGTGACCTACAAAGCAATACCCTGTATTCGCTTGCTACATATTTGGACCCAAGGTACAAATTAAAGTTTTTTAATGACGTAATTAAACAGCAAGTTCAGTCCGAACTAATACGTTTGCTAACCCTTTATGACTCGAATGTTGCAAGCCGAGTTGACGATGATGAACCTTCTGTGGCCAAGAGAGCGAGATTAGCATCAAATGCAAGTAATGTTGACCCAAGCACAAGTTTTGAGATTTTGTCACCAATACAAAGTGTGCATTCCAACCTGGCTGATATGTTGAAGAATTGCAGTGATGAAGAGGAATCGGAAAATGACAGCATGGATACCAACAGCAACCTCATGATATGGAAAACACTAATATCTATTTACGATTTTTAAGTAGGTGATTGATCTGTGCTTGACTCCCTTGATCATGATGTATCTATGGTTTATAATCATTTTATTGGTGTTTTAATTTAAGAAACTATTGATAAGTAATAATATAGGGGCCTCATAGCCTAGCGGTCTTATTAAGCTTCTTAATTGCCTTTGGGAGGGTTGTGCGGTACCGGGCGAGTGCCCAAACCGCACATGGAGGACACGGTCGAATTTCTAAAGACTAGCACGATTTATATATTATATATCCTATAATATTCCCGACCCCAAAGTATGCATTTCATATAAATTTGAATAAAAAATTGTTTAAGTACTTGCCACCTCTGGCATCACACTTTTATACCCATTATTCTAATGAAACGTGTTTTACTTAACACAATTATGAGAAGGAACATTCCAACGGGACATTAAGCTTTGTTTGTGCTTTCAGATGATGTGTCAATTGAGGTGATATCAAATAATTCTGACAATTCGGATAACAGTGACAATGGTGAGTAATGATAATGCGCCCATTTCGTTTAAACTTGATTTGTTAAACTGGACTGTAAATAATAATAATATTGTGGAGGAAGGTAAATAGAACAGAACAGTAGAACAGATTACTTCCTAATAAGAATGAATAATATAATTAAAATAATGTTATTTTGTAACGTCTAGAAATGATTGAATATCAAAATCGACCTCGCCGAGAGCGCGCCAAGCACGCGCTAGTTCGAAGGCTTGCCCAAAGAAGAAGGCGTCACCAAAGCTCCGGGTGACACGTTCTGCAGCCGTGAGCATTACATTAACAAAAGAGGCCGAGCAGCAGGGGCTCACCTACGCCGACATTATAGAAGCGAGGCAGAAGATCGACCTCAACGGCCTCGGATTAGAGGCCGTCAAGTTCCGCCGTGGAGTGACCGGGGCCGCTATACTACAAATTCCCGGTACTGGGAAGGACGGCGTCGCAAACTCTCTCGCGGACAAATTAAAGGAGGCACTGCCTGCAAAGCAAAGCGTTAGAGTGGTTAGACCTCAAAAAGTGACGAGCGTCCGGATATCCGGACTAGATGACTCAGTTACGGCCGAGAAAATCCGTCATGCAGTAACGGCAAAAGGAGAGTGCCCCACAGATCAAATTCGGGTGAGTGGAGTCCGCCCGGACAGAAGTGGGCCCTCCGCGGCTTGGGTGTTTCTTTCCAAATAAACCGATCAGCGAATTCGAGTCCTTCCTGGTTAGCATGGATAGCATTATAAGGCAAGGCGCACCTGGCGGGGTCTTGGTTGCCGGAGACCTGAACGCAAAGTCTGCGGCGTGGGGTTCCCCGGTTAGAAATAGCCGCGGCGACGTGCTAGTAGAATGGTTGGCATCTTGCAACCTCGTCGTACTGAATGTCGGCTCCGAATGGACGGTATTGCAGAGAATCGTAAGCTTCTATGGTGGATGTGACCTTTGCTACCCCCGCCCTTGCGTGCCGTCTACGAGATTGGAGAGTGGAGACGAGGGTGGAAACGCTCTTCGACCATGACCATGAAGAAAAAACGTACCGGACGTCGCCGCTGCGACTTTGCGTCGCCTTGAGAGAGAGATATAGGGCTTGTTTAGGAGAGCTGCGCAAGCGGGGAAGTGGGTTCAGGCCTGAAAAGGCTTATACCACGAGCCAGCAACACTCGCTCTACGGATTGGGCCCTGTTGGTTTTAGTGGGTATGGGGTCATCGCATTTTACGACCTTGACCTTGCTTACGGGCCTCCGCGCCTGGACAAAGTGTATTTTAGTCGTGGTAATATCTCTTTTTTGCAGACTTGAAGCATATCATTATTGATCCCGTCAGGGCCGGAAGCTTTATCCTTCTTCCGGGATTCAATTGCTTTGTTTAATTCTGCTTCTATTATATGAGGAACATTATCGTTGCTAATTAAGTCTATATTTTAAGTATGATATTTGCTGGAGTAAAGCTTCTCATGGAATTTTGTGGCTATTGATAAAATATCCGATCTGATAGTTCTTGTCTTGCAAAATTGGTATTTCATATTAGGTATCCTTTGTATTGATAAAAACTTAAGAGCCTTTTTTTGCTTTAATATTTTTCAAAAGTGTTACGTCTAAGACGTTCTCTGACTCTTCTGATTTGGCTCTTTATTTCTTTGCCAGTTTTCCCTATTTGTTCTCTGATAGATTTTGTTTTGTAAGTCATTTTAATTAATTTTGATCTTTTTTCTATGAGGTCTTTTGCTTTAGCTGATATGTGGCCATTGTCCTGTGATTTGGTTTTAGACGTGGTTTTCGATCTTGCTGTTAGTATCTCGTATATTATGTTGTATTTCTCTTGAGTTTTTTAGGTGCTCGAGCGATGATTCCTGCACGGACTTGAGGTTTTCTTTTATGTTTATTTATTTATTTTGTAATCCTACAGCTAACATAAATTATATATAATAACAAACAGATACACTAAAAATATAGCCAGAGATGGAATACATAATATATTTTACTACAAAAAGGTTAAAAAATTTACAAATTCAAACAAACAACAAAAAAAAATTATTCAATACATTCAACTAAATAATACCTAATTTGGCTGTGTTGTGTGATGGTGTAAGAGTGAGTGTAAGTACGTGAAGGTGTGTATGTGGGGTATGCTTATGATGCAGGTGATTTTGCGCTATGGATATTCTTAATACTCCTTTTAACCATATTCCGCGACAGCTTAAACAGATCAAGGCTTAAATATTGGTCGTTGTATGTCCGGGCTGCGCGATATAAAACTGAGTTTTTTGCATAGTTACTGTTAATGTGAGGAACATGAAACAAAGCACGATTACGAGTCTGGTAGGCAGGATCAAGGAAGGGCAATTTTTCTAGAAGGGAGCTGCAATTTTATTTGAGATAATGTTGGCTATACTTGTGTTGCTGTACATTATGGATGTTTTAATTTTGAAGGGTCGACATAACTTCAAACTAAATGATGCGTTTAAACACGGTCTAAGCATTCTATGGTTACTGTTGAAGTTAAGGGTAGAGATGGTGCCACAGTCGTCGATTGATTTGGGTCTGTTCGTTAAAAAGTAGTCTCTTTCGTTTTTGTATCGGCCATCTGGTGACACCCATGTCCATCTTCTGGAAGCTCTTTTTTTGAATACATTATTAATTTTTTACAAATATAAGATATGTATATAAAAAAGTTCTTTAAAATGGTTTTGTTGCACAGCTGTCCTCTTGTAAAGCTTGCCTTTGTGGCACAAAGGCCTCCTCCAGCTGTTTCCAGTGCATCCTATCCCTGGCAAGTCTTTGCCACAGAGAACCAATGGCTTTTTTAAAGTCATGTGCCCACCGCGCACATGGTATTCCTCTCTTTCGCTTGATGTTGCAGCGAGGTGTCCATTGAGTGACTTTTTTTGACCCTACAACACAGACACAATACCTATAATACATAAAATTCTTACTGAATATCACAACCACATTCTCACTTCCTCATTTAAATAATAATAGTCTCAAATTTTAAATTAATATTAGTCTATAAAGATAATCACATATACGTATATATAATCAAGTACAGTTCGCAGCAGGTATACACTTCAGTAAATCTTCACAAACAGGTAAATTCGGAGAAACACCATTCACTTACGCTTTTCAATAATTGATAGTAACATAACTACTTTGCAGGAATTGCATAATGCTGAAATTTATATCTACTTACCTGCAACAATATAAAAATAACTTGACCGTATTGACTCAAAACATAAGAGGCAACATTATCTCAAATAGAAGTTGATGTTGATATTTTGATCCTGACTGAGTGCAGACTTAATTCCAACAAACCTTAAATTTTCTAAAACCTAAAGGTTCCCACTATGCCGGACCGGCAGATATCCAGGTCCGGTAAAATTTGCCGGAAGGCCTAGTACAAATTGTATGAAGCTATTCACATTATCCAGAGTCCGACTTTTTCGCCGAGCCCGGCATTTTTACCGAGCGTTTTGTCACTACATCCTCTCTCTACATTGCCGTCTAACTAGAAAAAGACACGATCGAAAAGACTGACGGTTCCTATTGCTTAACACACACGCAGAATCAAAAAGTTCGTTCTGTGCTATAAATGGAAAAGGGCTGTTTTTTTTCGACGCAAAGCAACTGTGGAAGATTAACCAGTATTCGATTCTCTCTTCTCTCGATCGATTGAATTAGTTGAAGACGAACTTCGAGATTTTCTGGCTATTCACATCATCGTGGGGGTCGTACGAGTCCATGCCTTCATATACAGACTATTGGATTCTGCAATATAGATTCGGATCTATTATCTGCAACTAAAAAGGTACCAAACAATTCGAAGATACCTTCATTTTTCATACCGACATCACTAGGGCCATAGTTGAAAAAATAAGAGTAATTTTTTTACAAGTCGAGACCAAGTTCAGCATAGACGAGATGATGATTCCTTACAAAGGGGCTAAGGCCGGCAACATAAGATACACAAATACATGAAAGACAAAGCCAATAAATGGGGGCTCAAAATCTATGTCAGAGCTGGAGTATCAGGTATGGTCTAAGATTTTATCATGTACGGAGGAGAGGACACTTTGTGTCCCATAATTTCATAGAAGAAGAATTGTCGCTAGGGTTTGGAGCTCAAGTAGTCATTGCTTTGTGCTAAAGTATATTTCTTTTTCATGCCCAGAACTCTTCTACATACTGAGAGAAAACTACGGGATTTTTGGATTGGGCACCATCAGAAAAAATGGACTGAGAGGAGAAAATGCACTTCTACGTACGGACAAAGAAATGAAGAAAAAGCCTCGAGGAGCTTATCATCAGGCAATTTGTTACAAAATCGCCTGGCAGTTGTGCGTTGGAATGACAACTATATCCGCCCGCAGGGAAGTTCAAGGGTGGATGTCACCCTTGCTTCTGCGGCGGCGGTTCGTGTGACGACCGAGTAGAGACCCTATCGGATCATCGATATATCCGGGTGTGGGTCTCTACTTCAATGAGGTGGGGAATGCAAGGGCAAGCACTCCAGAGCCGGGAGAGTTTCCCCCGATGGTCGATACGCCGATGGACCGCCGGATCGCGGAGGAGGTGGATATTGTGGAGGGCTGGTGTATGCCCGCTGGTGTTGTGGAAGTGGAGGAAGGAGCTGGCAGACTGAACCTAAAGGGGAGGAGGGCGGTCTACTGCTGGACGTCAGAGATTAGCAATCTACGGGGCGCATGTGGCGAAGCCAGAAGGGCCTTCGTCAGAAGTCGCCGGAAGTGAGGAGATGGCCCCGATGTTACGGAGGGCCTTCGTTCGATTTTCAACCATCGTAAGAAGACTCTCCAGAGGACTATTTGCGATGCAAAAGAAAGGGCCCCTCTGGAGGTGCTACGGGGACTAGATGACGTTACGTGGGGGCGCCCCTACCGATCGGCTCGTGAAAGCTACGGAGACGTCTCTAGTGGAGAGTCTGGAGTTGACCTTTCTGGAGCAGGTGGTGGCGGACCTGTTTTTTTGCCTCTCGACACTGTCCCTCCTAGTATGGCGGCATCTGTGGTGGAGGTGCCGGGCAAAGAGGGTGGGCTCCGGAAGTCTCTGACGTAGAGATAGAAGCTATCCTGACCCGTTTCAAAGCCAAATTTTCAAATTTTATGAATTAAAGGGATTGAATGCGTCATGTGTAAGAATTGGTCTCATTTAAAATGCCAGCAATCTAAAGATGTTTATTACTATGTTTGTCCAAATTGTTATTCTGACGACGAAACCTTTGAATAATTAATTTTTATGTTCTGCGAGACTGAAATAAAACTATAATTTATGTAAACCTTTAATTAGATTATTGATCTCAGTAAAGTAAATACTATGAGACAATATAGAAACTTTTATTGGAAATGTTAAAATTTGTTGATTTTTCTTTTTGTTTTAATTAAAATAAATGGTTTGGTTTTTTGACAAATTCACGTTTGTCAAAGTTGATTAATATTATAGATGTTTATTAGACATAAGCTCTAATTAAGCTTCGTTGGTCTTACATTATTAGTATTAATACTTGCTACTATTTTGTTTATAGTTTTGTTTTCATTAAAGCCTGTTCGTTGAAAATAAGTCATAATCATTAAAATTTTGTACTTTTCTTTATTCATATTATAAATGAAGCTTTCATAAATATTCAGAAAATGCGCATTATTTATTTTATACATACTTTTCCAACTAATATTACCTTATTAATGATTTACACAGAATGAGTTTACAGCGGAACAACTTACCTCACCTAAGGAACAAAAGGGGCTGGCCCTTTGTGGGGCGAGTTGATCCTTGTCGATTTGCTACAAAAAAAATATACTGTGCCAAAATATATTATTATTTCAATGAATTTGGCTATACAATTTGAAACTAGGATAATTTCTGATTATATTTATACAGGTATAATGTATTTTAATCTTTCTATTACATTCTTTTTACTCAAAAATCGGAACTTCGAACCCCGGCCACCCCTACCTAAGAAAACAGAGGATAATAGTAAAAACTGGCGTTTAGAGATAGATTTTCGTTAATTAAATAATTGTATAATGCATGATAAATTTCCCCTCCCAATAATAAGTGATATATTAGACTCGCTATCAGGAGCTATTTATTTTTCTCAATTGAATTTAACACAAGCTTATCAATCGAAATTAAATGCTGACAGTAGGAAATATACTGCTTTCACCACACCGTCCGGTCAGTATCAAATGACACGAATGCCTTTGGGTTTAAAAACCAGCCCTGGTTCGTTTTCACGTTTAATGACAGTAGCAATGTCGGGACTTAATTACGACAAATATTTTGTAAATTTGGATAATTTAATTTGTTTCGGGAGGAATTTAGATAGTCACAATAAAAAATTACTAGATATTTTGGCAAGACTCAGACAAGTGAATTTAAAATTAAATCCTGACAAGTGCGATTTTCTACGTAAGGAAATTTTATGCCTAGGACTTGTAGTATCAGCCGATGGAATTAAACTAGACCCAGAAAAAATTAAAGCATTAATTGACTATCCAGTCCCTAAAAACGTAGATGAACTCAAGCGATTCGTAGCTTTTCAAACTATTATCGAAAACTTATTCCAAATTCGCTTAAATATGCATTCCATTAAATAATTTGTCTCTTAATACACGAGGTTGACCGTTCCCGGCCTCTAAATAATTGGGATGATCGCGAATGTCTAGGACGGATAGGTAATTGTTTGAAAGTAGATGCGAAGTTGTGGTTAAACGATTGGGTGACAAATGATCGATCGTGGAGTTATTTTAACCCTTAAATGCATAAAGTAGTAAAACTGCAACATACCATTCAAACGACCATAAAATTATTAGTATGAGTTCAATGCATGCTGTTGCAGGATTATTACTATCATAGTGATATATTTAATCGAGTGGCATCACACTTTTTTTCTTCACGACTGTCAAATTTAAATTGATTTTGACAAATCAAAGCCGATCGTAATTTTGGAGCGGATGAAAATTGTGTAAAAGTACGTTCAAACAAAATTAGTTATTTTACGTAATAATTCATCTTCTTTTCAGTACAATTTATAAGTTATAAAAAAAACTTTTGGTGTGTTCGGAAATTTTGTTTATTTTGTTGTTGTAAATCTGCAACAATATGCATTTACTAGAAAATGTCCCTGTTTAGTTACTATCACTTTTATTGGTTTTCAGATGCCATACTTGAATCAAAAGCAAATAGAGGAGTATTTAGCTCTAATAAATGATGGAGAGATTTCGGAAGATGATCTTGAGGACTCGGATACAGAAGGTAATGAGAATTTTTATGAAAATGGAGACGATTTGCTTCACGATCTTGAGAGTCCATTAGAAGAGGAAAATGATGACCCCGACAATGATCCATTCATGGCAAGAGACCCGCCATTGATAAATGAAGCTACAGCAAATGATCAAGTGCCACAGGTTCCATTCCCCTCAACAAGTCAAGCTAGTCGCCGAGCAACTATGAGAGGACTCGTATGGAAGGTAAAAAAAATTGTTTTGAATTCTGACCAGACAGCTTTTCATGGAGACTCTACATACCCACCTGAGCTGAAGGATGAGGCTACTACTGGTACTCCCTATAGTATTTTTTCACATTTTATTACATCAGAAATAGTTCAAAGGGTTCAAAGGAAGAGTCTAATTTGTATTCCGTTCAAAAAAATGTGACTAAACCATTAAATTTATCTGAAACTGAGCTAAGAAAGTTTATGGCGATACTGATATACATGTCTGTTATAAAATATCCCAATGTACGGCTATACTGGTCAAATACTGTAGGTTTTCAACCAATCAAGGACATAATGACTGTCAACCAATTTGAGACTATTCGTAGATTTCTACATTTCAACAATAACGAGAAACATTTACCCAAGGAACACCCACAACATGACAGGCTCCATAAGATAAGGCCTATAATTAGCCATCTAAATGAGAAATTTGCTTTAGTTCCTATGGAACAAAAACTCTCAATTGATGAACAGATGTGAATGAAGCAGTATTTACCTAATAAGCCCCATAAGTGGGGGTTTAAATTATATGTGATGTGCAGCGTGAAAGGTTATGCTCATAAATTTGAAATATATACTGGCCAAGAGAATGAACGGCTTCCAGATGAACCAGATTTTGGGCCAGTGGGAAATGTTGTAGTCCGGCTTGCTAGAGGTGTCCCAAGGCATATAAATC
The DNA here is from genome assembly GCA_963693345.1 of Pieris melete. Classification (NCBI taxonomy): domain Eukaryota; kingdom Metazoa; phylum Arthropoda; class Insecta; order Lepidoptera; family Pieridae; genus Pieris; species Pieris melete. The sequence goes on along the minus strand of CAVNZK010000368.1, from coordinate 843,331 downwards.
ATATAATTTATTTTGTTAATTTTTACACCTCTGTACCTTTAGTTACCTATCTTGCCAAACAAGGAATCTATAGCCTAGGTACTGTGCAATCTAACAGGCTAGTGAACTGCAAACTGCCGGACAAAAAACCAATGATGAAGAAATCTGTTCCTCGTGGAACTTATGAAGAGCAGATGACTGAATTTGACGGTATTGATTTGACAGCAGTTACTTGGAAGGACAATAAAGTTGTAACTTTTCTATCTTCATATGTTGGAGCTGAACCTGTGGGCCAAGTAGAAAGATTTGACAAGGCAAATAAGACTAGAATTAAAATTTCATGCCCACATATAATAAAGGAATATAATGCCCATATGGGCGGAGTGGACCTAATGGATAGCTTTATTGGGAGGTACCGAATTGCAATGAGAAGCCGAAAGTGGTATCTTCGTATCTTTTACCACTTATTGGACATGACGGTAATAAATTCTTGGCTTGTGTATAAAAATTTAAAAACAACTGAAGCCAATTCATCAGTTCTAAACCTATGTAACTATAGACTGGAACTAGCTGAGGTATTAGCCAAAGTAAATAACTCATTTGAACTCTGCAACAAAAGAGGAAGGCCAAGTACCAGCAACCGTGTTGAAATGGAAATACAAGCAAAAAAAAGTAGAGGACCAGGTCAACATATTCCTCCTAAGGACATAAGGACTGATAATGTTGGTCACTGGCCTGGTAATTGTGTTCGCAGCAGATGCAAAATGCCTGGATGCAAGGGATACACGCAAAACAGGTGTGAGAAGTGTGGAGTAGCTCTTTGTCTTACCACAACCAAAAATTGTTTTAAAAATTTTCATATGTAGTTATTGTCTAGTGAGTGCATAGTGTTGTAGTTCTGCAACAAATGGTTTTTAATAAAAATAACTATGAAAATAAAAAAAACTATTTTTTTTATTATTTTTCCCTAAATCAGCATATTCATGGCTCCAAAATATATTTTTTCTCGGTCTAAAAATAAAATCATGCATAAAATCATGCATTTAAGACGAAGCAAAGATTTACGCGCGGTTTCCGCATAAGTAGAAAACTTATTAGAGTTTGTATTCATTACCTCAAATAATACAGAAGCCATGTCAACGTTACGTGGACATAACGATCTAAATTCTAGTTTTCGCATCTACTTTCAAACAATTACCTATCCGTCCTAGACATTCGCGATCATCCCAATTATTTAGAGGCCGGGAACGGTCAACCTCGTGTATTAAGAGACAAATTATTTAATGGAATGCATATTTAAGCGAATTTGGAATAAGTTTTCGATAATAGTTTGAAAAGCTACAAATCGCTTGAGTTCATCTACGTTTTTAGGGACTGGATAGTCAATTAATGCTTTAATTTTTTCTGGGTCTAGTTTAATTCCATCGGCTGATACTACAAGTCCTAGGTATAAAATTTCCTTACGTAGAAAATCGCACTTGTCAGGATTTAATTTTAAATTCACTTGTCTGAGTCTTGCCAAAATATCTAGTAATTTTTTATTGTAACTACCTAAATTCCTCCCGAAACCAATTAAATTATCAAAATTTACAAAATATTTGTCGTAATTAAGTCCCGACATTGCTACTGTCATTAAACGTGAAAACGAACCAGGGCTGGTTTTTAAACCCTAAGGCATTCGTGTCATTTGATACTGACCGGACGGTGTGGTGAAAGCAGTATATTTCCTACTGTCAGCATTTAATTTCGATTGATAAGCTTGTGTTAAATTCAATTGAGAAAAATAAATAGCTCCTGATAGCGAGTCTAATATATCACTTATAATTGGGAGGCGAAATTTATCATGCATTATCGACAATTTCTTTGTGACAGGTTCCTGTAGAGCATTCCAAGTCTATAATCATCCTCTTTACTCTAAGTTACGGTCTCTGTTGGAATGTATGGATTATCCGTACTGGGCTCATAAATCGCCGCCATGCCTTATTATTAGCCGTATTCTCCAAAAATACTTAGCTCTTCAAGCTCCAACACATAGATCACAATTCCTTCCCTATATTCTGTGTTAACTATGATGCCTTAACATTAAATCCTTCTATTTTATTTGATTTCGGGATTAGTAAACAAGATCCTTCTGCCAATGCCAAATTTATTAATATTTTTGACAGTGACAACCGATGGAAAAATTGCCATTTAATTTTTAGTGATTCTTCCAAACCCGGCTCCGATAAATGTGTGGGAATTGGCGTTTTCCATCAACAGTTTGGCATTGTACAGAAAATAAAATTACCTCCAGAGACTTCAGTATTTACTGGAGAATGTTTTGGTCTGCTGAAATCTCTGGAGTACATTTTAATAATGAAGTTAAAAAACTCAATAATTTTATCCGACGCTAAAAGTGCCCTCCAAGCCTTGGAAAGATTTCCTTTTAGCAATAACAGAAATCATCCAGTCATTATTGCATGTCGTGATCTATTGCATCAATGTTGCATCAAAAATTACACAGTTTCTTTTGCTTGGATTCCGGGGCACTCAGGTATCTTTGGCAATACCAAGGCCGATAGCCTTGCCAAAGCTGCGGTCAATGACGGAGATCTGGTTCCGTACAAAAACTTTTGTTGTGATTTGGCTCTCCTGCCTAAATCCCAGTTATTGAATTCTTAGACAAACATTTGGCGTTCTTCAAGTCAGACTAAAAGTCGATATTACAGCACGATTCAGGAGGATATACCTTCTAAGATATACATTTGGCGTTCTTCAAGTCAGACTAAAAGTCGATATTACAGCACGATTCAGGAGGATATACCTTTTCAAATCTGACGCTTGGTAAAGCTATCACTTCGACCCTTATACGTATGAGGGTAGGCCATGCATGCATTCCTTTGCATTTGGCAAGGCTTAACATTTTGCCTAACGATATTTGTGAGTGTGGCAATGACGTTGGGGATTTTAATCATATATTCTTCGCCTGTACTCAACATGACCGTTCCGCTTTTATTTCCTCACAATTATCCATTAAAATTCCTTTTCCTACTTCAATTTCTGTCCTATAATCTAATTTAAATATTGATGTATATAGAATTTTAGCCAGTTTTATTTTTCATAACAATATAAAATTATAACCATTTATGTAATTATATAATAAATTTATCTGATCCTTTTCCAAATTCCGCTCCAATTTCTAATCCAATAAAATAAATCTAATAACGCACTTCCTAACTTTTTCGCATGGCTGACGCACAAACCGTACAGGCCAAGAAAGGAAAAAAAAGGAAGGGTTAATTATGGATCAGCACATTTCAGAAAATCTTCTATTTCCTAATTGTATTGTTAAAGTAAGATAACAACTGTGTAATAAAAACTAACCGAAATCTTAAAATTATACCGTTAGATCCCATTAATTTAATAAGTCGTGATATAATAGCGATGAAGTTATTAACTCATTGAGAGAAAGATAGAGAGAAGAATGCTGAACTGTGTTCGAAATTCTCTTACATATTCTATCTTCCCGACGATCAACTTACTTATACTTCTGCAATTAAACATCATATCAAAACTAATAGTGACATTCATACTAAATCATATAGATTTCCAGAATGTCACAAGAAAGAAGTAGAAAAGCATATCAATAAAATGCTGGACCAAAATATTACTAACCCAAGGGGCTGCTTGGAGATCACCAATTTGGGTAGTGCCAAAAAAATGGATTTTAGTTGCGAAAAGAAATGCCGTATTGTTATCGACTATAGAAAGTTAAATGACGTCACCGCGTGTGAAACTTATCATATCTAAGTAGTAAATATTTCACTACATTAGACGTCATATCTGGTTTCACCAAATATTCATTTCAGATGACGACGAATCTAAAACAGCTTTCTCTGTTCCTCAATATCAATTTAACAGAATGCCTTTCGGCCTTAAAAATACCCCATCCACATTCACACAGAAATTAATTAATATTTGTCTTTCCGGCACGCGTTGCTTCGTGCCCTTGATGACATCGTTATCTATTACTATGTCTCACTTCTCACATTGGTAATTTAAAAGGGTCAATCTTTCAACCTCTCTAGGTTGAATGAATAAAGCCGAATGTAACTATTATTGGGACTATTTCTGTAAATCTATTTACATCAAGATTCTGAAAACATGTAAGAATTATTCAAAATAAGTAAATTAAATAAAAACGGCTGTGATTGATAACGGTTCCTAATAACGTAAGATTGATATGGTTAATATTAGGTTTGGTTCGGCCTGATTAACCCTCAGGCTAATTAGGTTACAGCCTAGGGCACGTCGATCTAGGGGAGCGCGGGCGCGCTGAAATCGTGTCCTCGCTAGCATCATCTCCTGCATATTTCAACTAGACCGAGACAAAACACATAATAAACTGTGAATGAAAAAGCTTGGAGTCCCTGATTTTAACAATAAATTTTATAAAGTGTGCGTACAACCAACACTGACGTTATTCAAATCGTTGGGTGGTCAAGCGAGATGGAGCAGAGCTCGCATACACTTGTAGTTTATACTGTGCTGCGTTTCAATCTAATAGTTCGTTGGTCATATCATAGCGCGTATTTTCGTGTTCGGTGGTATTTATTGTCCTTTCTTTAGTGTTACCGTGTTCTTTTAAGACTATGAGTGGTAATGAGAGTAGTTCGTAGTAGAAAAGCTAAGTAAAGCTACTCGTAAATACCGAAAAAAGGAATAGAAATGGAGATAGAAAACATTTTAAAACATACTCGTAAATTTGAAACATTTTTACGAGCTCTGCGGAAAGGAACGAAACGGTGGCGAATGATGCAGAATCTCAGCGATTTCTTGCCCTGGTCCCTCTACTGCGAATTGTGCTTACGTTTCTCCGTCCAACTCGAGCCCTACTGTAGCAATAATGCCGATTATTATCTACGTGACGACTAAATTATAATAGAAGAAAAGCCGTCTATTCCGTCAAGTGACCCTGCACTATGGCAAGCAAACGAGATTAAATTGCTAAAAAAGGACTGCAACAAAACGAAGAATTATATTTTTCCAGTTTAGAAAGGCAGTATAAAATCAAAAAAGATTTCTATCTTTTTCTACCACGACTTATATTTCGATTCCACATGTGATATTAGCTACTGTCATCATGGCACATGTCTGCCCTGGAAAAGTAGTACAAATTGATGATAGCAAATTCGGCCGGCGCAAATTTAACAAAGGTAATAAATAAGTCATAATTAATAATAATTTTTTTAATCAAATTATAATTTTTTAAATAATTAATTACTTATTTCTATTTTTAGGAAGACGAGTTGAAGGGCACTGGGTCCTAGGTATGATTGAAGATGGGAGCGAGCACTTGCGCTTGAAAAATAATAATATATAATAATAATATTATGTCATTAGTTTATATCATAAGCAATAAAATACAAAAACAATTTAAAAAAAAATTAACTTAAACTTATAACACCTCGGACTAATTACGGAAAAACAACGATATTATTTGAAGGAGCACAGTTGTTCAACAATTTACCAGAGGAATTAAAACAGTGCGATAATATGAATGTCTTCAAAAGAAATCTAAAAGATTGTTTGTAATCAGTGTAATGTTTCCAACACTATAGAGGCAGTCCGCGTCCAAACGCCACCCGAAACGGTCGAATTCACGTCGCACCGCGCCTCAAAAAAGTTTGCAAAAATCTAAACAGTGGTTTTTCTTCCGTTTTCAGTATTGTGTTATATATCATTAGATTCGCGCGCTTCTGCGATCTAACTAATAGTGTTAAAATCAGTTCAAAAAGTTTTAGTTTTATATTTTATTTCTTCGAAAAACACTAAAAATTTCAGTTTTTTCAATTTTAAAAATAGTGTTAGTTATTAAAAAATTGTTTTTGTGGTGTGGTTAAATAGAGTGCATTAAGACGGACATTTCGACCCAAATTTGGTCGATAAGGGTCCATAACTGAGGATTCCACGGACAAAACCGCAGAAAAAGGTTAACAACTTTTTATTTAGATCGGTAACAGTGACTTATTATAGCTTAAAACGATAGTCCTAATTGAGGGCTATCGCCTGATACCCATATTATAATTTTGGACCCAAGGAAAAATTTTCTAGAGGCAAAAAACACCTAAAATAAGGATTTTCCCCACCAGCAAGTGGCCCCACATTATATAAATTATTTAACAAGTCTAATAGCTCCGCTAGACGGAAAGGTATCTTTTGACATATCGCACGAGAAAATCCGACCTGGAATATCCCCTCGAACAGAGGGAAAACCGTTTTTTGGGGTTAATCACCCCCAAACCTAAATGTACAAAATTTTATAATACGTTATACAGAGAAGCCATTAATTAGCTAGCAAATGACATAAAGATAATAAAAATCGGAACCACTGCTAACAAGTAAAGACCAGAAACAGTTTGGAAACGAGGATATCCACAGGATCCAGACCACCTAAAATTCTAAATTTACAACCACCGGATAGCCCGTCGAAAACACCAACAGACATCTTACATTTCATTCACAAAAATTCTCCATCAACTGAGCTGGACACCAGATTGTCTGGTGACCAGCTGGAACAGCTCCAGCACCAAAACCACTGGACTGTCCTCGCCGAGGGCAATTAGAAAACTACAAGCACCTCTGCCCTACGAGCAACAGCTGCTGAGCAATCCTGCTCCTAAATATAAGGTAGGGTGGATTACCAGCCCCATATTTACAAATTTTTAATATTCTCAAATTTTTATCCTAAACCCGTCGAGCTCACCCTTGGGCTCATTTAAACCGGCTCGGCGAGTTCTATTTGATAGCGTACATTGTTCCTCTCATAAACCCCCCTCCACCCCACAATACAGGCTTTTACCCCCCACCGCGACAAAATCTTCCCCTCCACCCCCACGAGTTGGGTATCAAACGACTCAGCTCGAAGAGGTGAATACACCTGTCCACATTTCAGCCCCCCCTCACCCTCCACCAGCAAAATGTTATCTAGAACCCCTCCCAAACCATCCAAATCTGATATCCCGCCACCCCTAACGACTACAGCAGCCGCCAGGCGGTCCCTAGTGGACACTCTGAGCCCGTCTTTCACCCGCTCAACTCCCCCTGCGGAGTCTACATACATAGAGATGGCGAGAGACTACAGAAAGAAAGGCTTGGACGCAGTATTAGCCTCCCGCAATCTAAAGGGTGATCTCAAAACCACGATCACAGAGGCAATAAACGGCCTCTTTGGAGTCATCGCCATGCTCGACCCCCTCCACCCCCTCCCCTCCCAAACCCCTCACGACACAGGCCACCAATACAACAGTTACACCAACTAAAGACACCACACAACAACAACTGTTAGACAAACTCGAGGCCCACTCTCGGTTACTCGATGAATCGAATAAGGCCTTGCAGGAACATACCAGGGTTATTAAGGCATACCCTAAACCCGCGCCACAGGAGATACAACCAGTGTCGGCGGACCCGCATAAGACTCATCAATCCTACGCTAAGGCCGCCGCCACGCCCAAACCCCCTGCAGGGCCTTCCATCATCGTGTCCGGAGAGGGTCCCGACACAACAAAAGAACAGATACTGACACAAATCAGTAGAACCGTTAATTTCAGAGAGGGCGGATACGCCCCGCTAAAGGTAACTCCGCTCTCCAAAAATAAAATCAAGCTCGTCTTTGAAAAAGACGAGCATAAAAAGCATACAGTTACACAGCTACAAAAAAACATCAACATCAAAACACAAGAAGAGAAACGGATTGATCCAATGATCATCCTCAAAGGTATAAAGAAAATAACACCCGAAATTGAATTAGAAAAAACCATAAAAGATCAGAACCCAACCCTCACCGAACACACATTTAGCATTAAATTTATAGCCCAAAATAGGAACGCAACCCTATATAATGCAGTACTAAACACCACACCCTCTGCCTGGAAGGCGTTTGCCTACCTAGGCAGAGTTAACATCGGGATGCAGCGGGTCCACAGCGACAACTTTTCACCGTTTAGGCAGTGCCAAAACTGCCTAAACTTCGGACACACCAAGAGCCGCTGCCCCAACACCACACCCACATGCGCCAAGTGCTCCGCTCACCATCCTACAGCGGAGTGCAAGGCCGAAGTACATAACTGCACCAATTGCGCCGAACATAATAAACAATTTAATACCAACACTGGCACTCTCCACCGCGCTGATTCAGACAAGTGCCCCAAAGTAAGGGCCATGCGGGCCCGTGTCGATGCCAAAATTAACTACACATAAATTCCCAACATACACAACAACATCTAATATAATCACTCGAATAAACACAAAAAACAAAGTAACACAATCACACAAAACATTAATTAATAACGACCTCACACGCGTCTCTTGCCCGGGGGCATTTGTTCACCTACACTAATAACATACAACCGTCACCTCATAATAAACATTAAACATCACCACCCCTCCCATACCTACTGGACGCTATCAAATAAATAAATAAATAAATAAACCAATAATAATAATACGCTCGTAATCCACCCTTACGTATATTAACATTATTTCTTACTGTGTGCATCAATTATGTAAATTACTTATCACTTTACCTCATTTTCTGTATATCACTCTATCACCAATTACAAATGTAATCAATTAATCAGTCAAACGTCAATAGAACTGCAATATTAATTTTGCGAAATACAAGTTATTCTCTATTTTCTATATTCAATATTTGTTTTTTTTTTTTTAAATGTAATTTACTTGAAGATCTGTCTATCAAGCATTTATATAACATGCGGACAATCTTAATCTTAATATTAAGCTTAATTTTAATGTTAAACAATCTTTCTCTACATAATTTAAGGTTGGCATGATATTTATCAACACTTTACCACCTTATGTTAGTTCATTATGTTTAAAATTCGTATAGCAAGCATCTAATATTTTAATGTTTTAAGACTTCACATACATACTAATCTACTTTATACTGAAGTTAATTAACTTGTATATTTTTAACAAGGCATTCTTTTCTATATAACATACGAATCATTCCTTGTATAATTCTATTTCACCATAGCCTAATATATCAGTGGCTCAAAGACTCTAAATTGGAGCAACAACCTATTTCAGTGTTTTTAAAATTTTTCATCTTACATGTACACTTATACTTAGATTCACACCGTGTTAAGAAGCGGACTTAAATCGGGCGGCTGAGGGTCGGTTATTGTATCTAATAGCAGAACCGACCCTCAACAACCTACCCGTGTCTAATTCTTAATATGGCATTAGTGTTAAATTTCACCTTTGAATTGTACTTTTTATCTAGACTTATATTCAATTAGCATGTTAAGAGGCGGACTTAAATCGGGCGGCTGAGGGTCGGTATTGTATCTAATAGCAGAACCGACCCTCAACAACCTACCCGTTTCTTAATATGGCATTAGTGTTAAATTTCACATTGAATTGTACTTTTATCTAGACTTATACGTGTTAAGAAGCGGACTTAAATCGGGCGGCTGAGGGTCGGCTTTTGTATCTAATAGCAGAGCCGACCCTCAACAACCTACCCGTGTCTAAATCTTAATATGGCACTAATGTTTAATTTTACCTTTGGATTGTACTTTTTATCTACTTACATTTAATTAATTAGCATGTTAAGAGGCGGACTTAAATCGGGCGGCTGAGGGTCGGTTATTGTATCTAATAGCAGAACCGACCCTCAACAACCTACCCGTGTTTAAATCTTAATATGGCATTAGTGTTTAAATTCACCTTTGAATTGTACTTTTTATCTTGACTTATATTCAATTAGCATGTTAAGAGGCGGACTTAAATCGGGCGGCTGAGGGTCGGTTATTGTATCTAATAGCAGAGCCGACCCTCAACAACCTACCCGTGTTTAAATCTTAATATGGCTTTAGTGTTTAAATCTCACCTTTGAATTGTACTTTTTATCTTGACTTATATTCAATTAGCATGTTAAGAGGCGGGCTTAAATCGGGCGGCTGAGGGTCGGTTATTGTATCTAATAGCAGAACCGACCCTCAACAACCTACCCGTGTCTAACACTCTCTACACACCAGCATAGCTACTCATAAGCACATTACCAAAGCCTATCTCTGTTTTAATTCAGATTTATAACAAATGTTGTATTTCCACTCTGTTGTGCACTTTTATTTAATTGTAATTTTAACTTTCATCTGTATGACATTAAATGTTGGTGTTAAGAGGCGGGCTTAAACTGGGCGGCTGAGGGGCGGTTATTGTATCTAATAGCAGAACCGACCCTCAACAACCTACCCGTGTCTAACACTCTCTACACACCAGCATAGCTACTCATAAGCACATTACCAAAGCCTATCTCTGTTTTAATTCAGATTTATAACAAATGTTGTATTTCCACTCTGTTGTGCACTTTTATTTAATTGTAATTTTAACTTTCATCTGTATGACATTAAATGTTGGTGTTAAGAGGCGGGCTTAAACTGGGCGGCTGAGGGGCGGTTATTGTATCTAATAGCAGAACCGACCCTCAACAACCTACCCGTGTCTAACACTCTCTACACACCAGCATAGCTACTCATAAGCACATTACCAAAGCCTATCTCTGTTTTAATTCAGATTTATAACAAATGTTGTATTTCCACTCTGTTGTGCACTTTTATTTAATTGTAATTTTAACTTTCATCTGTATGACATTAAATGTTGGTGTTAAGAGGCGGGCTTAAACTGGGCGGCTGAGGGGCGGTTATTGTATCTAATAGCAGAACCGACCCTCAACAACCTACCCGTGTCTAACACTCTCTACACACCAGCATAGCTACTCATAAGCACATTACCAAAGCCTATCTCTGTTTTAATTCAGATTTATAACAAATGTTGTATTTCCACTCTGTTGTGCACTTTTATTTAATTGTAATTTTAACTTTCATCTGTATGACATTAAATGTTGGTGTTAAGAGGCGGGCTTAAACTGGGCGGCTGAGGGGCGGTTATTGTATCTAATAGCAGAACCGACCCTCAACAACCTACCCGTGTCTAACACTCTCTACACACCAGCATAGCTACTCATAAGCACATTACCAAAGCCTATCTCTGTTTTAATTCAGATTTATAACAAATGTTGTATTTCCACTCTGTTGTGCACTTTTATTTAATTGTAATTTTAACTTTCATCTGTATGACATTAAATGTTGGTGTTAAGAGGCGGGCTTAAACTGGGTGGCTGAGGGGCGGTTATTGTATCTAATAGCAGAACCGACCCTCAACAACCTACCCGTGTCTAACACTCTCTACACACCAGCATAGCTATTCATAAGCACATTACCAAAGCCTATCTCTGCTTTAATTTAGATTTATAACAAATGTTGTATTTCCACTCTGTTGTGCACATTTATTTAATTGTAATTTTAACTTTTATCTGTATTACATTAAATGTTGGTGTTAAGAGGCGGGCTTAAACTGGGCGGCTGAGGGGCGGTTATTGTATATAATAGCAGAACCGACCCTCAACAACCTACCCGTGTCTAACTCTACACACCAGCATAGTTATTTACAAGCATATTACTAAAGCCTTTCTGCTTAATTTAGTTTTATATCAAATGTTTTAATTTAATTTCTTTGTGTATTTTTATACTTTTACCATAATTCTAACTTTTCTGTGTACAACAACTTTTACACCTACTACTTCGTAATATAACATTCCACTGTATTAGCCTACTTATTTAAGCACAAACAATCTGTAAAATTTTTACCATAACTTTATATTATTACTAGTTTTAAGACGTGGACTCTGTTCAGGTGGTTGAGGGAAAAGAATTGTATCAAATAGCAAAACCAACCCTCAACCACCTAATCCACAACCAATGTATATATTTGTTTTACTCTAATAAAGACTTCAAGCTGTACTTTAGCTTAGCTTCCTCGGCCCCGGGGCGTTAGTCGCCGGGGATGGTAGGCCTACTAACAATTAAAAAAAAAAAAAAAAAAAAAACACTATAGAGGCTACTTTGTTATATAATTTAGAATCAAGTACTATATCTCATTGTAAGCGAACTAGTATTAAGTTCTTATGAGAAATAAAGTTCTTTAAACCCAAATGTATTAGTTAATATTTATAACATTAGTACATTGCTCATTTGATTGTGTATTTCGATTATTAAACCCTGTGCTGATTAAACAACTGTAATTGTAACAACTTGTGATATTTCTGCTCCCGCCCACCTGCCCAACTACCTAACCACATACATCACACAAGATGAGTTCTGATGAAAGCCCTCCTGACCCTTCATCAGAAGTGGAATCGGATGGGGCTAGAATTGAGCAAGAAACACCAAAATTGGATGCAGAAAAATGACTAAATAACATGGGAATGCTTTTATCTCGTTATCTCGGAGCCCAGCCAACGCCAACTGTACTAATCAGACAACACAATTCTTACCATTTAATACAGACGAACCAGACTGTGACATAGATGGTTGGTGCAATATTACCGAAGCGATCGTTCGTAATAAGCGCTTAGAAGGAATAGACTTGCTCATGGCTCTTACTACATCTTTAAAACGACGAGCGGCTGCCTGTATCACTAAGCTACACTTAGATGAAATGGGACTCACACTCAGCGAATTGAGTCCCAATGGCGTGTAGTGAAAAGATTTTTTTATAAAGGCAATTATAATCATCCACAAAACTTTGGAGATTTGTGGCCAAGAGACGTGATGAAAAATAAAAAAGATACATTTATTAAATTAATTGAGGCAATAAAATATATGCAAACCTTAACCTCTAGTTTTATTTATGTATCTTCATAATATCACCAAATATCATTCTTATTTCTAGAATACACTAGGTAGTGAGATTGTTCAAGATCAAAACTTGTAGTTTTTACCATTATTACCAAGAAAATGTTAAGACGATTCTTTATATTAGTTAAGTTTTAGGTTCGTTTGTTGCCCTTGCAGTCGAGATCGTTTTACGTACCCCTGTTAGCTTACTATCACTATCACAGCTTCATATAATTATTTATATTCGAAAAATGCCCAAAACCTAATCAGAGCACCCCACTATCCATGTGGTCTTGTCTGTCTTACCCCTAGTGTATATAAAAAGCCGGAGGCGAGGAGCGAGACCACTCCCTGTCCGCCATGGATGAGCGCAGGTCCCGCGCTTTCTTACGCTGGGGCGAAGGGAGTGGTCTTCCCGCAGCGCCGGAGATGTCACAGAGCCAGACCTCTTCCCGCTAACCATTGTAAATAACTAAATAGCGCTATAACGCTATAGCGATAAATATGGATATCTCCATAACCATGGGGTTCCGCATGTTGGGGATGGTACAGAGGGGTAGAAGTAGAGAGATTTATTATTATTATTATTCCTCCTCCGTCGCGATTTTACTACTTACCATAACTTTGTTTATCATGCTCTTAATGAGGTTAAAGTTTTCATTTGGTTTTGGCTATTATTATTTGTGTTTTGTGTTTGTTTGTTTATTTAAATTTTTCCCTTGATAGATAGAGAAACCCTCCTACCAAACTAACATCTTATCTAGATCAAAGAAGATTCCAAGTAAAGTATGAGGAAGAACTTTCAAGGCTCTATTACATGACTGCCTCAGTTCCACAAGGATCAGTGCTTGGCTCAGTCCTTTAATCAATATATACGGCAGACTTGCCTGAAACAGAAAATGTCGTAACAGCAACATACGCAGATGACACGGCATGCCTTGCAAGTGATGTGAACGCGAATAATGCTTCACTGAACTGACTACAGGAACAGCTCAATAAGGTGAACGTGTGGCTGCAGAGGTGGAGAATCAAGCCTAGCATAACTAAATCAATACAAGTAACATTTACACTATGAAAGGGCGACTGTCCACCTGTGCATATAGAAGACAAACCGTTACCAAGCAAAAACAACGTGGAATATCTCGGACTACATCTGGACAGAAGACTGACCTGGGCTAATCATATAAAAGCATTTTTTACAATTTTTAAGATAAAACACGTGGCCACCACGTGGTGACTAACTTTTTAACCAGCAGTGCTAGAACCTTGTGACTTTCATCATTAGAACCGCCGCTCAAAGGGCTTATTTGATATATCGTGCACCCTCAGAAAGTCCACCAGACCTGAGAAACCTTCTATTTGCAGAAAGTGGTAAATTTCATATAACTTTGCAACCTCATAACTTTTTAAGAAGATCTACGACATACCAATTTTTAATCACCATCAAACAGCATTACAAATCAAGATTCTTCATGCAAAATTTCATAATTTTCTAAGCACATCTTCATATTCTTCTGGAAAAGGGCCGGCGACGCCATTAGCACTTAAGTTGGTAATCACCCTGGAGGCCAAACGGAGCGTCTGATCAAAAATCTGAGCGAATTTTCATTCAACCTGTGTGTCCAATGTGTGGGGTAATCTACCTTGGTAGACCACCCGGTCTACCGGAAGGTCCAGCTACTCTTTCAGTGATAACCCTGGCCCCTGCAGGGTCAGAGGGGAACTTTTACACTTTCTGGAACCAGCACTTCCTATTGCATAATACCATATAAGAAACTGAAATAATATAGATAGAACTCATTTTTTTAAAAAATTTCTTTTATGAAAATTGTAAATTTTTACTAAATTAACATATATAAAAAAATTTCTAACGCTCGTTTATAACTTGTTTACATATCATTTGATAGAACTTATTATGGTGCACATTATTATATATATATAAATGCTAATTTAAATTAAATCTTATCTTATATAACTCCTTAAACAACTTTTAAAAAAAACCACTTTTCGATAAAATTTGTAAGTTTTTACTAAATTAACATCTATAAAAATATTTCTAACGCGTATTAATAACTTGTTTATACTTCATTTGATATAACGAATTACAGTGTACATTAATATACATAAAAGTTCTTATTTAAATTAAAATCTCAGCTTTTAAACAACGTTAAAACAACCTTTTTAAACAACTTTTAAACTTTTTTTTTTAAACAAAATGATAAGGCGTACACCCCCTCAAACCCCCCGGGATCTAAGTCCCATTAAACCAACAACCAGCACTGATCCACCCAAAACCTGAAAACTGAAATCAGGATTACCATAGAAAAGTCACTTCAAAAACTATACGACTTAGTAGTCTCTGCATCGTCTCTTCCCCCCTCCCAACAATCGGAACCACTTACGCCCCCTCCCGCCCCCTTTCCCCAACCCATACCTGACTTAATGGCATTCACAACCGCGGCCAACGACCTTAAGGATAAAATTGAAGCGAATGCAAAACTATTAAATGAAAACAAAAACAACATTACACAAATCTCAAATAAAATCACAGCATTAAATAAACCACGCAAGGACACACCCACCAACTCCCGCACCACCGTTCCTTCATATGCAACGATTGCAGCCAACACCTCCCCTTCTCCCAAATTAACACCTGGCCCCTCAATAATAGTTAGTGGCAGTCCTGACACCACACCCCAGACATTACTGGGACAAGTTAGGACCGGCATCAATTATCGCCAAGGAGGGTATGCAACCCTGAAAATTGCCCCTCTATCTAAAGGGAAGTTAAAAATTACTTTCCGCTCCGAAGAGAACAAAGACGACGCCCTTAGGCAATTAACTAAATCCTCCCCGCTAAAGGCGGAAAACGAAAAACGCCTTGACCCTATGGTCATTATTAAAGGAATCAGTAAATCAACACCCGAAGAGGAAGTGATTGACACTATTCGAGACCAAAATCCCGAACTCACCAATGAAAAATTCTATATTAAATTCCGGCGTAATAACCGCAATGATAACCTCTTTAACATTGTCCTTTCAACTTCCCCCTCAGCTTGGCGTAAGTTCGTAGAAATGGGCCACGTAGCTATTTCCTACCAATATGTTCATTGCTTAAACTTTTCACCTTTTCTTCAGTGCAGACGCTGCCTTAACTTTGGGCACACCAAAGGCAGATGCCCCGCGTCTACCCCCACCTGTGCTAAATGCGCCGGTCAACACGACACCACTGACTGTAAATCCTCTGAAAACAACTCTCACGTAAACAAGTGCGCTAACTGCAATGAGCACAACGCTCAATTTAAAACCAACACCAATGTCACTCATCGCGCCGACAGTGAAAACTGCCCCAAGGTAAAAGCAATGAGGGCCCGCATTGAGGCTAAGATTAACTACCAATAAAAAACTCATTCATGTATACACTTAAAATTACACAAGCGAATCTTGATAGATCTCGCCTAGCACTTCAAGAATTCAAATTACACTTTATAAATACCAACAACGACATCCCAGGCCTTCGAATATTCCAATCCACCAACGACGGACCCAGGAAAGCTTGTATAATCACCACACAACATATAAACGCACACATCCTCACTCAATATACCACCAATAATCTTGTCACTATATCAGTTACTACACGAACAGACACATTATTTCTCATCTCCATATACATAGAACCTGACACTGATAACGCCCAAACACTTCAAACCTTAGACAATTTTCTTATTCACAACCCAAATGCGCACGTCCTCATTGCGGGCGATCTCAACGCATGGCATCCACTTTGGGGCAGCGGTCAATACGCTCGATCCAACAAACGTGGCAAAGAAATCGCTGACCTTCTACTAACACACGACCTTTTCGTTCACAACAATTCCCACACCCCCACCTTTGAAACACCAACACATGGTAAAATACGCTCATCAATTATCGATCTCACAATCACACCCACACATAACGCTCAACGTGTTAACGACTGGACCGTACACAGCGGTCTATTTCCACACTCCCAACACAACCCCATTACTTTCACCTACAATCACACACAACACCTAATAAACAAATCTCACACCTATAGTACATTCATATATAAAACACAAAATGCAAACTGGCACTCATTCAAAGAGTCACTCCACACACATATTATTAACACCGACACACTAGATATCGAGATCTCAAAGATATCACCACATCAAATAGATACATTCATAAATAACCTTACACAAATTATTAACAAGGCTTGTAAAGAGGCCTTCCCCGTACGGAAGGGTACATAAAAACCAAAGGCTCCATGGTGGAATGACCATCTAGAGAAACTTAGCGGTGAATATCGCAGGCTTCATCATATGATGTGTCGCTCCTCAAGGGGACATAATTCACCAACCACAGAACTTATAGCTGAATACAACGATTCAAAACAAAAATATACCGCTGCAATGCGCCTCGCATCCATAAACAGTTTCAGGGAGTTTTGTGAATCTCAAGACAAAGATGACGTTTGGACCGTCACCAACCGCCTTCTCAAAACATCATCATCATATACAACCTGGTACACTCCGTATCAATAATACATATACTAAAACTGAGCTTGAAACAGCTCAATCATTACTGAACCATTTTTATCCTTCAAATCTTCCCAATATAGAACCCCGACACTAATTACTCACTGATTCAACTGACTTTCCCCCGGACACGGCGGATGACCCCTTTCACTCTACAGGAAATAATACACGCTATTGAAACTATCAACCACAAGAAAGCTCCCGGTCAAGACCACCTGACCAGCGACATTTGCCTTACAGTAATAAGATCATATCCAGAGCTATTTCTTAAGTTATTTAATCGATGTTTAGAGACAGCTCACTTCCCTACTCCTTGGAAGAAAGCAATAGTTAAAGTTATACCCAAACATAACAAAACCGACTACACCTCACTCTCATCTTACCGCCCCATTGGCCTCATCCCCGTGTTCGGGAAAGTCCTTGAAAAACTTATAACTAAGAGGGTCACATAAAGCCAACAAACTAGGCCTACTCAGTGACAAACAATTCGGCTTGACCGAACAAACAGGAACGGTACAGGCGATCCACTCCGCCCTGGACATTATTAAAAAAGCCAAGTGCAACAAAAAACAAGCCATTGCAGTATCGTTGGATATCAAAGCGGCGTTTGACAATGCTTGGTGGCCGGCGGTGCTCAATGGACTCAAACAAGCTCAGTGCCCAGCCAACCTTTATAAAACTCTGCGAAGTTATTTATGTAAATCAGTTACACTACACCTCGGCACCAACCAAATCACTCAATCCACAGAAAAGGGATGCGTACAGGGATCTGCATGCGGACCAATTCTGTGGAACCGCATTGTTAACGACCTCCTTAATAATGTCAAGTTACCTACAGACTGCTACTTGCAAGCCTACGCGGATGACGTATTACTAGTCGTTACCGCAAAGGACACACGTAACATACAAAATCTCACCAATACAGCCCTAGAAGTTATCCGCCTATGGGGTCAAAGTGTTAAACTACATTTTGGCCCCACTAAAACACAACTCATTGCGTTTTCACCTCAATCGGAACTCAAATTTTATTTGAGAACACCCCTCTCACATTTAGCAAAAATATAACATATCTCGGCGTCGTAATCGACAATAAACTTCTATTCATCGATCACCTAAAACACACTATACACAAAACACTTAACATATTTAAAAAACTGCAAATCTATGTACGCAACACATGGGGCCCACACCCCGAAAACGTTCGTGCCATATACTCAATGGTTATTGAACCGATCATTACATATGCCTCCAGTGTCTGGGGACATATTGCCTCCAAGAAAACAATCAGATCAAAACTAATAAGCCTACAGCGCGGCTTCGCTTTAATAGCCATCAGAGCATTCAGGACGGTTTCTGCCAATGCAGCGATCGCCCTGGCTCGTTTTACCCCACTCGATCTCAAACTTCTTCAGGCGGCAGAGACTGAGACCACTCGTATAAACAGACGCACAAACAGACTACCCAACGATATCCCAATCGAAACCACCGTACGTTTTTCAGACCTCCTGCATCCCGCAGAACGAACCCCCATTAAAATTCTAACAAAAGATGCATACGCAGATCTCGAACACCAACACTTCCACCATATTTATACCGATGGCAGTAAACATGAAGACGGCTCAACTGGCGCTGCGCTTGTCGTATACTCACCAAACCCTCCCTCACTTACACACAATGACGAACAAACACATAAACACACATACACAAAACATATCAAATTACATAGCACCAGTTCTGTCTTCCAAGCAGAACTTATCGCCATCAAATATGCCGCATTGTATCTACACACCAAAATCATCACACATGCCATCATTCTTACTGACTCAAAATCATCCATAGCGGCACGCAAACAATACACCAATACCCATCCGATAGTCATCGACATACACAATACGCTTCATTCCATAAATTCAAACTCCACCCCTAACATATATTTCCAATGGGTTAAAGGCCATTTAGGCATACCAGGTAATGAACTAGCCGATGCCGCGGCTAACAAGGCAGCATCCCTTCACAAATCTCCCGGTCTTATTTCTTGTCCCATTTCCCATATTAAGAACATTATCAAACAAGACATTAAAATAAAAACACAATCCAGATACATAGACGAAACAACCGGCAAATTTACTAAAAAAACTGTTTCCCCAACTCTCCAATATTCACGCATTTTTTCAATCCATCCCCATATCCTTTCAAATGACCCAGTTCCTAACCGCCCATTCATTCGCAAAGAACTACCTACACAGATTTCATATTACTGACGATCCTTATTGCCCCTGTAACAACTCCACCATTCAAGACCTTATCCACCTTATTCGTGAATGTCCCAGATTTTCCTACCAAAGGAGAACTCACGAAGACATTTGCAACCATATTAATATTGATCCGTACAACATCACTGAAATCATCTCAAGAAACATATCGTCCAAGTCATTTGAAAAATTCATAAAATATATAATCAACAACCTCAAAGAATTTAACAACACTTAAATACACCCGCTGCATTTGTACATTCAACCCTAATTTAAAAATAACCTTAAGAATCACTCGATATAAATACGCTATGTTTAATTTTAGTTTATCTAGACTAAGATTATTTCATCGAATCAAATTACTTATGTACACTCAAATTTTAATTTTGTGAAAAACTTTGTTTTAATTGTTACAAACTCGCAATGCTAACGCATGCTCAAATTTAGACTAAGATTATCCAATTTATCTATACTATTCATTTGTACATTTAATTCTAATTCTTAAAAAATAACTGTAAATTTCATTTAACATAAAAATGCTATGTAAAATGTTAGTTTAATTCTAGACTAAGATTATCTATTCTAATTAAACTACTCATGTACACCCAAATTTTTAATTTTTAAGAATAACTTTAAGTTTTTGTTTTCTTCTTTCTGTTACAAATTCGCACTTTTAACTATTGTTCAAACCTAGAGTTAGACTATCCAATCTTATACTTTTTATATACATTCAATTTCAATTCTAATTTTAATTTTAATTCAAGAATAAATTTGAGTATAAATTGTTACAAATTCACACTATTAACTCAAGTTCAAATCAATACTAAGATTACCTAACCGTACTACAAATGTAAATAAATAATATCCTAAGGTGTAATAGGTCTGCAACAGAAAGTGAAGTATCACATAGCTCCATCTGCTGCAGACCTAAACTATTTTATGTAAAATAATATATATAAAATTGTTATTTTCTTCTCTAATAAAGATAACCCCTTTCGAATAGCTTCCTCGGCCACGAACCTGACGGTGTCGTGGAGTAGGCCACTAGGTGTGAAAAAAAAAAAAATCATATAAAAGCCAAGAAAGCAGAAGCCACCTTGAAATTCAAAGAGCTATCCTGGCTTCTAGGCCAGCAATCTAGGCTGACCCTGCCATCATACAACTAGTGTGGACATATGGAATAGAACTCTGGGGCTGTGCAAGCAATTCCAACATCGAAATCCTCCAAAGATTTAAAAACATTGCACTGAGAACTATTTCAAGTGCACACTGGTTTGTGAGAAACAAGGAAATACACGAATATCTGGAGATGCCAACCGTGAAGGAAGTAATCCGCAAAAACAGTAGTAGATACAGGGAAAGGTTAAAACATACAAATGAACTGGCTAAGAATCTGTTAACCCCAGGAGATGATGTAACTCGCCTAAAAAGATGGCAAATACTAGACCTAGACCAGAGAAACTGACCTAAAATAAAAATCCAGTTTCTACCAACACATACGGTGCCTTTCAATGGAATCGCACCCAACCAAAATTAACCTCAGAAAATATCTGATTATGGCTGATAGCCGATTGCAGATGAACAAGAACACAAAAAAAAATCCCTTGATAGATTGCATGTTCAAATGTAATTGATCTGAATGTAAATGTGTGTTAAATTTGTGATGTTCTTGTATTTTTTTAGGCACACACATTGTTTTAGAACGTATGAATAAATACAAGCATTGGAATGCAAGGATTAGGTGCAGTAATTTTTCGAAGATGATTCTTAGGGTCGTCAAGCTGTAGGTAAGAAAGAATTTGTGTCTCGTAAAGTTAAAAAACAGAAGAGATATTTACTTGATACCATGAAAAGTCTACATAAGAACTGACTTTACTACTTTCAATTTTATTCCAATTCTCACTTACTGCCGGAGTAGTACCCACTTTGTGGAAGTCTGCGTATAAAACACCTGTTCTGAAAAAAGGATCAAAAGCCGTCGTTGAAAATTACAGACCTATATCTAAGTTGTGTGTATTCGCTAAAATAATTGAATAAAATCGTTTTCAGACAAGTATATTCAGCACTGAAACTGGACTTTAGTGAATACCAACACGGTTTTATAAAATGTCGGTCTACTTCATCAAATTTCATCCTCTGTAGCGACTTCCTATCAGACTCTATGGCTCTGAGATCCCAGGTGGATTATCTTCTATTGGTATACGGGGTAATCTCTTCAGATGGTTCTCATCGTACGTAGAGAATCGATGTCAGACTGTGGTGTTGAATGGATACTCATCAAGAACTAGATATATAATCTTTTATTTTACCACTTCAGGAGGTCCACAAGGATCGCTATTGGGCCCACTTCTCTTATCTTATATAAGGGGTATAAAAGCAAATCCGCCACTGTCCATTTTGTATGAAAACCTAAATATGAATGCCATATAGTAGAACTTGTTGAAACTAATTCAGTACGCGTTCCAGTTTAGTCGCAATATTCCCACTGTCCCATATAAAATTGAGCTAAGAAGCAAAAACACCATTGTCCCAAACACATCATGTTCAAACGCGCCATTGTCCATTTAGCCAATCACAGACCGCTAAAATCAGTATATTCAAGATGGCTGTTGCTATGATTTCTTTGTGAATCTGCGTCTAACTATTTTGCATTTTAAAACTGAATATTTAAATAAAACTAATAAAACACGGAAGAAAATGTAGTGGAAGTGACTCCAGAACGCGCTAGGAAGAAGAAAAGAGCAATAGAGACGTTGAAATGAGCAAGGGCGAAGGTTGAAAGGTAAGCATTTTGAATCCTTACAACGGCAACTTTACACATGATTGTACAATCAAAAAGATGTTTCGATAAAATATTGACTAGATTTGTTTTTTTAATTGGTTGATGTTTAGCTAATATGAGAAATCTTAGGACTTGTATGTTCTAGCTTCGTGCGCGAGTCCGGCTCGAATTCGCTGTTCTTATATTTTGTATACAAATGATGGCAAATCTAATGTATTAGCCATAACCTTATCAATATCTACAGAGCAAGGAATTTTATGTTTAACCTGAAGAACTGAAGCCGGATAACGCTTTCTCAAAAATAAAAAATAGCATTAAGTAAAGGTACAAAAGTAGAAAAATATGTATAAAATTGGATGAAGATCTTAAGAAAACTTATGTAGATGAGGTAATATGCAATGTTTAGATCAAAATTTAGTTTTTTAATAATATATTCATGGAGGACTTTAACATCTCCTTTTTGGCAACCTAAAAAGGACAAGTGTGAAGACTGTACAGCTCACAGATGTAGATGATAAATCGCTTTTGAAAGAAAAGTACGACTTGCATTCAAAAGAAAAATGTCTCGCTAGATCTGAAAAGGAGACAAAATATTAATGATGAGTATGATTTTTTTTTTTTTTTATAGAACGGGGGGCAAACGGGCAGGAGGCTCACCTGATGTTAAGTGATACCGCCGCCCATGGACACTCAATGCCAGAGGGCTCGCGAGTGCGTTGCCGGCCTTTTAAGAATAGGTACGCTCTTTTCTTGAAGGACCCTAAGTCGAATTGGTTCGGAAATACTTCAGTGGGCAGCTGGTTCCACATAGTGGTTGTGCGCGGCAAAAACTTACTCAAACAACTCAGTTGTGGAACGGCGGTCGTCGAGGTGATACGGGTGGAATTTCGTATTCTGTCTCGACGTCCGATGATGAAATTCAGCTGCAGGTATTAATCCGAACAACTCCTCTGAACACTCTCCATGGTAAATGCGGTAGAAGATGCAGAGTGACCCCACATCTCTACGCAACGCCAAAGGATCAAGCCGCTCGGAGAGAGATTGGTCGTCGACGATTCGAACCGCTCTGCGTTGAATACGGTCAAGTGGAAGGAGCTGGTACTGGGGAGCCCCCGCCCAGAGGTAAGAGCAGTACTCCATGTGGGGCCGAATTTGCGCTTTATATAGTTGCATGCGGTGGCCCGGAGTGAAGTACCGCCTCGCCTTGCTGAGCACACCAAGCTTTTTGGAGGCTAATTTAGCCTTTCCCTCCAAGTGACCGCGAAACTGAACGTCGTTCGATATGTCAACGCCAAGTATTCCAATGCTGGCTGTGGCTTTAAGAAGAGTGTTTTCGAAAAGAGGAGTAGCGACAAAGGGTGTTTTTATAGTGTATGTCTATGATCTACAAGCAGTTATGCCTTGTACGCAAGGTGTAGGCTGTTATTATACACTCGGCGTCAAAAAAATCGCACCTTTCCTAAAATTCGTGTCAAGCGATTATAACTCAGAAGATCCTTCCTGTACCCTATCATTATTAGTATCATTTGAAAGCTTATGAAATCCCTTATTTGAAAACATTAGGAAATTGGCCACCACCCCCATAAAAAAAAGAAAATTCTGGGAAAATGTGAAACAATGTGTATTCTGGTCAAAATTACAAATAAAAGGAACAATACAAAAATTAAAAATAAACAATGAAAATCCTTAAAAATTAGTCTTAAAACCTAGTGTTGCCTCCTCTTTCCCTCCGACCAGCTTCCAAGCGGTTAGTCATGGACCTGATAAGCGTCACGACGTGTTCCTGGGGAATGTTGTGCCACTCCTCGATGACGGCATCTCGAAGCTAATCGAGAGTGGCAGGAGCTGGATTACGAGCCCGAACTCGCCGATTCAGCTCGTCCCAGAGATGCTCGATAGGATTTAGGTCGGTTGCTTCTTGCTGGCCAGTCCATAACCTTGATGTAGGTAGTCCTTGACAATCAAGGCTGTGTGGCACCGGGCGTAGTTGTGCATTAACTCGAAGTTGGCGCCGACAAAACCTACACATGGGACCTCATGCTCCTCCAAAACCTCGGTGATATACCGGTGGGCAGTCAGAGATCCCTGGCCGCGACTATCTCCTGCTCTGGAGACGCACACGAGGTCTGTCTTGCCGTCGATAGAAATACCGCCCTAGAACATGCAAGATCCTCCTCCATACCCGATGGTTTCCACGGTGCAGGCTGGTGTGAAACGCTCCCCTGGCCGCCTGTAGACTCTCTTACGCATGTTGTTGGTGTACACGTACACTCGGGTTTCTTCGGAGAACAGGACATTCCTCCACTGGTCGAATGTCCACGGCACGTGCGTTTCGTAAAATCGCTTTCTTTTCGTCCGGTGGATGGTAGTCAATAGGGGGCCTGTAGCAGCTCTCCGGGGCAGCAAATTCTTCTCTCACAGCCTTCTTCTGATAGTGGAGACGCTGTCAGCTGTCCTTCGAGTAGCTCAAAGCCGCTGATGCAGCTCCACAGCGTTGATGAAGCGGTTTCGCAATGACGTCGACACAATGGAGCGATCACCTCTGACGGTAGTGCAGCGACGTCTCCCGGATCCATGTCTCCTGATGTAACCTCCAGTCTCTTGGAACCGTTGGTATACCCGTTGCACTCGAAATCGGCTGATTTTCAGTTGCCGAGCAACTTCAACCTGCCGTAGTCCGATTTGCAGTAGGGTCACCACTTGAGCTGCTTCTTTGCCATGGTATCCATTTTCACTGGGTTTTTTCTTGTTGAAGCTCTTCAGGAGTGACCTCTGTGACGTCTGAATAGCAAATAACCCATCATTGACTTTTAGCCCCTCGTTATATACGCGTCCAGGGTGGTACAATAAGTGAGCCTCCAAACGCGTACATCGCCACTTTTAAATCAAAGTGCTGATGATTTGTGGTTTTTGATTTTCCGTAAACAAATGATTATTTTTTTGAAAGCTTATTAATTGAGCTTTTAAATGATACTAATAATGATAGGGTACAGGAAGGATCTTAGAAGTTATAATCACTTGACACGAATTTTAAGAAAGGTGCGATTTTTTTGACGCCAAGTGTATTTCTAAATTGAATTTACTAAATTTGACAATCACTAAATTAGGAATTAATAGTTCAGATTGTTTTGTATGGAAAGAGTGAGAAGAAGTCGCGGTGTGAATAAAATTATTGGATCATGCGTGCTCATATTTGAAACGTTTGAACGATGAAATTGCGGTTGATTTCAACGTAGTTTTTATAGTGATGTTGCGGCCAGCAATACAAGCTAGCAACATACCAAAATGCTCCGAAAATATATCCGAAATTGAGAAGTATCACTCATAAGTTTTTAATAAAGGGACATACCCAAAATGAGGGGGATGCCGCGCACTTATTAATTTAACGAAATATTTCAATGGCTTTAAAATCGTCCCCCATTTATGTGCTGGACCTACAGGTGTATAATATGTAACAATAATAATATAGATATTACTCTTATTAAGACAGCAAAATGAGATTGTACTGTTTGGATTTATTTAAATTAAAGCGACAATTGACAACATTTGACAAAGTGTTTGTTCTGCTTATCAATGATCTGTTGAATATCGACAACATCCATTGCTATGCAGACGACTGCACCATCGACACATTATATTCCGGCCATCCGAACATGTCTCGATCTGAAGTCGATGAGAGCCGTAACATACTTGTTCTCGAGGTTGAATCGATTCTGGAGAAGGTTTATGTGTGGGGTAGTAACAACCTTGTTAAGTTTAAACCTACAAAGACTCAGGTTTGTTAGTTTTTTGCCAAGAAGGATCCTTTTGTCGTGTCTCCTCAATTTGAAGGCGCTCTCCTTAGTTCGTCACACAGGAATTTCGAACGAAGTCCAATTCTGCAGTCATCTGGAAGAAAAAGCGAAACTGGCTTCCAAAAAGTAGGGTGTTTTGGTTAGGGCTAAGCAGTATTTCACTGAAGTACAACGTATGCAGTTCTACAAAGTTCAAGTACGACCTCATATGGAATACTGCTCGCGTCTCTGGGCCGGTGCTCCCAAATACCAGCTTCTTCCTTTTGACCAAATTCAGCGAAGGGCTTGTCGAATTGTCAATCTCCAATCTGATCGGCTTGATTCTCCATCGCTACGCAAAGACATTGCGTCTATTTGCGTTTTTTACAAAGTTTACTACGGAGAGTGTTCGGAAGAATTGTTTGGGTTGATCTACCCTCATTTAGTTGTATAAACAATAAAAATATAACCCGTATAAATATCTAATGACAAACAACCTAACCAAATTGTTAAAGACACTGGAAGGAACTAGCGTTTAAGATACAGGCTAGGCCTAGTTTAATCGCTAGTGCACATAGAATTATTTTATGTACGAGATTGAACAAAATTAATATTGAAAACACAACGATTCGTTGCATATTGTATGTTTATAACTGTAAGTACCAAATGTTTTTCGTCAAATAAAGTGATTTTTATTTTATTATTTATTATCCCTTCTGCCTCTTTTCAACACCGTACGAGCCGTACGAACTCATCTCACCAACATCATCTTGATGGTTGGAGGTCTTCCACAGTCCGTTTCACAAGGCATTTTCATTTGCGAACTAGCGAACTGTGGAATCGACTCCCGGTGGGGGTCTTCCCTCAGAGATACGACCTCCAAATGTTCAAAGGACGAGTGTACCTACTCCTCCTTCAAAGGCCGGCAACGCACCCACTAAAAATGGGTGTCTATGGGCTGCGAAGACTGGCCTTTTTGGTCGTCCCGCAAGCTCGTTTGCCCCCCTATTATGTTAAAAAGAAACGTGAACAATGCAATGTCAAAAATTGTTGTGGTAATTAATCAGAGAAAAACGTATTAAATGTATTAAATTTGTTTTACCAAATGTGACAAAATTCATACCTATTGCGAGCTTGTCGTTCTTTTAATGTGGCATGTCGGGAGTTTGATTCGGATTTATTCTGCACTAGTGTTACTAGAATGAAGGAAGCCCTATGTAATCATTACTTTGAATGATTTAGTAAATATGAGTTTGAGAGCTTTTTGAGCATTAGTATGTAAAGATGTAAAAATACCTAAATGTGGAAACTGATCATTGGCCTTCATCATATTAATTATATAATATTGAACCTTCTTTAGCTATTAACAGTGAAACAAAACTCTTGAATATAAAACAATTATTTCAATACAATACCAGCTTATTAATCTACAAAATTCTAAATGACCATATACACACTAACATTACTTTCACTAAAATTAATCAAATTCAGAAACGCAGTTCACAACGCCCTCACAATCTTATTGTACCTAAGTTTAGAACCAATAACGGTAAAAAAACATTGAGCGTTGGGGGAGTGCTGCGGTATGATAGACTTCCACAAAATATAATAAGTGCAGACAGCCTGGCAATATTTAAATTTAGACTAAAAGACCATCTCTTGAGTGATCCCATTTACCTGCGTAAATGAAAGTTAACCCAAGTTATACTTCGATAATTGATCCTTGAAGCTCTTCAATGACCCATGACGTGATAAACTGTATATTTAGTACGTTCTCATGTAAGTGACTATTGTCTGTTATGAGAATAAATGTCTTTTAACCTAAATAATATCCCAGAAATGAAAGAACATAAGAAATGCGTAGATAAAATGCGACAAATAGATACGTGAATCGAAATCTGGATCAGGCGCAAAACTAGTACATAAATATCAATATTATGATAATTTACAATTTTTGAAATAAATTACCCCACGGCTATCCCGATCTGGGTCAAACATGCCGGAAGAAAAAAAATCTGAAGTTACTAATATCAACAAAAGAAAGAAATAAACCCTGTACATAAGAAAATGTTTAAGTTTATGGAAAGGTTAGAAAAAGATGACGATAGTAGAATGATGTCTTTTTTTAAAGGTATAGCTCCTAGCGTGGAACGCTTCAAAGACGAAGTTATTGTTGAATTTCAGTATCAAGTATTTAATATTATAAGAAAGATTCAATATAGAAATAGTTATAGCGCTCCACATCATTCACGCATGACAGATGCAATTGACACCCCGGCACACTACGGATTCGGATACAATACTGCTGCTGGACCTAGAACGAGAGTTCAATCACAGGCTTCGAATTATAGCATTGAAAACGATTCATTACAAAGCATCACAAGTCCAACTCCAAGCTTGATTGATTTTGATTTTTCTACATTACATCATAATAATCAAAAAATATACATAATATACGGCTGCCCAATATGGGCGAATGCAACGGGCCTTAACACGCAGAATAAGGCGCTGATCAAAAGGACGCAAGTGACCGACTTGACACTCCCAAATTTAGTGTCCGTCATGGTAAGGGATAGACGAGCCTGGCAGGCGGTCGAAGCCTTCGCCGAGGCTGTCCTGCAGGCGAAAGAAACCAGCGAGCGAGCGAGCCCGGGAGGCTGACCCTACGTCGCCGCCTTTAAGGAAGAAACGTACCGCGCGTAGCCGTCGCGACTTTCTGCGTCGCTGACGTCATACAGAGATATATAGGGCTTTTTATTAGGAGTGCTGCGCGCTAATTGGCGCCACGCAGCATGCGCAAGCTGGGAAGTGGGTTCAGGCCTGAAAAGGCTATTACCACGACCCAGCTACAGACACGCTACGGATTGGGCCCTGGTGGTTTTAGTGGGTATGGGGTCATCGCTTTTTATGACCTTGACCCCCACACTCCCCGCGTCACTCACACTTTGCCCAGGCGCGGGTTTCCCCAGGTTAAAAAAAAAAAAACAAAAGGTCTTGTATGTTTTAAGCTTCGTGCGCGATTCCGGCTCAAAGTTGCTGTTTTTATATTTTTGTACTTAAATAAATAACTTTTTTTCACTTAACTCCATCGTGTAGTGTATTTAGTGAATAGGTATTAAGGTATCTTTGATAAAAGTTAAAGTTGAAAATACACTTGTGTATCAATTCTTTAATTTTGTAGGTACTCTGCAAAAATGTCCCCAAGTCAGCCTTGCTGTAATCATGATGCCGAAAACAAACAATTTAAGCGTTGCAAATTTACGATGTTGGATATACATAAATTCCATGAAGAATTTTATAGGTCAAAGAATAAAAAGTACCAGGATGCATTTTTATTAAAACACTGCCGTGTGTCAAGGGTCAAGAGACGCCGGCCAAGAGTTGGACAACGGCAGCCGACGCAACACAACAAAATTATGTGTACGAAAGCGAAATTCAGTGCAGTTTATAAGAGTTTGCCAAAAAACTTTTATTAAAATTTTGGGAATTACCGAGCACAGAATACGAAAAGTATCTCGAACATTTGTCCGCACAGGATCCGTAGTTCAAGAAAAAAGGGGTGGAGATCATACATCAGCGAAAAATACTTGAGTGCACTTAAAAGATTCATTGAATCGTTTAAGTGTTTAGAATCACATTATTGCAGATCTACCGTTTTAAGAAAGTATCTGCCATCAACTCTAAACATACGGAAAATGTATAATGAGATCAATGAACTCCAAGTACGTGAATGTTACTTCAGATCAATTTTCAATAGGTTCTTTAATCTTGGATTTGGAAGTCCCCGAACAGATACATGTTCTAAATGCAATGAGCTACTTGAACGCATAAAAAAATAAACAGATCCAAGTGAAAAAGTAAACTTAATGACTGAGAAAAGGGTTCAGAGGTTGAAGGCCAGAGCATTTTGTCGAGTACTAAAAGAAAAAAGAGATGATCAAGTGGCGTATTACTGTCGCCATTATCATTATTATTGTTTCTAGGGACAGAATACAAAGAATTTGTAAACAACATTTAATGACAATGGCAATACCGAAAGAAAGAAGAGGAGGTGATAGTAAGTCCAATCTGTATTCTGATCGCACAGAATCCGTAAAATCATATATAAAGGGAATTGAATCTTTGGAATCACACTATGTAAGAGGTAGATCTACTGTGCAATATCTAAGCAGCGATCTGAATATAAAGAAAATTACATAAGTTTTACATCGATGAGGCTCAGAATGTGCCGGTGAAATATGAATTTTTCCGACGTATTTTTAACAAGTACTTTAATTTGAGTTTTAAGTCTCCTGCTACAGAGGCATGTTCTAAATGCATTCAATTAAAAGAGAACGCGACACATCAAAAAAACAGCTGCAAATAGCTCAGCTTCGTATTCACAAGCTAAAGGCCAAATGCTTTTACACAAGTCTCAAAACACAAGGTGACCACGAAATAATTTTCTCTTTTGACTGCCAAAAGAATTTGGTTTTACCAAAAGTGCTAGACCAGAGTGCCTACTTTAGACGCCAATTGTATACCTATAACTTAACAGTATGTCAGGGATCGTCTCACGGGGCTCAAAACTGTTCAAACACATTTATTTACACGTGGTTAGAAACCGAAGCCAAGAAAGGATCTAATCAGATTGCTTCGGTGGTATTTCATCGGCTAATGAATACCAATTTTGAAGACACTGTTTGTCATGTTAAATTATTTTGCGACGGTTGTGGAGGGCATAATAAAAAATCAATCGTTTAGGGAATGTTAGCATATTGGCTAAAGACAAAAGCTCCACGTCATATCAAGAAACTTACGCTGATACTCCATGTAGTGGGGCATTCATTTTTGCCCCCCGACCGTGTATTTGGAAATATCGAAAGAGAAATACGTCCTTTAGACGTCATAGTGGAACCACATACATATTTTGATATTTTAAAAAAATATGGAACTGTTCTCAGACTAGGCAGAGACTTTCATTTTCATGATTGGAGATCAAGCGTTAAAAACGTGCTTAAGTTACCTGGATCTTGGCACTTTCAATTTAATGCATCTAAAAGATTCTTTTTAAGAAAGGAAAAAACAATCGAATTGCCATTAAAGGGGAACCTAATTATGTTTTAAATGTTTTAAACCTAATTAATTATAAAATTATGGCAACGTTTGTAAAAGACGTAAATCGTTCGAAAATATTGTACCCATTATGATGATTGTTGGAGTTCCAGTGAAAACAGTAAGGTTAAATGATGTGCGAAATCTTTTAAAAAAGCATTTCGGTGAAGATTGGGCTTCTTACGATTATTTACAATATTACAGTTTTCTTCAAGAAGAACGAAATGAGACTGTTATAGAAGAAACTGATAATGAAGCAACCATCATCTATGAAGAAATAGACATAAGAGTGTAATAATACATTTAAAAAAAGTAATTTCCAAGGAGTAGAGTAAAATAGAAGAATATATTTTATACTTTCAAAACTGCCTATGTTGATTGCTTACAACTGCAGAATTATCTATGTTAATTTTTTTTTTTGCAAAACTAGCTATGTGTAATTTTAAAATGCATATTAAATGATTATTATGAAACAGTGAATTCATTTGATAAAATAATTTAATTCGATATGCTACTAAGGTCATGTAATATCTTATTATCGTAATTTTAAGACTAATCGTTTTAATTAGTTTTCTCAATTTATTGCTGCATTGACTTAACGGGGTTTGCAAGTGGACTACTCAATTAAGAATGAAGACCGAGAAAAGATAAAGATGGGGGATATTAAAGTTATCAAAGTGGAGTAATGATCGTTTCTTTTAAAAGTGTTCGTATAAAGAAAAGAACTTCAAAACCATCATGGTCAAAACTCGAGCAAAAACTAAGTAAAGAACGAACCATTGCAATTGTTCTGAATGACAGCTGAATGACTTACATTCTGAATGTCTTAAACTGCCTCATTGATGCCTCCTGCCTCTATTCGACTTCAAGTTATACTGAGCGTCGATGTTTATGGTGGCTCGGCCTTGCCGCGCGAAGCACTACTGCGGCAAATGTCCGAGGCTGCCTCGAGCCGCTCGCTTGGTCAGCACGCGGCTAATCTCAGCGCCAAAATTTAACGGAATTGTTCATAGACGAAATAGAAAAAAGACCAGCGATATGGGATTTGGAACCACCTGATTATGCCAATAGGATTTAAAAACGTAGGTTTTGGGAATAATTGGTGAGAATATTGTCTGATAAAGATGACTCTTAGGAAAAAACCTCTCGACCTTCCTTCATGAAATACACATCACAACCCCTATTTGAACAACCTAAACTTTCTAACAATGACAGGTCGACAAAAATTGTATTTGGCATGTTTGTTATTTGATGTACTAAACAACCTGAATATTTGTACAAAAAGCTCTTCTAACGTAGTAATGCCAACAAGCACCAAGTCAGGAGTTGTACTCAGGAGCTGGCCATTACCCAGCATCGGACGGCTTCATGTCGTGGGAGTTTTAAATATAGCGCGAAGAAGTGTTGGAATAATATCCCTCCTCCGCTGAAGAGTCTTCAATTAAAGTTAAATTTTAGTCGCAGTTCTTTCTACTTACTCAACAAAAGTCCCACGAAATTTAGTTTTTATCCACCCAAAAAAACAAATCAAAAAATATCTTCTTATTAATAAGGTTAATAATGGTCCTCAACCGATGAGTGGCGTTAGTCACTATGTCCTTTCCACCTAAACCCCTCTTTACGGGGCACGATTGGTCAAGGCTTGGGATCCCACCACCTTCAAACTATTTCAAATTTAAGGATGTAAATTTTAAAGAGGTGCAATAACGATTATTACTATGACCCATATTACCAGGAACATTACTATTCTGAGCCAGTTTATAACATGACAGAGTATCATGACGGTAACGAATACTCACCTCCTAGTGTTGAAGAGACACAGGAGAGTTCAACCTCAAATCAGGATTTTCAGACAAGTCACAAATCAGACAAGCAAAAATAGAAATAAACTTACAAACACAAAGACAACTTCCGTACATACAGATTACAAATCCACCCTTAAAACTATTGGTTGATACAGGGGCGAATCAATCATTTATAAGCCCCGAGGCTGTAGAAAAATTCTATCCCAATGCACAGTGTAATTACGACTTTTTTGAGGTTACTAACATGCATGCTACCACTCGAAATAATTATTCCATAACTATACCATGTTTTCGCGAATTTGGTGAAGATTGTGATATAACTTTGTTCATATATAAATTTCACAATTATTTCGATGGCTTAATTGGACTATAGACTTGCTGGAGAAACTGGAATCTAGCATTGATTTAAAAAATAAAGTCCTAGTTACACAGAGCTCTACCAACCCCCTGCGAATGTTTGATTCACGGAACTGTAATCTTTATGAGGAAATAATACCGGCTAATACATCTAGAATAATTCGAGTTCCGATTAACTTTCATGACTGTGACGCATTTGTGACTGAACACACAATATCTAATTGCACTATTCAGGACTGTCTTACTAATGTAAAGAACAACCGAGGTTTTATTGAAATTACCAACCCGACTAAACATGATGTAGTATTCTCGTTGGACCGACCAGTTAGTGCGGAGCTATTTAATACCCAGAGCACGCGCACTCAACAACATATCAATCGCCCTGCAACCGCGGATTTATTTAATATTGAAAGTTTCGACAGTCGTTCACCAAATAGAATCGAAGAGGTTATTTCGAAATTACGTACTGACCATTTAAACCCGGAAGAAAAAGCTAATTTAATTTCAGTTTGCTCTAAATATGCAGATGTTTTTTATATTGAAGAGGAATCGCTTATTTTTACCAACAAAATCAAACACCGAATTAAAACAACCAATGAAATTCCCATATATACTAAAAGTTATCGATATCCGCACATACACAGGCAAGAAGTTAGGGATAAAATCGAAAAAATGTTCAATCAAGGAATAATAAGACCTTCCGACTCAGCTTGGAGCTCACCTATTTGGGTCGTACCAAAAAATGGCCGATGCTTCGGGAAAACAGAAATGGAGATAAGTAGTCGATTTTCGTAAATTAAATGAGAAAACTATTGATGACAAATATCCTATACCAAACATAACCGACGTCCTTGACAAATGCCAGTACTTCCCTACTCTTGATTCAGCAAGTGGAAATGGTGGGTCGACATTCCAAAGACCGCATTCAATGTAGAACACGGGCATTTCGAATTTCTAAGGATGCCCATGGGACTTAAGAACTCGCCATCAACTTTTCAAAGAGTTATGGATAATGTTTTACGTGGCTTACAAAACGTTATCTGTTTAGTCTATTTAGATGATATAGTCGTATATAGCAATAGTTTACAAGAGCACGTAATTAACCTCGAAAAAGAATTTCAACGTCTCCGCGAATCTAACTTTAAAATGCAGATGGATAAATCAGAATTCCTTAAATTAGAAACAGCATACCTAGGACAGAAAAACCGATCTACCGGAAGCTCCAGCCACTCTCCAGAGAGCCTTGAAAGATTAATACACCATTGGTTAGAGCTCATTCCAGAGCACATTAACATATATATAAGAATACGAATTTGGTTGTCAAAGTGACAACATCAAAAATTTTATTTATAAGAATTTAGAAATATATATTAATGATTATAAATGGAATATGTTGCGAAATTCTGAAATATATTGCATGGAAGTAAACAAATTTAATAAAAATTTAAATTACAAAAAAAACATGAGATGAGAAAAAATTTGTGTTGTGCAAAGTTTGTGAAATGGACCAATGAATAGTGGCCAGACGAGCATTGTTTCCTCCTAAACCTGAACTCTCCTGTTTTCTCTATGCTCCCGCTTTTGCTTGTGCTCCTTATTTTGCCTACGCGGTTGCTAAGGCAACGTCCAATTGCAAGTCCATCCTGTGACGAAACGACGTTTGTAACCATAACCAGCCGCCTTCATTTTTATTTTTGACTTTGACCTATTTTTTGTTATCAGTGTCCTTTTTAAGTTGCTTTTTGTGTTTTTTAAATTTGTTTTCGTTATTTTTTTGTATTTTTAATTTTTTTATGTAAGTACTTAATTGTTGTGAATGCAGGCCGTGATCCTATCTTGTGATGGCACGACGAACGCGTCCCATACATGTACATTTTCCAACAAGTCTTTCAAATCTTTGAAAGGCCTCAAAATACACATTACTAAAACACACAGGAACTGTATTAGCCAAACGAGTGCGCCTACTTTTGTAGCCAACGCTCAAACTCCTTTCCATAGATTACTTAGCCATTTTAAAAATAGTATACGCATTGTTTAAAGAATGCCTCGAAGAGCTCGAATAACTGTTGCTACACATTTGTCAAAATTAATACAGAAATGTTATATAAGCAATTGTACTCAACACTGGCAGAACCTATTTTAATTTTCATATAGTACACTACACATAATAAAAACTGATGAACCGAATAACCGAAACCCAGTAAACCCATATTTTCTCGACCCACCAACAGCAGGGCAAGCATACCTTCAAATTCGAAACAAAGATGTAACTGATGCAATTTTATCTTTTAAACCAGGTTCGGCTGCAGGATTGGATGGAATCTCACCCCAACATTTGAAAGATTTAACATCGCATTCTGTAGGTGATGCAGGTGAGCAACTTATTAACTCGATCACAAAATTAATAAATTTTATGTATTCCGGGGATGTCAATACAGAAATTGTTCCCATTCTTTTTGGCGCGAACTTCATTGCCCTCACTAAAAAGGACGGAGGGGTGAGACCAATTGCGGATGGATCAACACTACGACGTCTGGCTTCCAAAATTGCTGTTCGACATATTTTACCAAAATTAAATTCAGAATTTGAATTAAAGGAGAAAAAAAATAATGCAGAACAATTCAAGAAAGTTAGAAGAGGTTCGCATGAAAGTATGCAAGCACAACGATGCAGAGAGGATAACGAAATCCTGATGAAAGAAATAGCAAGTGGAAGAATGTAAATTTAGTCGTAAATGTCCTAATATGAATAAAAAAGCGAAGATACAAAAACCCTTTATTCACTAAGACCTCGTAAAAACGAACTGATTCCACCTACATCCAGACTAACATTACATCAATCAGGACCATTGACCTCCTCAATAAAATATAACAAATTACCAGAAAATTTAAAGAATGAAACAAATAACTTGAGGTTAACAAAATTTTTAAAGGAATCATTATAAAAGAAATGTTATTACACTGTTACAGAGTATCTGAATTTCTTCATAATCTAAGTTTATTAATAATGTTAAGTACCTTTTCGCTGCATGCAGCCAAAGCAAATATAATAAATAAATAATTTATCTTATCATCGCTGTGGAATGATAACGAAGTAACGTCTTCCGGACCCCGGCGTTAGTCACTATGTCAGCAAGACCTTTCCACCTAAACCCATCTTTACCGGGCACAATTGGTCAAGGCATGGGATCCCACCACCTTCAAACTATTTCAAATTTAAGGATGTAAATTTTAAAGAGGTGCAAGACCAATATGACTATGAATATTATTCCTATAACGATTATTACTATGACCCATATCACCAGGAACATTACTATTCTGAGCCAGTTTATAACATGACAGAGTATCATGACGGTAACGAATACTCACCTCCTAGTGTTGAAGAGACACAGGAGAGTTGAACCTCAAATCAGGATTTCCAGACAAGTCACAAATCAGACAAGCAAAAATAGAAATAAACTTACAAACACAAAGACAACTTCCGTACATACAGATTACAAATCCACCCTTAAAACTATTGGTTGATACAGGGGCGAATCAATCATTTATAAGCCCCGAGCCTGTAGAAAAATTCTATCCCAATGCACAGTGTAATTACGACCCTTTTGAGGTTACTAACATGCATGCTACCACTCGAAATAATTATTCCATAACTATACCATGTTTTCGCGAATTTGGTGAAGATTGTGATATAACTTTGTTCATATATAAATTTCACAATTATTTCGATGGCTTAATTGGACTAGACTTGCTGGAGAAACTGGAGTATCTCCAGCAAGCAATATAACTATTGATTTTAAAAATAAAGTCCTAGTTACACAGAGCTCTACCAACCCCCTGCGAATGTATGATTCACCGAACTGTAATCTCTACGAGGAAATAATACAGGCTAATCCGTCTAGTATAATTCGAGTTCCGATTAACTTACATGACGGTGACGCATTTGAACATAACCGACGTCCTTGACAAATTAGGCAAATGCCAGTACTTCCCTACTCTTGATTTAGCAAGTGGAAATGGTGGGTCGACATTCCAAAGACCGCATTCAATGTAGAACACGGGCATTTCGAATTTCTAAAGATGCCCATGGGACTTAAGAACTCGCCATCTTTTCAAAGAGTTATGGATAATGTTTTACGTGGCTTACAAAACGTTATCTGTTTAGTCTATTTACATGAAATAGTCGTATATAGCAATAGTTTACAAGAGCACGTAATTAACCTCGAAAAAGAATTTCAACGTCTCCGCGAATTTAACTTTAAAATGCAGATGGATAAATCAGAATTCTTTAAATTAGAAACAGCATACCTAGGACAGAAAAACCGATCTACCGGAAGCTCCAGCCACTCTCCAGAGGATAGCCGTGAAAGATTAATACACCATTGGATAGAGCTGCAGTCAACCCCCATCCTAGTGGGAGTGCCATGCTGTTGCTTTAGGGCTTCAGCCAAATGGGCAGGCACGACCGGGGCAGTACCACTGTCTCACAGAAAACCGGCGTGAAGTGATGCAATAAGTTCATCTTATTGTACTCGCGTTTCGTGCGGTGAGTGAGACTCCCGGAGCCCATCAATCCACCCCCATAAGTATGAAGATGCAGTTCAAACAGAGATTACCCCAGGGGGGTACCACACGTTTCCGCTGTGGAGAATCCCCCTCTGGGCGTCCATCATCGGAACAATTGGTATTCGATGGTGGATGCACAGGCTGCCCTTCGTATTCTGGGGGGGGCAAAAACTGCGCTAAAAACTTATGTATTAATAGGTTTCGATCTCGGGGCAAACGGAAGCATTTACCTAAGGCAACCCCTTCCACGCTTACGGTGGACTTTACAAATGTTAGGGGGCTAAAAACTAACCTAGACGCGGTTCACTTTTACTTAGAAACTGCGAAGCCGGCCTTGTTCTTCCTTACTGAGACTCAGATATCCTCTCCGGCTGATACTTCTTACCTCTCCTACCCGGGGTACAAATTGGAACATTCATTTGTGCCGCGGGCGGGAGTTTGCGTGTACGTCAGGGAGGATATCTGTTCTCGTCGCCTCGGGACGCTTGAAGGAAGGGACCTATCTAACCTCTGGCTGCGCGTAGACTGCGATGACCATCCGCGATTCTATGCGTGCCTGTATAGGTCCCATAGCGGAAATGACGAAACTAACCGACTCATCGAGCACATTCAGACGGCTACAGATTCCCTGCTCGAAAGGGTTCCTACCGCTGAAATCGTGATACTTGGCGATTTTAACGCCCACCATGCCGATTGGCTTGGCTCTGAAACCACCGATCACGCGGGAAGATCCTTTCACGACTTTGCTTTAGCCTACGACCTGACACAAATGGTCCCTGCGATTACGCGAATACCAGATGTGGATGGTCATAAACCCTCTTTGTTGGATCTTCTGCTGACTTCACATCCGGAGAACTATCAAGTCTCTGTTGACCCGCCATTGGGTTCATCAGATCATTGTGTGGTCCGGAGTACTGTGCCTTCTACGCGCCCTTCACGGCCCCGCTTTTTGGGTTGTCGCCGTATTTGGCACTACAAGTCAGCAGATTGGGACGGGATGCGGTCTTTCTTTGCGTCCTACCCTTGGGGGCCTATGTGCTTTTCGTCGGAAGCTCCAGATTCCGTCGCTGCCTCTGTCGCCGAAGTGGTTCTGCAGGGCATGGAACTCTTTATTCCATTTTCTGCGGTGCCGATCGGTGGCAAGTCTCAGCCCTGGTTTAAACGTTCTTGCAAGGCGGCCTCGAGCCGAAAGCGAGAATGCTTTAAAGCATGGGCGGAAGCGGCGAAATCTCGTGATGCCAATACCAGCGAACTTAAAAAAGCATATAACTCAGCCTCCAGGTCCTTCAAACGGGAAATCACTAAGGCAAAGTCAGAGCATATTGCCAGATTTGGCGAGAGATTGGCCCAACTCCCTTCAGGGACTCGAGCCTTCTGGTCTCTTGCCAAAGCTGTCCAAGGAAATTTCTGTCAGCCCGCCATTCCACCATTGCACCGGGAGGATGACTCGCTGGCCCACACTGCGAAGGAGAAGGCCGACCTTTTGGGCTGTCTCTTCGCGTCCAACTCCACTTTGGATGACCGAGGACGATCACCACCGACTATTTCGCGGTGTGATTCTTCGATGCCGGAAATCACATTCCGGCAACGTGCTATCCGCAAGGCACTATCTTCCTTGGACATTCATAAGTCGAGCGGGCCGGATGGTATCCCCCCTATTGTGCTGCGTACTTGTGCTCCTGAGTTGGCTCCGGTCTTAACGCGCCTTTTCCGGTACCTGTACTCGCTCGGCACTGTCCCGAAGTGCTGGAAAACCGCTTCGATACATCCGATCCCTAAAAAGGCGATCGCTCTGATCCGTCCAACTATCGCCCAATAGCCATAACCTCCTTGTTCTCCAAAATAATGGAATCCATTGTTAATTGCCAGCTCTTGAGGTATCTTGAGGGCCACCAGCTGATTAGCGATTATCAGTACGGCTTTCGCCGTGGTCGTTCGGCTGGTGACCTTCTTGTATACCTTACACATAGATGGGCAGAGGCAATTGAGTCCAAGGGGGAGGCGCTAGCGGTTAGTTTGGACATAGCGAAAGCCTTCGATCGGGTGTGGCACAGAGCACTGCTCTCGAAGCTCCCAGCCTATGGGCTACCCGAGAAATTATGCGATTGGATCTCCAGCTTTCTGGCCGATCGGAGCATCAAGGTCGTCATCGACGGAGCGTGTTCCGACCTTAAACCCGTGAACGCAGGGGTCCCACAAGGCTGTGTTCTATCCCCGACCCTGTTTCTTCTGCATATCAATGATATGTTGCAACTTAGCAACATTCACTGCTATGCGGATGACAGCACTGGGGATACTCTTTACACTGGCCGGGCAGGTATTTCTCGGGCTGTTGTCGATGAGTACCGGAACAAACTTGTGTCTGAAGTCGAAACTCTACTTCGTGGAGTCTCAGACTGGGGCAGACTAAACCTAGTCCATTTTAATCCCAAGAAGACACAAGTTTGCGCGTTTTCCGCTAAAAAAACACCCTTTGTCGCTACTCCTCTTTTCGAAAACACTCTTCTTAAAGCCACAGCCAGCATTGGAATACTTGGCGTTGACATATCGAACGACGTTCAGTTTCGCGGTCACTTGGAGGGAAAGGCTAAATTAGCCTCCAAAAAGCTTGGTGTGCTCAGCAAGGCGAGACGGTACTTCACTCCGGGCCACCGCTTGCAACTATATAAAGCGCAAATTCGGCCCCACATGGAGTACTGCTCTCACCTCTGGGCGGGGGCTCCCCAGTACCAGCTCCTTCCACTTGACCGTATTCAACGCAGAGCGGTTCGAATCGTCGACGACCAATCTCTCTCCGAGCGGCTTGATCCTTTGGCGTTGCGTAGAGATGTGGGGTCACTCTGCATCTTCTACCGCATTTACCATGGAGAGTGTTCAGAGGAGTTGTTCGGATTAATACCTGCAGCTGAGTTTCGTCATCGGACGTCGAGGCAGAGTACGAAATTCCACCCGTATCACCTCGACGTCCGCCGTTCCACAACTGAGCGTTTTTCAAGGCAGTTTTTGCCGCGCACCACCACTCTGTGGAACCAGCTGCCCACTGAAGTATTTCCGAACCAATTCGACTTAGGGTCCTTCAAGAAAAGAGCGTACCACTTCTTGAAAGGCCGGCAACGCACTCGCGAGCCCTCTGGCATTGAAAGTGTCCATGGGCGGCGGTATCACTTAACATCAGGTGAGCCTCCTGCCCGTTTGCCCCCTATTCTATAAAAAAAAAAAAAAAGCTCATTCCAGAGCACATTAACATATATATAAGAATACGAATTTGGCTGTCAAAGTGACAACATCAAAAATTTTATTTATAAGAATTTAGAAATATATATTAATGATTATAAATGGAATATGTTGCGAAATTCTGAAATATATTGCATGGAAGTAAACAAATTCAATAAAAATTTAAATTACAAAAAAAAACATGAGATGAGAAAAAATTTGTGTTGTGCAAAGTTTGTGAAATGGTCCAATGAATAGTGGCCAGACGAGCATTGTTTCCTCCTAAACCTGAACTCTCCTGTTTTCTCTATGCTCCCGCTTTTGCTTGTGTTTGTGCTCCTTATTTTGCCTACGCGGTTGCTAAGGCAACGTCCAATTGCAAGTCCATCCTGTGACGAAACGACGTTTGTTACCAAAACCAGCCGCCTTCATTTTTATTTTTGACTTTGACCTATTTTTTGTTATCAGAGTCCTTTTTAAGTTGCTTTTTGTGTTTTTTAAATTTGTTTTACGTTATTTTTTTGTATTTTTAATTTTTTTATGTAAGTACTTAATTGTTGTGAATACAGGCCGTGATCCTATCTTATGATGGCACGACGAACGCGTCTCATACATGTACATTTTCCAACAAGTCTTTCAAATCTTTGAAAGGCCTCAAAATACACATTACTAAAACACACAGGAACTGTATTAGCCAAACGAGTGCGCCTACTTTTGTAGCCAACGCTCAAACTCCTTTCCATAGATTACTTAGCCATTTTAAAAATAGTATACGCATTGTTTAAAGAATGCCTCGAAGAGCTCGAATAACTGTTGCTACACATTTGTCAAAATTAATACAGAAATGTTATATAAGCAATTGTACTCAAGACTGGCAGAACCTATTTCAATTTTCATATAGTACACTACACATAATAAAAACTGATGAACCGAATAACCGAAACCCAGTAAACCCATATTTTCTCGACCCACCAACAGCAGGGCAAGCATACCTTCAAATTCGAAACAAAGATGTAACTGATGCAATTTTATCTTTTAAACCAGGTTCGGCTGCAGGATTGGATGGAATCTCACCCCAACATTTGAAAGATTTAACATCGCATTCTGTAGGTGATGCAGGTGAGCAACTCTTTAACTCGATCACAAAATTAATAAATTTTATGTATTCCGGGGATGTCAATACAGAAATTGTTCCCATTCTTTTTGGCGCGAACCTCATTGCCCTCACTAAAAAGGACGGAGGGGTGAGACCAATTGCTGATGGATCAACACTACGACGTCTGGCTTCCAAAATTGCTGTTCGACATATTTTACTAAAATTAAATTCAGAATTTAAATTAATGGAGAAGAGAAATTAATGGAGAACAATTCAAGAAAGTTAGAAGAGGTTCGCATGAAAGTATGCAAGCACAACGATGCAGAGAAGATAACAAAATCCTGATGAAAGAAATAGCAGGAACGGTAAAAAAGCAGATGGAGAAACTTGGGGAAAGAGGCAGGAAGTACGAGCAGAAACTAGAAACTACATATGCCAGTGTAGTAGCTGCAGGAAACAAAAAGGAGCAAAAGACAGAAGCAGTAGGACGAGAAAGTATGATAAACAGAGTAGCAGAATTGCACTCGATGATCATCTCTCCAACAAATGATAATGAGACGAGCGACCAGATGCTGAACAGAATAAGAGAGGTAGTGAATGCTCAAGAAGGAGGCATAAAAATACATCGAGTTGGAAAGAATAAAGACGGCAAGGTAGTCATCGGCTGTAGAAGCATCGAAGAAAAGTACAAGATTAAGAAAAGGCTGGAAGAAAAGAGAGAAACCCTAGAAATAAAAGAAGTACAGATTCTGAGACTTCCCATAGATAAAAAACTAACATTCAACGCGCATGTAACAAATATAACAAAAAAAAACCATAGACCTATTTAAAAGAATAGACTAAGCCGCAAAAGTGAGCTGGGGTATGCATCCGGAAATAAAAGGGTCCTATAGAACGTTTGGGGTTATTATTAACTGGTCAAGCATCAACGTGGTGGCAAGTAGTAAAAACGAAGGCAAAAACTTGTACTTCAGTAATAAATTTGATAAGAAAATCTTTCGCCCCGAAAATGCAACCTCACGAAATTTATTTAAAATTACATCCTACACACCAAGGTTTCAAAGAATCAATTGTGTGTCAATGTATATATACAGAACGTGCACTTTTATGACAATTACCAACACAAGGGCATAAGCAAGAAGTTCAAATTGATTTAATTTATGGTTTGCTAAATATTTATTAGAAAAAAATATTATATTATACATAGAAAATTAATATAATGAAGAGGGAGAAAAATTAATAACCAAAAGGTGCAACTATTGTAACAAGAGGGGTCATACAGAAGATGAGTGCAGGAAAAAACAATACAATGAAAGAGCAAAGAATATGGAGACGCCAGGTGTTAAGTGTTTTGGTTGTGGCACTCCGGGAGTGTACAGGAGCAATAATTGCTTGAACTGCAAAAGGAAAGAAACGCCACCAAATCCAGTGTAATTTTATTCTATTATTAATAAAACTATTGGAGATGGAGTAAAAATACCCATAATTGATAGTACGACATCCGGCTGCAAAATCTCTACGTTCATCGCGTAGTTAATCAAATTCACATTTTTATATTGATCTATGATTAGGAGAATACATTGATAACAGAGTGCCAGTCAATAAGTGGCCGCAAGTAATTTTAATTAAATTAATGTTAATTAATTTGCCAAAAAAAAAATTCGTTCAATTATTTTATAAATAAAATACCATCCACGATGGGTGCCGTTGCACACTCAGCCGCAACAACTTCGCAGCCAGGTGTAAACAGGTAATAGTTTGGTGTATTTAAACGTTCATGACGTATACGCAATACGCATGTTTTTTATATTACGCTTATTTAGACTCCGCGGCTTGTACAAGTATCGCTGGTTCTACATTATATTAATTATCATTAATAGAAGGCGACACTTTTACGGACAAAGCTATAATTAATATGGCTGATGGGTCCACAATCCTGCAGAAGCACAAAGTAATAACAATTGAAATAACCATAGGAAATCCCAAATACACTCTCTTTATGCTTTAAGATACATTAAAGCATTAAAATCCTCGTGTACAATACATACCAATAAATCCAATTAAACTTTATTCTTTTGATTCTTTTGATGATGGAGAACGATCACAATTAAATAATCTATTGTTTGAGCATAAAACAATTTTTAACAAAACTGGTTTCCCAACTACAAACATAGAGCATAAAATTGATACCAATAATCACCAACCAGTATCTGTAAAACCATATCGATTATCACCTCTTCGTCAAAAACAATAAAGGACAAAAATAGATACAATTTTAGAAAATGATATCATTGAGGAGTGTTACTCACCTTGGGCAGCACCAGCTATCCTCTTTCCTAAAGGTGAAAACGATGTATGTAATATGTATTGATTCCCAACGTTTGAACGACGTAACTAAACCTGCCCATACCCTTTGCCATGAATGGATGATTTCTTGCATCAAGCTTTACTGACGATTCATTTACCCTAAAAACAGATGCAGTTTACTATGGCGCAGCTTTATTGCAGGGGGAGGATAATCATGAACATTCCAGTAGATTATTAAAGCCCATACAGACTCAGGCCGAGAACACCCGAGAAGCGTGAGTGTTAGGAGTTTCTCGCTGTCTCGTTCTCGTACTCGCCAGTTCTCCGATGGTTGCCGCTTCAAAGGATTTCTCGGGCGAGAAAAGAGAAAACTCACATTCA
Organism: Pieris melete; assembly: GCA_963693345.1. Taxonomy (NCBI): domain Eukaryota; kingdom Metazoa; phylum Arthropoda; class Insecta; order Lepidoptera; family Pieridae; genus Pieris; species Pieris melete. Next base: position 798,419 of record CAVNZK010000368.1, on the reverse strand, counting down.
GGTTTTGTCTCAGTACCAATTAGTGAGCTGCGGAGAGTAGACTTCCATAGTCCATATCGTATTATTTGTTTTAAAAAATTTGTTTTCTTTTCAAAATGTGGAATAACGAACTTGAGTTGAAATTTATCGAATACTTTTAATCCGAGCCTTTTTTGTGGTGCTAAAATCGGAACTACACAGATCAAAGTTTAAAACACGATGCGATATCGACTCGATCCATTCAGCTACCTCTCCTACGTTATTTCAACGAACGTTAACTGCGTTTTTACGTAATCATGAAAGTCAAGAACGATTCATAGCATATTTCAAACATGAGTGGGTTTCACTCAATCCAAATTGGTGTCTGTGATCAGCCGAAGGTTTTCCAGTGACAAACAATGCCCTACAGTCAATCAATAGAGACATAAAAGACTGCCACACTTTGCGAAAACGTCTTCCTTTATCTAGATTTCGGATCGCAAGTCCGAGCATACGCTTGCACATATAGTTCTTAAAAATATTCATTTTTCGTTTATCCATGTGGTTTGGTGGGTGGGCAAAGCAACTTTCCAATACGCGAAAGCTTTCTTTTTGTATTCATCATAAGTTTCCCAATCTTGATTAAATGTTAATATTAGACGTAACCAAAACCACCAAGCGAACTATTGCAGGGATGGAGAGGTCATGTCCTTGCGAGTTCATCGTCCAAAAAGGAAGGACGGTAGACAGTGAATGACCTCCCTCGTATTTGTGCCGTGCGCGGGGACCCGGGGGGACTACGGGGGGATGAAGGAATCCTGGGGGTTGAGTGGAGTAGTGCGCCGAAACAGTTATGCGCTGCACACAACACACCTCTTTGGTCTGGATTTCTCCTCACACGGAAGGCCGGGGTTTAGCTAACCACGGTCAATCGGCTGTGGTATCCCTTAAGCGGGCTGCCGAGCGAGAGTCGGGGTGTGGGGGCGGTACGGGACTCGGGGTGAGTTTGCGTCATAGTCTCGTGATGCGAACAGGTCCATACTTCCTTGCTGCGTGCGGATGCATCTGCCACCCTACGTGCTAGCTCTATACCGGAGGAGTAGCTCTAACGTCCCCGACTTGAGGGCCCCGTGGCGGGTGGAGAGCTCCAACGGTGAATCTAAACCATATCACCTCATGGATAAAGAGGCCAAAAAACATAGTAAAACCAACATTAACACCAACAAACCCAGGGTTGCGTCTTTGGACGTGTCGCGGTGGCACGATACTCTGATGCCCCTGTCACACACACGGATGCACCCATACGGGTAGCGTCCGGGATCCCAAAGGAGAGGGCAGCGGCTGGGGCTGTACTCCTGTCCGTGCCCAACCCGATGGAATCCCTTATACCACCGCACAAGGATGTGACCACTGTTGCGGCCAGGTTGACTGCGTCGGTCGAGCCAAAGATGCCAACTCCGGACGATGATACAGCGTTGTATGGGGTGGGTGGTTGAAGGGGGTGCATCCGCGGCAAGAACGATGCGGAAGACCGAAGCTGCGACGGAGGGCACGTCCAGTGCACTAACCACGACCATGGATATGTCGGCCCTGAAGACCGCAATTCAGGAGCCTACTTTCAAAATGGTCGTAAGTAACTCTAAAAGGCGACGGCACATGAGGGCCATAAGGGCGTTGGAACAGCAGAAGCTGATCACCGGCGCTCCGAGGCTACCTGTGAAACCTGGAACTCCAGAAGCGCGATCGGCAAGAGGAAACCGTGACACCGACTGGGAAAAGTAAAGGGCCAAACAAACCTCACGACGGTGGCAGGGACCTCGGCCAGTTACGCGGAAGCGGCAGCACCATACAAAGCTAACGAGCTTTGTGCTGCCGTGATGACTGAGCCTTTCGTGGACATGACACAAGAACATCCGCCTACAAATCGAGGGTAAGATTCAAGATGAGCTCTTGGCGGATCTTGAAGCTACCCTGACTACCGAGCCTAACCACATCAGGCCCATTTCTCGGATGGTGTCCTCAAAACTTGGTGCGGGGACACTTATACTCTGAGTTGGCTGACCGGAACTTGTGATGTCATCACAAATCCTGTACCTCACACCAGGTTGGTGGTTCGGCCTCCATCGGCGATTCCGAATAAAATTCCGTGTCTGCTACATGTACCAGACTACAGTGGCAACACGGAAACACTGAGGAAACTGATCACGAGGCAGAACCGCCACCTCAACATCAGATCCTGGACCCTGACACACGAACGAAGTACACAGGACCCGACAGGCGTGTCTCTCTTCTTTCGTGTGCCGGAGTTTGAGATCTCTAAGATCAGATTGCTTGCTTAAAACTAAGCGAAGTCGAAAGCGCTATCTCAATGATGAAGAAAAATAAATCACCCGGCGAAGATGGCATCACCACAGACATGTTAATAGCATGCATGTTAGCAGACATGTTAATGGCAGAACAATTGGCACCACACCTGACTAATATTTTTAATAAAATACTTGAAAGAGAAAAAATACCTGATGATTGGACATATTCAATAATAACACTCATATACAAGAAAGGAGACTCCAAACTTATAGATAATTACCGCCCAATCAGCTTACTACCAACTTTATGCAAACTTTTCTCATCACTCTTACTTATCCGAATCAGTAAAAGCTTAGGGCCGATTTACATTATCTTAGTGTTTAGGAGAGTGCTTTAGTACAACTTGAAAGGCAAGTTCTTTAGTGCTTTAGTGCGTTGCGAGTGAACGTTTACATTTCTTCCAGTAGAGTATCATTACAGCGACACAATGAACGCGTCTTCCTTTATCTAGATTTCTTTCAGTCGCAACAAGCATGGTCAAGGAATGGTCGGAATATCATAAACCGGAGACATTTATAACTGTACCTGCGATATAACTGAAAGACTGGACTATTGCGTATCAATGGGCGAAACTTGACAAAAATGTCAAATTCTTAGAATCTGATACCGGACTAAATACAAGCAAGTAACATTCAATTTAATCAAGATTGGGAAACTTATGATGGATACAAAAAGAAAGCTTTCGCGTATTGGAAAGTTGCTTTGCCCACCCACTAAACCACCTGGATGAAAGAAAAATGAATGTTTTCAAGAACTATATGTGCAAGCGTATGCTCGGACTTGCGATCCGACTCAAGTACGTGGCACCTGCAGAAGTAAAAAATGTGTGTTTTGTATTATAATAAAACACATAGTTTTATTGGCCTGCTAAGCGAGTGCAGTGAAGTGATCATCGCTGCACTGTCCCAAACATTTATCTAGAATAAACCAAGAAACGTTTAACTACTGCAAGTAATTAAATCAATATATATTTATATTGCAATGCAATGCGGCCTTCATTAACACAATAAGAAGCAATATCATCACTTATTTCGTTTATTTCCTTGAAATAATTTATTGGTGATGTTTGAATATTTGAATGAGATGTGAAATTAGGTACGGATTGATTTATGTAGATTAGTAGTGGAAGTATCGGTGGCGTTATAGTTTCGTTCATTCAAATAACTTTGCAAGTGAATAATACTCATAACGACCACTTCAACAACTTCCGGTTTTAATATCATAGGTTTTCTATGAACCTAAAGATGGATGATGCAATATCAACGGCACAAAGGTATAGTTCCGGAGTAACTTTGCTGTGGTTACCGGAGTATAGTTTCATCACATGTTTGTCTAGAGCAAAAGCGCTGTCAGCAACAAAAAAGTAGGCTTTAGTCCTATAAGGTAATGCTTTTTCTTGTGGTAAATTTAGGGAGCCACTTTGCATCATCTTGTAGAACTCTGTATCTTTGAATATCCCTCCATCAGATATACGCCCCTAACAACCAACATCAGCAAACATAAATTTATAATGAGCTTACAAGTGCAAACAGAACTGTCAGTCGTAAACCTACACCCGAACGGAGCGGTGTGTGTAGAAAGTCTGTACATGTATTGTGGTGTTGGTGAGCCGTAAAACACTCCAAGAAGCTGGACATTACAAGAACAATACTAAAAGTAGATTTGTAATTATGATATTCAGTTCCACTTTTTGGAGGTGACTGTATATCTATTGCGCCAATTCAATGGGGAAAATGCCATTTATATTCGAATCCTTTACTCACTTCTAGCCATTTATCTGGTCTCCTTGAAAAATAATAATATAAATATAAACGTATTATTACAGAAACAAGCAGATATAGAACAAGATAAAATGGATGAGCGACAGGTGATATATGTAATAAATACTGAAAGCGACCTGTCTTTTATTGATTCTCCGCCGTCCAAAAAGAAACAATCGACGGATGATAAACTCGTAACTAAAGCCCTACAAGTTTTAAAGACTATAATTCCAAGTTGTCACAAGAATTACATTCATTTATAAATTTTATTGGAGCCAAAATGGCTCTAATAAAATGAAAAATCTCACGTTCAACAAAAAATATGGTTCAACAGGCAATATTTGATGTCATAATGAAAGCCGATTCGGGGTAATATGATTATCAACCAAATATGCAAGTGTCGACGCAAGGTTATTTCAACGAGCAAATTCTACTCAGCCGTTTAATTTTTTCAGACCTTTAACACAAGCGGGTCCAAGGCCTGAAACAAATAGAAGTCGTAAAAAACGTAAGACTGCAATACTAACGGACACGCCCGAAAAAAACTTAATTGAACAAGAATACCGCTAAAGAAATAAAGCCAAAAAAAGGTAAGGGGAGTGAGGGGGCGTTAAGCAGGTGGGAGACATTAGCCACTGCTAATAGAATTTTTGTGGAACTAAATATTGCGACGTTGCTTCACTTCTTAAACTCCATACCGGTGGACGGGTTTAGGAGTGACAAGTGAAGGCCGTTTTCGAGCCCTTACCGGGCTAAGTACCGGGTAAGTTTTTTAAATTTTCGATATTTGATATCAGTTGGTAACTGTGAATAGATTCCAGCATGTCATTTATATATACATCGTTAATTTAATTATCCTAGTAACATTTACGGTAGACAGTTTTTACTTAAGTGTTATAGTTTTTTTTTTATAAAAATGTTATAACGGACAGCTTGCCCTGGCGTCGGGAGGAGACTTTACCCAGGGTAATCTCTCCGTATTTTTTTTTATTTTATTGCAGATAATCATCCAAATGCCTTTCAAATATAAAAAAGATACCTCTAGAACCAGGAGCAATTTAGATCTGTCAGTAATAAGAAATGCTATATGTGAAATTGATAAAGGAAATATATTCTATTAGAGGTGTTGCTTTGGAATATGGAATTGATCGAAATACTTTTCAAAATTATTTAAGAGACAGGTCCAAATTGACTAAAATAACTTAACAAGGAAGTCAGTTTAAAACATATTTGATAGTTACGATCGAGGAAGAGAAAGTAGTTGTTGACTACGTTTTAACTTGCAGCAAAATGAATTATGGCCTAACCAGACAAATGGCTATGAAGAGGGCATATGAATATGAAACAATTAATTCTAAAAAGTTCCAGATACTTGGACTTCCAATAACTGCGCAGGAAAAGATTGGTTCAGAGGATTCATGACAAGAAACCCTGAACTAAGTTTGAGGATCCCAAAAGCTACCAGTTTATCCAGATCAACCAGCTTCATTAGAAAATAATATAGAGAAAGATTCAAATTTGCAGCTAACATTTATAACTGTAATGAAACGCGGTGTACGACTGTACAAGAGTGTCCCAAAGTAATAGCGAGCAAGCATGTGAGTCAAGTTGGAGAGGTAACTTCGGCTGAACGTGGCAGTCTTGTGACAATTTGTTTCGCTGTGAACGCTCTGGGAAATGCTATTCAACCATTTTTCATATTCCCTAGGGTTAAATACAACGAATCCTATGTAGCTAGTGGACCACCAGGCTTGCAAGGTGACACCTATCCGAGTGGATGGATGACAACCAAGAGTTTGTCTCTCGTCACTCGTCAGTTGAAACAATTTTTCTCTGTTTTTTTTACAATAGTGTTACGAATACGGGTCGACTGCAATGTTTCTTGATTTTTCCACTACTGAGAGAACGTTTCAGGAGAGGGTCAATCATATATCAGAAAATCGTAATTTACATAATGTTACCCTAGTTTTCAGGAGGCAGAAACATTTTTTCAAGTGAAGTGAGTCAGAACAAGTGTAGTCGAGTGGTACACTTTTCAGGAAACCCGTTTTCACGCCTGGTTATACGCCTTTGATGAAGGAAGTCTATAACGAATTTTCTAGGTGTGGGACAAGGACAGAATGATACGAGAGAGAGACGGAAGATCGGAACCTTCTCGAAGCTAGACCGAGCACTCTAGAACACCGTACGACAAGGACGAAGCAATGTGCGAGAGAGATAGCGAGTACGCACGTTCTAGAATTGTGCGATCGCTACTCAGTAGCGCTCCCGCCTAGAGTTGTCGAACATCGTTCAAGACTATTCCCAGGGATATAAGCGAGCCGACATGTGACCAGGTAGTTCAGTTTTGAATGCGATATCGAGAGACAAACACCGAAGTGACAAAGTGTGAATATATTGAAGACATGTTAAAAGCACTTCACACAGTAGTGTGAAGTACGTGTAATAAAAGTAATTAGTGACAGTATTCTGTGTGCGTATTTAGTGAATTTTGTGCGTAATTTCCAGTTTTTAGTGTTAACAAATTCCTCGTAGATTTAATTCAAAATAAACCCCTTGAAGAAATCTACGGCGTTTATATCCGATCCCCTAGCTCGTAACAATATATCGCTCGTATTCATTTTAATAATTAATAAAGTATTGTGTTTAAAGTGTTTTAATTTACTTTCAGGTATGCGGCTAAACATTTGCCTTGTAAGCCGACATGTAAACAGAAGGGCGAAAAACTTAAATGTTCTACAATAATTACAATGCAGGAAACGGAAATTTCATGAGTCTTTTTATCTCCTAACAGATAAATCGAGGCAAGACACATTTATCCTGAAACAGGTAAAAGGTACGAAAACACATCGTCAAACCCAGAGACTTGCAACTGAAATACAAGATTTATTGCAGAGCACAGCTGAAGATGGTACAAGTTTGCCAAAGAACATTTCTTCAAATACTTGGTATCAAAAGATACCGAGTGGAAAGCACAGTAAAGAATTAAGAATTAAGGATGGAAAATTCCCAGCAGAAAATCGCGGAGATGATCACAAATCCCATAAATACTCAGCCAAAAAACAAAGCGTTATAAAATTCATAAAAACGTTTAAGTGCTCTGAAGCACATTATTGCAGAGCTAAGTATTAATAAAATGGCTAAGATGTACAGTAAACAAGAAACAGAGAATCTGCAGGTAAAACCGTTGTATTTTCGAAGTTTTCAATAAATGTTTTAATTTGTGTTTTGATAGTCCACGAGTTGATGTGTGCCCGACATGTCTTAGTGAAAAATTAAAGACTACAATCACTGACAGTGAAACAAGTACCCTAATGGCTGAGAAAACGGTACACAAACGTCGAGCAAAAGAATTTTTTAATATGTTAAAAGAAGACAACCCTAAAATAAAGATCTTAAGTTTCGACTGCCAGAAAAATAAGCCGTTACCGAAAATCTCAGATCAGATTACCTACTACTCCCGTCAACTCTACTTTTACAACTTTACTGTAGTGGAGGGTAGTTCTAAATCCTCGTTAACTAAAAATAATGTGTTCAGTTATTGTTGGACAGAAGAAGAATATGCAAAAGATTCTAATCTCATAGTATCAGCAGTTTACAGCTTTGCAACACGGATTTCCCAATGGAATGTAATCAAGTTCGACTCATGGCTGACGGTTGTTCCGGTCAAAACAAAAACTCTATGATGATGGCAATGCTTTCGAAATGATTCGCTCACAAAAGATGCACCAGCTCACATACGTTTGCTTGAAGTGGTCTTTCCAGTAGTGGGTCACTCTTTTCTTTCACCAGATAGAGTGTTTGCTCGTATCGAAAAAGAGTAACGGAAAGTCGAAAATTTAGACAAGCCGATAGAATACTTGAATGTTGTAGAAGCACATTGTACTGCCATAAATGTTGCTTCAACAGTACAAGTATGGGACTGGAAAACGGCCGCAAAAGATGGGTTTTTGGTAACTACAAAATGGCATGTGCCATTCGCAAAAAATCGCAAAGTCCATCAGAGTGTTTCGAAGCCAACAATTTCCATTATTATATATCCTATAATATTCCCGACCCCAAAGTATGCATTTCATATAAATTTGAATAAAAAATTGTTTAAGTACTTGCCACCTCTGGCATCACACTTTTATACCCATTATTCTAATAAAACGTGTTTTACTTAACACAATTATGAGAAGGACCATTCCAACGGGACATTAAGCTTTGTTTGTGCTTTCAGATGATGTGTCAATTGAGGTGATATCAAATAATTCTGACAATTCGGATAACAGTGACAATGGTGAGTAATGATAATGCGCCCATTTCGTTTAAACTTGATTTGTTAAACTGGACTGTAAATAATAATAATATTGTGGAGGAAGGTAAATAGAACAGAACAGTAGAACAGATTACTTCCTAATAAGAATGAATAATATAATTAAAATAATGTTATTTGTAACGTCTAGAAATGATTGAATATCAAAATCGACCTCGCCGAGAGCGCGCCAAGCACGCGCTAGTTCGAAGACTAGCCCAAAGAAGAAGGCGTCACCAAAGCTCCGGGTGACACGTTCTGCAGCCGTGAGCATTACATTAACAAAAGAGGCCGAGCAGCAGGGGCTCACCTACGCCGACATTATAGAAGCGAGGCAGAAGATCGACCTCAACGGCCTCGGATTTTTGCAGCTAACATTTATAACTGTAATGAAACGCGGTATACGACTGTACAAGAGTGTCCCAAAGTAATAGCGAGCAAGCATGTGAGTCAAGTTGGAGAGGTAACTTCGGCCGAACGTGGCAGTCTTGTGACAATTTGTTTCGCTGTGAACGCTCTGGGAAATGCTATTCAACCATTTTTCATATTCCCTAGGGTTAAATACAACGAATCCTATGTAGCTAGTGGACCACCAGGCTTGGAAGGTGACACCTATCCGAGTGGATGGATGACAACCAAGAGTTTGTCTCTCGTCACTCGTCAGTTGAAACAATTTTTCTCTGTTTTTTTTACAATAGTGTTACGAATACGGGTCGACTGCAATGTTTCTTGATGTTTCCACTACTGAGAGAACGTTTCAGGAGAGGGTCAATCATATATCAGAAAATCGTAATTTACATAATCTTACCCAAGTTTTCAGGAGGCTGAAACATTTTTTCAAGTGAAGTGAGTCAGAACAAGTGTAGTCGAGTGGTACACTTTACAGGAAACCCGTTTTCACGCCTGGTTATACGCCTTTGATGAAGGAAGTCTATAACGAATTTTCTAGGTGTGGGACAAGGACAGAATGATACGAGAGAGAGACGGAAGATCGGAACCTTCTCGAAGCTAGACCGAGCACTCTAGAACACCGTACGACAAGGACGAAGCAATGTGCGAGAGAGATAGCGAGTACGCACGTTCTAGAATTGTGCGATCGCTACTCAGTAGCGCTCCCGCCTAGAGTTGTCGAACATCGTTCAAGACTATTCCCAGGGATATAAGCGAGCCGACATGTGACCAGGTAGTTCAGTTTTGAATGCGATATCGAGAGACAAACACCGAAGTGACAAAGTGCGAATATATTGAAGACATGTTAAAAGCACTTCACACAGTAGTGTGAAGTACGTGTAATAAAAGTAATTAGTGACAGTATTCTGTGTGCGTATTTAGTGAATTTTGTGTGCGTAATTTCCAGTTTTTAGTGTTAACAAATTCCTCGTAGATTTAATTCAAAATAAACCCCTTGAAGAAATCTACGGCGTTTATATCCGATCCCCTAGCTCGTAACAATATATCGCTCGTATTCATTTTAATAATTAATAAAGTATTGTGTTTAAAGTGTTTTAATTTACTTTCAGGTAAGCGGCTAAACATTTGCCTTGTAAGCCGACATGTAAACAGAAGGGCGAAAAACTTAAATGTTCTACAATAATTACAATGCAGGAAACGGAAATTTCATGAGTCTTTTTATCTCCTAACAGATAAATCACAAGACACATTTATCCTGAAACAGGTAAAAGGTACGAAAACACATCGTCAAACCCAGAGACTTGCAACTGAAATACAAGATTTATTGCAGAGCACAGCTGAAGATGGTACAAGTTTGCCAAAGAACATTTCTTCAAATACTTGGTATCAAAAGATACCGAGTGGAAAGCGCAGTAAAGAATTAAGAATTAAGGATGGAAAATTCCCAGCAGAAAATCGCGGAGATGATCACAAATCCCATAAATACTCAGCCAAAAAACAAAGCGTTATAAAATTCATAAAAACGTTTAAGTGCTCTGAAGCACATTATTGCAGAGCTAAGTATTAATAAAATGGCTAAGATGTACAGTAAACAAGAAACAGAGAATCTGCAGGTAAAACCGTTGTATTTTCGAAGTTTTCAATAAATGTTTTAATTTGTGTTTTGATAGTCCACGAGTTGATGTGTGCCCGACATGTCTTAGTGAAAAATTAAAGACTACAATCACTGACAGTGAAACAAGTACCCTAATGGCTGAGAAAACGGTACACAAACGTCGAGCAAAAGAATTTTTTAATATGTTAAAAGAAGACAACCCTAAAATAAAGATCTTAAGTTTCGACTGCCAGAAAAATAAGCCGTTACCGAAAATCTCAGATCAGATTACCTACTACTCCCGTCAACTCTACTTTTACAACTTTACTGTAGTGGAGGGTAGTTCTAAATCCTCGTTAACTAAAAATAATGTGTTCAGTTATTGTTGGACAGAAGAAGAATATGCAAAAGATTCTAATCTCATAGTATCAGCAGTTTACAGCTTTGCAACACGGATTTCCCAATGGAATGTAATCAAGTTCGACTCATGGCTGACGGTTGTTCCGGTCAAAACAAAAACTCTATGATGATGGCAATGCTTTCGAAATGATTCGCTCACAAAAGATGCACCAGCTCACATACGTTTGCTTGAAGTGGTCTTTCCAGTAGTGGGTCACTCTTTTCTTTCACTAGATAGAGTGTTTGCTCGTATCGAAAAAGAGTAACGGAAAGTCGAAAATTTAGACAAGCCGATAGAATACTTGAATGTTGTAGAAGCACATTGTACTGCCATAAATGTTGCTTCAACAGTACAAGTATGGGACTGGAAAACGGCCGCAAAAGATGGGTTTTTGGTAACTACAAAATGGCATGTGCCATTCGCAAAAAATCGCAAAGTCCATCAGAGTGTTTCGAAGCCAACAATTTCCATTATTATATATCCTATAATATTCCCGACCCCAAAGTATGCATTTCATATAAATTTGAATAAAAAATTGTTTAAGTACTTGCCACCTCTGGCATCACACTTTTATACCCATTATTCTAATGAAACGTGTTTTACTTAACACAATTATGAGAAGGACCATTCCAACAGGACATTAAGCTTTGTTTGTGCTTTCAGATGATGTGTCAATTGAGGTGATATCAAATAATTCTGACAATTCGGATAACAGTGACAATGGTGAGTAATGATAATGCGCCCATTTCGTTTAAACTTGATTTGTTAAACTGGACTGTAAATAATAATAATATTGTGGAGGAAGGTAAATAGAACAGAACAGTAGAACAGATTACTTCCTAATAAGAATGAATAATATAATTAAAATAATGTTATTTGTAACGTCTAGAAATGATTGAATATCAAAATCGACCTCGCCGAGAGCGCGCCAAGCACGCGCTAGTTCGAAGACTAGCCCAAAGAAGAAGGCGTCACCAAAGCTCCGGGTGACACGTTCTGCAGCCGTGAGCATTACATTAACAAAAGAGGCCGAGCAGCAGGGGCTCACCTACGCCGACATTATAGAAGCGAGGCAGAAGATCGACCTCAACGGCCTCGGATTAGAGGCCGTCAAGTTTCGCCGTGGAGTGACCGGGGCCGCTATACTACAAATTCCCGGTAATGGGAAGGACGGCGTCGCAAACTCTCTCGCGGACAAATTAAAGGAGGCACTGCCTGCAAAGCAAAGCGTTAGAGTGGTTAGACCTCAAAAAGTGACGAGCGTCCGGATATCCGGACTAGATGACTCAGTTACGGCCGAGGAAATCCGTCATGCAGTAACGGCAAAAGGAGAGTGCCCCACAGATCAAATTCGGGTGAGTGGAGTCCGCCCGGACAGAAGTGGGCCCTCCGCGGCTTGGGTGTTTCTTTCCAAATAAACCGATCAGCGAATTCGAGTCCTTCCTGGTTAGCATGGATAGCATTATAAGGCAAGGCGCACCTGGCGGGGTCTTGGTTGCCGGAGACCTGAACGCAAAGTCTGCGGCGTGGGGTTCCCCGGTTAGAAATAGCCGCGGCGACGTGCTAGTAGAATGGTTGGCATCTTGCAAGCTCGTGTGGCTATTGATAAAATATCCGATAGTCCTTGTCTTGCAAAATTGGTATTTCATATTAGGTATCCTTTGTATTGATAAAAACTTAAGAGCCTTTTTTATGCTTTAATATATTTCAAAAGTGTTACGTCTAAGACGTTCTCTGTCTTCTCATTTGGCTCTTTATTTCTTTGCTAGTTTTCCCTATTTGTTCTCTGATAGATTTTGTTTTGTAAGTCATTTTAATTAATTTTGATCTTTTTTCTATGAGGTCTTTTGCTTTAGCTGATATGTGGCCATTGTCCTGTGATTTGGTTTTAGACGTGGTTTTCGATCTTGCTTTTAGTATCTCGTATATTATGTTGTATTTCTCTTGAGTTTTTTAGGTGCTCGAGCGATGATTCCTGCACGGACTTGAGGTTTTCTTTTATGTTTATTTATTTATTTCGTAATCCTACAGCTAACATAAATTATATATAATAACAAACAGATACACTAAAAATATAGCCAGAGATGGAATACATAAAATATTTTACTACAAAAAATTTACAAAATCAAACAAACAACAAAAAAAAATTATTCAATACATTCAACTAAATAATACCTAATTTGGCTGTGTTGTGTGATGGTGTAAGAGTTAGTGTAAGTACGTGAAGGTGTGTATGTGGGGTATGCTTATGATGCAGGTGATTTTGCGCTATGGATATTCTTAATACTCCTTTTAACCATATTCCGCGACAGCTTAAACAGATCAAGGCTTAAATATTGGTCGTTGTATGTCCGGGCTGCGCGATATAAAACTGAGTTTTTTGCATAGTTAGTGTTAATGTGAGGAACATGAAACAAAGCACGATTACGAGTCTGGTAGGCAGGAACAAGGAAGGGCAATTTTTCTAGAAGGGAGCTGCAATTTTATTTGAGATAATGTTGGCTATACTTGTGTTGCTGTACATTATGGATGTTTTAATTTTGAAGGGTCGACATAACTTCAAACTAGATGATGCAGTTTGAAGCATCATTTAGTTTGAAGTTGTCTAAGCATTCTACATTCTAAGTGCATTCTGCATTCTACACTTAGAATGTCTAAGCATTCTACATTCTAAGTGTAGAATGCTTAGACACGGTCTAAGCATTCTATGGTTACTGTTGAAGTTAAGGGTAGAGATGGTGCCACAGTCGTCGATTGATTTGGGTCTGTTCGTTAAAAAGTAGTCTATTTCGTTTTTGTATCGGCCATCTGGTGATACCCATGTCCATCTTCTGGAAACTATTAATTTTTTACAAATATAAAATATGTATATAAAAAAGTTCTTTAAAATGGTTTTGTTGCACAGCTGTCCTCTTGTAAAGCTTGCCTTTGTGGCACAAAGGCCTCCTCCAGGTGTTTCCAGTGCATCCTATCCCATTTTTTAAAGTCATGTGCCCACCGCGCACATGGTCTTCCTCTCTTTCGCTTGATGTTGCAGCGAGGTGTCCATTGAGTGACTTTTTTTGACCCTACAACACAGACACAATACCTATAATACATAAAATTCTTACTGAATATCACAACCACATTCTCACTTCCTCATTTAAATAATAATAGTCTCAAATTTTATTAATAATTACAGCTATTCGCAGCAGGTATACACTTCAGTAAATCTTCACAAACAGGTAAATTCGGAGAAACACCATTCACTTACGCTTTTCAATAATTGATAGTAACATAACTACTTTTCAGGAATTGCACAATGCTGAAATTTATATCTACTTACCTGCAACAATATAAAAATAACTTGACCGTATTGACTCAAAACATAAGAAGCAACATTATCTCAAACAGAAGTTGATGTTGATATTTTGATCCTGACTGAGTGCAGACTTAACTCCAACAAACCTTAAATTTTCTAAAACCTAAAGGTTCCCACTATGCCGGACCGGCAGATATCCAGGTCCGGTAAAATTTGCCGGAAGGCCTAGTACAAATTGTATGAAGCTATTCACATTATCCAGAGTCCGACTTTTTCGCCGAGCCCGGCATTTTTACCGAGCGTTTTGTCACTACATCCTCTCTCTACATTGCCGTCTAACTAGAAAAAGACACGATCGAAAAGACTGACGGTTCCTATTGTTTAACACATACGCAGAATCAAAAAGTTCGTTCTGTGCTATAAATGGAAAAGGGCTGTTTTTTTCGACGCAAAGCAACTGTGGAAGATTAAGGCCGGGTTCCCACTACGCCGGACCGGCAGATCTGCCGCGCCGGTAAATCTGCCGGAAGAGCTAGTGGCTGTACAATTTATATGAAGCTATTCACATTATCCCGGGTCCGGCATTTTTGCCGAGCCCGGCATTTCTACCGAACGTTTTGTCACTACGAATTGCCGGTAGAACGACCGGGCCCGGAGTAATGTGAACGAGTTTGTGCCGGTATCTGTCCCCCGCTCGCCCTGCTCGTGCTCCCCTCGCCCCGCCCGTGTTCCACTCACGTCATTCGGCTCGCATGTTCTGGTAAAAGTAGACGTTTAGCATGGATATTCAAGCAGAAACTTTAATTACGCTTGTCCAAGAGAGACCTGTTCTGTGGGATAAGACCGAAGACGTTTATAAAGACAAAAACTTAAAGTTAGCAGCATGGCGTGAAGTATGTTTAATACTGAAACCAAACTTCGATGAACTGGATGAAAAAGAAAGAAAACAGTACGGTGAGTTTTTAATGTTTTATTGATAAAATGTAAATGCATTGATAAATTTTATTTTATAGCTGCTGCCTGCCACGGAACGGAACCAATATCTGAAACAAAATAATTAGTAAATGATGTCCGTATAGCGTTGGCATTAGGGCCACCTCGACTCGACACATTTCGATTCATGGGTGTAGTTTCTTGTTCTTGTCTATGTTCTATATTTTGGTAACTTTCAAAATTTATACCATCTTTTTCTCTTACAAAATTATGTAAGACTGCACAAGCTTTAATTACTTGAATTGCTGTGTCTACGTTGAGATCTATAGCTCGATGGATTATTCGCCACTTATTTGCCAGAATACCAAAAGCGCACTCAACATACCTTCTTGCTCGACTTAGTCTATAGTTAAAAATCTTTTTATCAGTATTCAAATGTGTACCTCCATATGGACGTAGGAGATTAGGTGTTAAAGCAAAGCCTTCATCGCCAACAAGTATAAACGGTAATTCTTCGTGCAAGTTTTCATGAAGCGGTCTAGGCTTTGGTACATTTAAAGTACCATCATTGATCTTTTGCCAAAATGTACTATCCTTTAATATACTAGAATCGCATTCCTTGCCAAATGAGCCCACACTAATAAAAATAAATCGGTACTCTGAATCGACAACTGCCATTAATACAAAAGAATAATACTCCTTGTAATTAAAGAACATAGAACCACTCTTGGCTGGTTTCAAAATTCTGATATGTTTGCCATCTACTGCTCCAAGACAGTGAGGAAAGTTGGCTTTTCTTTCGAATCCTGAAGCGATGTCCTCCCATTCTCTCTCAGTATCAGGCAGCTTAAGGAAATCTGTCTTTAGGTTTTCCCAAATGACGTGGGTCATTTCTTTTATTAGTTTACTTATTGTCGAAACGCCTACTCTGTATGAGTAATGTATTTCTTTGAATGAACATCCTGAAGCTAAATATCTGAAAAAAAAGTATTTTTTGTTAATACATTATTACTTTATACGTCACCAAGAAACAAATTGTATTGTTTTATGATATTTTTTTATTGATTTCAGGAAAACAGGTTTCAACTAAATGGAATAATATACGAGATTCGTGGCTTAAGACAGTAAAGAAACAAAAAGATGAGTCTAAATCTGGATCTTCGACCAAAAAGACACGAAATTATTTATATCACGAGCAATTAATGTTTTTGAAAAAAGTCTCCGAACCTCGACCACCACATGAGTCAGTTTCAAAAAAAGCAAGAACCGAGACTGAAGTAGGCATGGAATCAGATTTTCGTTCACCTTTAATTAAAGATAAAAAAAAATTGATAATAAAGAGGTAAATGACAGGATGGTAAAGTTTTTGGACTCCAGAATAAACCCAGAAAAGGAAAACCATCATCTATCTTTCTTCAAAGGCATTATACCAATCTTGAACACTTTAACTATCGAAGAGACTTTAGAATTTCAAGCTAGCGTCATGACAATGTTGCAAAAAATTAAAAGTAGGAATTATGAGAGACCAAATTACGGACATTGGCGTGATTCATATAATCAGATAACCGGACCAGATCAGTATTCTGGATACTACACACATAATAGCGTCAATCAACAGCCAATACCTACGCAAGATCAACACTACCCTGATACTCTACGCAATATAATAGTAGCAATCAACAGGCAACAACATCTATACCATCAACTTCATCTCAGACATCGAATCCGATTCCAGCTTCGCCATCAGCATCTAGTAATCGTTCCATACATTCCCAAGACTCAGATTACTTAGATTTTGAAGGGATTTAAGTTTGAGTACAAATAAATACTTAAATAATTGTTTGCATTTTTAATTCATAATGATTATCAAATACATACACCCTCCCACACACACACATTATATATATTCACATTCATGAAACAAACATACATAGCAAACATTCATTCATTCATACAGTCTTAAGTAGGTACCTACGTCAAAACTATTATTACGCAATCTAGTGCATAAAATAATCTTACCTTAGACATATGGCTAATCTTTGTTCTGGGCAAATACATTCTCTGAAACTTGTATCTCGTACTCTTATGTCTAGTCGTCCCAGTAAATCGTCAAAAGTGGTTGCTGTCATTCGAAAATAATTGAAGAACTTTGATTCGTCTCTTCTAAGTTCACCCATTAATGTTTCAAATGTTCCAAGTGAAAATCTTTCCCGTAAAATAGGGTGTACCCAATGTTTTCTTTTATTTTGCCTTCTATTAAGATACCACCACAACACAACAATTTCGTCGTCCATTGTGCGCGCAGGTCCAAATTCAACTGAGGACTGTCTGAATTTCTTCCGGGATCCGATGTAATGTGAACACTCTGTCCGGTGTCCGGTTTTCGGCAGATCTGCCGGTCCGGCGTAGTGGGAACCCGGCCTAACCAGTATTCGATTCTCTCTTCTCTCGATCGATTGAATTAGTTGAAGACGAACTTCGAGATTTTCTGGCTATTCACATCATCGTGGGGGTCGTACGAGTCCATGCCTTCATATACAGACTATTGGATTCTGCAATATAGATTCGGATCTATTATCTGCAACTAAAAAGGTACCAAACAATTCGAAGATACCTTCATTTTTCATACCGACATCACTAGGCCCATAGTTGAAAAAATAAGAGTAATTTTTTTACAAGTCGAGACCAAGTTCAGCATAGACGAGATGATGATTCCTTACAAAGGGGCTAAGGCCGGCAACATAAGATACACAAATACATGAAAGACAAAGCCAATAAATGGGGGCTCAAAATCTATGTCAGAGCTGGAGTATCAGGTATGGTCTAAGATTTTATCATGGACGGAGGAGAGGACACTTTGTGTCCCATAATTTCATAGAAGAAGAATTGTCGCTAGGGTTTGGAGCTCAAGTAGTCATTGCTTTGTGCTAAAGTATATTTCTTTTTCATGCCCAGAACTCTTCTACATACTGAGAGAAAACTACGGGATTTTTGGATTGGGCACCATCAGAAAAAATGGACTGAGAGGAGAAAATGCACTTCTACGTACGGACAAAGAAATGAAGAAAAAGCCTCGAGGAGCTTATCATCAGGCAATTTGTTACAAAATCGCAGTTTCTGGCAATCTGGCAGTTGTGCGTTGGAATGACAACTATATCCGCCCGCAGGGAAGTTCAAGGGTGGATGTCACCCTTGCTTCTGCGGCGGCGGTTCGTGTGACGACCGAGTAGAGACCCTATCGGATCATCGATATATCCGGGTGTGGGTCTCTACTTCAATGAGGTGGGGAATGCAAGGGCAAGCACTCCAGAGCCGGGAGAGTTTCCCCCGATGGTCGATACGCCGATGGACCGCCGGATCGCGGAGGAGGTGGATATTGTGGAGGGCTGGTGTATGCCCGCTGGTGTTGTGGAAGTGGAGGAAGGAGCTGGCAGACTGAACCTAAAGGGGAGGAGGGCGGTCTACTGCGGGACGTCAGAGATTAGCAATCTACGGGGCGCATGTGGCGAAGCCAGAAGGGAAGTGAGGAGATGGCCCCGATGTTACGAAGGGCCTTCGTTCGATTTTTAACCATCGTAAGAAGACTCTCCAGAGGGCTATTTGCGATGCAAAGGAAAGGGCCCATCTGGAGGTGCTACGGGGACTAGATGACGATCCGTGGGGGCGCCCCTACTGATCGGCTCGTGAAAGCTACGGAGACGTCTCTAGTGGAGAGTCTGGAGTTGACCTTTCTGGAGCAGGTGGTGGCAGACCTGTTTTTTTGCCACTCGACACTGTCCCTCCTAGTATGGCGGCATCTGTGGTGGAGGTGCCGGGCAAAGAGGGTGGGCTCCGGAAGTCTCTGACGTAGAGATAGAAGCTATCCTGACCCGTTTCAAAGCCAAATTTTCAAATTTTATGAATTATAGGGATTGAATGCGTCATCTGTAAGAATTGGTCTCATTTAAAATGCCAGCAATCTAAAGATGTTTATTACTATGTTTGTCCGAATTGTAATTCTGACGACGAAACCTTTGGATAATTAATTTTTATGTTCTGCGAGACTGAAATTAAAACTATAATTTAAGTAAACCTTTAATTAGATTATTGATCTCAGTAAAGTAAATACTATGAGACAATATAGAAACTTTTATTGGAAATGTTAAAATTTGTTGATTTTTCTTTTTGTTTTAATTAAAATAAATGGTTTGGTTTTTGGACAAATTCACGTTTGTCAAAGTTGATTAATATTATAGATGTTTATTAGACATAAGCTCTAATTAAGCTTCGTTGGTCTTACATTATTAGTATTAATACTTGCTACTATTTTGTTTATAGTTTTGTTTTCATTAAAGCCTGTTCGTTGAAAATAAGTCATAATCATTAAAATTTTGTACTTTTCTTTATTCATATTATAAATGAAGCTTTCATAAATATTCAGAAAATGCGCATTATTTATTTTAAACATACTTTTCCAACTAATATTACCTTATTAATGATTTACACAGAATGAGTTTACAGCGGAACAACTTACCTCACCTAAGGAACAAAAGGGGCTGGCCCTTTGTGGGGCGAGTTGATCCTTGTCGATTTGCTACAAAAAAAATATCCTGTGCCAAAATATATTATTATTTCAATGAATTTGGCTATACAATTTGAAACTAGGATAATTTCTGATTATATTTATACAGGTATAATGGATTTTAATCTTTCTATAACATTCTTATTACTCAAAAATCGGAACTTCGAACCCCGGCCACCCCTACCTAAGAAAACAGAGGATAATAGTAAAAACTGGCGTTTAGAGATAGATTTTCGTTAATTAAAAAATTGTATAATGCATGATAAATTTCCCCTCCCAATAATAAGTGATATATTAGACTCGCTATCAGGAGCTATTTATTTTTCTCAATTGAATTTAACACAAGCTTATCAATCGAAATTAAATGCTGACAGTAGGAAATATACTGCTTTCACCACACCGTCCGGTCAGTATCAAATGACACGAATGCCTTTGGGTTTAAAAACCAGCCCTGGTTCGTTTTCACGTTTAATGACAATAGCAATGTCGGGACTTAATTACGACAAATGTTTTGTAAATTTGGATAATTTAATTGGTTTCGGGAGGAATTTAGATAGTCACAATAAAATTACTAGATATTTTGGCAAGACTCAGACAAGTGAATTTAAAATAAAATTCTGACAAGTGCGATTTTCTACGTAAGGAAATTTTATACCTAGGACATGTAGTATCAGCCGATGGAATTAAACTAGACCCAGAAAAAATTAAAGCATTAATTGACTATCCAGTCCCTAAAAACGTAGATGAACTCAAGCGATTCGTAGCTTTTCAAACTATTATCGAAAACTTATTCCAAATTCGCTTAAATATGCATTCCATTAAATAATTTGTCTCGTAATACACGAGGTTGACCGTGCCAGGCCTCTAAATAATTTTGATAATCGCGAATGTCTAGGACGGATAGGTAATTGTTTGAAAGTAGATGTGAAGTTGTCTTTAAACGATTGGGTGACAAATGATCGATCGTGGAGTTATTTTAAACTAGAATTAGATCGTTATGTCCACGTAACGTTGACATGGCTTCTGTATTATTTGAGGTAATGAGTACAAACTCTAATAAGTTTTCTACTTATGCGGAAACCGCGCGTAAATCTTTGCTACGTCTTAACCCTAGAAAGATAACGTGCGCCTCAGAGGCGCCCGCGAAATATATATTTCGCTGCCATTTTGTTACCGACGCGCATACAAGTTTGTGTTTCCGTGCCAATTCAGTCCTTGGTCATCACTTCCGAGAGACGGCTTCTTCTGTTCGGTAAGTACCCACAGGTTTTCTGTAAGAGCGATGCGTTGCGCTCAGGAGGCGCATGTTTATCTTCTAGCAAAAACAACGTGGAATATCTCGGACTACATCTGGACAGAAGACTGACCTGGGCATATAAAAGCATTTTTTACAATTTTTAAGATAAAACACGTGACCACCACGTGGTGACTAACTTTTTAACCAGCAGTGCTAGAACCTTGTGACTTACATCATTAGAACCGCTCAAAGGGCTTTTATTTGATATCGTGCACCCTCAGAAAGTCCACCAGACCTGAGAAACCTTCTATTTGCAGAAAGTGGTAAATTTCATATAACTTTGTAACCTCATAACTTTTTAAGAAGATCTACGACATACCAATTTTAAATCACCATCAAACAGCATAACTAATCAAGATTCTTCATGCAAAATTTCATAATTTTCTAAGCACATCTTCATATTCTTCTGGAAAAGGGGCCGTCGACGCCATTAGCACTACTTTGTAACCTCATAACTTTTTAAGAAGATCTACGACATACCAATTTTAAATCACCATCAAACAGCATAACTAATCAAGATTCTTCATGCAAAATTTCATAATTTTCTAAGCACATCTTCATATTCTTCTGGAAAAGGGGCCGTCGACGCCATTAGCACTACTTTGTAACCTCATAACTTTTTAAGAAGATCTACGACATACCAATTTTAAATCACCATCAAACAGCATAACTAATCAAGATTCTTCATGCAAAATTTCATAATTTTCTAAGCACATCTTCATATTCTTCTGGAAAAGGGGCCGGCGACGCCATTAGCACTTAAGTTGGTACCCTGGAGGCCAAACGGAGCGTCTGATCAAAAATCTGAGCGAATTTTCATTCACTCTGTGTGTCCAATGTGTGGGGTAATCTACCTTGGTAGACCACCCGGTCTACCGGAAGGTCCAGCTACTCTTTCAGTGATAGTAACCCTGGCCCCTGCAGGGTCAGAGGGGAACTTTTACACTTTCTGGAACCAACACTTCCTACTGCATAATACCATTTAAGAAACTGAACTAATATAGATAGAACTCATTTTTAAAAAAAAAATCCTACAAAAATACTAAATTAACATATATAAAAATTTTTCTAACGCTCGTTTATAACTTGTTTACATACCATTTGATAAAACTTATTATGGTGCACATTATTATATATATAAATGCTAATTTAAATTAAATCTTATCTTATATAACTCCTTAAACAACTTTTAAAAAAAACCACTTTGCGATAACATTTGTAAGTTTTTACTAAATTAACATCTATAAAAACCTTTCTAACGCTCATTAATAACTTGTTCACATACCATTTGATAGAATTTATTAATTTGCACATTATTATATATATAAATGCTAATTTAAATTAAATCTTCTCTTATTAACTCCTTAAACAATACGCATACTCTCCAACAAATGATAATGAGACGAGCGACCAGATGCTGAACAGAATAAGAGAGGTAGTGAATGCTAAAGAAAGAGGCATAAAAATATATCGAGTTGGAAAGTTTAAAGAATGCCTCGAAGAGCTCGAATAACTCGACTAACTGTCGAAACTCGAATAACTGTCGAATAACTGGCGCGAACCTCATTGCCCTCACTAAAAAGGACGGAGGGGTGAGACCAATTGCTGATGGATCAACACTACGACGTCTGGCTTCCATGTAGAAGCATCGAAGAAAAGTACAAGATTAAGAAAAGGCTGGAAGAAAAGAGAGAAACCCTAGAAATAAAAGAAGTACAGATTCTGAGACTTCCCATAGATAAAAAACTAACATTCAACGCGCATGTAACAAATATAACAAAAAAAAACCATAGACCTATTTAAAAGAATAGACTAAGCCGCAAAAGTGAGCTGGGGTATCCATCCGGAAATAAAAGGGTCCTATAGAACGTTTGGGGTTATTATTAACTGGTCAAGCATCAACGTGGTGGCAAGTAGTAAAAACGAAGGCAAAAACTTGTACTTCAGTAATAAATTTGATAAGAAAATCTTTCGCCCCGAAAATGCAACCTCACGAAATTTATTTAAAATTACATCCTACACACCAAGGTTTCAAAGAATCAATTGTGTGTCAATGTATATATACAGAACGTGCACTTTTATGACAATTACCAACACAAGGGCATAAGCAAGAAGTTCAAATTGATTTAATTTATGGTTTGCTAAATATTTATTAGAAAAAAATATTATATTATACATAGAAAATTAATATAATGAAGAGGGAGAAAAATTAATAACCAAAAGGTGCAACTATTGTAACAAGAGGGGTCATACAGAAGATGAGTGCAGGAAAAAACAATACAATGAAAGAGCAAAGAATATGGAGACGCCAGGTGTTAAGTGTTTTGGTTGTGGCACTCCGGGAGTGTACAGGAGCAATAATTGCTTGAACTGCAAAAGGAAAGAAACGCCACCAAATCCAGTGTAATTTTATTCTATTATTAATAAAACTATTGGAGATGGAGTAAAAATACCCATAATTGATAGTACGACATCCGGCTGCAAAATCTCTACGTTCATCGCGTAGTTAATCAAATTCACATTTTTATATTGATCTATGATTAGGAGAATACATTGATAACAGAGTGCCAGTCAATAAGTGGCCGCAAGTAATTTTAATTAAATTAATGTTAATTAATTTGCCAAAAAAAAAATTCGTTCAATTATTTTATAAATAAAATACCATCCACGATGGGTGCCGTTGCACACTCAGCCGCAACAACTTCGCAGCCAGGTGTAAACAGGTAATAGTTTGGTGTATTTAAACGTTCATGACGTATACGCAATACGCATGTTTTTTATATTACGCTTATTTAGACTCCGCGGCTTGTACAAGTATCGCTGGTTTTACATTATATTAATTATCATTAATAGAAGGCGACACTTTTACGGACAAAGCTATAATTAATATGGCTGATGGGTCCACAATCCTGCAGAAGCACAAAGTAATAACGATTGAAATAACCATAGGAAATCCCAAATACACTCTCTTTATGCTTTAAGATACATTAAAGCATTAAAATCCTCGTGTACAATACATACCAATAAATCCAATTAAACTTTATTCTTTTGATTCTTTTGATGATGGAGAACGATCACAATTAAATAATCTATTGTTTGAGCATAAAACAATTTTTAACAAAACTGGTTTCCCAACTACAAACATAGAGCATACAATTGATACCGATAATCACCAACCAGTATCTGTAAAACCATATCGATTATCACCTCTTCGTCAAAAACAATAAAGGACAAAAATAGATACAATTTTAGAAAATGATATCATTGAGGAGTGTTACTCACCTTGGGCAGCACCAGCTATCCTCTTTCCTAAAGGTGAAAACGATGTATGTAATATGTATTGATTCCCAACGTTTGAACGACGTAACTAAACCTGCCCATACCCTTTGCCATGAATGGATGATTTCTTGCATCAAGCTTTACTGACGATTCATTTACCCTAAAAACAGATGCAGTTTACTATGGCGCAGCTTTATTGCAGGGGGAGGATAATCATGAACATTCCAGTAGATTATTAAAGCCCATACAGACTCAGGCCGAGAACACCCGAGAAGCGTGAGTGTTAGGAGTTTCTCGCTGTCTCGTTCTCGTACTCGCCTGTTCTCCGATGGTTGTCGGTACTTTTGCCGCTTCAAAGGATTTCTCGGGCGAGAAAAGAGAAAACTCACATTCAGGTTTTGTCTCAGTGCCAATTAGTGAGCTGCGGAGAGTAGACTTCCATAGTCCATATCGTATTATTTGTTTTAAAAAATTTGTTTTCTTTTCAAAATGTGGAATAACGAACTTGAGTTGAAATTTATCGAATACTTTTAATCCGAGCCTTTTTTGTGGTGCTAAAATCGGAACTATACAGATCAAAGTTTAAAACACGATGCGATATCGACTCGATCCATTCAGCTACCTCTCCTACGTTATTTCAACGAACGTTAACTGCGTTTTTACGTAATCATGAAAGTCAGGAACGATTCATAGCATATTTCAAACATGAGTGGGTTTCACTCAATCCAAATTGGTGTCTGTGATCAGCCGAAGGTTTTCCAGTGACAAACAATGCCCTACAGTCAATCAATAGAGACATAAAAGACTGCCACACTTTGCGAAAACGTCTTCCTTTATCTAGATTTCGGATCGCAAGTCCGAGCATACGCTTGCACATATAGTTCTTAAAAATATTCATTTTTCGTTTATCCATGTGGTTTGGTGGGTGGGCAAAGCAACTTTCCAATACGCGAAAGCTTTCTTTTTGTATTCATCATAAGTTTCCCAATCTTGATTAAATGTTAATATTAGACGTAACCAAAACCACCAAGCGAACTATTGCAGGGATGGAGAGGTCATGTCCTTGCGAGTTCATCGTCCAAAAAGGAAGGACGGTGGACAGTGAATGACCTCCCTCGTATTTGTGCCGTGCGCGGGGACCCGGGGGGACTACGGGGGGATGAAGGAATCCTGGGGGTTGAGTGGAGTAGTGCGCCGAAACAGTTATGCGCTGCACACAACACACCTCTTTGGTCTGGATTTCTCCTCACACGGAAGGCCGGGGTTTAGCTAACCACGGTCAATCGGCTATGGTATCCCTTAAGCGGGCTGCCGAGCGAGAGTCGGGGTGTGGAGGGGGGAGGGGGGGGGGTGGCGGTGCGGTACGGGACTCGGGGTGAGTTTGCGTCATAGTCTCGTGATGCGAACAGGTCCATACTTCCTTGCTGCGTGCGGATGCGTCTGCCACCCTACGTGCTAGCTCTATACCGGAGGAGTAGCTCTAACGTCCCCCACTTGAGGGCCCCGTGGCGGGTGGAGAGCTCCAACGGTGAATCTAAACCATATCACCTCATGGATAAAGAGGCCAAAAAACATAGTAAAACCAACACTAACACCAACAAACCCAGGGTTGCGTCTTTGGACGTGTCGCGGTGGCACGATACTCTGATGCCCCTGTCACACACACGGATGCACCCATACGGGTAGCGTCCGGGATCCCAAAGGAGAGGGCAGCGGCTGGGGCTGTACTCCTGTCCGTGCCCAACCCGATGGAATCCCTTATACCACCGCACAAGGATGTGACCACTGTTGCGGCCAGGTTGACTGCGTCGGTCGAGCCAAAAATGCCAACTCCGGACGATGATACAGCGTTGTATGGGGTGGGTGGTTGAAGGGGGTGCATCCGCGGCAAGAACGATGCGGAAGACCGAAGCTGCGACGGAGGGCACGTCCAGTGCACTAACCACGACCATGGATATGTCGGCCCTGAAGACCGCAATTCAGGAGCCTACTTTCAAAATGGTCGTAAGTAACTCTAAAAGGCGACGGCACATGAGGGCCATAAGGGCGTTGGAACAGCAGAAGCTGATCACCGGCGCTCCGAGGCTACCTGTGAAACCTGGAACTCCAGAAGCGCGATCGGCAAGAGGAAACCGTGACACCGACTGGGAAAAGTAAAGGGCCAAACAAACCTCACGACGGTGGCAGGGACCTCGGCCAGTTACGCGGAAGCGGCAGCATCATACAAAGCTAACGAGCTTTGTGCTGCCGTGATGACTGAGCCTTTCGTGGACATGACACAAGAACATCCGCCTACAAATCGAGGGTAAGATTCAAGATGAGCTCTTGGCGGATCTTGAAGCTACCCTGACTACCGAGCCTAACCACATCAGGCCCATTTCTCGGATGGTGTCCTCAAAACTTGGTGCGGGGACACTTATACTCTGAGTTGGCTGACCGGAACTTGTGATGTCATCACAAATCCTGTACCTGACACCAGGTTGGTGGTTCGGCCTCAATCGGCGATTCCGAATAAAATTCCGTGTCTGCTACCAGACTACAGTGGCAACACGGAAACACTGAGGAAACTGATCACGAGGCAGAACCGCCACCTCAACATCAGATCCTGGACCCTGACACACGAACGAAGTACACAAGACCCGACAGGCGTGTCTCTCTTCTTTCGTGTGCCGGAGTTTGAGATGTTCTCCTTGAAAAATAATAATATAAATATAAACGTATTATTACAGAAACAAGCAGATATAGAACTAGATAAAATGGATGAGCGACAGGTGATATATGTAATAAATACTGAAAGCGACCTGTCTTTTATTGATTCTCCGCCGTCCAAAAAGAAACAATCGACGGATGATAAACTCGTAACTAAAGCCCTACAAGTTTTAAAGACTGCTACAAAAAAATTAGCGATAATTCTAAGTTGTCACAAGAATTACATTCATTTATAAATTTTATTGGAGCTAAAATGGCTCTAATAAAATGAAAAATCTCACGTTCAACAAAAAATATGGTTCAACAGGCAATATTTGATGTCATAATGAAAGCCGATTCGGGGTAATATGATTATCAACCAAATATGCAAGTGTCGACGCAAGGTTATTTCAACGAGCAAATTCTACTCAGCCGTTTAATTTTTTCAGACCTTTAACACAAGCGGGTCCAAGGCCTGAAACAAATAGAAGTCGTAAAAAACGTAAGACTGCAATACTAACGGACACGCCCGAAAAAAACTTAATTGAACAAGAATACCGCTAAAGAAATAAAGCCAAAAAAAGGTAAGGGGAGTGAGGGGGCGTTAAGCAGGCGGGAGACATTAGCCACTGCTAATAGAATTTTTGTGGAACTAAATATTGCGACGTTGCTTTACTTCTTAAACTCCATACCGGTGGACGGGTTTAGGAGTGACAAGTGAAGGCACGTTTTCGAGCCTTTACCGGGCTAAGTACCGGGTAAGTTTTTAAATTTTCGATATTTGATATCAGTTGGTAACTGTGAATAGATTCCAGCATGTCATTTATATATACATCGTTAATTTAATTATCCTAGTAACATTTACGGTAGACAGTTTTTACTTAAGTGTTATAGTTTTTTTTTTATAAAAATGTTATAACGGACAGCTTGCCCTGGCGTCGGGAGGAGACTTTACCCAGGGTAATCTCTCCGTATTTTTTTTTATTTTATTGCAGATAATCATCCAAATGCCTTTCAAATATAAAAAAGATACCTCTAGAACTAGGAGCAATTTAGATCTGTCAGTAATAAGAAATGCTATATGTGAATGTTAGAACTAAGCTTTTTACTTAAGGTTTTAATTATTACTGGCCACTAGATAATGTTAAGGCATTGTCGAAGAAAATAAAAAACAAAAGAGCATCGGCGTTTTGGTTAGTAGTCCTATAATAAGGCAGTGTGTCTAGAAACACCTAAAAACAAAGTGATCAGAAATCAGTCATTACTCACAGAATTTTAATCACAGAAAACACATTTTAAGTAGTTTTTTTCAATCTTTTCAGTATTAATAGAAATTGAAGTGAGCCTTTTGAGTATTGTTATTCATTGAAGCGAGTGAGTTTAGGTCATAATGCCAGATCTGACTGAATTGCATGTCTCCCGAGCTATCGCTTTGCTTGAAGAGGGTCGAACTATGCGTTATGTAGGAAATGATCTAGGAGTAGCCCCTTCTGTTATCTACAGACTTTGGAAGCGATACCGTGAGACGGGGAATACTCACGAAGGCGTGGTCAAGGTCAAAAGAGAAAAAATACACGTTTGCAAGATCGCTACATCGTCAACTGTGCTTTACGTAACCGCACCACAACTGCAAGAGATCTACAAAATACACTAAGGACGGCTACTGGTGTAGAAATTTACGACCAGACGGTAAGAAATAGGTTGTTGGAAGTCAATTTGAGATCACGCCGACCAGTTCGGGCTGTGTGTCTAACAATTCAACATAGACAAGGTCGCCGACAGTTCGCGCAAAATCACGCTAATTGGCAACTTCGACATTGGAGACCAGTGCTTTTTACAGACGAATCACGATTCCGTCTAACACGTTGCGATGGTCGTCTCCGTGTTTACAGACGCCCAGGCGAGCGATACAGTGCAGCAGCAGTCCAGGAATATGACAAATTTGGATGTGGCTGTGTGATGGTTTGGGGCGGAGTTAGTTTGGACGAGCGCACAGATCTCGTCGTTGTTCCCGGGCGCCTGTGTGCTCAAACTTACATTGAAAATGTGCTCGAAGATCATGTTTGGCCCGCAGCATATGGTATGGGCCCAGATTTTCTTTTAATGCAAGATAATGCCAGGCCGCATACTGCAGCCATCACGTCAGATTACTTACGACAGCAGGAAATCCGTGTAATGGAGTGGCCTTCCATGAGCCCTGACCTAAATCCAATTGAACACGTTTGGGACTTGTTTCGAGACGCATCCGGAAGCGTCCGATTGCACCTCAAACACTGCAGCAGCTCACTGAAGCGTTGATTGAAGATATTCGGAGGATCATACGAAGCATGCTGCGTCGTTGTCAAGCCGTGATTAGGGCTCATGGAGGCCACACACGCACAAAAGGCACTAAAGACGAATATTCAAACGATATAAGAATATATCTTTGATGGACCTTTTTTATCACCAATTAGTTTTTCGTCTACAATGCACATTTTAATTTTTTTTAAATAGCGTACAAGTTTTAATCTTATTATAGTTTAAGCAATAGAAAGAAGAAAAATCTTGTTCCGCTAATTGTTTGGAGCAGTATATTTATTTGCTTTTGTAATCAATTTATGATTACTTATTATTATTTTACAAATTTATTATTCAAATCACGTTTATTTTTAATTAATATTTATATTCAATTTACCTGCTACTTTATTTGATGATTGTATTTGATTCATGATGTAACGATTTTATGATTATATGTTATTATTTTTACAATTTTATTAGCTAAATTATGTTTTTTTTTTGTTGTTATTATCTGTGGGGATTTGTACGAACAGAATGACAAGACGTTTTTGAGACGATCTAAAATAAGTGAGGGACGAAGACGGACGTTAAATTATAAGCTGTGTGGTTGATTAAGAATAAGAAGAAGTATTGGAATAATATAATTGTTGTAACGAAGCAAGCATTTTTATTATACACCAGAATCGAATTGTGAGAATTCATCACACTTTTACTATCTTTTTTGTTCGAATATATCTACATTAACTATGCACTTAGTTCACCTACACAAATCTAAATAAATTTCGCATAGATTCATGACTATAATATGCGTATATTACGCACAATAAGATAAGGATATCTTGAAAGTAGTCAACATGGACATTGTGGTTTTTGAAAATAATAGACTCAATTTGTAGTGGTTATTTTGCTTATTTCTAAACCCGGGTAAAGGCTCCCTACTTGGGGGATCAAATCTCCCACCCAGGCGGGAGATATAAGCCGAATTTCACCTTGGTAAAAATTGTAAATTACTCGTAAACTAATAATGATGCATTGAACTTTATTAGAGGAAAATATAGCTTAATAAAGTTGCTTAAGAAAAGCGACAGAATAATATATATAACCCATAACCCTCCAAGGACATCATCGTCATACCACACAAAACAAGCAATGAAAAAGATAGCAAAGGAAAATCACCATCTTTATATAATAGCTTACAACGTTGGAACTCTTTCATCATGATCAATAGAGAAAGCGCTAGAAGGTATAAAATACGATATAATTGGTATTCCGGAAGTCCGATGCCTCGGAAATATAAAGAGGCAGACCCTACGCTCGATGGGATGATGACATTAAAAAAAAATCGCAGGTCTTCTCCTCACTGGGTCCAAATAGCTCGGGATAGAGAAATATCCCTTAAATGCATTTTGTGCCGAAAACGGTACAACAACTTTGTTCTCAATTACAACACCAAACTATGGTCTATCACTATTTTTCCTGGTATAAAAACATTCTGTGGACCCTAATGATCAAAGAAAAAAAAAGGTTTTGTCTATGGACATGTCAGCCATTTTTAAAAACCTGTCAAATTGTAGAAGAGTCCCGTTGTCTTTGCGCTTAGTGAAATTAGAATTTTTCAATCGAATCTAATCAAGCGTATTTTGACATATATTTGCGAGAAATAATATTGATGACGCAGGTATGTTCCTCATTTTATTTTGTAAAAATTTGTGTGAATTTCCTAAGAAGTAACATGTAAAACGACAAAATTAGCATTGTCCCGAAAACTACCCAACATGCATATGCATGTAGGGTATGTGTATAAATTTCTTTCCTTGGCTTATGGTTTCTTTTTTTTCTTTTTTTAGGCTTACGACATCACACACAATACTTAATCTACTAATTATTTTACAAAAACTTACATCTAAAATGTGTGACAATTAACGTAAACACAAGTTTCACAAACAAAAAATAGAAATTTAAAATTTAAAAAATACAATTAAAACATAATATACAAGGTGTTAAAGATTTTGTAGAACTCAGATACCATATTATTAACATTATTATGAGCGCGAAGGCTATCATTCCAATCAATGGTTTTCAGATCCCCTATAATAGACACATAGTCAGCTTTTTAAAAATTTAGTTTTAGTGTTACCTCTCGTTCGCAAAAAAGATATTTTAGAATATTTAATACTTAACAATAAACTAGGATGATTCGCGTATATTTTACTTAACGAGTCGGAGGGGGCTGATATATTAATACTAGACATTACTTAATACTAAATACAAGAAACGATCATCACTATTACCTATATACTATTACATGATGATTTTTAAAAGTTTTGCTCTTTTGCAGATTGGTTTGAGTTTGGTTTAGTTTTTATTCTTAGTTATGAAAGATAATAATTTGGAAGAACTGCTTCGCCAGCTAGAAAATGGCGAACTTTCCGAAGATGACGGCGAATCTGATGGAGGTGAATTGGATTTCTATCCAAGTCGATAGGAACTTTTGGATGATTTAGAAGATGACGAAGGAGCTGTTGCTGAGAGTGGTGAGCAGTTCAATGAAGATGATCCACTTTTGGAAGGCGATGACGTTGCTCCTGGCTGTGATAATGATCCCCCTTTACTTGTAGATGTCAACGCCCTAAGTACTTCTCAGAGATAAAGTTTCTTGTCAACCAGTCGAAATCTATTGTGGAGGAAACAGAACCTGGTTTTTGAGGAAGATTAAATAGCTTTCAGGGTCTTATAAATTCCCTAATGACATCATGGAGCTAAGCACGCCGTCGCGATATCTATTTTGTGGGATGCTAAAATCGGGACTACAAAGATATAAGTTTAAAACACGATGCGATATCGACTCGTTCCATTCAGCTACCTCTCCTACGTTATTTCAACGAGCGTCAACTGCGTTTTTACGTAATCAGGCAAGTGAAGAACGATTCATAGCATATTTCAAAAATTAGTGGGTTTCACTCAATCCAAATTGGTGTCTGTGATCAGCCGAAGGTTCTCCAGTGACAAACAATGCACTACAGTCATTCAATAGAGATATAAAAGACTGCCACATTTTGCGAGAACGTCTTCCTTTGTCTAGATTTCTCTCAGTCGCAACAAGCATGGTCAAGAAATGGTCGGGAAATCATAAACCGGAGACATTTATAACTGTACCTGCGATAGAACTGAAAGACTAGACTCTTGCGTATCAATGGGCGAAACTTGACAAAAATGTCAAATTCTTAGAATCTGATACCGGACTAAATACAAGCAAGTAACATTCCATTTAATCAAGATTGGGAAACTTATGATGGATACAAAAAGAAAGCTTTCGCGTATTGGAGAGTTGCTATGCCCACCCCCAAGCCACCTGGATGAACGAAAAAGGAATATATTTAAGAACTATATGTGCAAAGCGTATCATCGAGTTTGCGATCGTGGCACCACCTGCAGAAGCCAGAAATGTGCCTATTTGGCAAAAAAGGAAGCGTGGACGCCCCATGAAAGCAAGACCCGCCTTAATAATACAATTAAAAAATTACTATTTAAATCTAATTTTAGTAGACCAACCATTATACCCTTTAGCATGTAAGAGATGTGTCTAACCTCTTGACTATCTAATATGCTAGGTAATCAAAAGGAAGGTATATAAGTATACCAAGCGGGAGCAGAGTTAGTCTTGACTTGCCAAGTTCCGTCAAGTATCTACGGGCTGGACCATAGGTACTTGACAAAAATTTTGATTGACGGCACTTGCACCACCTTGGGCTTGATGCGACTTGACAAGTTTTATTCATTTGCGGCCGGAACATCGAAGATGGCGGACGACGTACCGGACCGAGACGTGGCTTTGACGGCAAGCGCCGACCTACTAAAGCAGGCCGCACACCAGCCATACATTTGTAACTCGATAATTGTGGCGCTACATTTGAAACGCGACACATTTATCGCCCCCATACATTTGTACGTGAGCACGCACACCGAGGAAACATTTGTGGCGGGCGCACTTTGTGGCGAGACGTTGTCCGCGCTACACGAATTCAAGATCGAACACGTTCGTTTTTTGTGTCGCGTTGGTTTGCAAAAATGAAAGACAACATTGAATTTTACGTTGAGTTTATTGCAGAGGTTGAAAAAAACCCTGTATTATACAATCACACGCTCAATGATTATAGTAACAGACGGATTACAGAAATTATTTGGACTAAGATTGGCGAAAAATTCAATGAAAAGAGTAAGTACCGTTAAACGGGGTGAATAGAACTCACGGGGGGAATAGAGAAAAACACTTGGCATAATTTTAAACCTTAATTTATATAACTGAGTGATACCAGTAAACAAAACCGTATCTTTACTCATTTGGTAGTTTTATTTTCCTTGGTCTGGCAACATTTTATTTATGGCAACTTCGCTAAAAACGTCAAAACTAAATTTCAAAGTTGACCAAAAAAAAGTCGTTAAAGTGCAAGTGAGTTTGAACATTCGTAATTTAGAGAATTTTGGCGATAGAAGTCAATAAATATCTTCTAATTACAGTCAGTGTTATCCTAAATATATTGTGCTGTAATTGTTGAGGTAAGAATATACATTATTATAATTAATTAGAATTATTTTGTAAGTCTAGTTTACTTTAATTTTTTGAGGTCAAAAGACACGCGAAGGGGGTGAATAGACACACCTGAGGGTTTAATGAGCACGCGAATATGGTTAATAGATACAGCAAAGGGGTGAAAAGTTACGAAAGAAGGGTGATTAGATATGATAAAATCAGGGCTGCCAAAAAGGATAAAGGACTATTTGGTAGTGTTTATCTCCGGTTCAACTTCCACTCTTAGTTTCATACTTGAAGCTTTTAGTTTTGTTTAAATTTGGAATTTTGAGGTTCTTAATAAGTGTACTTGAGATACAATCATAGCTAAGTAATTTGGCCGTAGTAATGTAGTTTGACCGATACTGCTGTACCGCGGTCTAGGTATGGCCGCGGCGTAGCCGGAGGAGGAGATTGCAATCCGTTCCGAATATTAATCGTTTTTGAACTCATGCTCTGCCTTTCCCTATCCCGCCCGCATCCTGAACCAGATTACGCCCGCCGGTTATAGCAAGTCTTATTATTAGGGGTAAACAGAGGAAGATTGGCCCAGAAACAAGCAAAAATTGTATTATGGTATTAGTAAACAGTGAATAGCGCCTTCTCATGAAGCCTCATTCATTAAGTACCTAAAATGAAATAATAAGGTACATCTTTGGTTTTGGTTATTTCATCATTGTTTTATTTCGCAGGTACAAAAATGCCTCGTAACTATAAGCCTGATCCACGGGGTAAGCAATATCGAAAATATGACCAGGAGATAATTCAACAAGCTTTGGAAGAGTTTGATACTGCACCAAACTGCTCATTAGCCTCTATCGCAAATAAATATAATATTAATAAATCGGTGCTATACCGACACAGTAGAAAAATTATGAAAACACAAGGTGGTCAAAATGCCTTAGATGACGACACAGAACGCCACATCGTCAATTATATAAATATTTGCGGCAATTGGGGTTATCCTTTAGATACTTACGATTTAAGAGTTCTAATTAAAATCTATTTAGATAATTTAGGCATCACACACAGGCGCTTTAAAAATAATATGCCTGGACCAGATTATGCCGCAAAATTTTTAAAAAGGCATAAAGATACGATTTCTTTGAGATGTGTCAAAACATAAAAAAGTCGAGGGCTCAAGTTTCACCCGAAACCATTAAAGAATACTTTGACGAATTAGAGATATCCCTTAAAGAAATAGATCCAAACAATATAATTAATTACGATGAAACAAACCTCAGTGATGACCCCGGACGTAAAAAGGTAATAGTGAAAAGGGGAACTAAGTACCCAGAAAGAGTCGTGAATCAATCTAAATCATCAATATCTATAATGATGGCTGGTACTGCTGCAGGAGAGCTTCTGCCTCCATATGTAATTTATAAAGCTAACAATATTTATGATACTTGGACTACCGGTGGACCTAAAGGCACACGTTACAATAGAACGGCATCTGGTTGGATTGATGCCAACACATTTGATGATTACATAAAATCCATTGTAATTCCGTATTTTAAAAACAAAACAGGAAAAAAATTCTGATTGGTGACAATTTGTCATAACACTTATCTATTGAAGTAATTAGAATATGTGAACAACACAATATTTCATTTATATTTCTGCCAGCAAATTCTACCCATTTAACACAGCCTCTAGACATCGCTTTCTTTAGGCCTATGAAAATGGCTTGGAGAAACATTTTACTTAAATGGAAAAAACAGATGGCAGAACCCAAGCTTCAGTACCGAAAGGATGCTTCCCAAGATTATTAAAAGTCCTTATAAATGAATTGTCCGACAATGTTGAGACGAACCTTAAAGCTGGTTTTCGAAAAGCAGGTATTATTCCTGTTGATCGTGACCAAGTCCTATCAAGACTCCCAAGTAGCGAAAATGAAGATCCCAATAAATCAAGGTATGCAGTTGACAAATCTGTCTTGCAACTACTTAAAGAAATGAGATATGGAACAATGAATATTAAGGAACCGACACGTAAAAGAAAATTAAATGCAGAATCTGCAATAAGTTTAGGGAATATAGATGATGACAATTTAGAAAGTGTATCCGAATATGAAAATACGAAGACTGTACAAATACGCAAACAAAGGAACAATAAAAAGAAAGTAAGAGTTATTCCTGGAAAACTGGTTAATATCGACCCCGAAAGTAAAGACCTTGAAAATAAAATAGTAAACACACCTACGGAAAAAAAAAAAGTAGAAAAACTTATTGATAAACTGAATTATGATTTCATGAATAAGGATTGGACTGAATCTAAGAGTACGTTAAATTTAGAAGAAATCAAAGAAGCTGACATAAATCTACTACCTGTAGCATGTGTGGATGAATATGCTATTGTTATTAATTCTCAACAACAACAAGATGAAGAATTTATCAATAACTACATTGATGAAAGTGCATCGATCATAGATTACTTACCTGATATAGAAACGGATAACATTTTTAGTGAATTCAAAGATCCAGCACAGGGTGAGATGTGTGACACTCACAATACCAAGGTTGTATATTCAGAAAAAAAGGAAAATAAAACAATCAAAGAGAAAAATGTTTAAATTATTTCTATAGAAAAATTCAAGAATACTAGAAGTGGCGTGAATTTAAAGAAGTGTAAAAAAAATACCATTGAATACTGTAATTAATATAAAAAAAGAAAAAACTCGACAACAATTACCAAGTAATACAAAAAATCGACATTATTACAAAAGTGATTCCGAAATTTTAAGGGCTTTGAACGATGACAGTATTTAAAAATTAGATACCTAAATGAAAATTCTTAGACTGCCTGACTGACTGACTTTCATTATTTAAATAATATTATAGAAATAACTGATTTTATATTTAATGTTATTTTTCAGTCGATATGTAATTTTTAATTTGTTTTAGAATATGATTTTTAAGTTTGTTTTGATAGTATTGTTAAGTGTAATCTTTAAGAAACAGCATTTATACCTATTAATAATTTTTGATTAAGTTAAGTACATTTTTCTAGTTTTGTTTTCGAGTTTCACATTTTTTTTATTTTTCTTCAATTAATATATTTTAAAAACATTAATAAATAATATAATCTGAAATACATTATTGAGTTTCATTTGTTTGTCTTTTCCTTACATAAACAAAATTCAGGGAAACTGCGATGGCGCAGCCCTACGAAATTTTTCTAATCACCCCTCGTGTGTGTCTATTGTCCCCTGATGGGAGGAAAATAGAAATCACGTATACTTTGTGTTTTTTTTCAGAAACTACATACTTATCCTAATGGAAACGAATATATTTCAAAAGTTTAGTTTAGGACTTAATAAATGCATAATTAAAAAAATGGCTTTCAATTCCGCAACATTACAAAAATCGGTACCAAAGTTCGAAAGCCCATCTATTCACCCCGTTTGACGGTACCTACCTTTCTTTGTACTTAATCGTGCTACACTGTGTAATTATTTTGCCATGACACCAGCCCGTATGGTTTTAAGAAGTAATTACACAAATAATTTCGATTTTCTGTAGCATCGTTATTCGGTCTGCCTTGATTTATATGATTGGTAGTGGGGTTAGGTATATTTCCGTTTTCGGTTGGAGTTAAAATTATATTATCATTCTTTTTTATAAAGTTATGTAAAATACAAGCAGCTTTAACAATTTTGACTGCTTTGTCGACTGAACATGAAATTGGAGTTTCAAAAATTCGAAATTTAGACACTAGCATACCAAAGGTGCACTCGACAATCTTTCGTCCACGGGATAGTCGATAGTTAAATATTCGGCGATCATTGTTTAAAGATCTACTATTGTACGGTCGTATTATATTAGTGGACAGGGGAAATGCTTCGTCAGCTGCAAAGTAATAAGGAAATGACCGTCCAAATTCTTCTTCACCTGGCAAGGGCCGTGGCGTAGGTATATTTAAAGTATTATTATTTAATGCTCGGCCTAATCCCGAATTTTTAAATACTCCTGAATCATTATTCCTCCCATAATCACCCACATCGATACTCGTAAATAATCTGTTTCCATCTGCACACGCCATAAGGTTAATAGAAAAATATTATTTATAATTAAAGTATGAAGATCCAGAGGTTATAGGCTTCTTCATTCTAATATGTTTTCCGTCAATGGCTCCAATGCAATGAGGTAAATGCCATCTTTCGAGAAATCCTTTTGAAATATCTATCCAATCATTTGTTGTGGGTATTTTCATGTACATTGGCTGTAAAACTGTCCATATAACATCACAAGTTTCATCGATAATTTTTCCAATAGTTGTTTCACCTCTTTTAAATACGTAAGACATTGCTCGAAATGAGGATCCAGTCGCCAAGTACCTGAAACAATTCGTGTAATTTGACTTTAATTAATAATACTGATTTTTGCAGGTGATGATTGTAAGTCCAAATGGAAATCCATACGTTCAGCCTACATACGATCTCTCAATACAAAATCTAAAAGTGGGTCCGCTGCTGGGTCGAAAAAGGAGTACTATTTAGCGCCATATTTGAAATTTCTAAACCCTTTTACAAAAAACCGACCACAAGAGGGTAATTTACCAGTACAAGAAGATGAACAACGTTCTGAACATGAATCCCAATCTCATGAATCTCAATCCCAGATTGAGGAAACTTCAAACAATGTTCCCGATTTCACATCTGCCGAGGAAGATTCACTGAGAAATGAAACGCCTGCAGCTGGTTCGTCTGTACCCAGTCCCCATTCTTCGAGCTCAATAAAGACTCCTCAACCATCAAAATCTCGGAAACACATGAATGAAGCAGACAGATGTACTATTGAATATTTTACACTAAAAAAACAAAGACTGGAAAATAATCAACGATCTGAGAAACAACCAAAAAATCCATGTGAAATGTTTCTTTTAAGTTTAGTTCCACACATGACATCCATGTCCCAGCAACAGCAATTAAGCTTTCAAAGAGGGGTACTGGACTTAATAGAAAACATTAAGTACAGGCAGCTACCACGTCGATCATTGGATACGAGTTCGTCAAATTCAAATTTATCAACATTTTATACAAATTTTTCTCAAGTTCTAAATGATGACCGTCCGTTGCAAAGGGCAACCGAGATTGCTCAATCAGAATACCAGCCTTCGCAAGCACCATGTACAATTCTTCAATCAGATGAGTCACCTGCACAACAATCAAACGAGACTCCTCAGTCTGAAAGTCAATTTTTACTTAATATCTTACATACCTTAAAGTGATGAGCAAACGCTCGTCAGCCGAAATACACTCTCTGAAGTGGGTATTTTGTTTTGTTAAACTTAATATAACTAAATTTAATAATAGCTTGTATGTGTTTTCAGACATTCGATAATATAACTGGAACTTTTCTTCATCGGATTGTAATTCTTGCGAAATTTTGAAATTCCCGTACATTGTGCAATCTTGATTAAACGGATGAACCCAATAACGTCTCTTTTTTCTCATTAATCGCCACATCAAGAAATCTTCGTCATCAGACGATGATGTCGACATTCTCAAAGCGGTGCCACGCTACAACTGTGCTTCCGATGTGCGCATATACAATACATTTGTATATGCATACAATTGTAGCGCAACGATTGTGGCGACGTAAATACCGTAAATAACAAATGTATGGCTGGTGTGCGGCCTGCTTTACCGAGCGTGATTTTGTGTTATTATTAATATCTCTCTACAGAGATTATCCTGCAATGTGGAAAATTAAAAGTAAGGAGTTTGCGGATAAAAACAAAAGGTCGCTTGCTTTATCAAGCATAGTCTAAGCACTTCGAGTATATAAACCTGCTTACACCGAAGATTTATTGAAGAAAAAAATTAATGCTTTAAGAACCAACTTCAACAAAGAAAAAAAAAGATTGGACAAGCACAACGGTCTGGCGCGTCTCCCGATGATGTACCAAAACCGTCACTCTACTACTGGGTGGCCCAGAGAGAAATGCACTTTTGATTTCGCGCGCATTTCTAAACCACATGAGAGAGGGGCGCTGGAGCGGTAGCAATGCGTAGCGCGGACTTTGTAATTTTAGTCGCCATGAATCGCCACAATGGAGAGCAGCGCGCGTTTTGTGTCCGTGCATTTTATGAGAATGCTCAGTCTTATGTGACTTTTCGGCGGCTTTATCGTGCTAAATTCGAATTGCGGCGCATCAGTGAGTGTCCAAGCACTAATTTAATTAAACAACGATCCAAAGATTTGAAAGAACAGGATCGACACAAAAAATGCGGCCTCGCGGTCGCCAAAGAGTTTCACGGTGAAACGATGAAAACATTCAGCGTGCTCGGGAGTCTGTACGCGCTAATCCACGAATGTCGGAGCGCAAATGTTCGTCGACGTTTCACACTTCTAATGTGAGCATAAAAAACACAAATATACACAAAAAATATCACAAACTCCATGGACTCAAAGATGCGGACACAACAGACATTTTGTATTCCCGACGCCAAAACGAAGCCAACGTGGCCAACGCTTAGAGCCCTTTCCTTTATTATAAAATTTCTCAATCTATGGATTCTGAGATAGTCAAAATATCCAGATAAAAACTCGCATATGACATAATAATTACCCTAGCCGAAATTGGGACTCTGAGGTTTCAAAAATTAGCACAGCACACGCTTATACCAACTCTCAGCTCTACACTATCAAATACATGCGCATACCCACACATTCAGACACTCACACATTCACGCATACGTCTTAATGTTTTTAAAATCTAATGATGTGTCTGTGTCCATCAGAATCAGAATCTAACGTTCATTTTGTGCACTGATTTTCTTGAAGATTACCGAAATACAAATTTCCTAAAAATGAATGTTGAAGCCTTGAACTCAGGTGTCAAGAAAAAAGTATGGTGTCTTGCCCATTCTTCTCCACACGAAACTACCTTTTGGAAGGGGCAACTAGAATCTTCTTTATATATATATTTTTTTGACGTTCAAAAGTGTATTTTAGTTGGTCTAATTGAAATAAATGATTTGACTTTGACTTTGAAGGAGGGAAAACAGATCAGTATACCGTAAAAAGTAAGTATAAAAGATCTTAGATTTTCTGTTTTGAGGTTAACAAAATCATAACAATTTTAACTTGAAACGCTTTTCGTTTTGGTTTCAGGACCTACAAGGATACAGATCCACTCTGCTGCAACTTTAGAAAGCTCTGTTCTCATCAGGAGAAGAGCAAATTTAAGTGCCATTCTATCAATATAGCCAATGTAATTGAGAACAGAAAACAACTTTACAAATTCAATGAAAAAGTTGACCAGGACAGATTTCTGACGAGATGTACAAGCCCTCATGGGCCTTTAAAAAGAGACAATCAACACCAAGACCAACGAGAAGAAATCTTCAAATTAGCTGCCAATATTTTCTTAAGAGGGGAAAGAAGATGGTGCAAGTATGCATGAGATTCTTTCTTAGTGCCTTCTCCAGGGCAAAAGAGAATTAAGAACTTAAATAAAACAATAGCAGCAGGAGAAATACTAAAAGAAAAAAGAGGTGGGGACAGAGTCTTTCAAAACTCAGAAGAAAATGAATAATCTGAGAAAGTTCCTAAAATTAATTGCAAGAAACTGAGAAGTTTTTATAACATTGAATCTCCTCGGGTATTGTGAGTGTCACACACAATGTTCCACGAAATTTCACAAAGGAATTTAATATAGGCTTCAAACAACCTGCATCTGATGCTTGCAATGTTTGTGGGATCATAAAATAAAATCTGAAAAAGATAATAAATCAAAACAACATTTATTACTGAAAAATGAGTGCACAAACTCAGAGCCAATGCATTCTATACCCACATGAATGCAGAGGTACCAAACAGTGATTGTAGGTAAGAAAACTGTGAATGCCTGGAGCCTGATTTAGGTGAACTAAGAGTTTAATCTTTCTTAAAACATTTATTTTTATTATTTACCAAGAGCCTTTTTTCCTTTAGCCGAATCAAAAGGGATTATTTTCAAAACTGTCTGACGTATGGTCTATGCTACATTGGGGACGGACATCATACCAATATTCATTAATATAGTAAAAAACATAGTGATCCTGTCGAGATTTCGTCAAAATTATAAATATTGACATAAAATCTAGATATTTGTGATCTATCAATATCTATAGAACAGTTACTAGACTTATATTGTGCGAGTAACTTCGCAATAAACAGTTTTATGTCCATGTTGAATTGTTTTGATAAATTGTAATTATTTCTAATTTGTATCTTGATCTTTCTATATGTATAAGAAAACTGTCTGACCAAGACTCCATTTATTTAGTGCCTGAACAACAGTGACTAATTCAGATTTAAAAAAATTATATTTAATTTTGAAAAAATACCTTATTATTGAAAATACTGTTAAATATTAGTTGTACTATATTCTTATTTTAATGAGGAAAAAATAAATACAGCTAAAGTTTTTGCTGTTTTCCAAAAAAAATTGCTTATGGTGACGTTAGGCCCTTAGGATACTTGTTTATCATTAGGTGTAATAAGAAAACAACTTTTTCTCAAAAAAACTGTTTTCAACATGTACCATGTACCACGGAAAAATAGTTATCTAGTTTCTCAGTTGGGGACTCGGTAGCGTAAGACTAACAATAGATAAATTTTGTCACAACCTATTTGTAATTAATAAAGTTTTTCACTATTATTATTAGTTCACCAGAGAGATGTGAAATTTATTATTATATTAGGATTATTAATTGTGAGCCCTAAAAAGATATAAAAATAAAATTGTATTTGATTTCTTTAAAGGATGGATTAAGAAGTCTGTCAGGCTTCTGTATCTACCTAAAACAAACACCTACAAACAAAAACCTATTCAATAAGAAAGCTATACATCTAAGCGATCTGTTTAAGATATCACAAACTCCATGGACTAACAGATGCAGGGACTTCTAAGAACGGACATTTTGTATTCCCGACGCCAAAACGAAGCCAACGTGGCCAATGCTTCTTTGCTTAGGGCCCTTTCACTTATTACAAAATTTCCCAATTTATGTATTTTGAGATAGTCAAAATATCCAGATACAAACTCGCATCATAAAAACTCAATCACATAATAATTACCCTAGCCGAAATTGGACTATCAGAGTTTCAAAAATTAGCCTGAAACAACAGATGCCTTTAATTACCATTCTGGAAAGACTTGACAAATACAATCCTCTAGAGACTCAATTGATCAAGAGAGATCAGAAGAGAAAGTCACAAAGATGTAGAGCAGAAACTCTAAGCATGGCTAAATGGCATAGAGAACTTGGGCTGTGTTTAGTCTTAAAATCCTTTGAATACATCTAGGAATGTTTTGTTCTCTTTGTATTAAGGCTATTCTGAAGCTTTAATAAGGATAAATGTCAGTTAATATAATGTGGCATTGAAAACCTTTCATTATATAGGGACTGAAAAACTATTAACCTATGAATACAATTTCTTTCCAACACAAACCTTTGTACAAAACAATATTATAATGAGACCAAAGCTAAAACCTTAATATTTCTTACTAAAAACTATTATTACAACATTTATCACTTTAACAAAAACAATACTTAGAACGTATTAACAATTCTTTGATTCGGTTTTTGGAATAGGTTAGAGTTATGTAACATGTTTCGACTATCGATCAATGGCGACAGCCGCTGGACGTTGGAGTTGCCAGTTGCCACTGTCATTATAATGTCACAGAGCTCGTAATTAAACAACGTCAAAGCTTAATCACTTGTTTATTCGATTAGCCAATATATTTCGACAAATCAACTACTATTTAGTAGTCCATAGTAATATTGATTCCTATAGTCATTACAATTAAAAGTAATTTATAATTTTGGAGCAAAAGCTTCTATTGTCATTTTTCTTTTATATCATAAAAGTCA
Organism: Pieris melete; assembly: GCA_963693345.1. NCBI lineage: Eukaryota > Metazoa > Arthropoda > Insecta > Lepidoptera > Pieridae > Pieris > Pieris melete. The sequence goes on along the minus strand of CAVNZK010000368.1, from coordinate 754,855 downwards.
AATTAGTTTTTAGTTTAATTGTTTGAAAACGTTAGTTGTTTGTGTTGCCAATATCGCAAATGAATTAGAAGTAGCCTGTCTAGTATTGCTAGCTATTGGTCTATTGGTCCCAGGTCCTTTTATCAACTAGATAATCCTTAACTTTATAGTAAGCCTTTTTACACAGCTTTTCTTTAAAATATTTCTTAAATTTATTAAAGAAGAGTATCCCTTTTCCCAAAAAAGAATTACTGACTTTAGATAATCTAGTACGGGGAAAAAGCTGTCAGCTGTAAGTTATCAAGCGACTTGCCCCCGGTTAACGTAGAGAATCGTACAGAATATAAATAAACGAGTTCCACACAACTTCGCCTCTCTTATCCAGACCCCCACACCTCGTAACAATACTCTTCATCCTAATTTTCATTACAAAATCTTGAAGTCACAGCCACGTGACGTGTGTACACTGTACAGCTATCTGTAAGATATAAGTAAACATAAGAAAATCGTGAATAAGGAAAATTGTGCTTTCAAATGTACATATCAATAATACAATTTAATTGATGTCATAAATGAATATGGCTTGTTTAATCTATGGTTTGAGATTTTTCCGCTCTGTTGACATACTATGAAAGTATCTATTTTATCACGGATTCTATGCTATGTTCTTGTTGTTCGATAAGATTATAATTTATGAATATTGTAAAAATAAAAAGAAAGAGAAGAGAAGCGGATTGCTGATAAAGGATTCGCAATAGAGAATATAATAAAATCCCACAAGTACCTAATAAGAAAATATTTGATAGAAGTGATATTTGATAGAAGGGGAAATATTTATAAGCTAGCCGCCGGATTTTTGGGGTTTTGGGGAGGGGGGAGAGGGGGGGGTCTACTGCTACCTCCCTGTACCATCCCCAACATGCGGAACCCCATGGTTATGGAGATATTCATGGTTAAAGTTTTGAGGTTAGAATAGCGCTATTTAGTTATTTACAATGGTCTGTGGGAGGGGGTCTAGCTCTGTGACAGGCGCTGCAGGAGACAACTCCCTCCGCCCCAGTAAAAAAAAATACTAATACACAATTAACAACAGGTATTTTATTCAAGCCTGCGCAACCTTGGCGTTTAGAATATTCATATACTAACCTAACCTAACCGATCTAAATAATAATTGGTTTTTTGGACAGCTCCGGCGCTACGGGAAATGAATAAATTGCCTGTGCTTTGTTACAGCGGGTGGGGGCTGCTCTTCCTCCGCGCCTCCGATTTTTTATATACACTCTAGGGGTAGGGCAGAAAAGACCACGTGGATAGTGGGGTGCTCTGATTCGGTTTTGGGTATGATCGACTACAAGTTATGATCTTGGACAATCTCACTAACTAGAGTATTCCAGAAATAAGAATGAAATTTGGTGATATTATGAAGATACATAAATAAAACCAGAGTTTAAGGTTCCAGAAACAAGTAAAAGTCGTTAAAAAATATCAAAACTCAGCATTACAAAACTCGCGTACGCAGGATAGCAACGGAATGGCGCATCAAACGCATAACAAGACGCTCGCTATATGACGTTTCGTGAAATGTGACGTTTCGTTCCGTTTCAAATAAATATTACTAAAAATTCGTAATTATAAATAAACTATAAACAACATAACATTATATAACATTAAAAATATTGTATTTTGATAAAATACGAATTGGTTTTACAACAATATTTCGCTACAATAAATATGTTATACAAAAAATCACGTTCCTTTATACGCACTTTAAAATGCATTTTTAAAAAAAACTAAGCGTCTCCGCGGGGTAAGGGGTGTCGTTTAAAAGGGTAAACCAACCCCAACATAATCCAATATTAATCATCCCGAAATTCTTGCGGCTAGCTTGTAAGTCCGACCCTAGTAGTTTTATTCTAAGAGTACATTGTCTTCACATATAATTATTTAACTAATGTAAACAAAATATTGTAAACTTATTTTAAAAGAGTAAGCGTGGAGGTTCTTGCCCATTCTTCTCCACGCGAAACTAAATACAAAGAAGATTCTAGTTGCCCCTTTCAAAAACTAGAATCTTCTTTGTATTTTGTTTGACGTTCAAAAGTGCCATTTTAGGTGGTCTAATTGAAACAAATGATTTGACTTTGTGTATATGTAGAAAATGGAAATAGACTAAATAGAAATAAATGAGACAAATTTAAAATAGGCCCTTATGACGTTACAAGGACTTACCATGACTGTAATAACGGACCTCCTTTCTCCATTGTAGTACATACAAACTTATTGAATTTAATCGTGTTATTTATTCAAAATATATGCAACAATAATTGAAGTATTTCTTTCCAACACCCAACACACAAGCATACAGTATTTGCAATATCCTTTAAAATTTAGTCCCTGGGGCAGTCTACCTTGTGTGTACCTCACTTTTCTGATAAGGAGGGAGCTTGTCTACACTAATATTATAAAGAGGAAAACTTTGTTTGTTTGTTTGATTGTAATGAATAGGCTCATAAACTACTGGACCGATTTTAAAAATTCTTTCACCATTCGAAAGCTACATTATCCACGAGTAATATAGGCTATATTTAATTTTGAACAAAAATAGGGTTCCGTAAGATATTAGGGTTTTTCGGACACAAGGTGTAAAAAATCAACCAAAAAAGTTACTTATTTTGCGTACCCTGCCTAAACTATTATAGATAGAACCATAAAATGTTCTAAGTAATTGTAGATCTTATAAATATCTACAAAAAAGTCCGCGACACACTATACCTATCTATGTCGAGTGAGGCACAATAACCATAAATGATATAATGACATGGCAAAACGGCGTTTGCCGGATCAGCTAGTAGTTTATCATTTATCAGAATGCCAAATCATAAAATGACTGCTTAATGACTGATTTGAGCGCGACCGCCGCTGTGAAAACCGATGTGAGAGTTCGAAAAGTGAGTTACAGAATCACAAGGCTGTATTGTGATACTTATTCGTTTTAGGCCGGGAGATAGTGACACAAAATAGTGGGTCATTTGTACCAGTATGGCGGTTCTTCAAGGGTCTTATTACGCGTAAGGAAGGAAATGCTGCCAGCATTAAAGGTACACTGCCACAGGGAACATACCTTTTGAATTGGTTTTAATATTTTTTTTATTACTTTTAATTTATTATTTTTACATTTATATTTTTAAAATCTAAACAGTTAAAGTTTGTGTAGCAAAAGTACAAATATTAATTACGAGATTTAGCGCTGTCATTTGTCAAAGATGTCTTAGATTTTGACATACTGTTCGTCACTGTCAACTTATAAGATAAAAAAGGGAGTCATTAATTTTAATTACCCTGATTTCGTAATGTTTACACGAATGGATATAATCTAATAAATTGTAATTAAATGTCATAGGTTAATGCTATCACTGTTGCTTAGCAGTACCTACTTTAAGGAAAACTATCACTTTCCTTATATTATCATGTACTTCAATGGAAAACAAGTCACCGATATCATGACTCTCGAAGTGTCTTGGTTATCCAAGACACTACGATAAACACACTTCATAAGAACAATAATCTACTTTATATTAAAGGCCGGCAACGCACTGGCGAGCCCTCTAGTATTGAAAGTGTCCATGGGCGACGAAATCACATCAGGGGAACCTCCTGCACGTTTGCCCCTGTTCTATAAAATAAACTCGGATTTAACTAATACTCTACAGTAATATAGTTCTATCAGAATAAGATTCGGTCTCAAATCCAACCCTATTGATTATTTCCTAGGTTTTTAATAATGAAAAAGAGAGCAGTGTTGGCCTAATGGCTTCATCGTGCGACACTCATACCTGAGGCCGTAGGTTCGATCTCCGGATGTGCACCAATGGAATTTCTTTTTATGTGCGCATTTAACATTTGCTCGAACGGTGAAGGAAAACATCGTGAGGAAACATGTCTTAGACCCAAAAAGTCGACGGCGTGTGTCAGGTACTGGAGGCTGATCACCTACTTGCCTATTAGATTTAAAAATTATCATGAAACAGATTCAGAAATCTGAGGCCAAGACCTAAAGAGGTTGTAGCGCCACTGATTTATTTTTATTTTTGATAATGAAACAGTAGCGTACACTTATAAAGAGGTAAGATTTAATTGTTTTCTTTGTATTGAATAGGCTTCATAACTACTGCTGATTTGAACCATTCTTTCACTATTAGAATCCTTCGTTATCTCTGATGACCATAGGCTATAGAACATTTCCAAAAAAGTTTGGGTTCTTTATTAAATTACGACACTGTGTAACCTAAGGTATGAAAAAGACCAAAAACTCATGACGTTGTGGAAACTATTGGCAATAGAGCAAAATTATGAATGTTTAATAGAAGACATCTACAATAAGCTCCGCGATACCATATTTCTGACATTTTTGAAGTTACTAGTAGTAGGTTAGTTGGTTCTTTAGGCGCGTTATGATAAATTGATGAGAGTGAAATTTTACGATTCGCGCGCACCGTGACACAAAATTTACAGAAGAAAGTTGCCCACGGAAGATGCTACGGCATTGGACATAATTTAAAAACAACATTCGAATAATAATAGTATTATTTATGTTACACTTAATGTAAGAGAATAATAATAAATATTTATTTATTTAATTTTTCAAATGTAAACTGAACTTTATTGACTATAATGACTCCTTTTCCAGTCTTTGATTATTTAATTGTAATTAATTATTTGCATGCAATCAAAAACTATTTTTAATAATGCCAAAGAAGTATAACTTCTTACGCGCGTACATAATTACAGGCACCCTTTTTTTTTGAAGTTATACATCTTTTGGCGCGTTAGGGAAAAAATTGTGGGAGTAAATTTTTACGATGCGCGCGCACACCGTCACAAAAAGCCGACACCTTGAAGTTAGCTAGTCAACATTTTAGTTTTGTTATAAGTGTCGTTTTTTCCACAAACGTAGAATAAAATTTGTGAAAATATTTTTATATTGTTACGCCAAAGAAGTTAAACTTAACGCGTGTATATATAATATAAGTACACACACGTTTTTTGCATTTAAAAATCTATTTACCGAGAAAGTTTTAGGCTAGAGAACATCGTGCTAAGATCGAATCAATGCGGGTGGTAACGCATAGCACATATAGTAGCAAGGGCCTGAGATTGCATATTTTGTTTTTGGGGCTTGATACAAATTACTTTACGATAGACGCGACCCATTATAGCCAACGAAATTTGTATTAAACTCTAGATCACCATTAGTCATGTGACCATTTCCATACAAATTCGTACGGCGTTATTCAGTTCAGCCTTACGAAGGGATTTTGTCTCAAGCCCCTGATCTGTAATTTTGGGGAATGCCTTAAGAGGCTTAACTTCATACAAATAAGAGATACATATATTACCACACAGCTGGTAGTTGAACGTTCTTGCTTTATCCTTACGGAAAACTGACTACAAAGGAAAATAAAAATACAAAATTGAATTTTCCTAATCATTAGAAATGTGAATAAGCAATAACTAGATTAATCTAAGGGTAGGTATACACTATTTTCCTATAAGTAAGGGAAACATATCGAATAAAATACATTTGTATGAACCTAGCGTTGAAAATTAAAAAAAAAATTTTCACAAAATACAAGTAAAATATAAATATAATCCTTTAAGAAAATTAAAAATATACAAACAAAAGTAAAAAAAAACAAATTTACATATGCATTGCTGATAATAATCAGCCAGTAAATAAAAGACAGCCAGACTCGTAATAGTATTGCCATAACCGGCAACTATGGAAGTAAATGTTGCCAACCTCACTATAATGAATTTGAAAAAATGTGTGCGTCTCGGCAACCCCGATAGAAGTAATAGCTTAGGTTAATACTTTAATTTTATATACTAATATGATAAAATAAACAAAGTTGAGTTTAATTTATAAAAAAAACTATATATAAGTGTTCTTTAATTACACTTTATTTGTGTATAGATGTTTTCATCTGCTTCATGCATCATATTTTTTATCATCACTTTCGTTTTGTAACCACTTTAAAAAACGGTAATAGTTTGAGGTTATATTATGTTCACTGTCAACAGTAAATGTCTAACGCAAACTTAACAGCTAGCTGGTTAGGGTATGTGTAAGAGAGGAAGAGCCTGCCTACCGCTGCCGTATGCGTGAGAGAAAGGGAAGACAGACTGGCGCCGTAACGCGTTACGTAACGAAGCGGTTTACCCTCCCATAAGAAGTTAAATCAAAGTAAAGTACCTAAACTTAATTCTATTAAAATTTTTAAATTCCCTTTTAATTGTTTTAATTATTTTTTTGTCGATTAAGAATTGTAAATACAAATTATATGTATGAAGCATGATTAAACTAACTGAATTATTAATATTATACAGATTATACTATGAAAAAAAATTACAATAATTTTTATCTTGAATCAAGGATCTCCAGGTATCTCTGTCATGCATCTGCAAACTGCATCTCTGTATCGTTTCTTATGGTCCATCGCTCGTCTCAAAGTCTGGCTACATGTCCTAAGTCGCTATATCTCAAAGGAATTTGAAGATCAGCGCTACAGAAATGACTCTCTCTCTCTACTCTATGAAACAAAGAAGCTTTTTGAGTAGCGTGACTCGGGTTGCTGCGGTAACAAATAAATTGAAAATAGCATAAATTATTATTGTTAACGACTTAACAAATATTTTAAAACGAAATATGTATATGGAGATTTTAATAACCTTAATGCGATACAGGAAAATATATTAACTAAATATGTATACAAAGCCTTATTTTATATACATATGTGTCACCTGTCGCGGTAATTCACAAGATGATGCATCGAGAAATATAAATACAGCTAATGTTTGCAATTGTTCATTACATTTCGCGCCAATACGGAGACGGTAAGTCACAGATTATAATTATTTTCGATTTTTAACAAAATTGCCCATAGAGTATATTTGAATTAGTTATTCAATTCATTAAAGATATTTATTTTCTTATTTATTAAATTAAGATTACTCCTAATTTGATCGTTGTATTTTAAAAATTTCGATAAATAGTAATGATATACTTATAATAATATACATAAATTCGGTAACATCCGGTAAAAAAAATTGTTTCCGTTAAATGTGTAAAAGTTATGTCAATAAAAGACTATAATTTAATATTGTTTATCATTAACCAATGTAGTTATTTTAAATATATTGCTTTATTGTCTTTGTTTACGTGAGTACTTGGTTATATACAGCTATTTTAATAAAAATAAACGCAAATTATGATCTAAATATCGCTGATTACTACTGCTTTAAAGTATTCAAGAGTTATGAAAAAACATGTAAAATAAATTTAAATTACCTCCTATTTTATTCGATTGCTTCGTTACATGTACATTTTGTCCGTATATTAAAGATCTTTTCTCATTCGCCTTTAAAAAAATCATTTATATAATCTCATTCGGTAATACATATTCTAATTATGAAATGAAATACATACTCTTATTTGCATATTTTATTTTCTTACTTCTTTAAGAAAATTAAAAAATGAAATTAAAGCATTATTCTCCTAACAAAACAATTTTTTAATTCTTTAAGTACAATGTGTCCCAACCAAGGAGGTTTCAATTCAATTTATGTACACATTACATGTGGTGAGCGCGCTGCGCGCGTAACGCGCTGGTTCCGGGCCAACATACCAATAACAGACTTTTTGGCGCTATTTCGTACATATGAGTATTTGAGTAATATTTCGTTTGATAAAACTTTAGTAGCAAAAATGTCAAGCAACACCGACGATACTGATGAAAAGCTAGCTACACTGACTAAAATTTAAAAAAAGCGTACGACAAATGTAACCAAGACTTTATGACTCGGAAAATGAACTAAAAGGCTAACTCATTTTTTGAAAAGTTTTTTGGCCTACTTTCAAGATTTATCGGATAACTTTAAGTGTTCATCCTTATGGTCTAAATATTCTATGATTAAAAGTACACAAGGATATAAAGGGAAGAAAGCCAAGACATTTTTAGATGAACACTTAAATTAATTTTTAAATGAAGAGATTAAATAAAGTAGTGTATGCAACTGCATATAATTAGGTATTAAAACACTCGTGTAATCTTATTAAAACTACACTTATGTTTTAATACCCTCTATTATATGACAGTTGCATAAACTACTATTTTTAAATCTTTTATGGAAATAAAAAAAAATCATTTTATATTTTTGCTTTTCCGAAATAAACAACTTTAAATAATTTCAGACACAACGATGATAAGTTTAAAAGCAGTGTTGGGAATCTGCTTCGTCGGCAGCATTTTTGGTAAGTTAACATTCTTTTAAAGTGACGTATATATAAATAGACGCATTTATTATAACGCAATTGTACGAGCCAAGGCTGTACATTTTACTCGCTCAGGCTTCCTTAGTTTTATAAGCTTAATTATTCCCTATGTAAGTACGTGCCAGGGCTCGTACATTCCGATCATCTACAACCGTGATGATTTCCTATGTAAGTACGTGCCAGGGCTCGTACATTCCAATCACCTACAAGCGTGATGTTTGTCTTATGTAAGTACGTGTCCTGGCTGACAGTTTGATCACTTATAAGCATGACGATTTCCTAAATCGTTGGAGTTTCACCCCGGGAGCATAGCCAGACGTAGGCACTCTCTCTGTTTGTTAGATTGCACTTATTATATAGCAATTAACATAATAGTTATTATTTCGCTCATATTCTATTGTATAACGCGAGTGATGAATATAGAGTAAGTTCAATTTATTCTATTATTTCGAACCCCTGATGATCCAGGAACCGTACAGCAATAAAGTAAAAGATTTAGATTTGGGTGTGTGCTACTTAAGTTAAGACAAGATCCGATACGTGTATGTATATTTATAACATCTTTCAATGAGTGTAAATTGCGAAATTGTTTGTTCACATATTAGTCGATAATAAAATCACTCACATTTGATTTAATCATATTCCCACTTTGGTAGGAGTCATCAGAATTGTTATACCTACATATATTTGATACAACTTTTAAAACAGACCAAAGAGATCGGACTTCTTACTACAGCTATGAAACAAATGACTATTTTCTGATTCCAAAAATTAATCAAATATTAGGTCCTTACATATGAAATTGGCGTATTTCGTACTGGCCACTTTAATCACGATGTTCTCCTCTTTGGTAAGGAATTCCAAATTCAAATTTGTACAGCTATTTACTCATGTATTTGTGCTTCGATGACCATTCATTTGTTTTTTTCTTCTGTTTTCTTCTGTTTGCGTCACTCATTTTACAAAATGGAAAACTTAAAGTATCGCATATCTAATATTTCCCAAGAACAGTACACTTATTATTAATGTTTTCCGTTCAAACCTTTCCACAATTTCGAGATCCAGCCATTCTCGATTTAGCGGGAAAACCGATTACTGCTTCATTTTTTAATTATTTTTACATAGGTTCCAGTTCAGCGGAAGATCAAGCGTATCCCATCTTAAAGGCAGCACCGGAGGAAGTATTGTTCCGTGTGTCTGAACCATTTTTATTGGAGTGTGTTACGGAGTACCCAGATGGACAAACCACGTAAGTGACTTTGATCTAATTTAAAACAGAACTTAATAGGCGATTTGACAGATAAATAAAGTGTCATTAGTTATCTGTATAAAATATTTAATAAGCGTAAATTGACGCGTAAATAATATTGTATTACTAGCTGACCTGGCAAACGTTGTTTTGCCATGTATATCATTTATAATAAAAAATAGGGGTTGATCGTAGAAAATTAGGAGTTGTATGTATTTTTTAATGCTTTATCATAAAAAAATAAAAAAAAATTAAATCTAAAAATTAAAAAAAAATATTTAGGGGTGGACTACCCTTAACATTTAGGGGAATTAAAAATAGATGTTGTCCGATTCTCAGACATACCCAATACGCACACAAAATTTCATGAGAATCGGTCAAGCCGTTTCGGAGGAGTTTTAAATACTTATTATTTATTATTTTCATACATATTTAATGATACAAAACGGTCACAGATTAGTCGAATTGACTTAAAATGTAAATAATATCTTCGCCTAATAAAGAGGTAAAGTAAGTAAGATTTGTGACGTTATAAGTGACGTGAGAACTGGCAGTAAAATGTAAAATTAGAAGCATTTAATGTAAATTTCTCTTTTGACGTTCATAAGTGTATATTGTGTTACATACATGAATAAATGATTTTTGACTTGACTTTTGACTTGTCTATATCTATACTAATATTATAAAGAGGAAAGGTTTGATTTTTTGTTTGTTTGAAATAAATAGGCTCCGAAACTACTGGACCGATTTCAAAAATTCTATTCCCGAGTGACATAGGCTATGTTTCATTTTCAAAAAAATTAGGGATGCTTACTAAAACTTGATTAATCTAACCCAAGAGGTAAAAAAATAAACAAAAACTTCCTTCAATCGTGTGCGCTGCGAAAACTATTAATAATAGAACAAAATGATGTATCACAATTTTTCAGGACACATCACTATCTATAAAAAATGTCGCGACAGCATGGCTCTATCTTTTATAGTTACTTCACAATAAGCGTCCTTTTATTAATTTTAAATTTTTTTTCCTTTTATTTTTTTATATTAAAATACCACCGCTAGAAAAGGCTCTTTATTCGTATTAAGCAAAATAATTACCAACGTTTCACATAAGCTACAATTTAATGGCATAACCATCGAAAAAGCATGGTGGATTGGTGTTCTCCTCTCTTGAATAGTTTACTACTATGTAATATAACAAAAATCTTAGCCACAGCAACGCTTGGCCGAGTCTACTAGTGACTTATAAAGCTTATTTGTCTCAGATTTAAATGGCACAAAAATGGCCAGCCATTGAAAGATGTCAACACTGTCCAGCGTCCCAACGAAGGCAGCTTAGTCTTCCTCAAGCCCACACCAGAGACCGCCGGTCGCTACCAATGCTTTGCTTCAACAGCTTACGGGACCGCCAGTACAAGAGTTATAAATGTGAATCAAGCATACATTAAGAATGAAACTCCCGTTATCCAATATGTCAAAGCTGTTGAGGGCAAGCCGTTTAAATTGAATTGCGACGCGTCGAACTCCTACCCGAAGCCCGAGATATCTTGGAGACTTACATCAATCTTCGACCCGTTGATTTCGACTGAAGTTTCCGACGTGAGGATGACGTTCGCACCCGAAGGTATGTATATAAAGGCCAAGATTCAGAGTGGGGACTAACCCCCTTATAAAGGCCGTAAAGTGCTGTCTCTTTCTGTCCAATTGTGATATTGCTGTGATGAATAGACATGAAAATTTTAGTAAAAAGAGAAGCGCGTTAGGGAAAATGATGAGAGAAAAAAAAATTACAATTCGCACGCACACCGTCACAAAAATACCCCGATACCCTGATTTTGACATGACATCATTCGCGCTTTTTAATCCCACTAGATTCTGGCTAATGAAAGAAGATAACGAAAAAGCGAAAAAAAGTTTTACAATGATAGTAACAACTGTATTTCTTTTAAATTAAATACTATAGGTATTTAGTCTTTTACTATTGATACTTAAAATGACTAGCATTGCATGGCAAACTAAAACTATATTTATTATAAAACACAACTTTATTCGGAATAATCAAATCCTGCGAAAGAAACGAAATATTCCATCAAATAAAACAAAGTTTAGGCTATTATACCTGTTAAATATTCGGGAAAAATATATAATAGAAATAAAAAGGAGTAATTGCAAGTATCAAGACAGTAAATCATACTAACCTAAGAAATTCAATGACATTCTGTGTTGCCATCCGAAAGTTTTCAAATAATTCAATTATCTTCTTTCATTAGCCAGACTAAATAAATACATTTCTTTAAATTTTAGGCACATTATATATAACGAGTGTCGAAAAGGAAGATGCAAACAAGAACTTCAAGTATGTATGTCTAGCGCGAACGCCGGCCTCTCCGAATGAAGATGTTCCTATCGCGGAATATGTTATACAGGAAGTAACACCCAACAAGGGCGAGAGTGAAATTGTTGAACTTTACACTAACAAGGATATGACCGTGAAAGTCGGGGACCGTGTATTTATTCACTGCATCTTTGGCGGCAAGTGAGTACTTGAATCACACATTTATTTACGTAATCGTTCAGCTAATATAAATTTTATAGAACAAACAATTATACATAAATGGGTTCAAACATTTACGAAAGGTAAAACTCAATAAGTTGTATTTAAATACGTAATACCTAATTCGGCTGTGCAATGTGATGGTGTGAAAGTGTGGGTATGTACGTGAGTGTGTGTGTGTGGGGTGGGCTCATGATGCAGGATTTAATGCTATTCTTAACACAAGGAGTAAGAACTTCTCACCCATTCTTTTCCATATTAAAAGACCTTTTGGAAGGGGCAAGTTGTGTTTTTTATATTTTGAACTTGTAAACTGGTTGAAAAACTTGAGACAATGGTTTGGTCAAAGCATCCAAAATTAAAATAGCCATGATGATCGCCAACCTTCGCAAGGAGATGGCACTATAAGAAGAAGAAGAAATGTGTGTCATTTGAATAAATGATTTAACTTTGACTAAGCACGATAACGAATCTGGTAGACAGGATCACGGAAGGGTAGTTTTTCCAGATGTAGATGTCATGCAGCTGAAACGTCACATCAAAATGTGTCAAATTTCTGTGTAAAAATTCTTGTCTATTACGCGCCGTACTTTTTAGCAGCTTTCATTATTATTACGTATATTAGTTGGAAACTTAAAATTGTAAGGAAATAAGTACCAACCCATTAATATTAAATTAATGGTTTAGTATTTATAAACATATTATTATCGCTGCTTCTTATCTAAATTATTCAAAGCGGAAAATTATGTGTAGGTAAATACATTTCACTGTGTGTAATGGCTCTATAAATATAGCTATGAATTAGACACAGGAGTCCTTCCCTAGAAGCGCCAGGTATGTACTGGCTTTTCTTTTCAGTATTATAACTTTTGTCATCAACATTATATTTTTGCCAGCTACCCTTTCATTCTCGGCTCAACAGTCTTTCGGTCTGAATTTGTTTGACTGTCCTTTTGGGCCATTCGGTTAGTATAGCCGTGATTCGAGCACGACGTCAGGGATTAGAATCGCATATCGAAGGTGGTGGGATTATTTCAAAGCTGTCGGGCAATCACGTGTGCGATGTGTGCGAGAAATGATTAAGAGCAATATTAATCTGATTTATAGTTATAAAACAATATCGTTAATAAACACATATATGTGGGGTCTCTCTGTATCTTCTACCGCATTAACCATGGAGAGTGTTCAGAGGAGTTGTTCAGACTAATACCTGCAGCTGAGTTTCATCATCGCACGTCAAGGCAGAATACAAAATACCATCCGTATCACCTCGACGTCCGTCGTTCCATAACTGAGCGTTTCGGCAGTTTTTTCCGCGTACCACCACTATGCCTCTGCTCACTGAAGTATTTCCGAACCAATTCGACTTAGGGTCCTTCAAAAGCGTACCGATTCTTGAAAGGCCGGCAACGCATGGGCGAGCCTTCTTGCAGTGTGTCCATGGGCGGCGGTATCACTTAACGTGAGCCTCCTGCCCGTTTGCCTCCTATTACATAACAATCTTGCGAGCTGTCGGATTATCGCACATTGAGCTGTTATAATTTGGAATAACTACGGGAGCCGTGACAGCTGTCAAGTGAAATCTTAACAGCGAACTCATATATTTTATATTTTTCAGCCCTCTACCAATGCAGGACTATTACAAAGACGGCAAAGATATTAATGGACTGCCTAAATCTCGCGTGACCCCATACAACCGAAGCAAGGGGAAACGCCTCCTCATTCGCGACACATGGTTAACAGATGCCGGAACTTATCTTTGCGTATCACACAACAATGTTAGCGCATCGAAAGAACACAGTATGAAACTGAATGTCGTGGGTAAGTCAAAAAACATATCATATTTCAATTATGACGTCATAACTCATAAATCCCCCCCCTACCCTGAAACATCCTAACAAAGTTTTTTTGACTAAGGATATACTATACAACCTCTCGACCTTAGCCACTCGGGTCTCGAGTTAGACTGATGGGTCTCTGGGTTGGAGAAAGAGCTTTCTTCTTTTATAACCTTGAAATCCTTTCGTGTCATTGAATACCCCGGTATTATAATCGCGATAAACTTACAAACTACTAAAGGGTTTTAATATAAGTGATATTTTCAAGGAAGGTTTAAATGTATTATGTCAATATACTGAAGTATTGTTAGCGATATCGCAAAATCTTGCCAGGAAATCCCCGGCTTGCTGCGGGCGAATGTTATCAATTCTACACGTGCAACACTTTCTAAATATATTTTTGTAAAGATTAAAACGAAACTTACTTATCCATAATTTCACATAAATATATTTAAAAAGTATTTATGCGTTTAGATGTAATTATTATCTTTGGTATTTAATAACTCTGCTTGGCCGAGATCTATCCAACCGACATTCCCTAGTTTTTGGTTTTAGAATCAGCCATGCGATTCTGTAACTCACTTTTCGAACTCACACAGCGGTTTTCGCATCGGCGGTCGCTCTCAAATCAGTCGTGAAGCAGACATTTTATGATTTGGCATTCTGATAAACAATAAACTACAAGCTCCCACCTTTTCAGAATGCCAAATCATAAAATGTCTGCTTTTAAATGCAAGTAGATTCTAATAATGTTTGTTTCCAGCTGCCCCTCACCCTGAACTCATTCCATCTGGGGAAGTAAAAGCCACTGGGGAAAAAGTTACCATCCCATGCAACGCAACGGGTGTTCCAGCTCCGAAAATATCTTGGACTTTCAACTCTAAGCCCATCTCTTCATCTGAGCATATAAAGATTGTAACTTCAACAGCCGGGAATAGTACCACTTCTGAACTGTCAATTGTCGGGCTGAAGCAGAGTGACACAGGCTACTACGGATGTAAAGTTGAAAATGAGCATGGAGGTCTTTATGGAGAGGTCCTATATGTGTTTGGTGGTCAGACACCAAAAAAATAATTACGTCATTCAATATAATATATTATAGTTTATAATTCTGTGTTAATAAATAATCACGTAATCTTAAAGTGTAAGAAATAAATATATCGAACTGAAATTGTTTTTTTTACTTATACAAACCTGAAAGATTAGACAATAATGTAAATAGCGATTACTGGTAAAACGAGTTCCTCCAATCTTTTTATCGACACATCTTAATATATATAAATTACGTGTCACGTTGTTTGTCCGCTATGGACTCCGACCGAACGGATTTCAATCAAATTTGCACCCGCGTTGCTTCGAGATATATGAGCAGGCATTTCGTTGTACATTCGAAGGCGCGCTTTTACAAGGACGCACAGTGGCGGATTTATAGATTTGCCGCCCGTAGGCCATTCAATTTTTGCCGCCTCTAAATTTTGATATCTTAGTCCACAATCATATCAATTTTCTATCAATAAAATTCCAATTTTATAATTTGTGCTCCATCATCCTCGTTACATCAACTTTTCCCATATAGTTATTATTATTGAGAACTATGGTACCGTGTTAGATCCTTGATTATTTTTACAGCAAAGAATAATCAAAAAACATTATTTTAAGGAAAAAATATCACAATCGTATACCACTTTTAAAGTAAGGTAAGGTATGTCTTAAAACTATACAATACTTACAAAAGCTTACGTAAAAAACATACATTTGGCGAACTTTGATTAACATTTATTATTACACTCACTAGATATTGAACTAGTTTTTTATTTAATAAAAATTAGTCAATTTTAGTCAGTATTTTTATTAGACCATCGATATTATATCGATTAAATTGGGTAAGCAGATCTCATAATTATTAGGTATACGGAGAAAAAATTATAGCTGTTATCAGTGAAGAATATATGTAAAAATTACTAAATTTCGATTACAATATCGAATCGCGATATTCAAAAAAAGTTCATAATCATTAATGTATAATTAGTAAAGCGTTTAGGAATTGTTCATGCAGAGATGTTGAAATATTTATTAATTAGCACTGTATATGAGAATATTTCGATTTTTGTTAAATATTTTCATTTCTCTCCAATTTTCGAAATTCGTATTATGTGTGTATAATATTTTTTTTTAAGTTGTAAACCGAAATAAAAAATTTATGAACTAAATTTGCCGCCCTAGGCTCCAGCCAACTCAGCCTGCTGGTAAATCCGCCACTGAGGACGCACGTTCATGAAAATGGAGAACGATGATTTTGATACGGATTTCTTTCACGGCGAGCACATAATGTGCACTCGCTCTGAACGGATAAAGATTAAATGTTTGAATTAATATTACTAAGAAAAATAAAGGTCACAGCACCTAACGTATGCACGTAAACAAAGCGTATCAGCAGCTCCAACCTCCAGTACGTCAACTACGCTACGGCTAAGCAACACCGCACTTACGGCTCGCCGACCTCTGCTGCCTCCTGTTGCGGGACGGGAGAGGGGTAGGGGTGGACAAAAAGACGTGAGTTAGCGTCAGAATGTCACTAGTCGTGCAGAATGTTAAAATATATTTTAAGGCCGGCAACGCACCCACTAAAAATGGGTGTCTATGGGCTACATAGACTGCCCTTTTAGGTCCCGCAAGCTCGTTTGCCCCCCTATTATATAAAAAAAAAAAATGTATGTAGTTTAGAAATTGCTTCGATTAATTAATAGTTCATATTTTGCTTCTTCCTAGGTTCAAACCTCGATGCTGTACCTATAATGGAATTAAGTTATCAATGTTATTAAAATTCTCCCAAGCGCCTGGTAAAAATATACAGGCAAAATTTTTTTCTTAAAAATAAGTTTATTTATATAAATAAAGGTAGGAGAAGCAATTTTTGAACCACATTTTAACGTTCTACACGTCTAGTGACGATCCCTTTCTGAGTTGATATGTGTGCTGTGAGTTGTGACCCAAATTTGAATATTTCCAAGAATATTTTTTTTTTGAAGATTCTTTAGGCGCGTTATGAAAAATTTTGTGAGAGTGAAATTTTACGATGCCCGCGCACCGTGACACAAAATTAACAGAATGAAGTTGCCCACGGAAGATGCTACGCCATTGGACATTATTGAAAAACAACATTAGAATAATAATAGAATTTAAAAGAATAATAATATTTATTTATTCAATTATTCAAATGTAAACTGAACTTTATTGACTATAATGACTCCTTTTCCAGTCTGGTTATTTAGTTGTAATTAATTATTTGCTTGCTATCGGCCAAAATTAATAATGTATCATCAATCTATGATTATAACCAATCTTGGACTGATTCATATCTATCGATCTCCAATCTGCATGCCAATAAACATTTCTGCTATCCGATTGTTTATTTGACAAAAGATTGACAGCAATCTTTTGCGTGATCCTTGCCTCTCGACCGCGTTTCGTTCAATGCAATATGTTGTGTTCAAGCATACCAAAAGTTTGCTGTTTTTGGAACGAAATAAAATAAGTAAGACTTAGGGTCTGTTTCACAATGTATGGATAAAGTAGCAAATAGCTATGCAACGTTTTGTTTGTTTTTTTGTTACGAACAAATAAAGTTACAAAATTCTATAGAAAAACATAGAACCTTAACCTTTTTGTTGGTCATTTAATATTACTTGTAATGAAACGGGCTGTCATTGTCATATGGTATTTTTGTTTGTTAGGTTATTGAGTATTTTAGTACATATTATTACAAATATAAATTTTCTCTGAGTAGTTTGTGTATGTTGTTTTGTGATTCGAGGTTGGTTCTTTAACTTAAAAAAATGTCTACGCAAAAACGTGAAAGAAGCGTCAATTTCAGCCGGGAAGAAGTTGACCTTCTAACTTCGCTTGTTGCTGACCATAAAAATATATTAGAAAATAAAAAGAGTGACTCAGTCACCTGGCAGGAGAAAGAGCGGTGCTGGAAGACGCTGGAGGCGCTGTTTAGAAGCACAAGTGGGGTAAACTTTTGCAGTGCTAAAGCTTAAAGAGGGCTACAAGAAAAAAGTCTGCCTTGATACATGCTGAAACATATCGTACAGGAGGTGGCCCTAGTGCTGCTAGAGGAAAAGAGACATGATATTGTTGTCTGTCGAAGGAAATGAAAGTCAATTGAAAGGAAGAGCTTCTAAATAAGAGAAAGCAATGGACATTTGAAGAGGAAGAAAGAGAGCATAAAAGAGAATTATGGGCCATATAAAAAAATATATTGTTAAATAATAGATTTTGTGCCTGGAGCGAGGATGTATTGTATTAAAAATTTGTATTTTTATTTAAATAAAAGCAATGAATTTTTATTTAATTTATCTCAAAAATGTTGTAATTTATAAAATATTATAGTAATAAAGCAAAATAATCACTTATAAGCATAGACTTAGTATATACTGGCGTATAGACCAACAAAGCGAGCGAGGGAGAAGAAAATCCCTTAAGGGGCGTTCCCACGAGGCGTTAATCACGACAGTCAACCACGCATAGGCGTTAAACTTGCTTTCGTGAGGAACGGCGCACGACACAAGCGTGGATAGATCAAACGTGTTTGATTTTCAGTCGTGATATACCGTTCGTGAAGCCAAGATGTCGTCACAACAACGTGGAATTAAGTTTAACGACAGTGAAACTACGCGTTTTTTGGAGTTATATTCTATGGAAAAGGTGTTATATGATCCAAGTTTGGAGGAATACCGTGATAGAGATTTACGTGCCGCCGCAGCTAAGAGAATAAGTCATGAATTAAATATTCCTGGATTTGGACCAAAAGAAGTTATATCAAAATTCAAAAATTTAAGAAGCTCTTTCTGTCAGGAGTTAAAAAAACTAAAAAGACTAAGTCGAAACACGAAGCGTGAACGGCACGAAATCCCCCAACCATGTGAACGTTTTATCAATTCACACTTTCGTGAGTGTCACGAACGACAGTTGACTAGCGTAGTTGACTGTCGTGATTAACGCTCCGTGGGAACGCCCCATTATAACGGAAATTTGGCAAGATAGAAAAGGATAGCGAATCCAATGAAACTGTGACTGGTTTTGAATGACAGGTCGTCACAAGTCGGCACGCGGAGAAACAACCCCTTAGTATTTTGGATTTTTTGCGTACATCGTGGTTTATTTTCAGTAAACTAATTGTATTCAACAATGGTTACATGTTCTGTGAGTGATTGTGGTGTTAATAATAGAAATAATCCTGAAAATTGCACATTTCACAGGTAAATACCCAAATCGTCATCACTGGCATGACGCGTTTATTTTTGGTTAAAATTTATCTTTTATCCTATAAAAAATATAAAATAATGCCAATGCTTTTGTTTACTTTCATATTTTGTATATGTGGAAGTCCATTTGTTGATAATTTACATGATTTTAGTGGATAAATATTTCATCAATTAATTTTACTTGTACGCTAGGGATTGACTCAAATTAATCGATAGAATTATCGATATTTTATCTTGAATGTTACTTATGAAAATAAATGCTTGCATACGTTTACCGTCTCGTATCTGAACCATTTTGCCCAATTTTGTATTATTTGTCCAACAGATTCCCTCTAGATACTATACTAAGAGGAAAATGGTTGAGATTAATTGGGCGCGTTGGTTGGAATCCAAAGAAGAACTCTACCATTTGCAGCAAACATTTCCCGGACGAATATAAAAGAAAAAGACGAATAAATACAGTTTTAGTTAACCCTAGAAAGATAATCATATTTTGTAATACGGAAAAGATAATCATGCGTAAAATTTACGCAAGAATTTGAATTAATTGTAGGTCTAGGTTTAATAGTTTATTTTAATGAATTTGTATGTTATTATATATACACATATATTAGAATAATTAATACTGCAGATAATTTTTTAAATTCCTTTATTTTTACTTAAAAAAAAAGAAAACTTTAAACGTGGTCCGCTACTTCACTGTCGGTGTCCTCACACGGAAGCTCGTCATCACTTTACATAAGAGCGGCCAGGATTTCGTGTTCGTTTAAATTGATACTCCCCATTGTGATATATATTTGCCTCAATATCTTTAAAAATGAAATTATAATATTAGTTATGATATAAAGTATTAAAACAGTACTAAAACTGTCATATAAGCCAAAATCATAAAAGTCACGATAAAGATAATCATGCGTAATTTTGACTCACGCGGTCGTTATATTTGAAAATCGGTGGCACTTACCTTATTGACACTTACGTCACGCGGCAGCTCCCAACGACGAATGAAATGTCCTAAACGCACAGCTATGGATTCGCGCTAATTAGAAAGATAGAGCAATTATTCGAACACGCAAGCGTAAATTTTACGCAGACTATCTTTCCAGGGTTAAAGGAGCCATTCCAACTTTATTTGTACCAGTAAGCATTGCGTTACAGTCCTCCCGTCAATGTAGTAGCCAAGAATCCTTCATAAACAAAAGAGACTTTTCATCTAAGGCTGATCAAGGCTTTTTAACATACCTTTCAAAAGATGTGATACAACTTTGTCTAAAAATAGAAAAATTTATTCGTGAAAATAAAAAAATCACTCAAGCTATTGGGAAATCTCCAATTTGCAAAGCGGTACTTCTTATAATAGAAGATGATTCCGGCTTATTTTCGAGTTTGGAAAACCACAATTTGGACCAAGATATTTTAAGTGGTAATAGGTATTTAATAATGAAATACGTTATAGAAATTTACTTTGACATTCGACATAAGTATGAATGTAAACTTAATAATTTAGGAAAGGAAACTGTAAGGAACCAGTTTAATAAGATTGTTCTGTTTAAAGGTCAATAAATTAATAAGCAATGAAAAAAGTTGTTTTTTTTTATTAATGCATTTTTTTTACATAATTTCATCATTATAATCTGGACAAAAACAGTCTATGGAACAACTTTCTCCAAGAGTCGAACATCTAACTTCAATAAGTTATCGATAGTCCTCCAAAGTAAAAGGTACATCACTAGCTAATGCACACACTGACAAATCAAAATTGGTCACGCTTTATCGAGCTGCCAGTTTGTCTATACGCCAGTATATACTAAGTCTATGCTTATAAGATTACTTCGCACACTTGCATTTCCCACGTTGTCAATTGCGCTTTGATCAATATCATCAGCTTGTTCATCTACTTGTTGCAGTAGTTCAAAATGTTCATCTCGCATATCAATAGCAATATTGTGCAACACTGCACATGCCACTATCACGGCTTGTACATGAGATACTTGAAGCATAACCTTTTTTGACAAACCGATTTTGGGGAACCGGTTTTTTCCAAACACCATATTATGTCCTTTCCACCACATTTCTGCTTCGTATTTGAGATTCGTTATAAAGATGTTCTGCTGGAGTCTTGAGGTTTTGAAGTGGAGTAAGTAACAAATATTTTTGGTTGTAGCTAATATTTAATTTTTTTTTACAAAAGTTGATGAAAAGTTGAAACCTGCAAGAAGTCATATATAGACACCACTTTGTGTAAAAGTGTCTCCAAAGCTTCTTTTGTTAACCTAAATCTAAATGTGAATTCGGCGACATTCAGGCTCTGGATATAATACATTCTTGTCTTCTTATGTCTTCGCACAGAAGTACGTTGTCTTCTTCCAGCTTCAGAATTACTATCCCAATCGGATAATTGCATTTAAACTTCCAAATCACTATCACTAGAACTGGAAGATGACGAAGATGAATAAATTTTCCCAATGAATATTAAGTTAGGTCGCAATCCCAAACCCAAATCATACGAGTTTCACTGATAGCAATCCGAGATTGATTTGGCCAATCGAAGCAACTGTCAAAATGGACAGATAGGTTGTTGGCATGAGTAAACATTCATTTTCATACAGAGAGCAATCTTCAATCTCTTATCCGCCCTCTGAACGATTAGTTGAATAATTAGATTGGTATCTCAGTCCATGTATTGAATATTGGCATGCTTTTCTTTAGAAATGGATTGAATTGTCTGTCTATGACAGCTAAAATTGTATTGATATTGCATATTGGTTTTGGCCGTATGTCAATTGGTGCGAATTGTCCAATAAAAAAAAAACTATTTTTAATAATGCCAAAGAAGTATAACTTCTTACGCGCGTACATAAGTACACGCACCCTTTTTTTATAAAGCTGTAATTCTAAGCTAGTCAAATACCATCGTCGTCTGATGTCAAACTTATGACAGCTAACGTACCTTTCTCGCACGTTCTTCCCGTGCCGAGGCGATATTCAGGTTAAAGTCAAAAGTGACAATTTGACGGAGCAGAATTAAACAATTAATAGTTTTCGATACTTTATTGATAATTGATATAAATAAAACACAAAATAAACAATTTTATATTTTCGCAAAGATCTCACTAGACGATTTAATTACACCGTGGTGGGACAACAAATGATTTTTTAAACTACACTTTTGCACGAATGCACTATCACATATATCACATTTAAACCGTCTATCATTATTGTGTATCCGCATATGCGCTGTCAGCGTGGTATTTCTCCCATATGTCTTTTTACAAATCTTACATTCATACCTTTTCACCACCGTATGCTTCACCATGTGTAATGAAAGCGAATGGCTATTGAAAAATTTACACCCACATTCCACACACCGATGATTCCTCTCCATCATATGATATTTTTTAATATGTTTCATTAAGAGAGTTTTTAGAATAAACCCCTTTTTACAAATATTACATTTATACAGCTCTTCAGTTTTATGCACTTTCAGCACATGCTGGTTCTGTTGGTAATGAGTCGGGAATGACTCCTCGCAGTATGGACAATTCCTGATAGTTCTACGGCCTAAATGTGCAGTTCTCTGGTGGTAGATTTTCTTTGTAGTATTTGAGAATACCTTCTCACAGAAATCGCATTTGTAGCTACCCTCAATGTGGGTAGTTTTGTGTGCGTTCAGTGATCGCTTTGTTATGAACGTGGACCCACAGTGGCATATGTGGTTCATGTAGTGTATGTTCATATGTTGTTTTAGCATTTTGAATGTTTTATACATCGAAGTGCACATAGTGCAATTGAAGCT
Source organism: Pieris melete (assembly GCA_963693345.1). Lineage (NCBI taxonomy): Eukaryota > Metazoa > Arthropoda > Insecta > Lepidoptera > Pieridae > Pieris > Pieris melete. The sequence goes on along the minus strand of CAVNZK010000368.1, from coordinate 731,837 downwards.
GTCACTTGTGAATTTGAATGACATTAAATAGTCCTTTATGTCATTATAGATGAATTTGTCATGTTTATTCACTAAATGTTCTTTGAGGGTTTGTAAATTGTCAATGTCTTCGTCACATATCGTGCATTTTAGGTTTGAGATCTCTAGTTTGATTGGGTACTTCTTGTAGTCCAATGGAATGAAGAGTCGTTCACTTGCATGGTCTGAGTCTGTATGGGATCTGAGTTCCAACGGATCACCAAAGACTTTATCACAGTATCCACAAATAATCCCAGCCAGTGTTCTGTCCTTAAACACCAGTATATTTGAATATTTTAAAAGTGTTGCCAGATTTTTCTCCTGTTTGTCTTTTTCGTGTAGTGGCCTTGTTAATTTTGATACTTTCTTTGCACCTGAAAATCATATTTAATTACTAACTTTGTTCTACAAAAATAAGATTTAGACCGATCCGTACAGGACGGGATCTTTTTTTATATTTTATAGTTCGTTCGTTACCGCCACCAACACAATTTTTTTTTAAAGACAATTCACACCAATTGACCTAGTCCCATGCTAAGCTGGTGAAGCTTGTGTTATGGGTACTAGGCAACGGATATACATACATATTATATATAGATAGACATATAAATACATATTTAAACACTAAGACCTAAGCACAACACCAAATGCTCATCACATCGATGTTCGTCACAGCCGGGGATCGAACCCGGGCCCCATGGATTCGCAGTCAGGGGTACTAACCACTAGACCAATGAGTCGTCAAAAGTTCCCACGCATTCGTACCTTAAAGTAACATATATTTTCGCAATTACACTAGGCAAAAAACAAGTCCTTTTTCTCAAATTTTTCTTTGAACTTTAAAAATTATTGGTTAAATCAATACTTACTTCTGGATTTTCTACTTGATTTCTTGGTAGATGGATTCCTCTTAGCCCCACTTGACATAATCACTTCTATTGCTTTCGACTCTTTCTCTTCCACTGAAAAACAAAAATTCAATCATTTCTAGACGTTACCAAATAACATTATTTTAATTATATTATTCATTCTTATTAGGAAGTAATCTGTTCTACTGTTCTGTTCTATTTACCTTCCTCCACTATATTATTATTATTTACAGTCCAGTTTAACAAATCAAGTTTAAACGAAATGGGCGCATTATCATTACTCACCATTGTCACTGTTATCAGAATTGTCACAATTATCTGATTTTACCTCAATTGACACATCATCTGAAAGCACAAACAAAGCTTAATGTCCCGTTGGAATGATCCTTCTCATAATTGTGTTAAGTAAAACACGTTTCATTAGAATAATGGGTATAAAAGTGTGATGCCAGAGGTGGCAAGTACTTAAACAATTTTTTATTCAAATTTATATGAAATGCATACTTTTGGGTCGGGAATATTATAGGTTTTTTTATAAATCGTGCTAGTCTTTAGAAATTCGACCGTGTCCTCCATCACGGTTTGGGCACTCGCCCGGTACCGCACAACCCTCCCAAAGGCAATTAAGAAGCTTAATAAGACCGCTAGGCTATGAGGCCCCTATATTATTACTTATGAATAGTTTCTTAAATTAAAACACCAATAAAATTAATATAAACCATAGATACTTCCATCAAGGGAGTCAAGCACAGATCAATCACCTACTTAAAAATCGTAAATGTTATTGACTTTAAAACTATATTGTAATACACATATATATTTATTCACACTATTGCACATAACAATAATTTACATTAAAAATTTTAACTCACCAATATTCAAATAAAGGCCATCTGGTGAATCATCTTCTGATTTTACCTCATCAGATTCTTCCACAGCTAAAACCACAACCTTGTTTATATTATAATGGCTACTAAAGTAATTCGGTAGCTCAGAAGAAGCTCGGTTTTTTTAATAGTCAAGTGCCTTCTGTGACTAATACATGCCATGAACATTTTGGGTTAAGTGTAGGTTTCTATCAATTTATTATTTAAATGAGCAAGTGTTAAATGCGCACATAGAAAGTAAAGTCAATTCTATCTGAGATGAAAGTCACTCAAGTAACTCTGCCAATACTTATCACACACTATGGACTATGGTTTGTTTGAAAAAATCATTAGTAAGGGTAGAATATTAAAAGAAATAATTGTCTACTTATGTTTTAAACATCAGTAAAAACAGAGACAAAAGTGAGTGCCTCATGCTTCACTAACTCAAGGGGCAGAAATAGTATTTAAAATTGTACAAACCCATGTGACACCAAAACCCATATTCAAAGTTATTATGAACTAACAAATAAAAAAATATATTACTATTATTTTCCTCTAAGATTGTGGTAATAATCTCCTCAGTATAGAGAACTTGCTGCATAAAATCATGGGCATCCCTTAACCGTGTTATACATTTGTTGCATATTGACTTTGATTTCTTCTGGGTAGATAGCTGTAATAACAACACATTAATTGTTTAAAACTTGGTCACTGTTTAGCTTAGGATATCCATCTGTTCCAAACCCATACAGTTAGAAGTTGTTTCGCTGAGATTGTTAGCGCAAATTGACACCAAGTAAAATATTTATATACTTAACGTAACATATTTATCACTCACATCAATGTTGAAGCACTCCTGGAGCATTATAAAATAAATTTCTTTTTTTCCTTCATATATATTTGGGATCTCCATGTCTGTGTGCATTCCTTTAGCCAAACAGCAACGGCATATAGTTGGTAATGTCATTTTAAGTATTATACTTATATTTAATTACAAAAGTAAATATTTGTATATTTGTGAACACCTATATCAAATTATTGCGTTTTCCAATTACAGCACTATGCAGTATGCGGCCAGCGGCATGCCGTATAATGCTCAACGTTGAATGTTCCAACTTCCAACTTCCAAATACAGCAACGCTTCGCACAATTGAGCACTCTCAGAACTAATGAGTAATTGAGTAGGTTTTCCAATTACAGCACTAGAGCGCATTAATCATTATGCGGCATAATGCTCAACGTTGAATGTTCCAACTACAGCAACGCTTCCCACAATTGGAATTGAGCACTCTCAAAACGAATGCTCTAGCGAGTCGCGTCACGCGTGCTTCTCGCAATCAATACCAACACAGTGACAGAAAATTGACCAGTGTTTTTCTTTAAGTTGGCATTTATCGAAATTTTCGTTAGTAAATATTATTGACGCTGCCTAATGCACAAACCGTGCCAGAGCCATAAAGGACAAAATATATATATATATATATATTATTTATTGTTGAAAAATTTGTAAGGCTTTCGTTTCGTCGTAGATTTTGAAAATAATTAAAGTTATTTCAAACTGCTAAAAAAAATAAATATAAGTATGGATGAAGATATAAATAGTTACTTTTTTATATTCCACATTTAAAATATGAATACAATTATTTTATTTTAAAATTCTGTACCTATAATAAGTGACTTGACCAGAGATAACTAAATAGTAAATACTAATGTACTAGTCCGCGACTTTGACACAAGTAACATATTTTTGTTCTTAGACATTTTATCATAACAGTCACTGTCATAATATTCATAAGTATTCTAGCTGCCTAATCTGCGCTGAGAAACTGAGAACCAAAATGGCGCATACAAATTTCAAAACGAAAAGAAATATATTGTAAATAAATCAAACTTCCTAGAATTTTAACTGTCTAAACTACCTTAAGTTTATGTAGTTAAGACAAAGTATTTAATAATAATGAACTGTTAATTCACATTAGAAATGGAGTTTGATGATGTGATTGTAAAGGAGAATCCGGGACTATGCCGGTGTTGTCTTTCAGAAGGATGCTACAAGGAATTGGCCACTGAATACATTTGGATGGGAGAAAATGAGGTCTATGCTGATATGTTGTTGGAATGTTTTGATATAAGCGTAAGTATAAGTTTTTAAAATGTATATGTGATTATTGTTTTATGATTTATGTGATGGTGCCGTCAATGTAAATACATTCTTAAGTTAATTTTTTTACTGATTTCATTCATTTGCAAGCAATTGCAAGTTATATGCGAATCTTTAATTAAATTTACCAGTTTAGTAATTTTTTAGATATCACAAAACAATGAAGGTCCAAATGGCACAAATAGGCTTATATGTGAAGTTTGTATCACTCGCCTCAGAGATGCTTGCAATTTTAAGAAACAGGTTCTTGAATGTGAGAAAAAATTTGTGGATATGGTGGGACGAGGTGACTTTAAGCAAAGAGGTATGTATAATAAGTAGAATACAGCACTAGCCAAGTGTGTATAAAAATCTCACCAGATAGAAGATATTAAATGTCAAAATAAATAAACGCAGTGGCTGGCTGTAATAACCGATTGGTTGTTGTAAACGATGTCGTTATAATCAGTTTCAACTGTATATGTTTTAGAAACCTTTAAGAGCACAATCTTGAGTTTAGACATAGTACTAAATGTATGATTAAAAAACAAATGTTAGCCCTTAGTCATTAGAACTCCATTGTGTTAACCTTAGAAAGATAACCATATTTTGCTATACACTAAAGATAACCATATGTCATTTTGACGTATAAATGTTTAAGTGCTGGAATTTGTATATCATATGCTTATGAATGTGATTGTCAGCTTTAATATATGCAATAAACTTAATAATAATAAAAATAAAAATAAGTGTATACACTATACATATATTTTAATTAGCTAAATCTTAAATATACTAAACACAGCTCTTTTAACACTAAAAAACTTAAACATGATGGAGTCTCTTCATCAGCCTTATAATTTAAGAAATAAACTTTTAAAATAAACTTTTTTAATTTATTATAAAATGATCAACCTTAACTAATATTTTTTATTGATACACTTATGGACACATCTATTGGCCCACCTTGCATTTTCAGTTTCTTTTGGTCCTACCTAAAAATTTATATTAGGTCGAGTAAAAGTTTTTATGCAGTTTTGAACCTGGCACATTCATAATTGCATTCAATATTTTTTTTTTAATTTCGAACACAGAATTTAAAGAAACAAAAGACAATTTGGAGCCTGCTCATTGATATCAAACAATCAAATACTAAAAAAAACTTGATTAAATTGGTTTAGATGGATTTAATTCTTGAAAGTGTGATTTTTCTCTTTGGTTTTGCAACAAACATTACATATTCTTAACATTAAGATGAGGTTCTATCAATAATCTATGGATACTTCGCCTGAAGTCGCCGCCCAAGCTGTGGCACTTATCCGGGCCGGACACAGCCAAAGGAATGTGAGTGATCAACTTAATTTAAGTCAATCTGCGGTCCGAAACGGCGACTTTGTTCGTCGCCAAGGAAGGCCACGATTTCGGGTCACAACTGAAAGGCAGGATCGATTCATCGTGACGACCAGCTTGAGAAATCGTCACCTTACCTCCATTGAGATACAAAACCAACTTCGCGACTTCCATGGAGTAAATGTGAGCGCTCGAACTGTTCGGAGAAGATTAAAAGAACGCGATATGGTACCACACAAGCCAGCTAATGGCCCAAAACTAACGCGAGCCCACCGAATAGCGCGCCTTCATTTCGCGCGCTCACACTGAAATTGGACTCAGCAGCATTGGAAGGGTGTACTCTTTTCTGATGAGTCTAAAATTGCATTACATTGCAATGATGGAAGGAAGAAGGTCTACCGACGTAAGGGAGAGCGTTTTGCACAATGCTGCTTTGAAGAGAGGGTTGCTTATGGCGGTGGCTCATGGACTGTCTGGGGCGGTATATCCGCGAGCGGCAAAACTCAACTTGAGGTTGTTACGGGACCACGGCTGCCAACATTAAATGCTGAAAGGTACATTCTTGAGTGCTTAGAACCTCACGTGATGCCATACGCGGACTATGTGGGCCCAAATTTCCTTTTTATGCATGATAATGCAAGAGCCCATACGGCGGCATCGTCAGAGAATATCTTCGGGATGTGAACATCGCAGTTATGGACTGGCCAGCCAGAAGCCCAGATATGAACCCCATTGAGCACATGTGGGACGAGCTAAAAAGACGTGTTAGGGCTCGTCAGCCAGTTGCCCAGACGAGGTCGCCAGTTCCATAGAAGAGGAATGGGAGATGATCCCTCAAAATTTCATAGAGCGGTTGATAAACTCTATGCCTAATCGTATGAGAGCTGTCGTAGATGCCCATGGAGGCACACGCGTAAATAAAACATTTATTTGATAAAACACGTTTTTTATTCAAAAATCAACTGACTTCATCAAGGCGCCTACCCGACTTGTTAGGCGTATATCCATGTGGTGTGGTATTCTAAATTCAATTTTAAAACAATACGATCGAAAAAGATGGTAAAATGAATCAGGTTCAAAACTGCATAAAAAATTTTTACTCAACCTAATATAAATTTTTAGTTAAGACCAAAAGAAACTGAAAATGCAAGGTGGGCCAATAGATGTGTCCAGAAGTGTATAAGGCTAACCCTTCAATGCACTTAGGACAGGCGCTCGACTGATGCTCTCCAGTAGGTATATAATGACGAAAGTATTCCACTTATCTAAAAAACACCTGTTACCTGGAAGATAGTTGGGTCCACTGAGTTGACAGGAATGGCCAGTGCCATGGCGCGTATATAGAAACAAATAATATTGATTTTTTAAATCGACTACCGTTATCTTTCTAGGGTTAAAAACATATAAGATTTTGACATACGGGTGCTGTAGTTCACAATACATTTTTTTTCTCTGAATAACATACTAAGCATGACTTCTGTATATTCATAATATTTAGGATTTTGACATAAGCGTTTTGTTGTTCAGGCTAAGTCTTATCTCTGCCTTTTAATACATTAAAGAAAAGTGGTGTAAAAAGGCTTACTATAAAGTTAACGATTATACTAGACAGGCTACTTCTAATTCATTTGCGATATTTGTTGAAGTGAAACTTCTTTATCGGGGTTGGAAAGAAATTTAGTGTAACATTTTTTCGTTACGCGTCACATTTTTCCGTTACGCGCCATGTTGCTTTTGAAGTCAAACTTCTTAAATTTAGAATATTCTACGGTTTCGATATTTGTAAATATGTGAGGAACATGTATACTAACTTTTTTAGTATAGTACTTTATGCTAAGAATACATTTAACAAATGTAACAAAATATTGTAAACCTATTTTAAAAGAGTAAGTGTGGAGTTTCGAAGGGGCAACTAGAATCTTTATATATATATTTTTTTTTTGACGTTCAAAAGTGCCATTTTAGATGGTCTAATTGAAATAAATTATTTGACTTTGACTTTATCGGCGTTAGAATGAATTTTTTTTAAATAAGTGTTGTTAGATGATGATTTTACGCCAGCTTTTTCTCTTGCCCTACACCCTCTGTTTTCTTTGCCGATGAGTAGGGATGCCTACAAATTCAAATTTAATGACGTGGAATAAGTGATACCTGTATCTTATGTTCAATAAGAAACTTTTTTTTTTCACCTTGCAGTGTAGGATTTCTTTAAATAAATAATCATATAGTTGATCTCAATAACTGATAAAATCTTATAATATCCTAACTGACTAAAATCTGCTTAAAGAATACATAATTAATAAGAAAACTGAAAAATTACATAATTAAAGTTACAGTGGACATACTGTTTGAAGAAGATCTCAAATTGGAACAAAATGCAGAAGAACAGTCGGAAGATGCAGAAAACTTTGACTTCTTGGAAGAACCAATGGCGTTTGATGATGGTATGTAGTTAAAAGTTACTAATTATATACTTCAAAGTCTTGATTCGCACACACAAGTGGCTTGTAAGTTTTAGAATTATTAAAACACTAGCTGACCTGGCTAACTGCGTTCCGCCCTACAACCTTATAATATCGTTGTTACTTTAATTTAACTTAGTTTAGGATTTCATTAATATTAAGTGGGTATTACATTAATACAACTTTTTTGCAAATACAGAAATGTTTTATTGCTTGCCATTGCGAAAGAAGAATGGTAGTTTTACCCATTAGGCATCTTTTCTCTAGCGTCAATATGGCGATACTGCATGTTAAGCACTTTCTGATATCCAACATCTTTTGATCAGGATCAAAGCATGGTTATGCATCTCCTCATTCACCTCAAGATCGGAATTTCTTGAACTGACACGAATTCGACGTAAAATGATGCGTAGTTTTGTCAACAGATGGCACCATATGGTTTTTGCATTCGTAAAATTAATTAATTAATTTATTGTTATTCGATAACTTATCCGATATTTTATTGCTTATTCTGCTATTCGGGACGGAAACAAATCCAACAAATCAAAAACCATGGCAATCGGTCCAGCCGTTCTCGAGTTATAAGTGTTGTAACAAACACGACTTTCTTTTATATATATATAGATATATAGATGATTTTACCGTGATAGCCTATCGCTCAAACTCAATAATCAATCCACAATCTCAGATTGTTTTCAATCAGACCGTGACAGTCGATCGATCTCCTATCTGCATCCCAATAACCAAACTCTACGAAGACAATCCATTTTTGGAGTCTGACAAAATGCTTTTGTCGTCCCATTTTACCGAGTTTTCACTTATATTTGATAATCATTGTAAACCAACTAACGTAAATAAAACCGTACAAATAACATTAAAATATACATGTGTATATTTAAAACATAACAAACAGTTTTTTTTATTATTATAAAACTGGTGTATGTTATCGTCAACTGTCATTTTCATACAAAAGTCTACCCACCGATACGACCTCCCATGGATAGCTTGTATCTACCGATGGCTATTACAATCCATCGATTGGTTATTGGGTTCGGGCGTAAAAGGTGTAGGGGGTCGAGTTTGTTTTAAAACGGGGTCGCAGCTTGTTGAAAATTAATAAATACAAACTGCCTATACGTAGTTTGTTTATTAAAGGAATTAATAATTATAGTGTAGTGTCATACTAGTAGTTTCTGCCTTTCAATAAATTTAAGAAATGTATTAAAGAAAAGCTGTGTAAAAAGGCTTACTATAAAGTCAACGATTATCTAGTCGATAAAAGGGCCTGGGCCTAGTGCTAGACAGGCTACTTCTAATTAATTTGCGATATTTGTCTTAAATAAGTGTTGTTCGATGATTTGGTGTTTTAAAAGAGTACCGAGAGTTTTTTACGCCGGCTTTTTCTCTCGGCCTACACCCTCTGTCTTTGCCGATGAGTAGGGATGCCTACAAATTCAAATTTAATGACGTGGAATAAGTGATACATGCATCTTATGTTAAATAATAAACATAATTTATTATTTTATGCAACTGTCATATAATTAGGGTATTACAACATGTGTGTAGTTTTTACAAAACAATATTACACTACTTTATTTAATCTCGTGGCTAAAGGTTTCCAAAGGTGTCTTGGTAACATTTGTCGTACGCTTTTCTTGATTTTTCTGGCAAAAGACAATTCTTCAGTTTCGTAGCTGTTTCAAGAATGACAATTTTCATCGGTATCGTCGGTGTTGCTTGACATTTTTGCTACTAAAGTTTTATCAAACGAAATATTACTCAAATTCATATGTACGAAATGGCGCCAAAATAGTAAAAGTCTGTTATTTGTCTATTGGCTGATGGCTCGGAAACAGCGCGTTGCGCGCACAGCACGCTAACCACAGATTATGTGTACTAAAATTGAATTGAAACCTCCTTGTTCGGGACACATCGTACTTTAATAATTAAAAAAATATTTTAACGCATTGTTTTGTTAGGAGAATAATGCTTTAATTAAATTTTTTAATTATGCAAGCAGTATGTAAATTAAATATGCCAATAGAAGTCTGTATTTCATTTTATAATTGGAATATTACGGAATGAGATTATATGAAACTTAATTATAATTTTACTGTGACAGGGTCGCAAGACTGTTTTACTTAACTTTTTGGCTTTTTCGTGGATCGCGACATAAAAATGGTTGACAAACGATGCTTTAGGCAACCCTGCTTAATTAAGAATATGTACCACTAAAACTTTGTTTTTCTTTATTGTACCCTGTGAATGTATTATTATATAGAGTCTGACTAATGAAAGAAGATAATTGAATTATTTCAAAACTTTTGGATGGCAACACAGAATGTTATTGAATTTCTTAGGTTAGTGTGATTTATTGTCTTGATACTTTGCAATTACTCATTTTTATTTCTATTATATATTTTTTTCCGAATAGTTAACAGGTATAATAGCCTAAACTTTGTTTTATTTGATAGAATATTTCGTTTCTTTCGCAGGATTAGATTATTCCGAATAAAGTTGTGATTTATAATAAATATAGTTTTAGTTTTCCATGCAATGCTAGTCATTTTAAGTATCAATAGTAAAAGACTAAAAACGTTACTATCTACGTAAAAAATAATAAAATAAAATCAAGTATCAAGTAAGTTTAATCCACAAAATATATCGAACTTTTAGGGATACTAACATTTTTTTTTATATAATAGGGGGGCAAACGAGTTCGCGGGACGACCGAAAGGAGCAGTCTTCGCAGCTAGTGTTGCCCAAATGCAAGACCAAGACGAGACTTAGGCCAGTCTTGGTATTGTCTTGCGTCAATACACCTGGTATTGGTCTTGGTATTGGTATTGCGCTCTCAGGCTTGGTCTTGGTCTCGATCTTGCAGCAAGAGTCTCGCAAGTCTCGCGAGACTTGCAAATACCTATTAGCCTATTGCTATTTGTGGGGGCTTGCGGGCTATCCTGGAGCATTCACCAATGTACAATGTTCATCAACCAATAATAGCAGGCAGGCTACAGGCAGTGTGTTGAGATTAGCAGATTTCATTAGTGTGCGTAGGTACTTTTTGTAGGCAATTTGTCGTACTCGTGACTGGCGCGCTTTGCTACGTAGGTACTGTCGTTAAAGTATGTGTAAGTAAGAAACGATGTAGGTACCTACTACAACAAAATTGTATTCCTTAGAAAAATAACCGTCGTACCTACACGACGATTATTTTTATTTATTTAGTAAATCATCGCTGAAGACAATAGTCGCTACTAGAGTAGGTACGATAGAAGTTGATAAACCGACACTGCAAATCTCGATTTTTGGAAGTGTGTGATTTTAAAACAAAATGCGTAAAGCAATATGACGTCGCTCATATTTCGAGCTTTTCCACGTTTCAAGTTTGTTAAAATCACCCACTTCCAATTTTGCAGTGCAATGTGCTTTAAAAAGGTATAATAGGTAATAATAATATAAACTAGGTATATTTTTATTACTTACAACAATTTTTATAAAATCTACCTATCCTTACGACTACATTCTTCCTTGCGAGGACAATATAATCTATTTGCGTCCGTTCTGAGCACCCGGAAACTTATTTTATTCTTTAGAATATGGGCAGTGGCGGCGACCTTTGACATGAAAGCGACGGCGGCAACACAAAGTCTAGAAGCGGACTAAATTTTTACCTATTTTGTTGGAGTTGTCAACGTTTGCATTAGCACAGAAAAATAAAATTAAGTAAACACAACGTTTATCCACTTTTTAATGACTAGGTATCCACGATAGAATATTTTTTCTATTAATTTCCTAAGTACTCAGTCTAAATATTATCTTTTTCATAATTTTTGTTTTTCAATAATTTGTTGTGTGTAATTGAATGGTAAACTCTAAATCTTACTAGAGAGCTTTTTTAAAATAAACTTATTGAAAGCACTGACATGGCATATACACTTTTCAATCTTGCTGCTCACATTTTAGTACCTAGGTATCACTCACTATCTATCATTTACCGATTTTAACAATGATTATTTCGAAATCAAAATATTCGCAATTCAACATTTGCAATACCTACTTAGTTATTAATTATCATCTCGCCCGACAGCTTTTAACGCTGTAGTGTTCGAGTTCAAGCCAGTGTGAGAATGTATTTAAATAAAAGAAACTCAGAGCATTCAATTTATACCTATCTACTGCTGGGACATGTTCAAGGTCATTTAATTTTATACTCCTGTACCAACCCTACCAAAATAGGTAAAAATTTGTGTGCCTCTGTCCGTACTCTTTGTCGGCGAATGCGGCGCTCAAACAGTGTCAAATGCTGTGATAAACTTGTTGCAAACCGCGGCGTCTTTGTCGGTAAATTATCAAATAAGTAGGTATATAATACACCGACCGACCAACAGTTTATTCGCAGAACGTCACATTTCCCGAATCAACTTTGAACCTTAATTCTTTAGCGATAAACTTGAAAATCTGTTAAAGAAATTTGATAGATTGTAGTAGCTTGATGTGCTGGCGTCTGTACCATAATATTGGCTGCCGTAAAAACTGTTACTAGACCTACTCGACTCGCTGTTACTTTTAAATTTTGCTAAATAGAAGAATAATATAAACTTTGAAACATAAGTTTCACACCTACATGATGTTTATATAATTTTAAGCACATACCAACCTACGAGTACTAACGTTAGATCTGCACATTAGACATAAACAAGCATAACATATTATTATAGGTAGATAGGTACCTACAAGGTATGAACTTTGCTAGAAAGTTATTCTAGGTAAATTTTATCACATGGGATGGTGGGAACAGGTTTGTGAGTGTTGAAATATAATAAGTACTAACCTACCTAATCAATACAATACGTTTCAGGGTGCTTTCAGACGAGCGGCACGTTGCCAACTGCAAATACAACTGCAGCCCTTAGTTTAGTGTTACGATATGTGATACCTACGGTTTTGATACTGGGGAACGTTTCTCAAAATCGGGATTGAAACCAAATACCTACTTATTAACGCCCAAATCTCAGTTTGTCTTAACTGCAAGACGCAAGAGTCTTGCAGGCTTAAGTATAGTCTTGCGGGGTTCAGTCTTGGTATTGGTCTTGCTATAATAAGGTGTTCTTGGTCTTGCAAGAACAAGACAAGACTGCAAGACCAAGACCGATTTTGGGCAACACTATTCGCAGCCCATAGACACCCATTTTTAGTAGGTGTGTTGGCGGCTTTTGAGGAGTACACTCGATTTTTAGACATTTGGAGGTCGTATCTATTAGGGAAGACCCCCACCGGGAGTCGATTCCACAGTTCGCTAGTTTCCCAAAAGAACCGCGCCACGCTTTTTCGTTCTCTTCTTTCATTTGCCAGACTCTGGTTATTATATTTGCCTTATACTGTTTGTTGTGTATAATTGTTTGTGATTATTGTAAAATAGTAAATATAATTAAGGCACTGATTTTTCAGAGATTAATGATGACGTCACAGCCGAGCCATTACCCGTTAAAGGGAAACGTGGGAGACCCAAAAAGTCGATAAAAATAGTGAAAAAGAAAGAAGAAAAACCCAAGACATCGAAAGCTAAAGGTAGGTTTGTTTATGGTATTTGTTGATACTAGGGATGAGTAATATTATCTAGTTTTTAAGATTTAAAGTCGACTTAACAATCAGTAAGTATGACTTACATATGTCAAATCCCATAAAGTTTCCCTTAAACACATAACACGTACTCATTTTTATAATACACTAGCAAACTCGACCAAGCGTTGCTGTGGCTAAAGTTTCTGTTATATTACATAGTAGTAAACTATTCAAGGGAAACGGTAGGAGAACACCAGTCATGGACCGCACCGTGCTTTTTCGTTAGAATTGTGACTATCAAATAATAAACAAATATTTTGCAGTAAAATAATATTGCGGGTATAAATTGAGATGTAAGCTATCCTATCTTTTAAGTTAGATCAAACTGCACACGGTGTGCAAATTTGATTGAAATCGGTTAAGTAGTTTAGGAGTCCATAGCGGAGAAACAACGAGACGCGTAATCACTACATAGTATAAAACAAAGTCGCTTAATCTGTCCCTATATCCCTATGTATGCTTAAATCTTTAAAACTACGCAACGGATTTTGATGCGGTTTTTTTTAATAGATAGAGTTTTGAAGAATTGAAGCACGTCGGGAAGCTGCGGTTCTCCCTATACTCTATAACACTTTGAATTTAGTATCAGCATTGCATCCGTGCGAACCCGGCGAGTCGCTAGTTTATATATATATATTATGTTTTTTATTTAATAAAAAAATGGATTGAGATAGGTTATTGGGTTCGGGCGTTGGAGCATTACCAATGAAAGCAATTTTACTATGATTTCAAGAAAATATTAAATTAATATTACGAACGCGTAAATGTACAATTTTTAAGAAATACTAGCAGACCGGCCAAGCGTTGCTGTGGCTAAAATTTTTGTTATATTACATAGAAGTAATTTATTCAAGGGAAACGGTAGGAGAACGCCAGTCATGGGGACCACCATGCTTTTTTGGTGGTTATGCCATTAAATTGTAGCTTATGTGAAACGTTGGTACTTTCAACACAGCGCCATCTGTTAGAATTGTGACTATCAAATAATAAACAAATATTTTGCAATAAAATAATATTGCGGGTATAAATTGAGATGTAAGCTATCCTATCTTTTAAGTTAGATGAAACTGCACACGGTGTGCAAATTTGATTGATATCGGTTCGGTAGTTTAGGAGTCCATAGCGGACAAACGACGTGACACGTAATTTATATATATTAAGATTACCCATCTCTGGTAAACCATTTTTCATTATAGTTTTGCCTAGTTGGTGCAACGACCTCAGTTCAGTGTCGCTTGGGCCAATAATATAAGCGAAAATTCTTAACTACATTACTGTGGGATATTTGGTATTTATAGTAGTGGTCTGTCACGCCTTTTTTAAATACGAGAAAATGTATTTACTGGTGAAATAATTTCTGAAATCTCTGTAGAGTTTCAACACGAACAAACAATATAGATAGTACGTGTTGTACAACATTGAATTAAAATTTTCATTCATGATTTAGCGTCGATAGCGATAGCGGTTCAATAGAAGGTTCAAAGCTTGCGGTTTCTAAATCGGTTTAGCCGTTTAATGCATTATCAAAACTATATAAAACACTGTAGGTACGTATTATTGAATAATGAGAATATTACTGGGTTAGTCAAATTTTCAGTACAGTAAGCAAATTATGTAATAATAAATTTTGTGGCATATATCGTTTTTCTGTCATAAAAAATATTATGACTATATTAGTTTGTTTTTTCACACATAATATTTTTTTGGATAATAACTAAAGGTATTTGTATATTTGATAAGTCTTATGTAAGACTGGTTACGGCTTTTGGATGAAAGGGTTAAATCATTTATAAACACTAGCAAAAGTATATGTATATGTGCAAGATGATGAAACGCCTTCCATGGTTGAAAATAAATAATTAAGACCTCATTATCCAAAATAAAGTAATTTATAAGGAATGTGAATAAATAATGAGATTTTGTATGACTTGGTGATGGTGTCACATATTGAAGAATCGGAGCGGGCGTACTCAAAGAATTTTAATTTCTAGGTGCAAAACGCCAAATTATGGCAGAGGATATAAAATCGTATTCGTCGACAAAACGAAATCGACTTATGAAAAAGAATGCGGTTATAATTCTAGAATCATCCACCGTTATACCGTTTAAATGGCACAGACATAACTATCTTTGTTTCTTTTGCCATCGTCCGTTCAAAGATATCGGCACTTTGAAAGAGCATACGAAAGTTGATCATGAAAAATCTAGTGTCAAATCAGCTGTTTCATACCTTAAAAGAGACGAGAAAGTGAAAATTGATGTGCTAAACACCCATTGCCGATTATGCGATCAGAAATTAGGTAACCTCAAAGACATAGTTGAACACGGTAGAAGTGAACATAATAAGGTCTATAATGAATTTGGTCTCGGCGTTGTACCATATAAGTTAGAAGAGAATGGCTTCAAATGCGCGGAATGCCAGGAAACATTCGAATATTTTATCAAACTAAATCAGCATATGAACAAACATTATGGGGATTATGTTTGCGAGCTCTGTGGGAAGTCTTTTCTAAGTCAAGATCGGCTGAGGTGCCATTCACTTAGCCATGGATCGGCCTTCCAGTGCAATCTATGTTCAGATACCTTCGATTCCCTAACGCAAAGAAATAACCACGAAAGGATAGTTCATAATAAAGACAAGTCAATAAGATGCTTCTACTGTGCTGAGACATTTCAAAATTATACGTTAAGAAAGAAGCATCATAACTTTGTTCACAACATTAAAGGTCCGGACATAAAATGTCCAGTTTGTCAAAAATCATTTCAAATTTTGAGCAAAATGAGGGTACATTTGAAAGAGGTGCATCTGAGAGAAAAGAACTTTGCGTGTACGGTTTGCGGGCAGAAATTCTTTTCGCGGACACATGTGCAGAAGCATATGATCAAGCATTCTGGGGAGAGGGTGCACGAATGTAGCGTTTGCAAGAAGGCATATGCGCGGAAGCAAACCTTAAAAGATCATATGCGGATACACAATGATAAAAAATATGTTTGTCCTGTGTGTAATCAAACGTTTGCGCAAAATAACAGTTTGAGGTTGCATATGAAAGTGCATCATGTAGATTCCTTGTAGGTGAGGCCGCTCCGCTTGGCTGGCTTAATTAGCCAGGACGTAAAATGGACCAAATAAGGAAAGTGACAGTAGATTTCTTGTAGTCATGTTTCGGTATTTGACGTAACGATTTCGTATTGGGGCTAGACTAGATGGCGTTATACTTAATCTAGCTACTTGAACTAATTCTCACAGATGCCAGTCAGTGTTCAGTGATTATATATTATTGATAATAATCTTAATATTAATATCATAGAACATGTATTTTCTGCTTCCTGAAGAAGCTAATTCTTCGTTGTGTATCGTAGAAAACCGTATTTAAATACGTATAATTCGAAAGCGTGCAGACATCAGGAACAACTTACCCTACTCATAAAAACTGAATCAGTCCAATCGGCACTCTTTCGTGTCTAATGAAAAGACAGAGTAAAAATAGTAGGTACTTTAGTTCAAAGGTCATCAGTTCGAATAGAATGTTTGTTTATGAATAAGGCAGTTACGCGTTTTTTCCTTGATCAAATTCCACTTAATTATATTAAAGATATGTATTAATTCGGGACCTTATTAGAATAAGAAGAATTAAATTCAATGTTGTTTTTGTCAACATTCTTTAAAAATAAAATTCTGGATATATAAATAATAAAACCCCGAAGCAAACCTGCTCATTTTTTTTTAAATTGCTTTACGAGAATCTATACATTTTTATTTAAAAATATTTTTTTCCAATATTGGGAACTGTGTGACTCTAAATGTACCCTTTTGTTTTTTTTATTCTGACAGGGTACATTTAAAGTTATATATTTCTTTACAGATAAACGTAAATACAGCGGCCTCCCATCCTCGATGCGCATACGACGAAACCTAGTCACCCTGTTCAATAAAACAACGATAATTCCATTTAAGTTTCGCGGAAAGTATCTTTGCTTCTATTGTAGCAAGTACGTTGAGGAATTCACCGAACTCAGGCGACATACTAAGGGACATGGCGAATGTTCCATACGAACACACTCCTTGAAAGCAATAAGAGGTGTTAGTAACGTGGAAATAAAGATAGATGTCTCTGAAATCAGTTGTGAGATTTGTAAAGAGGTTTTTCCTAGTATAAGTGAGGTTATCGAGCATTTAGTCGTGGAACATAGCGTGGAGTATGATAAGGATATTGAGATGCCCTTTAAGGAGTATCGACTTAAAGATCTTGCATGTCTCAATTGTGAGGCGAAATTCACGTTCTTCGGCTATCTTGTCTCTCATGTCAACAGTAAACATCCCAAAAACAGCTTCACATGCGAAACGTGCAAACAGAAATTCAATAAAAAGCGAGATTTATTCTCGCACACGAAAAATTATCACAGGGAAGGCGGCTTCGTGTGCGATGCGTGCGATTTGACATTCACCTCATTGAACATATTGAATAAGCATAAGAATAATCGTCATATGTCGCGGTGTAATATATGTTTTTTGAAACTACCCTCGGCTGTGCTGAAACGTAAACATATGAAAACCGAGCATCCGGATGACGGATCGTTGAAATGCAAATTGTGTTTCAAACAGTTTCATACGGACATCGGTTTGAAAATGCATTCTAGGAATTGTAGGAATGCCGAAGTTGTCTTTGATGACAATGATGTTGACGTTATGGATTCTGATGTTAAGTATGACGCTCCTAAACGTACTAGCGTTAAACAGCTCCGCGAGAATATATCTATAGTCATTACTATGTCAACAGCCATACCTTTTAACTTCTTCCAGAATAAATTCAATTGTTTCTTCTGTTCTAAAGACTTTCAAGACCCGGATT
This sequence comes from Pieris melete, assembly GCA_963693345.1. Classification (NCBI taxonomy): domain Eukaryota; kingdom Metazoa; phylum Arthropoda; class Insecta; order Lepidoptera; family Pieridae; genus Pieris; species Pieris melete. Next base: position 713,654 of record CAVNZK010000368.1, on the reverse strand, counting down.
CCTTAAGAGAACATACTATAATGACGCATCAGATATGCGACTTACGAAATAGTATACGCAAATGCCGCGAATCGGAATCCTCGGTCAAAATAGATATAGCCACGCTGGCTTGCAAGCTTTGCTTTGAGACGTTTAACGATTTAGATGCATTATTAAATCATTTGATTTCAAAACACGACGCCAATTACGATAAAACAATTAATACATGTCTCCAACCGTACCATTTGATTAAAGATCATATGCAGTGTCCACTATGTACGGAGGTTTTTAGATTCTTCGGAACACTGCTAAAACACATGAACACGATACATACAGATAATAAAAATATTTGTGTGCATTGTGGACAGTCGTTTCGTAGGGAACAGAATCTTCGCGTTCATCTATGGCGGCGGCATAGTGATGGAAAGTTCAACTGTAGTGTATGTGGTTTAGACTGTGATATACCGTCGAGGCTCTTCATGCATATGGCCAAGCAGCATGGTGTGAAAGCGGCGAAGTGCCCGATGTGCCCAGAGACTTTTGAGACACAGTACTCGAGGCAGAAACATCTGATAGAGGCCCACAATTCCGGGCACAAGTGCACCTATTGCGGCAAATTGTTTACGAGGGAATCGTTTATGAGAGATCACGTGAGGCGGACGCATTTGAAGGAGAAAAATGTGGAATGTACGATTTGTAACGCGAAGTTTTTTAATAATATTTTGTTACGGCGACATCTGGTGAAGCACAGTGGTGTTAAGAATTTTCATTGCGATGTCTGTGGGGATAGGTTTTATTGGAAGAAGAGTTTGAGTACGCACATGGCGAAGCATAAGAAAAATGATGAGTTGCACCATTAGAAGCAAAGAGTCAAGTTTGGAAAGAGATTCTCCAAATTTCACCAGCATCATCTTGATCGTTGGAGGTCTTCCACGGTCCGCTTCACAAGGCATTTTCTTTTGCGAACTAGCGAACTGTGGAATCGGCTCCCGGGGGGGTCTTCCCTCAGAGATATGACCTCCAAATGTTTAAAAAGCGAGCCTACTCCTCCCTCAAAGGCCGGCAACGCACCCACTAAAAATGGGTGTCTATGGGCTGCGTAGACTGCCCTTTTTGGTCGTCCCGCAAGCTCGTTTGCCCCCCTATTATATTTATAAAAAAAAAAGAGATTTGAAATATCTGTTTACATAAAATGTTAAATTTAACAATATCTAATGAAATTTTGACAGTTTTTGTAATATTACTAGTTTGTGCTCGCTACTTTGGCTGCGTGCTTATAATAGTAACTTGTTTAATTTAAAATTACAGTCAAATGTATAAAGAAAAACTTATATTGTTATTCGAATGAGTAAATGCATCCAATAATAGCATTTAAAAAGTCACTTTCAGCTCGAGTTGTAATGATGACGGAGGCGTTTCCCGATATTTATAAACTGTCATTAGAAATACGTGATTATTTATAAAACCAGAATAGTTTTTTTTCCATTTAACTGGAATTACAATTATCGCTCTCATTTACCCATGAACGAACGAATTTCTGTGAGGTTTAAATCAATTAATAATATTATGCCAGTTAAAGCTCTTCGTTCAGTCAAGGTCACACAGCTTAACAGTATTTAATTGACTTATATTATCACGTCTTATACTCGAAGGGTTAGGCAGAGATCACGAATCTCCACCTGCTATGTCAAACTCAAAGTCAAATCATTTATTTCAATTAGACCATCTAAAATGGCACTTTTGAACGTCAAAAACAAAAAATATAAAGAAGATTCTAGTTGCCCCTTCCAAAAGGTAGTTTCGTGTGGAGAAGAATGGGCAAGAAACTCCACACTTACTCTTTTAAAATAGGTTTACAATATTTTGTTACATTTGTTAAATAATTATATGTGAAGACATATATATGGTCCTAACATATCTCGATTCATCCACTTTCATGACATCTCGCTGGTGGGCTATGGGTACTTTTAACATGTCCCTTCAGTAGTACCTCCTGGATATGGTTCGACAAGGCCCACCCAACTCGTCTTCACCACGGTTGCCTATACCCTATTTAAATATGTTACAATTGTCTGAAATAAAAAATCCGTTCGCTGCATTACTAAATAACACTTTTCATGGGACTAATTAGTAGTTTTTATATAATCAGCAAGTATCTGAAAAGAGAAATTTATTTTCAGATGATACTGATCCGAGACGTCCGCACCTACTCACACTCATCAATAATACTAGCGTTGTACCGTTTAAGGGACAAAATTCTTGTCTATTTTGCAATAAAACATTAGAATATGACGAATTAAATAAACATATAAAATCACACGCACCCGATGTTATAATGAATGCAAACATACCCGATGAAGTTAAAATAGATGTTTCAGTAACAGTTTGTGAGAAATGCAATATTGTTTTCAAAAATTACGATAATCTCCGACAACATTTGCTTCATGAGCATGCGTTTGTTGATTTTAACATGAAGCCGGTTATGTTGACTTTAAATTGCGATAACTGTAAGAAAGTTTTCACGTCTAAGTTAGGCTTGAAGTATCATCTAAGTAGGTGCAAAGATTCCTCTAATAGAACAAAAGTGATTAAACAAAATATCGCAATCCTCCTTAATATGTCCACGGCGCTTCCTTTTAAATACTTTATGAATCGTTTTCGATGCTTTCACTGTTCTAAAGATTTCGTACAATTTGATTCACTCAAAGAACATTCTGTCAAAGAGCATCCGCATTGCGACTTGAAATCCAAATCTATGAAATTTCTAAAAGGACGTGATATTAGTTTGAAAATTGATGTATCTAATTTGTCCTGCAAAGTATGTTCAGAAAACTACTCAGATGTACCACCCCTAATTGATCACTTAATAGCTACACATAGAGCGACCTATGATAAAACTGTAGAATATTTGCAATCGTTTAAAATTGCAAAGGATAGTATACCATGTCCATTTTGCTCGGACGTGTTCCAGTATTTCAGAAAACTGCTGGAGCATATTAATTTGTTACATTCTGTGGAGAATTTTGTTTGCGCTTACTGCGGTCAGACTTTCGGCAATAATTATAACTACCGCGCACACATTTCGCGCTACCACAGACAAGATAGTGTCAAGTGTATAGAGTGCTCCACTGAGTTTCCTACCGTCCACAAACTATCCCGTCACAAAGCCAGAGTACATGGTGAGAAAATTTACCAGTGTCAACAATGTGAGGATAAATTCGGGACGCAATATCTACTTAAAAAGCACGCAATACAAGCGCACAGTTCTGGCCATAAATGCATGTACTGTAACCGGGTCTTCACTATAAATTCTCATTTGAGAAATCATGTACGACGTCTGCATTTAAAGGAGAAGAATTTCGAGTGTAATATTTGTTCTGAAAGGTTTTTTGATAAGCCGCTATTAAAAACCCATCTGGTCAAACATATTGGTGAGCGAAATTATCATTGTGATATCTGTGGGAAGCGGTTCTTGTGGAAGAAGAATTTGAGAGGCCATATGACCTCACACGACCAGATGAACTAGTTTTAATAATATATATGCCAATAATAGAATTTTTCCTTTTAGCTTTTAATTATAAATATAGTCTTACATTACGTAATATTGATCAAGATTGCAACTGTTCCATGACCTCTTAGGACTGAGACAGCAACTAAAATGTAGAAATAAGTTATTTGTTGATAAAGAATTTATGTGCTTAACAAGAAACTTGTGTGCTAAAAATTGGTGAAGGTTTTTCAAGAGGAGATTGAAGCAAGAATTTGTTTACAGATGAAAATCCGGAAGGCCTAGAGCCTTATACGTCTGAGAAGAGAAGGAAAAACTTGCAAATACTCTTCAACAACACAACGATTATACCGTTTAAATGGCGAGGGAAATATCTGTGTTTCTATTGTGCTAATGACTATACGGAATACTCAGATTTAAAGAAACACATGAAATCGCACGGCCTATGCACAACACGGGACTACTCGCTCAAAGCAATCAAAGGAAATAGTATAGAGATAAAACTAGATATATCGGCTATTGAATGCGAAATCTGCAACGAACCTTTTGGGAGTCGAAGTGAAATAGTCGATCACTTGATAGGAAAACACGATTTGGATTACGATAAAACAATTGAAACGCCAATCTCAGAATTTCGGTTGGTGGATATGAAGTGCCAGTATTGTGAAAAGGATTTTTCGTACTTCGTCTATTTAAGGAGACATTTGAAGCTTGCACACTCGCAAAATAATTTTGTTTGCGACGACTGTGGAGCCACGTTCAATAGTAAACGGGATTTGGCATTTCACCTCCACAATTTCCACAAATATGGAGGGTACCCGTGCGACGTGTGCGCAGATGTCTTCGATTCCAAAAACGCTTTGAAAAGTCACAAAAACAAAAATCATTTCAGAAAGTGCATATATTGTAATGGTAGCTTCGCGTCCTTTTCGTTGTTACAGAAGCATATTCAGAACGATCATTCCCAGTTTAAAAGTAATAAGTGTCCGTTTTGTTCGAAAAAATGTCATTCAAAGCAAGGTGTCGGGCTGCACATAAAAAACTGTAAAATGAATATCCTACAAAAGACTCCAGCTATGCTACCTTCTGAAAACGCTATAGAGCCGAAGAAAAAGCAAAATTTAACCCAAATTAGACGAAATATAATTAACGTATTAAATATGACATCAGTAGTACCTTTTAAATTCTTTGGCAAGTTTTCCTGCTTCTATTGCTCGTTACGGTTCACGGACTTTGAGGAACTCAAACAACATACGGCGTCCGGACATCCGTTTTGCGATTTAAACACGCCTAGTATTAAGAAATGTAAAGGCGAACGGACAACTGTCAAAATTGACATTTCCTCCCTCTCGTGTAGAATCTGCAGTCAACCAGCTGAACAATTCGAAGAACTGATCGATCATATTATAGCCAAACATAGTGCGTCCTACGATAAATCTGTTATTAGCTTTGAGCCGTTTCGAATATATATCGACAAATGCTCTTGCACGCATTGTTCCAGCGTTTTTCGATATTTCACAACTTTACTGCGGCACTGCAACTCTGAGCATAGCAATACGTGCCACGTGTGTGATTCTTGCGGGAGGAGTTTTAAAAAGGTATCAAATTTGACAGCGCACATTGCGCATACGCATAAGGGTGCTTGCGAGTGTGCTATATGCGGTATTCAGTATAGGAACCAGTGGTGTTTGAACCGGCATAACGCTAAATGCCACAATGCGAAGGATTTTAAGTGTCCCAACTGCCCTGAGCAGTTTCAGTCGCCGTATCAAAGACAAAAGCATCTGATAAAAGTTCATGATATAGGACATAAGTGTAGCTACTGTGGTAGAATGTTTACGAGGAATTCGTTCATGAGGGATCACATTAGACGGACCCATTTGAAGGAGAAAAATATGGAATGCTCAATTTGTGGGGAGAAATTTTTTGATAATCATCTGTTGAAGCTTCATATGGTGAAACATGAAGGTGTTAGGAAGTTCAGTTGCGCTGTATGTTGTAAATCGTTTATGCGACGGAGTAATTTGGCATCGCACATGGGTATGCACAAGAAATATGGGCATGTTAACGCTGAATAGATGTAAAAAATCTAAAAAAAGCGTGTTGGTAGGTAGCCTCGTTATTTGCATGTTCCCGCTAGCTCTTCTTTGAGCTATATCTTAGGCTGCTGCCTCGAATTTTGCGGGCAGCGGGGCGGGAGCGGCAGGATATTATGCGTATAATCAAATGGACCTGTTCTCGAAAACAGCGGCGTGGCAGCGGCGCTGGGGCGGGTAACGAGCGGTGCAATCCAGTCAAGCGGTGACCGCCTGCGTTGCGCGTATGCATTGTATTATAGTGCTGTACATATTTTTTGTGACGTATCAAAATGACCTCGGACGTGCAAGAGCAAATTATTTCAGCAATCTTTGAAAGGAGACCCATATGGAACTATATTTTTGCATATAACATATTTTTGCCCACAATAAATCGAGCGTTAGGAATAAATTTGAATCAAAAAGATGTTGTCGCCGTTTTTTAGACATTTCGTTCGCGAATAAAAACAAATATCTCGACTACACAACCACGAACACAACACTACACCGCTATAGTGCCGCGCGATCTGCCCGCTGGTTTGGAGAACAGGTATGCGTTGGCCGCCTCGCTCCCGCGCCGCAGCCGCTGCCGCCCCGCTGCCCGCGAAATTCGAGGCAGCAGCCTTAGACGTGGCGCGCTGTCTTTTAATTTTACCTTAAGTTTATCAACTATTACTTAAATACCCTTCCACAACTGAGCGTTTCTTTAGGCAGTTTTTGCCGTGCACCACCACTTTATTGTATTTCCGAACCAATGCGCCTTAGGGTCCTTCCTTCATTAAAGGCCAGCAGCGCCTTTGGACAATGTGAGTCCATAGACGGCTTAGCAACATATTTTGCTATTATTGAAGTGAAAACTTCTTTAGCGGCGTTTTACACTTTTTTTGGAATGGGTAAAAAATGTTAAACTCGCGTCAGGACACGTGACCTGATCGAAAATTCGTAAGACGGATGGAGAGTAGACCGCTGGCGCGGCGTATTTAATGTAATGTAAATTGTCATGTCAAAAAAATTAAAAATAAATCTAACTTTTGTTTAAAACTCATACTAACTTAACTAATACTAATTTCTAAGGAATGTAAACTAACCAATTGTTGTATTGATTAATAAAGCTTACATAAATAAAAAAAATGTCATGTTTGTGTACGATAGCGCAATAAATAAATATTGTATTCTACCACATAAATAATTGTACTTTTATACTGATAATTAAAGCAACTCGTGCAAAAAAATTCCCTAACCATTCCAAAATATCAAAAATGCACAACGCTAATATTCAAGTTTTCACTTCAGCCGGCACTCCCGGAGTGCAACCCGTCGTTTTTTTAATTAAAAAAAATTTATTTGTAGGCTTGTTCGTTACGTATGGCCATGCTCTGGTCAGCCCACGTTTAAATTTGTAGGTAGATGAAAAAAATCTGCTTTTGCAACGAATTTAAAGATTTAATTCTCGACTATCAGGTATCTTATTAAATAAATGATGTAGGCTTTATTTATTTAGTAACAGAACAATGCCAAACGGCCTTATCTAGTTTTAAACTACCCTTAACCAAACTCAAAAATTAAAACTCTTTGGAAGCGTCACTCATTCTAACAAAGCCTATCACAAATGTGTTCTGTGAGAATGGTAAAGCACGCCGTTTACTCGAGATTTTATCAACGAAACTCATTAATTTTACTACTAATATGATAAAATAAAAGTGTTTATGAAAACGCTACTACTAATAATTGTGTATAAGGTCCTAGATATTAAATTTTAGTACGTTAGCGAAAGTGTATAATTTATTTTCAACTTTGCTAAATTGTAATCAAATCTGGATATTTGTATGTAAATAAAGATTTATAGAAATTCAAATGTTTTTCTGTAATACCTTTAAAATATATTTAGGTATCTATAATCAAATCATTAAGCTATAAAGGAAGAAGAAATTCATGAAGGCTCATTCTTTACAGGAGACGTCGAAGACAGTCAAAAGAAAAACGAAATGGTGCAAAAACACTCGATCAAGAGACGAAACATCGAATATGTATTGCAATACAGCAATGCCACACCATTTCTCTTTTATAAAGGCAAATATAGGTGTTTCTTTTGCACTGAACCTATCAAAGATCCAGATATTTTACGAGAACATACAAAAATCCACAAATTTGCTAATTTAGAGTTAATCATTTTCGATCGTACTAAAAGTAATAGAAATCGCGATGCAGCCGTCAAAATCGATATAACTAACCTGACTTGCGAGCTTTGTACTCAAATATTTGCCACGCTAGAACAACTCATTCACCACCTGATAATCGCGCACGACGCAGAATATGATATGAGTGTCCCAAACTGTTTTCTACCCTTCAAGCTAGACAGAGATCAACCCACATGCTCAATATGCGATATGAAGTTCGTCTTCTTTGAATACCTCCTACGTCACGCTAACAAACATCATTTGTCCCACGATTATATATGCGATGTTTGCGGGACGAGTTTTCAGGGGGACAATCATTTGAGAATGCACAATCGTTATTATCACAGAGATGGCGGGTACACGTGTAATTATTGTGGGATACGTCTGGAGACTCTATCGAAGAAGTCGCTTCACGAGAAGAATGTGCATTTGGCGAATCTTCTAACGTGCCAATTCTGTCCGGAGATTTTCAAAAGTCCGTATTTTAAAAAGCTACATCTGGCGAATGTTCACGGTGTGGCGGAAATGAGAATCCAATGTCCATATTGTCCGAAAATATTCCCACAACAGAGTCTTATGTCCCGGCACATGCGGCGCGTTCATTTGCGGGAGAAAAATGTTGAGTGTCCAATATGTGGGGAGAGATTTTTTGGACCGTACGACGTCAAGCTGCATTTGCGTAAACATAATGGCGATAAGAATTTTATTTGTACGGTGTGCGGGAAGAAATTCGCTAAAAAGTCTAATTTGAATGCGCATTCAGTGGTCCATACTGGCAGAAAAGACCATACTTGTGGCGTTTGTGGAAAAGAATTTGCGCATAGGCCGAATTTGAGGTTGCATTATAAGACCCTCCATCCGGAGTACGTAGAAGAGAAGGTTGAAGCAAGTATTGAATTCACTCAAGTATCTGTGGATGAAACTGTTTGAAGAACTTCGATTACATTTTACCTAATAAAAAGGTAATAGGGAATCTAAAATAATATTAACAATAATGCGTAATTCAATCCTCGCCTCGCATCGTAATGTTGTACTAGAGGAATATAAAAAAAATCGCATTTATCCACATGTATATAGGTACCTAATAATAAATAATGTTGACAGAAAGTTCGAGACGAGGAAACACTTGTTGCTTTGGTTTTTGTATTGTTATAATAATATTTTTGTGGTATATTGGGTACACGTATTTTTACCGAAACACAGGTTTTTAAACCGGAGGGAGGTCCGTCACCTTATTAATATTTGTAATTTACATCTTATTCTATATTTAACCGAGATTTAACTTATTCTTTATTCATGTATGTGTGTGACTACGCGGAGACAAGCATGATACTAAAACCATGTGGGGTTCATAGTCGAGACATCTTTATGTTAATTATGGAGACCCGTACGTCAAAAACCAATTAGTTTTTACTACGAAAGTCATATAGCCAAGTCTTGTCTGACTGACTAAATATCAGTTTTAAAAAATTAGGCAATTATCGCCGATAATTATTTGTTTCCGGCCCAAGTTCCTTCGTAATCAGTGACAAATATTCCAAAACAACACTTATTGGTGAAAAATTATGTTCGATAACAAATAAGCATTTAACAGAAGAAATAACATCGGGCTTTTCATTTCAGAACAAGAGGAGATACCGACATTTCAAGATTTTAAAATCGAAAAACCGGAAAGGTTGACATCGAAGGAGAAACGCAATATAATGAGAAATAATGTGCTACAAGTTCTAATAAAGTCTACAGTTATGCCATTCCGATGGTTAAAAAGCTGCTACCGATGTTTTTACTGCTACGACATATTCACAGAACCATCTGAACTGAAAATGCACCAACACCAACACACAGGAGACGAAATAAAGGAGTCGACCATGAACAAATACTGGGAACAGGTCGTCTACGTTGACATCTCAACGCTATCGTGTAAACTGTGCTCTGATGATATACCAGATTTGTACGACCTAATTAATCATTTAGTGGAGAAACATGGTGTTCTTTATAATAAAGATGTGGGTATCTGCATGATACCGTTCAAATTGGACAATTATTCCCTGAATTGTCTCACCTGTGGTGCCACGTTTTACACATTCGGATCATTGTTGCACCACACGAATAAAGATCACAAAGGCACTTCGGCGACGCTGTGCGAAATTTGCGGGCAGAATTTCAAAGACGCCAATCTGTTGCGTCTCCACGTGAAAGCGATACACGATAATAGTAGTTTGTTGTGTCAGGAGTGTGGGGAGAAGTTCGAGAGTCGATACAAATTGAAGAATCATCAGAAATATCAGCATGAGCTGGATAAGAAGAGATATAAGTGTCTTGTTTGTGATGAAACGTTTCGGTCGCATTACAAACGTTCGCGACATATGGTTGAGGAGCATAAGAATAGGGAGGTGATAAAATGCCTTCATTGTCCAAAAACCTTCGTATTTCGAAGTATGATGATGACGCATTTACGGGACGCGCACTTGAAGGTCCGGAATCACGTTTGCAGTGTCTGTGGTTGGAAAGCGTTCACGAGTCACAGACTAAAGAATCACATGTATAAACATAGCGGGGAGAAGAATTTCAGATGTGATGGTTGTGATAAGATGTTTACGACGAGAAAAATTATGAAAGCGCACTTTTCGAGAATGCATAAGGGTGTCCCGCTTAAGAATGTGTATGAAGAACCGTATCAGTACTGAATCGAGCGTTTTTTAAATGCGGATTCAGTCTTGTGGGCTCTGATAGGATGTTAAGGATTTTTTGTCGAGAAGAGGTAAAGATGGAATGACTTTATTTTCTAAAACTATGTACATTTACACAAAAAATTATCCTACACTTAATACTAGTAATAACATGCGTAGGCGTTGCCAAAACGCGCTGTCCCTAATTAGAGCGAGATGGTGTGTGAGCGAGAACATTAGCGCTCTCTCGCTCGTGGCTCTATAAAAACGCGTAACGGCAAAAGTTTGGTCCTTTGACCTTTTCTGCGCCCAGCCGTCGAAACGTCAAAACGTGTTCTTCTCAGAACACGCAATATTGTATCTTTACGACAACGTTAACTAATCACCTACATATGGCTTTAAGTGTGAGATTCCGAACAGAAAATTAGAACGTACTGTGTCAAAATCCATCACTTACGCTTATACATATTTGTAATCAGAAACGCTCGATTGGCTTAGTTTACGCCAAGCGATTGAAATTGGCGGCTTGAGCAAGACTAAGCTGGGAATTTGGCGACAATCAAAAAAAAATTGTACATAATTAAAAATAATGTTAATTCTGTAGGAAATTACTGGGCCATCCATAAAGTACGTCACACGAATTTTAGTACTTTTGAACCCCTCCCCCCGTCCCTGTCACAGGTTGTCACATTTTTATAACCCCCCCCACCCTGATGTGACGTCACACATTTTTTAAATTAATGTATTTATTTAAAAATAATCGAGAGAAAACAGCTATTTTGATTTTTTACTGATTTTTATTAAATAATAATCTAATAAAATCAACATAAAGTCCAACATTTCACTACAACGCAACGCCAATACAACGCCGCTCTAGAAGTTAAATTACGTTGCATGAGAGATTATCGCATAGCGAGAATGCTAAATTATTAATAAATATAGATCAAGTTCGTAAATTTTTAATTCACATCCAAATGCGTTTTAGTATTTAAAATTTTAACATGTGACGTCACAAAAGTATTGACCCCCCCATGCCCCTTGTCACACGATGTCACACTTTACTGTGACGTACTTTATGGATGGCCCCTTACAATAATAATTTAAAATTGCGCCTGGTATAAAACTGGTACAATGACGCAACAATACATATAATTATGAATGATATGTTTAACACATTACACAGAAAATATTTAAAATTATAATATCGCATCTTAAAGAGTACTTTTCACTAGTATTAAACTTGTTTTCTCCTTATATTTCCTATCGATGTTTCTTGCGTTGAAATAAGGCAATAAATACGTTACATATTTATGGCTGCGCAGATTAGTAAAAGAGTTTTATCTGCAATACCAAAACCAATAGAAACCAGACTTCGTTTGTCAAGTACAATATTACTGAATATGATTACGTAAACTTGGCCCGAACTTCGACCGCCTTATCTGAATCTCATCCAAAGATTATACTGCCACAATATGAGGGAAACGCTGACCATAGACGGACCGCATGTTGCAGCCGATACCGACTGCTGTAAGCGGTCACGGCGATCTGCAGTTTCCATACTAAATTCCTATGATATATCTATATATATAAAAGAAAGTCGTGTTTGTTACAACACTTATAACTCAAGAACGGCTGGACCGATTGTCATGGTTTTTGATTTGTTGGATTTGTTTCCGCCCCGAATAGCAGAATAAGCAATAAAATATCGGATAAGTTATCGAATAATAATAAATAAATTAATTAATTTTACGAATGCAAAAACCATATGGTGCCATCTGTTGACAAAACTACGCATCATTTTACGTCGAATTCGTGTCAGTTCAAGAAATTCCGATCTTGAGGTGAATGAGGAAATGCATAACCAAGCTTTGATCCTGATCAAAAGATGTTGGATATCAGAAAGTGCTAAAACTTGCAAATCGTCACGTTTTTCGGTTACGCGCCATCTTTTTCTTGTCCCTACCACGGTTGATCCGAAGAGATTCGAAGCCATTAATAACAAAAATATATAATAAAGATAACAATGATAGTAATAATTCTATTACAATTAATGAAATTCTGTAATAATCTTAGTAGTAATAAGGTAAAATGAAATAATTGTATTTGTATTCATGTCTTTGATAATAAAAGCCTTTTGTTAAACTTTATTTAACCAATTTCGTTAAGTTGCATATAGTAGATCATTTTTCGAAAAATAAGGTCATAAAGAAGTTTCACGTGTGTACACCTAGTACACGCACACATTTTTTATTATTTGAAAATCAATCAGAATCAATTTTTCATCTGCCACCTCCCGACATAATGTCTGGTCTTTTATTACCCGGACCTCGAACTATTAGGGATATTCGATATACATCGATGTTTACAATGCGATGCATTGAATAGATCCGATGCTTTGAAGATGTATGGATATGCTCGATGCATTGATGTACATATTTTATAAAACATCGAAAAGGTGATAAAACCAGTTAATTTCACAAAAACTCAAGTTTCAAATGAACACATTAAATTAAAAGTAAAATGCATACATTTATTCAGCAGCACAAGGTAACAAAATATACAAAAGACAAGAAAAATCTATCTATCTAATCATCTATCAAATTTCACCTAAAATCTATCAAAACATGATTAGGTTAATTTCAATTTTGATTACTCTAAAACTTTAATTTGTGTGTATATTTTCTATTGTTTATTTTTAATTAAGACAACCATGAAAAATAAAATATTTAAGGTGTTCATTTTGAAATTATTTCAAAAATTAGGAGAAAATCGATTATTTTTTTATGCAGAATGTCACAGCCCTACAAACATGTCAAACTTCATGTTTGCCAGCTCCTAAATATAGATTTAAGTTAGATTGAAGTTGTATAATAAATCTCGTTTTATATGTTGAAATATTCGTATATTATGCAATAAGATTATTGTATTCGAACGCATAAGGCCGTGTAAATATTATAAGGTATTATTAAAAAGCACAAAGTTATCAGGCATTTTATTTAAAACAAACCTTTACTAGCTATTCAAACAACAGTTTTTGACACTAGGTTTTACTCAAAACTCATAAATACTAGAGCATATGCGCAGGACAGCTACAAGCACTCGGCCACTCAAACTCAAAATATCTTTATTCATGTAGGTAAACAAGTACACTTATGAATTGTCAAAAAGGAGTTAATTTAATTGTAAATTTACTACCAGTTCGCAAGTCAAGGGCGTAGAGCGGGTAAGAAGAACTTTCCGCAACTCTTTTTAATCGCCAAGTATTGTCATACAAATTGTTTGAAGTGGAGCAAATCAATCCCAACGATTAGGATCATTTAAGTATTCCTCAAATTTATAAAAAAGCTTTATTGATTAATTTTCGTTTAACGAGGGCTTTGAATATTACACCAGTCATTATAGACATTCGAAATCGAAAATTTGATAATAATTCCAAAAGTTTTCAAACTTCGGTCAAGTGAATGGTACATTGGGACGACAATAAATCTCATTTTGCAACCTTGTCCTCAGTCCGGAACATTGTTAAAATTGCAATTAAATTAATTTTATGTCTGTATGGTCGTGAAAAAAATTCCAAAAGTTCTGCAAACTTGGGGAAGTTTTCGATATAATATTTCATATCACGTATAAAATTTGCAACCATCCTAAGTGTACGGAAATTTTTTTGTTATTTATTTTATTTTCGATATATCTGTCAAATTTGCAGAATTTTTGGAACGTTTTCCTTCAGTTTAATAAAGAACAACATTAATTTTTAATAACAAAAAATGTTCCGTACACTTAAATTGGTTGCAAATTTGACACGTGATGTAAAATAATATATTTACCACCACTCCAACTTTGCAGAACTTTTGGAATTTTGGTCACAAGAACCGAGCAAATTATCATTTATTGCATTTTTAACAATGTTCCGGACCGCAGAGCAGGTTGCAAAATTTTATAGTTTGTTTTAATACCACTCCCGACCTTACATCAAAATTTGAAAACTTTTGGAATTATAATGAATTAATTGTCTTGACTGACTGGACTATATTTAGTGACTAGTGGTAGTAGACTCGGCCAAGCGTTAGGCTAAGTTCAGATGACCGCGCGGTACCGCGCGGTACAAGATCAATATAAACGGTAATTATCGTCTACATTACCGCGCGGTACCGCGCGGCCAGCGCGCGGCGCGCTCCGTCCCGCGCGCAAGATCTTGACCCGCGAGCTTCCGCGCGGCCGCGCGCGGCACAAGTTTTGCAAGCGTGTATCGACCTGTTCAGTTGATCCGCGCGGCTTGAGACGGAAAGACACATAGATCGATGCAAAATTAGTACCGTAGATATGGTATTAAGTATTTGGTGATATGCAATATCTTATAGCATCTTCACTGGATTTTAAATCATTTTCAATAGAATCGTATAAAAAATCAAAGGATGCAACTGACATCCGGAAATAGTTAAAAAAATTATCTTTGTGTAACCTCAAGTCGGGATACAAAGTGACAAACAGGCTGGAAGGAAGTCTGTCACTTAAAATTGGATGCACCCAGTATCGTCTTTGTCATCTTCTGCGACGTCTCAGTCTTCTATATAAAATCTAAATTGCCTCCTCCACGTTCATTGTTAATCAATGTTGAAGCCACACTGCCGCGCGTACATATACCGTCATGTGAATGCTCCAACCGCGCGGCGACGCGCGGTCATCTGAACTTAGCCTTACTGGGGCTAAGATTGTTGTTATATTACATAGTAGTAAAGTATTCAAGAGGAAGGGCAGGAGAACAACAATCCACCATGCTTTTTTGGTGGTTATGTCATTAAATTAGCTTATGTGAAACGTTGGTATTTATTTTGATAAGGATCAATACCTAGGTACGAATACAGTGTAATCTCACTAATCCGGCACTATTAAAAACCGGAGGGTGCCGGATTATTGGAATGTTCGCATTACTGGATTATAGTGAAAAAGTCATAGATAATTAATAAAATAAACAAATCTAGTGTCTTGTGTTTGCGTTTATTCGACATTTTTAACTATAACTTATTCTCACTTGAAAAAAATAAATACGTAAGCACGTGCACGTGATACGTTTTGAGGTTAGACTGCTAGTCGATGACGCAGCGACCGAAGCGCACAGATATAGAGGGGTGAGGGAGGCGTGGGCGGAGGGTGCCGGATTATTGGACGTGCCGATCTATCGAAGTGCCGAATTAGTGAGATTATACTGTAAAGAGCGTTTTAAGCGGTGGTATTTTAATAAAAAAAAAATTAATAAAAGGACGCTTATTGTGACGTAACTATAAAAGATAGAGACATGCTGTCGCGAATTTTTTTATAGACAGTGATGTGTCCTGAAAAATTGTAATACATCATTTTGTTCTATCATTAATAGTTTTCGCAGCGCACGCGATTGAAGGAAGTTTTTTCTTTATTTTTTACACCTTGGGTTAGATTATTCAAGTTTTAGTAAGCATCCCTAATTTTTTTTTAAATGAATTGAATAGCTTGCCAACGGTGAAATAATTTTTGAAATCGGTCCAGTAGTTTCGGAGCCTATTCATTTCAAACAAACAAAAAAAATCAAATCTTTCCTCTTTATAATTTTAGTCCTATAGATAATTGTCACTGAACGCACAAAAATACTGTGATAGTATAACTGCGAGACGCGTTCGGTGTTCACGTGTATTAGTAGCAAATGACAAATGAATTTCAACCTTATTTAGTACGAGTACGACAGGTTCGCTTTCACGTGTGGGAGTGTAAAAGTCAAATCATTTATTTCAATTAGACCACCTAAAATGGTACTTTTGAATGTCAAAAAAATACAAAGAAGATTCTAGTTGCCCCTTCTAAAGGGTAGTTTCTTGTGGAGAAGAATGGGCAAGTAACTCCACACTTACTCTTTTAAAATAGGTTTGCAATATTTTGTATACATTAGTTAAATAATTATATGTGAAGACAATGTACTCTTAGAATAAAACTACTATACTAAAAAAGTTAGTATACATGTTCCTCTGTAGGTAGGAAATTGCGATATCTAGTGACGATTAATAATAGAGCTTATAACACAAGTATTGAGCATTGATAGATAATACATCTTTCTCCTTTTCACACCGAAGAATGTTTGCAGTTGTTAGCTGTAATGCATTATTCGCGGCGTGAATTGTGTAATACAATGTGGTTAATTAGATTAAACGCTATCTATTGAATAATTATTATTCTTTGTACTAATGGTGTTAGTGTATAAAATAATTGAACAATATAGTAAATAAACATATACAAATTATAACTTATTATTGTTAAAACTTATAAGTATGTACTGGACATGTACTATAATAATTATAATATATATAATAGTATCAATCGCTTATACTGGGAATAAATAAGGCGCAACTGCGTTTCTCTGTGAATACAAAAGAAACAACATTTAAAGCCTATATTCTAGGTTTTTTAATTATGGCTCTGGCACGATTTGTGCATTAGCCAGCGTCAAGTACCTATAGGATTTTTATAATTCGTTCTTTTTGCCTTAGAAATTCGACCGTGTCCTCCATGTACGGTTTAGGCACTCGCCCTGTACCGCACAACCCTCCAAATATCAAATCAAATATCAAATATGTTTATTTTGGAACATAAGATACATGTATCACTTATTCCACGTCATTAAATTTGAAGGCATCCCTACTCATCGGCAAAGAAGACAGAGGGTGTAGGCCGAGAGAAAAAGCCGGCGTAAAAAACTCTCGGTACTCTTTTAAAACAGCAAATCATCAAACAACACTTATTTAAAACAAATATCGCAAATTAATTAGAAGTAGCCTGTCTAGCACTAGTCCCAGGCCATTTTATCAACTAGATAATCGTTGACTTTATAGTAAGCCTTTTTACACAGCTTTTCTTTAACACATTTCTTAAATTTATTGAAAGGCAGTGATAAAAGAGCCTCTGGGATTTTATTAAAGAAGAGTATCCCTTTCCCCAAAAAAGAATTACTAATTTTAGATAGTCTAGTACGGGGAAATTGCAGCCTGCGTTTGTTCCGTGTATTAACATTGTGCGTATGTTCTATTCTAGTAAACTTATCACTATTTTTGTATACATACATAATATTTTCATAAATATATTGCGAGGGAAAGGTAAGTATATTAATTTCCTTAAATTTATCTCTAAGAGATTCCCTACATTTTAAATTATAGATTGCACGAATAGCCCTCTTCTGCAGGATGAATATAGTTTCGACATCAGCAGCATGACCCCATAATAATAAGCCATAAGTCATTAAGCTATGAAAGTAACTAAAATAAACAAGTCTAGCTGTATCGACATCAGTTAGTGAGCGAATTTTTTTAACCGCGTAGGCTGCAGAACTAAGTCTCTTCGCCAATCCGTTAATATTGGCAAAGGCCGAGAACAAATTTAAATTAACTTAAAACTTGCCCTCGAACCGGGAATCGAACCCGGTACCCCTTACCTAGCTGCCACTTAACAAGACCGCTACGCTATGAGGCCCCCTTCTAGGTTTTATAAAGTAAAAAAAGTCGTCAAGTGACATAAATTAAACATCGTCGATCAGACGGCAAAGACAACATTACAAAAGAGTTTATATAAAATACAATATAGACAAGAGTATGAATAGGAAAATATATTATGTTTTCCTTACGTATATATATTAATAGATAATTAATATATTTAATAACTTTCTTTTCGTACATAAATCTTTGGTTGATTTGTTATTGCATTATGGCACCAAAAAGGAGCGTGAATTTGAATCATTTTGAAGATAAGGACAATACTCGCACGCAATAAATTTAACTCTCTGGCAAATTGTGTGCCGTGTGTAATATTGTTTTCTGGACTCCCTATGAATAATTAAACATTATTTATCATACAACAGATTTTAAAAAATAAAGCTTGACTAATAGAAGAAATATTCGAGGTGTAAATACTGTACATACCTCCATGAATTTTTATTGTTGTTATTCTCAATCATTGAATTGTCACTGAACGCACAAAAATACTGTGATAGTATAACTGCGAGACGCGTTCGGTGTTCACGTGTATTAGTAGCAAATGACAAATGAATTTCAACCTTATTTAGTACGAGTACGACAGGTTCGCTTTTACTTTTAAGAATCATAATTAAATTTTATTTCTTTTGTTATGATTTAATTGTTTCAAAGTTTGAAATTATTTATTGAGGAATAAAAGTACCAATATTACGTTCTGTGAAATTTATCTTCTGAATTTATTTTTATTAAATAATATTTGTTTTTTCAGAACTAGAAAGCGAAGATTCAAGAAGAGGCGAGGAGAAATTCGAGTCAATCAGAAATAATATTAAACAAGTTCTGCTAAATTCAAACATTATGCCGTTTCGATGGTTAAAGACGTGCTTTCGATGCTTTTTTTGCTATGAAATGTTTGAGTCACCTGACCAGTTAAAAATCCACCAAGCCACTCATTCACCTGAAGATATTTATAAAACTATATCTAATTATTACGAAGAAACAGTATTTGTTGATATAACAAATATTATATGCAAACTGTGCAAAGCAGTCATAGACAATTTGCATAGCTTAATTAATCATTTAGTCGAAAATCACGCGATGACATTTCACAATAATATAGGTCTCATTCCTTTTAGGCTAGACAGCTGTGAATGTGTCATCTGTAGTTCCCAATTTTTGTCACACGGCGGAGTCGTTTCGCATATGATGAAAAAGCATAGACATTTTTTAAAACTCCAATGTGACACTTGCCAGACTCGTTTTAGTAACTCTAATGATGTCTGCATTCATTTAAAGGGTGATATAGAAGATACAGTTTCATGTATGGATTGTAATAAACGTTTTAGTGAAGAAATGTTGCAGGAACATATGAAATGTGTTCACAATAAGCGATACAGATGCTCAGCTTGTTGCGAGTTCTTCAGAACTCATTACCAAAGATCTTTACATATGGCATCTGTGCACAAAAGAAGAGATTTAATTAAATGCCTACAGTGCCCACAATCGTTCATCTTTCAAAGTATTCTACGAAGACATGTAAAACAAAGGCATTTGAAGGAAAAGAATGTTATTTGTCACATCTGTGGCTTTAAGACGTATGGACAGCATGAGTTAAAAGCACATTTAGTAAAACACGCAAATACCAAAGATTATAAGTGTTTAAACTGTGAAAAAATGTTCAAAAGTAAAAAAAATATGCGGCAACACTGTATTAAAAGTCATCAATAAACTATATAGCTAGAGCCTAAGAGGGGATTTCTAGATTTACTCCAGTGTGGCAAATTAATATACAGGGAGATACCTTGTACCCGGTTAAGTATCTCTAACAAATATAAGCTCCATATATATGGCCCCCGTCAAGGATAAAGGATCAGATAAGTAAAAAAAAGTTAATCATCAGACTTTCTCGAGCGCATCAGATTAAGATAGGCTAAAGCCGCATTTACATTTATCTGACGTGTTGTGTTGTGATGCATCAGAACGGTATCAGTTTCATACATTTAATATGGAAGCGTTCACATTTATTCAATGCGGTGTGTTATGACGGCTTCTGATGTGTCGTGTCACAGGCGATCCCGGTCCGCGTCAGAAAGGGTGAGGTGCGGGGGGCGGTGCCGTGAGACGTCATACCGCATCAGACTAGTGTGCACGCGCCAGTGTTGTGTTATTACGCGTCAGAAATGGACGAAGAGCAACTAATTGAATACGTAAGACAATTTAAAGTGATTTATAATCCAAAATGTAAAGAATATAAAGATCAAGTTATGAGAGCAGCTATTTGGGAAGAGATAAATCAATCAAACGATGAATTTCCTCAAACTGTGCCTTAGACTTTCTAAAATACTGATGAAATTTTTCTGCATCACTCTCAAGCTCTTTAACGAGACAATGAAACTCGCCTCTGCTCTCTCTTTTTCTATTTACGGGATGTATCCAATATCTTCTTCTTTTTCTTTGTTTAGCGTTGCCAACGCCAATAATTCCAACTCTTCTTCAAAATCTGAATCGGATGATTCTTGAAAAAACATTGCAAATGTGTGAACTCTCTGGGAGTCAAGACGGAACTGATACAAAAAACCGTCATAATGCATCATAACACGTCATATCAATGTGAACAGTAGCCATCACGACAGAGAGCATCACAACACAACACGTCAGATAAATATAAATGCGGCTTAAGTTAGTTACATGCTAACAAGTGTATGTTTCACACTAACAATCAATTTACTTAATATTGGATAAATTTATTAAATGCGGCACTGCAATGGACTTTTTTGTGCTTAATCAACACTCTCATACAGAGAAATAAAAACATTTATTTATTTATTAGAAGATTCACAGCCCAATACAGAAATAGATGTATATATACCATTATGAGCCAATTACAAATCTTCACATATAGTTTTTTTTTTACAACAAGAAGGTAAACATGCCATAATTTTTAGTTTGTAATACAAAAAAGAATAAAAACAGAATCTAAATCTCGATGCATTTCATTCATCATGGTTGAAATAATTTTTTTACATCATGAGTAAAATCTTAAAATCTTCGACGGCAGGTTACTACACTTACTTGCCTACTAATGAAAATCTATCAAAAAACAAGATATAGAAATCTGATTCAAGGGTTGTAGCACCACTGGTTTCGGTAACAAAGTTTTGAGTTAAGAGGGTTGAAAATAAAGGCAAAAAACATGCTGTTTTAACAAATTTTATTTCAAACATATAAAAACCATAAATTAAGAACCTTTTACTATTTACAAATAAATACGATATTAAGAAATAAATAAATTGCCAGTCGCAATACACAGATTAAAAAAAACAAAATTTTTAAGTTTAATGTAACTCGAAATAACGCTAGTTTTCTTGATAGATGACATTCGTTGCGTACAAAAACTGACTAAATATTTATTGGTTAACATAAAGTCGGTATGAATCAGTCTAAATTATTCGAACTAAATCAGACAAATGCTTTAGAGTTTTAGTGATAGGGTAAAATTCAGAAACGATATTTAGCACGAACTATGACACCCAACAAGGTTTAGTTTAAGCCAAGTAGGCAAGTAATGGACATCCTTAAGCGAGACTAATTTGGCGCCAAACGGATTTTTTTTTTTGAGTTTATGGCCTGGTATCTAGATCTTTAGGCCAATACATTTGTGCAATTACAAACACAGATAATTATTAATGAAGTTTAACACATTACACAGATAATTATTTAAAACATTTTCCTACGTTGCATAAATAATTGATATGTTAAAAATATATTTTATAGTTTAAACTGCTTTTGAAATTTTCTCCTTAGACTACTAGACACAAATGATTCAGATGATTATTGTTTTTGCGATTAATACGTTATTATATAGCTTCACAGATTAGTTAAAAGATTTTTCTGCAATACCAACAACAATAGAAACCAGAGTTCGCGTACTTGTACTTTGCTTTGCCCGAACTCGATCGTTTTACAATAGTTTTTTAAACTTCTTAAAGAATTTAATTAGACTGTTTTATTTATATGAACGGAAACTCGTATTAAATGATTGTCTTAACTTTAAGCCTACTTCTCCGTAGGTTGTATGGATAAAATGTGTCATTTTAAAGTTTTATACTAGCAAAGGTTAAACGAAACGTAGAATTGTTATTATAACATATATGTATGTAGTTATTTGAACATTAAGAACCGGAATGTTTACGGACATTTAGAGTCGATACTTAACGCTAAGTTTGACTTTCATATGTTTCTTTAAAAATGTTAAGATGTAGAAATATGACGTTTTTCTATATAGTTCTCTTCTCTGTGCTAAAGGCCACCTTAGCCGCGGTACGAACTAAAATAAAATCAAGTTACTAAATAGCGATTCCGAGAAAACACCCAAATATGGTAACACTTATTCACAATTTGTAATAATAAATAAAATCTAGCGTAATTCAAAACGATTTTTTATTTCGTTGTGGCAATATTGAATCTTTGGCGAAACTGAAGAAAGACAACAGACTGTATCTCTTCGCTTTTTGGGATAGATAATCTGTGACCACGTTGTTTTCACCTGAAAAAAAATTACAAATTAAAAATATTATTTATAAGCCGAATCGATGACGTAGCATGCTTGTAAATGACCTCTTCTGTCTAAATCAAATACTGTCTTGGTAATCAATTCACCGGAGACTGTTAATTAAGGTTAAACCTTTTGAATTGTTTTTAACATATGTTTCGTTTTTACAAACATGTTACGTCACGACCCACAGGACTGGTGCGACGCCATCTTGCCTTGCATTTTGTCGGGTTCGTGAAATAATGAATATTCATATAATTAAAAATAGTAAGTTGTATAAGTTCTTTAGGGAGCGTTCAAGTATTACGTCACGCAATTTTTGGAAATTATTGACCCCCCTCCCATGTAACGCGCCGCAACGTTTTTCTGTACTCAAGTATAGTAAAACGTCTCGTGACCACCTAGTGACTCATTATACCTAAAAGTTACCATTATGTGTTGTAAAGTACTGGAAAGTCGAAAATAATATTAATAATAACGCGTAATTCAATCCCCGCCCCGTATAGTCACGTTTTACAAAAGGACAAAAAAAAATTCGTTACGTAATACTTGAACGCTCCCTTAGTCACTAATAAATAATGTTTTTTTAAATCTTGTCAGTGACAAAGATAAATACGTCTTGTTTAAGCATTACATCTTTGACAAAGGTAGTTAAATAGGTAAAAATACTTACCAAGCAAATGTTGTCTTTCCCCCGTGGTGGGTAAGACATAGTCATTGGCTGATAATGATACGAATAATGCGAATGGTACTATCCATAGACACAATGTGAAGTAGGCTAGCACCTGCAACAAATATTGAAATGTGTACGGCATGGTCAATTCAAAAATTGACCATGCATCTACATAGTGCCCGGTCAAGGCCATTTTGTCCACCCACTAAAAGCTTGCATGGTCACCGTGAACTTTTATGTAACACTGTTATTGGTTCATAAGACATTTTGTCACAATATTTTTTTACTTATTATTTTAGTTATCAAATTGATTGTAAACAATCAGGGCATATATTATAGTTCCTATTTCACTTATATTATTCAATATATAAAAAAATATTAACTTATTTTCCATCATGGTCATGGCAACAATCAAAGTTGAAAATATTATAAAATAAAATATATTTATTATGGAACATAAGATACATGTATCACTATTACACATCATTAAATTTGAATTTGATAATATAAGAAATGTGGTAGTCTAGTACTATTATAAGAAGAGTAGGTAGTTTAAGAAAGTCCTTTATTAAATCTAGTAAAAAAAAAGTAGTAAATGTAAGAATAAGTTTCAGCCTCTTCACAATTTTGCATTTTGCAAATGACCGCACAGCTGAACTACATTAAATATGTCAACATCAAGTATTTCGTCATGATTGTAGAACAATGTCGGATTTGAAAAAAAAAACACTTTTTATTATATTTGGATTCTAGATTGACTAAATATTACAGCTACATCAAAAAAAAAAGCATGTATTAAAAATTTCAAATTAATCAGTCGGTAAATAGACGGATTTTATAGAAACATGTGATTTTTCTAGAAAGCTGTGTAATTTAATGTTATTATTTTGTTTCAAACCCAACCCTTTTGTTTGCCTGTATGCCAATTTTCATAATAACAGAATATGAATTAGAATAGTTATGACAAAAACTAACATGATTATATTATTTTGAAATGGCTGCCCTGCAGTTTACTATTTGTCTGATCTGTCACTACTCTACGACTATGCCGATTTCAATGTTGGTTATGGCTTTAAGAAGAGTGTCTTCAAAAAGACGAGTTAGCGAGAAATTGTGGAAATTATATATATACTTAAGTAGTTAATCAGAAAGTTAATTCTGTGATCAAGATAGGTACAATTAAATAAGTATTCTCTGAGACTTCTGATAGACCAAACCTCTGTATAAAAAAGAAACTTACCTCTGAAAAGCCATAATATGTTGTACCAAAGAACTTAAACGCTAAGTAATGGTGCAATATCAAATTCAGCACAGACGACACAAAGGTGACACTTGTTAGCCGAAACACGGGGAAATCTCTCAACAATAATGCATGTAAAAATTGTTGAAATAGTCCCAGACTATTTAACTGTAGTGGTATATCCTCAAAGATTATTAAGCCAAGGTGTATGACTGCAGTGGCCTGGAAATGAGAAAAAAAAACATTAAATATAAAACTTCTTGAGAATTAAAGTTATTAAAGGTTCAAAAAGATTTTATGCCTATATATATATATGCCTATAAACCCCCAATTTGGCATGTCGCAGACATATTTCTGTAAAGTGTTTTCTATTTCCTACTTAGTACAAAATTATATTGCGTTCAAATAAAAGGTACATACCACTACAATCCATGATATCACATACTTTGCCATTACACTGTATTCTTCAACTAACTCGGCCAGATAGTATAAACCCGCAGCTGTAAGATTAAAATGGATAGTTGAGTAAGAAATATCTTGATAACTATATCATATGGAGTGAGCATAATGCCAGTAAACAATATTACTTGAAACACAATTATATGATGCACATGCTTTTTTACTCATTACTCAACTCTAACATATAATATAAATTCTTTTAATGTGTCATTTTGTGTGATGTCAAGAACTTGTTCACTGTACTGGCTTAACAAATAATTATTGCAATAATACAGTGAGGAAATGCTAGGCTAGGAAACTTTTTAAATTTGATTTAATTTTCAATATTTCAATAAAATAAGTAGGTTAAGAAAATTGCATGATCTTATTGATACTACTTAATACCTATGACTTCACTCTCACTTTAATACCAACACTTGATAATTTATATTTCAAAAAGAATGAAAAAGAGATAAATAAAGAGTTGGCCTTGAGGTTGGCGACTCATATTCTGAGGTTGTAGGTTTGGTTTTGGCTATGCAACAATGGACTTTCTATTTAATATTCGCTTTTATGGCGATGGAAATACAATGTAAGAAAAGTGACTTACCTTAAATGCAAAATAATAGACAGTGTGTGTCAGGCACAGAAAGCTGACTATACATGCCTATTAGAGAAAGCAAATGATCACGAAACAAATTCAGGAATGTGAGGCCCAGACCTTGTAATGTTGTAGAGTCATTACATTTTTATCAATAATACCAATTTTCTTTCCTAGTGCAACAACCATAGAAGCGAGGGCCATAAAAGTGTCCTGATATCAAGAAAAAATCAGAGGCTAGGACTTGTCCACATACTCCTATAGACATAATATTGCTAGAATTAAACTTTCTTTATTTTAAATGCAATACAAGTATTTTAAGTTATCATGTTTTGTTGTTAAAGTGTCGTAATTAGGCTTTTAAATAATAATTTACAATATAAAAATCAACCTTTGCATTTTAAATAAGACTGCACCGACAGAAATCAAATTTTACTACATAACATAAAATAACAGTTTGTGTTAAGAAAATAAATGAAACCATTATAATTTTATACACAAACGTTCAGCTATTACATTGAGTATGGCAAATGATTAAACAATTGGTTTATTTTTAGCGTATTGCTCAAGATATAAAATAATATATTGCTGTTCATCTTATCGGTATAAATAAGTTTGTACTAAAAGCATATACGTACCTATGGCTAGGGTCACAAAAACTACTTGCACACATAATGATAAAATACTTAATAAATAGAGAAACATATTTGAATACGTTTTATTTTTTATTCAAAAACAATCTAACTCATATCGTAATACGTACAAACGGATGTTAATATCATTATTGTCGTAAATTGTAATACCAAATTATTCTGACTATTGACTTCCGGTTTGACTTTACACTGACGTTGACAATTTAATCCATCCCTTTATCAAAATTCCGGTCAATACGGCTACAGATTCAAGTTAACTTAGGTAGAAGTCAATCAAGTGACATGATAGCGTATATATATTCGATTGTCCATTGGTTTAGTATGAATAACCTTCTACTTAATGCAAAAAAGACAAAATGCATTAAATTTTGTGCAAAAAATGCAAGGGTTATGGATACTAGATCAATTATAAACGGGGAGGAATTGAATCTGGATGATACAACTGTATTTCTCGGAATCACCATGGATTCAAAACTTCAGTGGTCCCCTCATATTAACGGATTGGCGAAGAGACTTAGTTCTGCAGCCTACGCGGTTAAAAAAATTCGCTCACTAACTGATGTCGATACAGCTAGACTTGTTTATTTTAGTTACTTTCATAGCTTAATGACTTATGGCTTATTATTATGGGGTCATGCTGCTGATGTCGAAACTATATTCATCCTGCAGAAGAGGGCTATTCGTGCAATCTATAATTTAAAATGTAGGGAATCTCTTAGAGATAAATTCAAGGAAATTAATATACTTACCTTTCCTTCGCAATATATTTATGAAAATATTATGTATGTATACAAAAATAGTGATAAGTTTACTAGAATAGAACATACGCACAATGTTAATACACGGAACAAACGCAGGCTGCAATTTCCCCGTACTAGACTATCTAAAATTAGTAATTCTTTTTTGGGGAAAGGGATACTCTTCTTTAATAAAATCTCAGAGGCTCTTTTATCACTGCCTTTCAATAAATTTAAGAAATGTGTTAAAGAAAGGCTGTGTAAAAAGGCTTACTATAAAGTCAACGATTATCTAGTTGATAAAATGGCCTGGGACTAGTGCTAGACAGGCTACTTCTAATTAATTTGCGATATTTGTTTTAAATAAGTGTTGTTTGATGATTTGCTGTTTTAAAAGAGTACCGAGAGTTTTTTACGCCGGCTTTTTCTCTCGGCCTACACCCTCTGTCTTCTTTGCCGATGAGTAGGGATGCCTTCAAATTTAATGACGTGGAATAAGTGATACATGTATCTTATGTTCCAAAATAAACATATTTTATTTTATATATAATCCTAATTGAAACATCACAATAAAGTAGATTTCATTAGATTAGATCGACTTCTAGTAGTAATTAAACATCTGTTTGACTGAAACTATTTACCTACAAAGCAATTTATTGGTGTTCAATGCACTTCCCAATCCATAGGTACTTTTAAATAATAGAATAATAACAAAACAAAAGATAGGAAATGAAATCATTTTATTATTCGTTTCTGATTTATATATAAGCACTATAATTAAACATTACATTGCATACACTAATATCACATAAATATTTAAGCATCTAAAATAACCATAAAAAATTAGATTAATATCACAATCCTTAATACTAAAACATCCAACAAACGAACTATAGAGATCTGTGCCAATTTAGTTTTATTACCTCAATGTAAATGCATATATAATAATAATAAAATTAATAATATATATTTTTAAAAATAATTATTACATAATTATTGATCGTGATTTAAGAGTTGATATAGGAAATTTTCCATAAATTAACATAAGTTTATACATTTTATAGCGTTATTAAAAATAAATATTATTGTAACTTTTTGGTTTTTGTAGTTTTATACTACAAAAACCACAGCAAAAAGCAGACCTATTTGCTAAACACCTGTCAAAAGTATTCTGCCCAAATGATTCCGTAGAAGATAAGTTTGATGACCAAGTGGACACAACACTAAACCAAGACCTTCAAATGGATCTACCACCAAAACCTGTGTCAGTACGGGAAGTTTGGAGAGTTATAAGGGAACTAAAGGATAGAAAGGACCGGGCTTCGACCTTATAACCAAAGAAATAATTACACAACTGCCCCGAAAAGCCGTAACCCACATTACCACACTATGTAATGGGATATTAAGAGTCCAATATTTCCCAGATATATGGAAAGTATCTCAAATAATAATGATATATTATTATTATTATTATAGCCTCTATTCGGACATGCCAGTATTTTTCTTTATTTTTCGTATATTGTACTTTTCTTCCACTTTTGCTTATCCGTTTGCCAGATGGCAAAGGCCTCCTCCAACCTTCTCCATTCTGGTCTTTCTATGGCCACTCTACCCCATGTTGTTCTCGCGACTTGTATAATGTCGTCGTCCCACCTTTTTTGTGGTCTACCTCTCTTTCTCTTTCCATCTCTTGGGTACCATTGTGTGATTATTTTACTCCATTTGTCCTTTCCCCTGATCATGTGGCCTGCCCATTTCCACTTTTGTCTTCTTATTTTCAAAGTTATGTCCTGTACCTTAGTCTTTCCTCTGATGTTGCTACTCCTTACTTTGTCTTTTCTTTTGATCCCAGTCATGCTCCTTTCCATGGCATGTTGACATACGGAGAGTTTATTTGTTACGTTTTTTGTTAAAGCCCATGTTTCGCTCCCGTAAGACAGCACTGGCAGGATGCATGTGTTAAATAATTTGATTTTTGTTGAATTGTGTAGGGTCTTGTCTTTCATCACTTCTTTTAGGCTCCAATATTTTTTCCAGCCGTTTGCAACTCTTCTTTCGACTTCTTTGTTTCCGTTGTCGTCTGGAGACATCAGTTGACCGAGGTATAAATATTCTTCCACGTAGGGGATTTGGTTCTGTTCCACCATTACAGGGTCTTTGTTGCCATTGGTCATGATTTTTGTTTTTTCCGGGTTTAGCTTCAATCCGGCCTTTGCACTTTCCAATGCTAGATCTTTTATCATCAATAATGATATATAAAGACGGAAAACCACCAAACGAAGTCACATCTTATAGACCTATAAGTTTGCTTCCGATACTATCAAAAGTTTTCGAAAAACTACTTCTTCAACGTATTCTTCCGATCTTATCTGAAAAAGGCACCATACCCAGCCATCAGTTCGGCTTCAGACAGCAATACTCTATGGTGGAACAGGTTCATAGAGTCTGCGACAAGATAAGAAAGACACTGGAAGAAAAAGAATACTGTGCTGCAGTATTCCTGGATATACAAAAGGCCTTTGATAGAGCCTGGCACAAGGGCCTGCTATGTAAAATAAAAAGTTATCTTCCACACTGCTACTTTTTGATATTTCATTCATATCTCTCGGGAAGACTATTCAGATTTCTTTGAAATAAAAGCTGGCGTACCACAGGGGTCAGTGTTAGTTAGGGTTTCAAGTACCATAACTACAGCCACGTTCGCAGACGATACCGCTATCCTGGCAAGTCACAACGACCCAGTAATAGCCTCAAAAATCCTACAGAAAGGCCTAGATGATACAACTAAATGGCTTCAAAACTGGCGGATCAAAACTAGAACATCGAAATCGGTACAGGCTACCTACACCCTATGCAAAGGCAATTTCCCCTCAGTGAAGCTAGAAAATACCACCCTTCCTCACCGGAATTGTGTCAGATACCTTGGTCTTCATCTTGATAGGCGTATGACATGGAATGATCACATCAAAAAGAAGCGAGATGAATTGAATATTAGATATAAAAGCTACCTGTGGTTGCTAGGCCGAAACAGCAAACTGTCTGTAGACAATAAACTACTAGTGTACAAGTCGATCCTGAAACCTGTATGGATGTACGGCATTCAACTATGGGGTAGTGCTTGTAACTCCTCCATCATGCGCATACAAAGAATGCAGAACATTATTCTCCGGACTATCAGTAATGTCCCCTGGTATGTGACTAATGCTGAGATCCACGAACACCTGGGAATGCTCACAGTGAGAGAAGAAATAACTAATATCAAGACCAGATACAGGGAACGGCTAGCAGCCCACCCCAATGCCCTTGCACGACAGCTCACTATGCAGAGCTATGTTAAACACCTTAAGCGAAAAGACTATACTATAATGTGAAGAATTATGAGTAGATGTTCTCACTGGAGGAGACACTCCAAACAAGATAACCATCCAACATATTTGCTAAAAGTGAAAGCACTGATTGCAGATGGAGAATATACAAAAAAAAAAAAAAATTACGGCGCCGAACACACCATCGGTCGGTGCCACAGACAATAAAAAAAACTCCCTAAGTGACACACATTTCGTAAAATTTACGTGGCTTTTTATTATTAATTAATATGGACGATTATTACGATTTTTTATCGCTATAATTTTTAACGACGTATATTTTACAATTAAAATCCATCCCAATTTATGAGACTAGAGAAAGCTATGACAGAACTGAATCGTTAAGCAATGCCAAATGTCAATCTTCGAATATAGAATATTATTTGACAAACTAGATTTTAAGTTTAAGAACCACTCTGGAATATGAGTCTTAAACTAGGTATTAAAACATCTAGATGATTTTTTCCGTTTTCTAGAACGACAATAAAATTTTAATCTAATGTCAAGACCTGTCAAACCATTTTATGTGTAAGATATTTGACAGCACTCAATACGAGATTGTGACTTGAGATACAAAGTTGAATAGTCTCTCATTACAACAGTTTTAGATGTCGTTTATTTTATTTGGTCACCCCATTCTCCAATTGCGTGGCTTATGTATCAGACTTCGAATGGTGCGCTCTTACATGTACTTTGAGACCGGTCACTTGCACAAATCCCTTCCCACATTCCTTACATACAAACCGCTTATCGTTTGTATGTATACGTACATGTGTTTCTAAATGTTCCTTCCGCTGAAAAGATTTTACACAAATATGACACTGAAATGGCCTTGTATCCAAATGGCTTACCATGTGTCGCTTCAAATATGTCTTATTTATGCACTTAAAGTCACACATTTCGCACGAAAATGGTTTATCATTGTGATGTACGGACATTAAATGCCATTTTAAAGAGTTATATTTCACGAATTTCTTCGAACACAATTCGCAGGAGATTTGCAAGGACTTGTCATGGACAAATGCAATGTGACGTTTACGAAGATACCAAGAAGGGAACTTTTCGGAACACTGCGTACAAGGGAATTCGCCCTTGTGCGATAGTCTGTGGTACGAATACGCGCCATGCGTCTTGAATGTTTGATTGCACTTTTGACAGCTGTACTCAGTGTTACTATGCGTTAACTTTATATGTTTTTTCAACATGAATTTCGTCAAAAAGCCCTTCCCACAGGAGTCACAGAGTAAAGGGCCGGATGTTAGGTGATTCTTGTAGACGTGTGACAATAGATTTCCGAAAAAGGTGAAATTTTGATGACATTCTGGGCATGGCGCTTCAGAATCCGTAATTCGAAAAGCGAAGATGGAACAACGTACGGCGTTGTTAAAGTTCTGTTTGTGTGTTATTGTGACATGATCTAGAAAATCATCTAATGTTTGCATGTCTTTTGGACAAGCTTTGCAGGCTAAGTCCGTGATTTCCAATTTTACTTTCGTCTCTGTATTGATGCATTTTAATGCGTCATCCAATTTTGTCTCAAAATGTTCGTAATTATGCTGTTTCAGTTCGGATATTTTGATGAAAACTTTGTCACAGAAAAAACACATATATTTGCTGTAGGACCATCTGAAGGGTGTGGAGGTGGAGTACATAACTATTATTTTGACGATATTCCGTATATCCGCTGTTCGATAATCCGATTTTTCCGAATCTAAAAAATAATTAGGTAAATTTTATATTTATTCTCGTAGGATTTTTTAAAGTTCTGGTCATATTAAAACTAAAAGTACGTAGGTAATTACATATAATTAGGAGTATAAAATATAAAAATCAAATAAAAAAAAAGAAGGAAGGAAGGCATTTTGCGTGTCAACGTGTCACGTGTTCCAACATAGAGTAGCGCAATTGCGTCAATTGACTTTGACAGATGACGTAATTATTAAAATAATTCCATAATACAAAGGTATAAGAATGGAGAATTTTACGCTTTTACAGGATTTTGTATAATAAACAACAAACCTGTTATCTCTGTAATTGTATGCTTTTCTTTTTTGATCCTTTTATCCGATTTACTTTTTAACTTCTTTAATGTACTTAAATCTATATCATCGTCAGAGTCCCCTGGAACGGAATAGTTTAAAGTTTGTTCAATGATTTGTTAACATGACCCAAATAGGGATGTGAAAATATAACGACGCCAGACGAAACGTTGCGTTCGACTGTGATCTGTCAAACGGACGTCAAAACATGACGTAACGTGTCAATGAGTATTATGCATAATGCAACAACAACAGACCAACTACAATCAGAGCGGACAATGGTGCAGTCTTTTGTTTTACACGAGTTTCTTGGCTTGCTTTTAATAGCGACGTCCTTATTGAATTGTACTGCAAGCAATATATGTATATAATATATTACACTCACAAATAACTTGGCTATACTATGGTAAGATAATTTTCAAAATCGGTTCATTAGATCCAAAGATCCCTCACAAACTGTAATTGTTCCAAATTCTCACTATGTACACAGAAACGGTACGGCAGTGTAAAGACAACTTGTGTAATGTGTAGTTGTAATTATTGTTTTAAATATGTACATTCATCATTCAAGAAGCACTCACGTATCTACTTATAGTCGCAAAGACTGATTGTATGATTAATATTTTTAAAAAAAATGTACATACCTTCTGGTCCGTCTGTAGTCACAAAATCTGAAATATATTATTAATCTTTAATTATATTATTGGTTCATGTTGTTCGTGCAATTTTGATTTATTGGTAGGGGTGTTATATTGTATAGTATGTCACTGGCCTGAATGTGTAATAGGTTAATTATTTAAATATGTTCAACGGTGGACAGAAAAACTGTGTCCAGTTTGTGTTTCCACCACGCCAACTTCTTTCTATTTAGGATCATGTATACAATAAATAAATAAAATAAAATAAATTTGACCGCGCACCCCCACTATGTGGAACCAGCTGCCTACTGAAGTATTTCCGAACCAATTCGACTTAGGGTCCTTCAAGAAAAGAGCGTACCAATTCTTAAAAGGCCGGCAACGCACTCGCGAGCCCTCTGGCATTGAGCGTCCATGGGCGGCGGTATCACTTAACATCAGGTGAGCCTCCTGCACGTTTGCCCCCCGTTCTATAAAAAAAAAAAAATTAAGAGGATAAAAAGTCAAGTCAAAATCTGAACGTTCACGTAATACACAATGCAATTTTTAAATGCCCTACGTAACGCGCCTCAAGCTTTTTCGTTACCGTTTCGATTTATTTATTATTATTTACTTACATATTAAACACAACCGAAATTAGTATTATTGAAGTTATACCTTTTTGGCGCGTTAGGTAAAAATGATGAGAGTAAATTTTTAAGATGCGCGCGCACACCGTCACAAAAAACCGACACCCTGAAGTTAAACATTACATTAACAATTTTAGTCAACATTTAAATTTTTTCTATTGTTAGTTAGTTTTTTCTACAAGAGTAGAATAAGATTTTTATCTTGTTACGCCAAAGAAGTATAACTTCTAACGCGTGTACATGAGTTTTTTTTTCCTTACAAGGGTATTCTGGAAGAACTTGCTAGTTAACGAAAAGGCCGCCCATTGCTTCCCTAATTTATGTGACCCTATTTCATATGTTTTGTTAATGTTACAAACATATGAAATCGGGTCTAACAAAGTGTTAAACTAAACTTTAAATGTCAAGTTAGGTATAAAGCGAGGGTAGGAACCCAAATGGAGCAGTATGAATACATAAAGGAGTAAGTTATCAAACAATATACCTTTTTTATAAAGGTACATCAGATATTCTGCCAGTCAAGTGCTCCAAGTATAAATTATCAAGCATTCAATTAATAGATTTTATACTAACCTATTGGTACAGTATCGCTTGGTGGTTCGAGTTTTACTTCAGGAAACATATCTGAAATTTTTAAAACAAAATTAATAAACCAGTGTTGTTATCATTCTTAAATCTAGACTAGTAGTTGATCAGCCTTCATATATGACATTCAGATCAGCTTTCACATATACATGGATATTGTTGAAGTTATACTTTAGGCGCTTTATAAAAAAAAAATTGATGAGAGTGAAATTTTACGATGCACGCGCACCGTGACACAAAATTATAAGAATGAAGTTGCCCACGGAAGATGCTACGGCATTGGACATAATTTAAAAACAACATTCGAATAATAATAGAATTTATATTACACTTAATAATAATAAATATTTATTTATTTAATTTTTCAAATGTAAACTGAACTTTGTTGACTATAAGGACTCCTTTTCCAGTCTTTGATTATTTAATTGTAATTAATTATTTGCATGCAATCAAAAACTATTTTTAATAATGCCAAAGAAGCATAACTTCTTTCGGGCGTACATAAGTACACACCTTTTTTTTAAGTCAGTAAGAGTTCAGACTCGGACTGATTTTAATTGAGAAAGTTGAAATGAAATCTAATTACACAGAAAGTATTAATTTATGTTGCATATATCTAAGATGAAGGCACTGGAAGATACAATAAAAGATGTTTAATTTAAGGTGGATGACTGAAATACCTAGACCACTTTTGTACTCCAAAAATCTCTGTTCATTTTCTATAACTTGATTTTTGAAGGAATATGCATCCTGAAGTTTCAGTATACATTGGTTACATATAGCATATTGTCTAGAATTATCAGGTGAATGGCAAATCTGAAACAAATTACAACAATATCAAACACATAAGTCAAATGGGAGAGTTCAATGTTCAAACAATTTAGTTTTTTTACATATGTTTGTACAACAACTATCTATAAACATGAATTCAATTCCACTCCTCCCACTTCTTTGTCTGTCATTCCACAATAGCACATTTTGCCGCATAGTGTGCAGAAGAACAGAAGCAGAAGCCGATCAAGGTATTTCCCAATCAATTCAACTTAAGGTGTTTCAAATAGAAACTAAAAGCTTCTTAAAAGCTTGTGTTTAGTCTTTGGACACATTAAGGGTTTAATTTTGTTGTTAATTATGACAGTACTTTAACTTGTATATAGAGATGTGGAGATTCGTTTAACTACAAAGTTACAATACGTTAGTAGTGTAGTATTACAAAAAAAACCTTACCATAATATCAAAGCAAATCTTCAACATATCTTCGTAGGTTACGGTATTAATTAATTCCGTTAAACTTTGAAAACAACCTTCAGCATGACAACATCTGCACAAGTCCATTTTTAATTATTGTTCTTAACGAACTGTAAAGATAATATTATTAAAAAATAAAACTTAATAGTAACTCGATCTATTGTTTCCACCTACCTTAATATATATATATATATATATATTTAGTAGCTATTAGATATTATATTAAATGAAAACAGAAGTATTAAACGTATTATTTTGATAAATAAATGTATTATTTATCAAATTTAAAAATAAACAAAATATTACAAGCCACAGACCACAGTCTTTCACGAAGACTTACTTCAAAGCATCTAACAGTCTATCACAGATAGTAAAAAGAGACATAGACTACAATACTTACTATAAAGGGAAGTTAAAATTTAACACAACGTAACCTGAGTTAAACACTAAACAGGGTTCTATATAGTATTTTGCATGCATACTTTTTGATGCAACAAGGTTCCATGTGAAATTTCGACTTCTGAAAAGAAAATGATAATATTGAGGCAATCCATGTTAAGTAAAGTAGTATGCAGGTGTAGCGTTTGTGTAGTACTTTCTTTCATATTTTGATGTATGTGGCAACACAAATACCGGCGGTTAATAAAAAGAAGAAAACGAATGTCACTCAAGACAGACTTCAGAGGAGTGAGATATGATAATTTTTCCATGGGCTTTTATATAAGAATATAAATTAATTACTCTTGTTTTGTGAATAAACCAATGAACAAAGTTAATTATGGGTTGTGATTTATTATAAGATAAAACATCCCATACAGGCATCCAAGTAGTGGACACTGTCCACTCCTGTATTGAACAGGTGTTAACTCCATCTAAATATTATTCACCGGTATCGTTAGTAAGGATTCTGAAATAGTCAACAGAACTAATCTATACAGGATTATTCAACTAATTAAAGATTTTGCTGCATATTTAAAAGTTTTGGGCTATTACAGAGTACCATATAGAAAAGTGACGGCTTTAAAGTTTACAGAATGTTCTTTTGTTTTATATAAAAAAGCAAGTTCAGTATCATAAATCATTTTTCTTTTCAGTAAAAAAATTTTTTACTGCATTATGACCAATTCTGAGTTTGTATAATATCTCAATACTAATTTACTAACATAAATATATTGATTTATCAATTTACTGTGATTTCGGTATGGCAATTTGTCAGTTAGAATTTTTGAGGTATTATTACTCAACAACCTTCCAACAGATTTGTAATTATATGTAAAAGTATTGTTATTTATAATTTTATGTAATTTATGTTAATCGTTACATATGTTATCATGGTAAAATTAAAATCATAAAGCAACTCATAGCGTAACGCCGATGTCAGCCTGTCAAACATGGATTTATATCGTTAGATAGGCCCTTACCGCAGTGAGACCGCGCCGTGTTGTCGCACAGTCTAAGTGAGTGAGACTCACTAACCTGGGATCAGTGCACCCCTAAACAAAGTGTTAGCCGGACGTGTTGTAAAGGACGTTTGCGAGCAGTTTAGTGTCACAAAATGCCATCGTGTGCCTTTCTAAAGTGCAACAACAATTCTAGAAACACAAATAAAGCCAAAGCTGTAACATTTCACTCGTAAGTATTGCGATTTGATTTAAAAACTTTTATTGAAGTGAAACTTCTTTATCGGGGTTGGAAAAAAAATTAGTGTAACATTTTTGCGTTACGCGTCACATTTTTCCGTTACGCGCCATGTTGCTTTTTGAAGTGAACTTCTTTATCGGCGTTAAAATATGACATATAGTATGTTTTTGACTTTGAAGTTTGACAACGGATTACATTTTCGACTTGAAATTTGCTAATCGCAATTTGCAGCAATTGATTTGTAAATTGTATGCTAGGCAGTGTATCAAAATTTACTGTGTTTAAAGAAATAGTTTCGGACCTCTAAACTTAAAACAAACCAATTATGGCTCTGCGTACAACAAAGGTTTTATATAAGTTTTACTTCTTACGTGTGTACACCTAGTACACGCACACATTTTTTTTTCCTTCCGCACTGTCTAAAATAACAAATTTAAATGGCGAGTACACGAAAGAGAAAGTAGTGTTTGCAACTAATGTAGGAGAAAAAGAGATGACACTAGTTTCGACCGTACCTTCTACACAAATTGCACTGTTTTAGGACGCCATATTGACGCACACATTCAAACGTTTTCGTTAACGCACATATTCAAAAACAATGCCACAGTTTTTGGTGTCGGGGCCTATCTAACGATATAAATCTATGCTGTCAAAGTCTTAAATCGATCTAACACGCAAACCAGTACCTGTCCAATGTACCCTGTTAAACTGAGGGGACGACAACTAAAGCTGTATAGTGGAATTCCTATATTTTTTTACAGATACAATATAAAGTATCTTCTATCAAATTAATAAATGTTAAATGTTTATCTTATTAATAAATTTAAATAAATATAATAATCTAGATTGAAAGTTTTTATTGGATGCAAATGCAAACCTTATTTTGCATAATCCTTAAATATTTTTGTATAAATAAATCCTATACAAAACATGGAAAGTTTGTTAAAATTACCTCCTCTAACGGTTTCATACTCTATCAATTCATTTCTATGAAAAACTAAGGGCAGCGTGAAGTAGTATAATTAATGCTGATTTCCAAATATTATAAAATTTTGAATTATAGCCGAAATTATTTCAATATACAAGTATTCTTTGAAATTATATTGTTCTGTTAATTAGGTAGATGTGAATGTTATATAGTGTTTATTCAATTGTATTTGTCCGATAAGTTATAAAATTACAAATTAATTTTATAATTATCATCTTTTATATTATTATAGTATAATATTGTAGTTTTAGTTAAGGAGCTAAACATTAGAGGGCGTAGCATAACTTTGATTTAAATTTATTTCCAGAATCTTGTCTGTGGCTTGGCTTGGCTAAATTTGGGGACTTTGGCCTAAAGGTCTAGATACCAGGCCATAAACTCCAAAAAAAAAAAAAAAAATTTGGGGACTGGGGTTTCGACTTTCGACTTTTGCCGTTCGCGCCTCGCGGTACCAACTACCATTTTGTTTTTTGGTGATTCTGTTATTTTGTTTTTGTCATTTTATGTAGTATAAATTTTCTTTATCATTGCCAAATTCTGACTGGTTGTTATAAATTTGAAAAGCAATTCAGTCTATTGTGTGGTATTGTTACCGTAAGTGTCTTAATCTTAGAATGGGCCTGAATTGGGTAAAACTAGGTTGAATGTTGGATTGTGCAAGCTCTAGGAGGCTTTATCTCAGTGGTTGGTTGAGTCCAATTATTTAGACTAAAAATGTCTTAAATTGTCTCTTCAAAGTTTTGTATATTTGTTCTTGGTTCGATACAAATAGTTTTTTTTGCATATCCATTAAATTTTTTGTTGTAGATGATCCTTTGAATGAGTATGAGTTCACTGAAATAATTATGATTGTCCTTTGTTTTAAGTTATTTGGAGTTTCATATAAATTAAAATGTTAAAATCTAAATGATAGTATATATTTAACCCAAGCAAGCAAATGCAAAGAATTGCCTTTTACTTTATTAAAATACTGTCCACAGAACTGTTTAACCCAAGCAAGCAAATGCAAAGAATTGCCTTTTACTTTATTAAAATACTGTCCACAGAACTGTCCTTTGAATCTACTCCCGTTTCTACGTTGTCGTCTACGTTTATTTTATTCTTGTACCATATGTCGACATGAAATGTCACTTTTTCTTTATTGCTTTCATCATATCTGGTAACAGTAGATACTAGATCTTACACATGTAGATAAAAGTGTAACCATTTTGTTGTCCTTTTACCACCCTTCATAGCTTTCTTTTGGTGACTTTTTCATATTTTCCTTTTTTACAGGCAATGTTGACTTTGGGATGTAATTTTGTCGTGCTGTACCCACAGTTTATAGGTACAATCCTTTTCTAAAAAAATGGCAATTAAGTCAAGAAATTGTCAATGCAAACATATTACAATGTTTTTGCTCCAATATCAAGATCTCCCATGTAATCTCTAATCAATTTTGTTGGCTAGAATAGTTCTCAACTTTGTGGGCTAAGGCAGATAAATCACAGAAGACATTGAGTTTGAACCCCTATCTATGGAGTTCATTTGGAAGCGGCAAACATCTGTTTGTCAACTGAGAGGTTCTATTTGTGTACTGGAAAACTTCTCATTGAGATCTTCAATTACTAACAAATCAATCATGTTTAGGATGGCCTACTGGTTTGTGATTCATTATTTTAGAAATGCAAAGAAAGTTTAAAATTATTAAAAACTTATTGAAAGGCATTACAGATGAAATGAGACCATATGAAAATACTGAAAAACACTTTCATGTCGGATAAATTATAAACAACTGAATTATTAAGGTCATGTTTAGTACTGTATATACTGGTTTGATATACTATTTTCTATATCAGGCCATGAGAACCATAGTGGCCTAATTCAATGGACAAGTATTTTGAGTATCATAGAAAATAAAAACAGTATTTTTTAATCAACTAGCACTCTTCAGGATACATACTTTTTATTAATTTTATGTTTTATTTGACCTATTAATGTTCCAAATTATGATTTTAATAGTGAGAAAATAGCTTTATTGCTATTTTTCTATATTCTAGACACAGATAGGCCACTTTGGCAGCAGGTTTTTATAAGAAGGTGAGAAAAAAATGTTTGTTAGGCCAATTGTTTATTATAAAACACTTCAAAAAGAAGTGACATCAACAGAAAATATAACAATTTTCTTAGTCGTTGTCAATATCATCCTCAACATCTATGACATTTCTTACAGCCGCATTATCTTTGATACTGTTATAAAAGCTGTGATACACTGGAGGTATAAAAGGCAAAAGAATAAATCCTTTATTTCTCACAACTAATGGACTTTCCATCAGGGTATAAAGGATCCAGCTTAATACCAGTCAAATCTGTAGAGCCCCTTTTCTTTAAATCTACATTTTCAAATAAAACATCTTCATTATTAGAATATGTAAAAAATAATGTAAATGGATGCATTTTATTAAACAAAAGCCACTGCATGCTGAGCCACTGTACCTTTGATTTTTCGGTAGTTATCTTCCTGTTGGTAATGTTATTCTCCAGCTTTTTTGTTGAAATAAAGTAATCCCTTGACATTTTTATGACATCAAATGGGTTCCTGTCCCTAGCTGCCTTAATAACAGTAGTCCAGTGATCACGTAAGTAAATATTTTTGAAAAACGTTTTCTTCTTTTCCACTAATCCAAAATCTTGGTCACATGCTAAGTACGAGTGCCCACTGACATAGAACTTATGGTCTATGTTATCTACTGTGTAATCTGTATGGGCAACAATATACTGGCATAGAGTAGCCATTTTAATATTTCTATTTTGACCACCGCACTGGTCTGAGTACATAATTAACTTTTTAGTCTTGACTTTCTCTTTGATGAAACGCAACAGCAGGAACCAATCTCCTGAGGACCCCTAGAAGCTATTGTTTCATCCTATACATACATTGTTACTTCATCATTATGAGCATTATGAATTCCCAGGCAGTAAGTCTAAAGCTGCCTTTTATAATAGCAAATTCCTGTGGAAATAACAGGTGTAGGTAAAGTTTTCATGAGATCAAATACTATAACTGTTAAATCAGAATCATTTGCAGCTCTATTCTTATCTATCTTAAAATTATTTCTAGCAGATTTAGCTGTTAAGAGATGTAGTTTCCTTTGAGAATCAAGTTCATCCTTTTTGACAGACGTTTTTCAGCTTCTATTTTTATTTTAAAATTATCACATTTTTTGCAGGAATCAGTAATTGGTGCATGAAAAGATAGGTTGAATTGCTGATTAAAAACTTTTCTAAACATAAAATTTGACACTTGTTCAGAAGGGGGCGTTTCTTCTTTATATAAAGAAAACAGTTTAGACAAGCTCAAGTCAAAAAGTGGCCTAACTAATGTTATCGTGATAGTGGAGTTAAAGAGGGTTAAAGCCATAGTGGCCTATCTGACTTAGGCCAATATGGCACCTCAAATTTAGATCACAAACTAAAAACCGTAACAGTGTTTATACTGCTATCTAGTGAACATTCGTTGTATCACTTTTAGGCCACTCTGGTTCTATCAACATGATCAATTTGAAGTGGAAAAAATCATAAACTCAATATTGAAAAAAAACTAGTTAGGCCACTATGGTTCTAAAGGCCTCATATAAAAACTTCATTTAACCCTAATGCATGATTTTATGCATGATTTTATTTTTAGACCAGGAAAAAATATATTTTGGAGCCATGAATATGCTGATTTA
The DNA here is from genome assembly GCA_963693345.1 of Pieris melete. Lineage (NCBI taxonomy): Eukaryota > Metazoa > Arthropoda > Insecta > Lepidoptera > Pieridae > Pieris > Pieris melete. Next base: position 672,019 of record CAVNZK010000368.1, on the reverse strand, counting down.
GGGAAAAATAATAAAAAAAATAGTTTTTTTTTATTTTCATAGTTATTTTTATTAAAAACCATTTGTTGCAGAACTACAACACTATGCACTCACTAGACAATAACTAAATATGAAAATTTTTAAAACAATTTTTGGTTGTGGTAGGACAAAGAGCTACTCCACACTTCTCACACCTGTTTTGCGTGTATCCCTTGCATCCAGGCATTTTGCATCTGCTGCGAACACAATTACCAGGCCAGTGACCAACATTATCAGTCCTTGTCCCTTAAATGGACGATTTTTTTTTACGTTTTAAAAAAATATATTTGTGTAATAGACATGTATTACTGTCTAGGAAAAATGAGTAAAAAAATCTAGACATGAATTTACTATTTTTTTTTTGCAATAATGTGAGTGTTGTTTATAAACTACATTGCGCATTCAATGACATTTTACAAGTATGGGTAAAATAAGAGTGGATATTGTTTTTGAAATGTGTTTATTTATTCTAAATTATGATATTTATAAAAACAATTGCTTTTTTTCGTATCACATAAAGATACACGACATTTTTGGCACATTTTGAACGTAAATCCTGAACATTTCGGGAATTTGCACCTCTGCTGCTTATCCAGCCAAACTGCCCAATGACATGTCTGATCCAATCTGACGTCTTTCAAAGGAATTGCTTGAGCTGGTCCTCGGAACTTCTTCATTACAAGTTCTCTTTGTATTGTGCTCCCACTAGGTCGACCACGTTTAGCGCCATTTGCAGGTAGACCCAATTTGCAGAGGGTTTCGGCAAGTTCTAGTCTAAATGTACCCAAATTGAGAAGTTGATCATTTCCTTTTATATTATTTACCTTCTTGAACATAACCCATGAATTTATAACTGCGAGGTCCAGGAAATGATAAAATAAGCGCATGGTCCACTTGCGGCTCTTCATTGTGATGTGATAACGACCTATAAATGAATCTAATAAGTCCACGCCCCCCATGTGAGCATTGTACTCCTTGATGACTTTGGGGCATGGAATAGCAACTCTCTCTTTCTTCGATTTATCAAAGCGCGTGACTGTGGTTGCTGGTTCTGCTCCTACGTAAGTGGAAAGAAGGTTAACGGGCTTGTTATCTTTCCACACAACAGCACTTACGTCAATATCATCCACAGTCGCCACGTTTTCCTCATAGAATCCTCTGGGTACGTTCTTTTTCATTATAGTGTTTTTGTCAGGCAATTTGCAGTTTCTCAATCGGTTTACTCTTACTGTTCCCAGTGAGAAAATTCCTTCCTTAGCTAAATAGGTGACGAGAGGCACAGAAGTATAGAAGTTGTCGAAGTATATAATGTGATTCACATTGCGTGGTACCATTCTAGCTAACCTGACGACTGTATTTCCAGACTCTCCCAAATCTGGCTCACCAGGTAAGATGTTATTTTTGGAGCCCCCTCCACTGTAAACCTCAAATCTATGAGCATATCCTTGTAGACTGCAGATGAGATATAATTTGAACCCCCACTTGTGGGGTTTATTGGGCATGTATTGTTTTATGTAATGGCTCATTTTGGTTGCACACATCTGCTCGTCTATGGAAAGCCTTTGGTCTAAGGGAACCTTTCCAAACTGGCAGTTGAGCATTTCCTCAAGAGGTCTTATTTTGAATAGCCTGTCATAGTCTGGATGATCTTTGGGTAAGCATAGCGTATTGTCGGCAAAATGGAGAGTGGATCTTATTTTTTCAAATTTTTTTAACGGCATCGTATTTTTTATGTGATCATAACCAAATTTATCACTCCAGTAAGCCCTGGTGTTTGGAAATTTTATGACTGAGGTGTAAATCAGAATGTCTAGGAATTTATTTAAGATATTTTCATTTATAATTTCAGGATTGGATATTTGTTTCTGGGCCGCGTATAAGTTACTTTGTTCTACAATTTGCTTTATTAGATCTGATGTAAAATAAAATGAAAAAAAATCATACGGCGTGTTACAAGACATCAATGCTTCCGTTATCTGAGTTTCTCCCCTAAAAATAAGGCTGTCTTCAGCAGTAACAAGATTCCGTTTTCGCCAAACCAGAGGTCGCTTAGAAATCCCTTGTGATCTACTCTGGGGTACTGCTTCTCCGGCTTCCAAAATAGGAGGGTCTGGCATATTTTGATCGTTGTCAATTACGAGAGGAGGATCAGCATCCACTTCATCAGACTGGGCATTCTCACCTTTATCACTATTTTCAAGGTCCCGAAGAACATCTCGAGCTGTTTGATAATAGTGACCTTCATCCTCTACTTCGGAGTCCGAGCCGTCTAAGCCATCTTCTGAATCTTCAAGAGTTTCTAAATACTTTGTAATTTCGCTTTCTAGTAATCGCGGCATGCTGAAAAGCAAAATAAAAACCCTTCACCAAACATGCATTTATTTAGCAGGCAATGCGCATTGTAGTTTTCCTACAACATACCAGATTTCGCGTAATTCGACAGTAGCATCAAGTAATTTTCAATGTTTTACAACATGAACATGTAATTGAAGATATAATCAAGCAAATAAAAATATGTTATATACTTACATTATATTTTATCAAAGTCCGAACACAGCTTCAAAACTTAGTTTCGCGCCACTAGAAAAGTTTTCTTCAAAGTGACATTTGACATTCATTTATTTTTAATGCATAAAAATATTGGATAGTGCCAACATTAAAAAAAGTACAAAATTCGTTCAGAAATAAGAACTAGTTGTCAAAATTAACAAAAAAATAAAATAAAGATAATTTTATCTGTGATGTTTAGTATGTTGTTTAAAAACAACATTGTCCATTTAAGGGTTATGTCCTTAGGAGGAATATGTTGAGCTGGTCCTCTCCTTTTTTTTGCTTGTATTTCCATTTCAACACGGTTGCTGGTACTTGGCCTTTCTCTTTTGTTGCAGAGTTCAAATGAGTTATTTACTTTGGCTAATACCTCAGCTAGTTCCAGTCTATAGTTACATAGGTTTAGAACTGATGAATTGGCTTCAGTTGTTTTTAAATTTTTATACACAAGCCAAGAATTTATTACCGTCATGTCCAATAAGTAGTAAAAGATACGAAGATACCACTTTCGGCTTCTCATTGCAATTCGGTACCTCCCAATAAAGCTATCCATTAGGTCCACTCCGCCCATATGGGCATTATATTCCTTTATTATATGTGGGCATGAAATTTTAATTCTAGTCTTATTTGCCTTGTCAAATCTTTCTACTTGGCCCACAGGTTCAGCTCCAACATATGAAGATAGAAAAGTTACAACTTTATTGTCCTTCCAAGTAACTGCTGTCAAATCAATACCGTAAAATTCAGTCATCTGCTCTTCATAAGTTCCACGAGGAACAGATTTCTTCATCATTGGTTTTTTGTCCGGCAGTTTGCAGTTCACTAGCCTGTTAGATTAGACGGTGTACGTCGCGTCGACTACGTCACTAAGATGGCCGCCAATCGCAATATCAACTTGCGGGGGGGCTAATATGCGTCGAAGACTGCGCTCTGAAATTTTGAAGTTTATATCTTCTAGTTTTTTTTTCAACTTTTCAACAGTAGGTAGTTCTTTGTTTACTTTGTGAAAATTGTGTGCACATCTTTTGATAACACCTTGGTCAAAATTATCTATGTCAGTGATAGGTTTTTTCTTAAGCGTTTTTTGCCAGGTGTTCTAAACACACAGTAGGTCGGACTTACTAGCTTCAGAGGAGATTTTTCTTACTGTATTAATAGAAGTCTTCGTAGCTTTTGCTGTCCGTTGTTGAATTTTCCCCAAATCACTGATTATTGTATTTAGTTTAGCAGCAGGGCTGTCGCGCTTTTATTTATTTTAAAGAGTCAATAAGTCCATCAGTGACCGCTTTGAGGTAGCAATGCACATCTAGTAACATCTTTCGTGCCTGTCTATTTAAAACTTTACTACATTGTCTAGGCATTTTGGATAGAAAAGTTTTTAACCTAATGTAATTAAACGAAACTACACAATAAGAACAAAAATTCAAACAAAAACCTAACACTAACTAAATAAATTTAACAAAATTCAAATAAAACCGTACTAACTCAATAATCTATAAAATTTTAACGAAACAAATTATAACGCGAATGAAACACAGTTGAGTGTGCGACTGTACTACGAACATGGACGACTGGAGAGCCAATAGTAGCTCGCGCCCGAAGCGCGCGTCCCGCGTGTTCGTCCCTCTGATACCGTGTTTTATAGTCATGCGCAATAAAGGTATGCGTACATTTGCCGGCGCCGGCCGCGCCGCACGCACGGCACGCAGCGCAGCGGATTAAACGGATTTGCCGGTGGCATGCGTCCACTGTGTCCGGATTTTAAATTTAGTTTCGAGTGTTTTCTTGTCGTTAGTTGACGTCTTCAGTTATGGAGATTGATGAAGATATTATTATTATTAGTTGCTTGTTGGAAGATGAAGAAGAACATAAAACTAAACGAAGAATGATGAAATAAATTTAAATCAATCGATCGATCGATCAATAATTGGGGAGTATCATTCATTATTTGTTGCCGATTTACTCCATGACGAAGAAAGATTTTTTAATTACATTCACATGTCAAGAGCCAAATTTATGAATCTATACGGTTTACTCAAGCCCCATTTGACAAAACAAGAGACTACATTTAGAAAGGCTGTGGGTCCAGAAGAAATACTTGTAGTATGCTTAAGGTATGTTTATTATAATTATTGTTAACGAAATTATAAACGACAAATTATTTAAAACAGTAGAAAATATTATTATTTTTTTAATATAATCAAATTGGAATAATCATGATCACATTAATTCGAATGAAGTACTGCTATCTCGTCGTTCTGTTCAACTTGGCTTGAATAAATATTTGAGTATTCAGTACGTTGCGGATTAGTTCCTTCGTATGCCGGACTAGATTCTGTAAACATGACTAAACCAGTGTGCTGTCTCGGTTCATGGCTGGAAGAAGCGGCATGAATTCTCGCTTGTGGTAAGGCATTTGTACTTGTGCAAGCAATACTTCTTGCATCCATCATCATTTGATTTGCGCTAGGCTAGGATTTACCATTTTAGGTAAAGTTATATCACTTGTTATTATTATTTTTCGGAAATCGGAGTTTTCAGTTAAAATATTTAGAGAGGGACATGGCTGAGAGTTTATATTGGTCTTAGGATGTATTGCATATGAAAGTGTATTGACAAAATTCAAACTTGTGGACTTTGCTAATTTCATTTCTACTCTGTGGACAATTTGAAAAATTTCAGATTTTATTTTGGCTTGCTCTTGAATCGGAAATGTTTTGACAGTTTTGGCCATTTTCCAAAATTACCGCATGGGTGAACGTACAGTAAGATAAATTGTTCAAACAACTAGTAAAGCTATTTGGAATATACTGCAACCAATAGTAATGCCGAAACCTGATGAAGAATTGTGGATGAGATCAGAAAAAGATTTTTGTCAAAGATGGAATTTCCCTAATGCTATAGCAGCTCTTGACGGAAAACTTGTATTAATCGAATCACCACCGCATAGTGGTTCAAACTAATTTTACTACAAAAAACACTTCAGCCTCGTATTATTGGCATTAGTAGATGCAAATAAGAAATTCATCGCTGTAGATATTGGTGCTTATGGTAAGAATTCAGATGCAGCTATATTTCGTAGCTGAACTAACATGGGAAAAAAATTGCGGCAAGGTAATTTTAGAATCCCAGCTCCAAAAACACCAATGGGAGGTAATCAAAGTCTTGGTCTGAATGTGATTTGTGACCGAGGAGAGCGCGTCTAACGCGTGAGCGGACGAGACTAAATTGTCGGGGATGTGATTAAGGTCCAGAGACTTCGACGGGCTTGAGGGCCTCGTCTAGCTTCTGCTAGTCGACAATGGACTTGTACCTCTTCTCTTGAGTGTCAGGTACTCTTCCTTGGTGGTTCTATTAAGCATTCGGAATACATCTCTTACGGGGTATCCCTGCTCGACTAAATCTGTTTGGACGACCCCGGAGTCTAGTTCCTTCGGGATGCCTTTAATAACTACCCTAAGGACGCGCTCCTCGGGTAGGGAGAAAGTATGTCCTCCGATACCTTCGGAACGAAGTTATGAGGTAAGGAACCGGTGGTGCTCAGGTGTAAACACCCGTATGCATAGATTATCCCTCAACGTTCGGGCTTTATAATTAATCGACTGTGTCGAGAAGTTTTGAGAGGGTGGGCCATACGCCCTTGTCCCTAACATATACTGGCGGAGGGGTTTTAATACGGTAAGCGGGGGCGGAGGGCGCAGCTTTGTCGCCGACGTTTGAAATTTGCCGACAACGGACGCGCTAATGTTCGTTGTAACTGTCGTCATATCTAAAAGATGAAAGAATATGCGGTGATAAAATTTTTGTGATCTGATCTGGATCCTGTAATAACCAAGAAGTGCATCTAACAGATCCACACCTCTCATATGACTGTTGTATGTCGTGACAGCCTTGGAACAGGGAACAGCTTGGTACACTTTTTCTTTTTTATTATAGCGTCTCACTTCTGTCATAGGTTTGCTACCAACGTAGTTCGATGCCAAGTATACAACTCTGTTGTCCTACCATGTTGTCACAGATATGTCAACATTGTCCACTGTTGAAATTTCAACTGTAGCACCCCGTCCTTTCTTTTTCAACACCTTTTCGACTGGAACTTTATGTCCTGGAACGCGGTTGGCTTCGATTGTGCCCAGTGGCAAAATACCCTGTTTTGTTAAGTAAACTAAAAGTGGCAGTGATGTATACCAATTGTCAAAAAAAAGTCGGTAGTTCATGTTATGTGGAATGGTTCTTGCAAGCCGGACGACAACATTGCTTGAAGTGCTGATGTTCGACAAATTGCCATCTACTGTTTCAAAAACATGAGCACCTGTGTATAGCTCAAAGTCGTAGCTGAAACCAGAACTGCCGCTCAAGACAAAGTTCTTGTATCCCCACTTATTTGGCTTTTTTGGGTTGTACTGCTTCATTGTAGACCTGCTTTTAGTTGGTATTATCTGTTCGTCGACGGCCATATATATATTCCTCTTTCGGAACAGTCAGTAGTCGTTCTCTAACCTGATCATAGCCTGACCTTTGGGAATTTGGGTTGAGTTATCATTTTAATTTCTTTTTTTTAATTTCTTCAAAGCGATTACAGGACATAAACGAATTCACTTTAGGGTGTCCTAATACCGAACTCCAGTAGTCTCTGGTCGAAAGCAGCTGAATAACTGACATCATCAGGCATATACCAAAAAACTGTTCTATATCCGCACTGTTAACTATCATTAGCTTTTCGGGGCGTTTTTCCACTGCATCTTTGAGAGTTTCTTGTGTAATGTAGAGAAACATATCATCGGTGAACAAATATTTGAAAAAAATAATGGCTGTCTCTAATTCCAATATATCAGCAGGCAGCTGGTATTGCCTAAGAACTGAATTTCTGTTTCCGTTTTCTTTAAAAACCGTCCCTCCATCTAGGTTTTGCGTTTCTGTTAGCACGTGAACTGGTACTGGGAAGTTGTGGAAACTTTAAAATGTTTGAATTTCTTCCCATCAATTAAATTTGTAATTGCACGTTTTTTTTTCTACTTATAGTTGTCGCAAATTTTTGTGTTATTTTTTTTATTTGTTCACTTAAAAGTTCGTCAAATAATTGAGTCGCTAAATTTCAAAACAAGAAGTCCAAAAAGGTTGTCTAGTCACAAAACGTTTTTTTATTTTGTATTTACGTAGTAACGGTAAACATTTATTTTTTTGCTGGCAAATATCTATTTGATTCTATCCTCTATCTTTGTTTAACATTTAATTTGAATAAGTGTGGCGGATACAGCATTAACGAATTTTTCTGTTTGGGATTGAGCCGTTTTTGACAAACGGAGCCAAGTCCTAGACTTGGCTGGTTTTGAAGAAACCGGAGTACTGGACTTGGCTGCGTTTGTTAGGAGTTTGAATAACAACTCACAAGTGGACGGACTAAGGACAAGGAATTATAAAAATGATAAAGGATTTATATTAGGTAGGAATAATAAATAGAACTAACAAGTTTGTTAAAGAAATGTAGGTATAATTAGAATTAAATTCTTAAAAACTAAATTATCTCATGTTCACATACGTGTAGTTAGTCACACAAAATCTAATACTTCTTCCGCCTCATGTTCACAACAAGGATCGTTCTCACGGATAGAAAGATATCTATGATCCCTGGCCAGTACGTTTTTATAAAATGCCAACTCCTCTAAGTTAGCCCAGTTACAGCCGTAGTGTGTATTTAGCAAGGTTTCCACATCTTTTAATTTCTTTTCCTTCACGCTGACTCCCAGCTGGAGTTGTTCTGGAGTCATATCCATGAAAGTTTTGGTAGGACGCAGTAGGCATTTCGCTACTCCGGTGTCGCTTAGGTATGAGATCTCACCCCTTGTCAAAATTTTGTGGGTTCTTTTGCCTCTTCTCCAAATAACTCTATTTATTTTAGTTATCTGAAAGTGCCACTTATTAGTAGGCTTCACCACTTCTCCCACGGCAGTCCTGTAATCATAAACGGGAACCTCTGTCCCTAATTTATAAACCATTGCGTGCTCTGCCATTATTTCTTCATATTCTTTTGGATCAACTATTGTTTCAAGTTTACGTATCTTCGTTTCCGTCAGGCTTATACGCGATCAGCTGGCATATACGAGTGCTCTGTAACTGGAAAAATAATTTCAACAGTTTTTACGTGGGCGGAGCTTCGGAAAGCCATTTACTGGCCATGCCGATGAGCAACGAATTTTTGTTCTGGCCCACACATCAAAGTGTCTGATCAAAATAGTTTGGAAAGATATAATGTTCTTTTGTCTTATGTAACTTTTTTCAATTAGTAAATTTTTATTCTTTTGTTGTAGGTATTATTAAACTTAGGGATACGATGTGGACAGGTAATGTTTGTACAGAAGAAATTTAAAGGAAGATAGAGAAGGAGCTAAGCGAATAGGGACTGGAAGTGAGTTCCATAGCTTAACTGCAGAGACCTTGAAGGATTCGCCAAGAAAGGAGGAGTTATGACACGGGATTTCATGGAACTAAATAGATACATCTCTATACAGTAAAAATAAAATAAATGTGAAACATAAAATAAATAGACACATTGGACATATCCACAAAAAAGTTTCACTGATAAAAAATACAATACAAGGTAAAACAAGACAAAACATGACAGCACAAAATTAAACACTAAACTAGCAGCTATAAAAAAAAACAAGGAAGATACAAGGCTTAAGACTTTAATTTAATTTAATAATAAACTGTTCCGTAAAAATGTCAATAACGTGATCGCTTTTAGAGTACTCCTCTTCTACGGCTTTCACTTTATTACACAAAGCCTCCCACAGTTGTTCTCCCATTAAATTAACTTTCTCACTAGTTTAATGGCTTTATTTAAATTCCACTTGACATTTTTACTACCAACGTACTACTTAGTGCTGGCATGGGTCATCTCGATCGGATTGAGGTCTGGATGGTACGGAGGGAGTCTTAGGATGTCGTGACCATGTTCGGCCAGAATTTTCAACGTTTCTTTATTAGCTTTTATCAATTTGTATAACTGGGGTTTCAAAACAATTTGTTCAAATTTTAATCCCTTTTTCGGAGAAACAGGCTTGCATATCCGCCTTTTTTGAGTTTGATGTAGGCGCGAGGTCAAATTGCTTATTATGGTAAGAAGCGTTGTCGACTATGACAACTGAATTTTTTGGTATATTTTTCATTTTTCATGATTTTCGTAATTCATATTATCGTGGTTGTAGGGCACTAGTATGATTAGTTACCCAACACACGGTTATTCCTAGCTGCAGAGCGTGGACTGTAGATTGATTGATTCCAGGTGAGGTGACAGGCGTAGTAAAAACACTTATTTTCCATTAATTATTGCACCACTTTATTTGAGCACCGTTAACCGTACTAACTCAATAATCTATAAAATTTTTAACGTAACAAATTATAACGCGAATGAAACACAGTTGAGTGTGCGACTGTACTACGAACATGGACGACTGGAGAGCCAATAGTAGCTCGCGCCCGAAGCGCGCGTCCCGCGTGTTCGTCCCTCTGATACCATGTTTTATAGTCATGCGCAATAAGGTATACGTACATTTGCCGGCGCCGGCCGCGCCGCACGCACGGCACGCAGCGCAGCGGATTAAACGGATTTGCCGGTGGCATGCGTCCACTGTGTCCGGATTTTAAATTTAGTTTCGAGTGTTTTCTTGTCGTTAGTTGACGTGTGTTTGACGTCTTCAGTTATGGAGATTGATGAAGATATTATTATTATTAGTTGCTTGTTGGAAAATGAAGAAGAACATAACACTAAACGAAGAATGTGGGTTCATGAAATAAATTTAAATCAATCGATCGATCGATCAATAATTGGGGAGTATCATTCATTATTTGTTGCCGATTTACTCCATGACGAAGAAAGATTTTTTAATTACATTCACATGTCAAGAGCCAAATTTATGAATCTATACGGTTTACTCAAGCCCCATTTGACAAAACAAGAGACTACATTTAGAAAGGCTGTGGGTCCAGAAGAAATACTTGTAGTATGCTTAAGGTATGTTTATTATAATTATTGTTAACGAAATTATAAACGACAAATTATTTAAAACAGTAGAAAATATTATTATTTTTTAAATAGAATCAAATTGGAATAATCATGATCACATTCATTCGAATGAAGTACTGCTATCTCGTCGTTCTGTTCAACTTGGCTTGAATAAATATTTGAGTATTCAGTACGTTGCGGATTAGTTCCTTCGTATGCCGGACTAGATTCTGTAAACATGACTAAACCAGTGTGCTGTCTCGGTTCATGGCTGGAAGAAGCGGCATGAATTCTCGCTTGTGGTAAGGCATTTGTACTTGTGCAAGCAATACTTCTTGGATCCATCATCATTTGATTTGCGCTAGGCTAGGATTTACCATTTTAGGTAAAGTTATATCACTTGTTATTATTATTTTTCGGAAATCGGAGTTTTCAGTTAAAATATTTAGAGAGGGACATGGCTGAGAGTTTATATTGGTCTTAGGATGTATTGCATATGAAAGTGTATTGACAAAATTCAAACTTGTGGACTTTGCTAATTTCATTTCTACTCTGTGGACAATGTGAAAAATTTCAGATTTTATTTTGGCTTGCTCTTGAATCGGAAATGTTTTGACAGTTTTGGCCATTTTCCAAAATTACCGCATGGGTGAACGTACAGTAAGAGAAATTGTTCAAACAACTAGTAAAGCTATTTGGAATATACTGCAACCAATAGTAATGCCGAAACCTGATGAAGAATTGTGGATGAGATCAGAAAAAGATTTTTGTCAAAGATGGAATTTCCCTAATGCTATAGCAGCTCTTGACGGAAAACATGTATTAATCGAATCACCACCGCATAGTGGTTCAAACTAATTTTACTACAAAAAACACTTCAGCCTCGTATTATTGGCATTAGTAGATGCAAATAAGAAATTCATCGCTGTAGATATTGGTGCTTATGGTAAGAATTCAGATGCAGCTATATTTCGTAGCTGAACTAACATGGGAAAAAAATTGCGGCAAGGTAATTTTAGAATCCCAGCTCCAAAAACACCAATGGGAGGTAATCAAAGTCTTGGTCTGAATGTGATTTGTGACCGAGGAGAGCGCGTCTAACGCGTGAGCGGACGAGACTAAATTGTCGGGGATGTGATTAAGGTCCAGAGACTTCGACGGGCTTGAGGGCCTCGTCTAGCTTCTGCTAGTCGACAATGGACTTGTACCTCTTCTCTTGAGTGTCAGGTACTCTTCCTTGGTGGTTCTATTAAGCATTCGGAATACATCTCTTACGGGGTATCCCTGCTCGACTAAATCTGTTTGGACGACCCCGGAGTCTAGTTCCTTCGGGATGCCCTTAATAACTACCCTAAGGACGCGCTCCTCGGGTAGGGAGAAAGTATGTCCTCCGATACCTTCGGAACGAAGTTATGAGGTAAGGAACCGGTGGTGCTCAGGTGTAAACACCCGTATGCATAGATTATCCCTCAACGTTCGGGCTTTATAATTAATCGACTGTGTCGAGAAGTTTTGAGAGGGTGGGCCATACGCCCTTGTCCCTAACATATACTGGCGGAGGGGTTTTAATACGGTAAGCGGGGGCGGAGGGCGCAGCTTTGTCGCAGACGTTTGAAATTTGCCGACAACGGACGCGCTAATGTTCGTTGTAACTGTCGTCATATCTAAAAGATGAAAGAATATGCGGTGATAAAATTTTTGTGATCTGATCTGGATCCTGTAATAACCAAGAAGTGCATCTAACAGATCAACACCTCCCATATGACTGTTGTATGTCGTGACAGCCTTTGAACAGGGAACAGCTTGGTACACTTTTTCTTTTTTATTATAGCGTCTCACTTCTGTCATAGGTTTGCTACCAACGTAGTTCGATGCCAAGTATACAACTCTGTTGTCCTACCATGTTGTCACAGATATGTCAACATTGTCCACTGTTGAAATTTCAACTGTAGCACCCCGTCCTTTCTTTTTCAACACCTTTTCGACTGGAACTTTATGTCCTGGAACGCGGTTGGCTTCGATTGTGCCCAGTGGCAAAATACCCTGTTTTGTTAAGTAAACTAAAAGTAGCAGTGATGTATACCAATTGTCAAAAAAAAGTCGGTAGTTCATGTTATGTGGAATGGTTCTTGCAAGCCGGACGACAACATTGCTTGAAGTGCTGATGTTCGACAAATTGCCATCTACTGTTTCAAAAACATGAGCACCTGTGTATAGCTCAAAGTCGTAGCTGAAACCAGAACTGCCGCTCAAGACAAATTCTTGTATCCCCACTTATTTGGCTTTTTTGGGTTGTACTGCTTCATTGTAGACCTGATTTTAGTTGGTATTTTCTGTTCGTCGACGGCCATATATTCCTCTTTCGGAACAGTCAGTAGTCGTTCTCTAACCTGATCATAGCCTGACCTTTGGGAATTTGGGTTGAGTTATCATTGAAATGTAAGAAACGTTTAATTTCTTCAAAGCGATTACAGGACATAAACGAATTCACTTTAGGGTGTCCTAATACCGAACTCCAGTAGTCTCTGGTCGAAAGCAGCTGAATAACTGACATCATCAGGCATATACCAACAAACTGTTCTATATCCGCACTGTTAACTATCATTAGCTTTTCGGGGCGTTTTTCCACTGCATCTTTGAGAGTTTCTTGTGTAATGTAGAGAAACATATCATCGGTGAACAAATATTTGAAAAAATTAATGGCTGTCTCTAATTCCAATATATCAGCAGGCAGCTGGTATTGCCTAAGAACTGAATTTCTGTTTCCATTTTCTCTAAAAAACCGTCCCTCCATCTAGGTTTTGCGTTTCTGTTAGCACGTGAACTGGTACTGGGAAGTTGTGGAAACTTTAAAATGTTTGAATTTCTTCCCATGAATTAAATTTGTAATTGCACGTTTTTTTTTCTACTTGTAGTTGTCGCAAATTTTTGTGTTATTTGTTCACTTAAAAGTTCGTCAAATAATTGAGTCGCTAAATTTCAAAACAAGAAGTCCAAATAGGTTGTCTAGTCACAAAATGTTTTTTTATTTTGTATTTACGTAGTAACGGTAAACATTTCTTTTTTTGCTGGCAAATATCTATTTGATTCTATCCTCTATCTTTGTTTAACATTTAACTTGAATAAGTGTGGCGGATACAGCATTAACGAATTTTTCTGTTTGGGATTGAGCCGTTTTTGACAAACGGAGCCAAGTCCTAGACTTGGCTGGTTTTGAAGAAACCGGAGTACTGGACTTGGCTGCGTTTGTTAGGAGTTTGAATAACAACTCACAAGTGGACGGACTAAGGACAAGGAATTATAAAAATGATAAAGGATTTATATTAGGTAGGAATAATAAATAGAACTAACAAGTTTGTTAAAGAAATGTAGGTATAATTAGAATTAAATTCTTAAAAACTAAATTATCTCATGTTCACATACGTGTAGTTAGTCACACAAAATCTAATACTTCTTCCGCCTCATGTTCACAACAAGGATCGTTCTCACGGATAGAAAGATATCTATGATCCCTGGCCAGTACGTTTTTATAAAATGCCAACTCCTCTAAGTTAGCCCAGTTACAGCCGTAGTGTGTATTTAGCAAGGTTTCCACATCTTTTAATTTCTTTTCCTTCACGCTGACTCCCAGCTGGAGTTGTTCTGGAGTCATATCCATGAAAGTTTTGGTAGGACGCAGTAGGCATTTCGCTACTCCGGTGTCGCTTAGGTATGAGATCTCACCCCTTGTCAAAATTTTGTGGGTTCTTTTGCCTCTTCTCAAAATAACTCTATTTATTTTAGTTATCTGAAAGTGCCACTTATTAGTAGGCTTCACCACTTCTCCCACGGCAGTCCTGTAATCATAAACGGGAACCTCTGTCCCTAATTTATAAACCATTGCGTGCTCTGCCATTATTTCTTCATATTCTTTTGGATCAACTATTGTTTCAAGTTTACGTATCTTCGTTTCCGTCAGGCTTATACGCGATCAGCTGGCATATACGAGTGCTCTGTAACTGGAAAAATAATTTCAACGGTTTTTTACGTGGGCGGAGCTTCGGAAAGCCATTTACTGGCCATGCCGATGAGCAACGAATTTTTGTTCTGGCCCACACATCAAAGTGTCTGATCAAAATAGCTTGGAAAGATATAATGTTCTTTTGTCTTATGTAACTTTTTTCAATTAGTAAATTTTTATTCTTTTGTTGTAGGTATTATTAAACTTAGGGATACGATGTGGACAGGTAATGTTTGTACAGAAGAAATTTAAAGGAAGATAGAGAAGGAGCTAAGCGAATAGGGACTGGAAGTGAGTTCCATAGCTTAACTGCAGAGACCTTGAAGGATTCGCCAAGAAAGGAGGAGTTATGACACGGGATTTCATGGAACTAAATAGATACATCTCTATACAGTAAAAATAAAATAAATGTGAAACATAAAATAAATAGACACATTGGACATATCCACAAAAAAGTTTCACTGATAAAAAATACAATACAAGGTAAAACAAGACAAAACATGACAGCACAAAATTAAACACTAAACTAGCAGCTATAAAAAAAAACAAGGAAGATACAAGGCTTAAGACTAACTTAAT
Organism: Pieris melete; assembly: GCA_963693345.1. Lineage (NCBI taxonomy): Eukaryota > Metazoa > Arthropoda > Insecta > Lepidoptera > Pieridae > Pieris > Pieris melete. Next base: position 656,867 of record CAVNZK010000368.1, on the reverse strand, counting down.
TTAATAATAAACTGTTCCGTAAAAATGTCAATAACGTGATCGCTTTTAGAGTACTCCTCTTCTACGGCTTTCACTTTATTACACAAAGCCTCCCACAGTTGTTCTCCCATTAAATTAACTTTCTCACTAGTTTAATGGCTTTATTTAAATTCCACTTGACATTTTTACTACCAACGTACTGCTTAGTGCTGGCATGGGTCATCTCGATCGGATTGAGGTCTGGATGGTACGGAGGGAGTCTTAGGATGTCGTGACCATGTTCGGCCAGAATTTTCAACGTTTCTTTATTAGCTTTTATCAATTTGTATAACTGGGGTTTCAAAACAATTTGTTCAAATTTTAATCCCTTTTTCGGAGAAACAGGCTTGCATATCCGCCTTTGCTTATTATGGTAAGAAGCGTTGTCGACTATGACAACTGAATTTTATGGTATATTTTTCATTTTTCATGATTTTCGTAATTCATATTATCGTGGTTGTAGGGCACTAGTATGATTAGTTACCCAACACACGGTTATTCCAAGCTGCAGAGCGTGGACTGTAGATTGATTGATTCCAGGTGAGGTGACAGGCGTAGTAAAAACACTTATTTTCCATTAATTATTGCACCACTTTATTTGAGCACACATTACAATGTATTACGATGGAAGCGGAAGAAGTTAAAGCCATAGACATAGATAGGAAGAAAAATTACAGATAACAAAAACTGTATCAATTGAATTATAGATTATAAATATTACATTATATTGCCAACAGTGGTAATCGCCTGATTTGGAGCCATCTTTAAATGTAAGCAATACATTCGGGACAAAGCCTGCTTCTGATCCTGCGTGAACGATGACGACGCGTTGCCCTTTAGATATCGGCTTCTTAGCTCCTTTGGTAGAACCATCTGACCAGGCTTAGGGGTTCGTGTGTGACGAATCAACATATGATTCATCTGTATAAATTATGGAACGGCCATCTCGGCGATATTTTTTTTCCAGATGATCAATCCGTTTTAGTATAATATTAGAAGTTTCAATGAGAATTTTTCGATTATTTTTAGTGCTTTTCCAGCTAAAACCTAAATTCTTAACTATTCTCCTAAGACTAGTTTCGGGTACTTCAAAATTATCTGTCTTCCGCAGCTTTTTTCTCAGTTTTTCAATTGTAGGTAGCTCTTAATTTGTTAGGTGACTAGGTGGTCACGTACCGTTTTATATGTTGTTATGTTTTCTATTTGTCATAACTAATATCTTTTCCTCGGATATTGCGAAAGAAATTGCCTCAGAAAGTGTCGATGGATCTTTACATCTAACTATAGTGGAAAGTCGTGGCTGAAGGCCGGTCATGATAATATTTAATGCGAGATCTTGCATCGCTGCTACGAGTTCGTCTTTCTTTTTCGTACTTATTGAGATATTAATTTCAGCTAGTAATTATGATAGACACGATTCTACCTTGAGGGAATATTGGCTCATAGTTTCATGTATGGATAGTTTATAATAGTCTTGTAAGTCAGCTAAAAGATATGAATAATGTTTTTCAAGAAATCCTCAAGTTAGACCATATATTAAATTCTCTAATTGAACACGTCAATTCTGCCTTTCCTTTCACCCTACTCAGAATAAATTTAAAAGGACATCGGTTTGCAATAGTGTGGCCATACTAATCGCTTTTTTTTGCAATTTGTTAAGAATGGACCTAACTTTTCAAGTGACCTATCAATTTGAGTAAAATTATTAAATCAATTTCTGAAATATTGCCGGAACTACTATCTTCGGTTTTTAGACATATAATTTTAGACAAAATAGATATATAGTGCGGACGCGGAGCACGAAGAATTTCGTACTATGACCTTTGGGCCTACTGCCAGTGGTTAAAAGCATTTTTTTTAAAGTACGAATATTAAAAACGGTAGTTTAGAATTTGTGTTAGCTTTGTAAATAAGATCATCGACTTAATAGAGGACTGCGCCAGAAGGAGGGTTATGTTTTTCGAGTGTATGTATAATTCTTTGGCACGCTCTGCAGTCTGAACGGCTTGATGGATTTTCGCTTGAGAGGTGTCGTTAGATTCGTATATTATGTGATAGTGACTATGGTATATCATAATTTTAAAAACAAAATATCAGATTTTTGGCGCCAAATTTAAATGTTTAGCTCGCTATTTAGACTTAACGGCTTGATGGATTTATAAAAAAGAAAAGTTATGTTTGCGACTAAGATTTGGTAAAAAAAACCCAGAAATACTTTTAAAAATAAACATTTAATTTTAGTCAGAGTAATCTGTTTCTGATGAACTGTCAGATGTTTCGCCAGATAAGTTGATTATGAAAAAGTTAACAGTTTTATCTATTTGACTATCCAGTCCTCCAAATTTTAATTCTTCTTTTATAACGTGGCTTATGCAGTTTTGGCATTTTTCAATAGTGATACTATTTAATCCTTCTTGAAGTATTTTTTTCACGTCGACCATCTTAAATGTAGTATTGTTTCTTGCTACATACCCTTTAACATCTGCCCAAACCAACTCTATAAGATTTAACTCGCAGTGGTAAGGAGGTAATCTTAATACCTCCACACCGGCTTCTTTCGCCATTTCGTCAATCACGTAGGACTGATGTTGAGTTTTAACATTTTTATTTTTTTCTAATAATTGAGCTTTTGTGTCATTCTCCTCAAAAGAAATGTCCTTTGAAGATAGCCACTGTTGAATCTCATATTTTTTCGCCACCGGCTTGACCGTGCGGTTTTAGTATATCCTTTTAATACTCTGTATACCGCCGATTTCAATATACCTAAAATATCGTCATTTCTTCTTTTGAAGCATTTTTATCAGAAGGCCACGTTTCCTTTACGTACTTTAATACGTTAATTATCATAACTTTTTCATTCTCACTAAAATGAGACATTTTGCGTTCCTTGAAAGGACGGGACGTAGACGGGATTGGTTCAATTTTACTTCTTACCAGTGCTTCCAGATCCCAAAAGTAAAATTACAGTGTTGCCAGCTAAAAATATAGTAGTTTCTTAAAACAATACAGCAGATTCCAAATTCGATTACAGTAAAATTACAGTAAAAGTTTGCTTAAATATTAAAAGAAAAATAAGATGCTGTATTAATTTATTTGTAAATAAGTATAAGTAAGTAAGTTATTCTAAAATAATTTCCTCATGATTTTGATAAATTTTTGCATTCATCTTCAAAATCATTTCATTACTGGGATTAAATTTGACGCAGTTTTCAGAATTTCGACGAATGGCTTGCTGAGCTAACATATTTCCTTTAATAGTGTTTGTGATAAGACAGTTCCTCTGCTTGGTTTTTATATTATTAATTTCACTAAACTTGCGTTCGCACTCAGCGTTTGAGTGAGGCAAAGATAATACTTGCAGCATAAATCGAGGCAGCAAATGGAATTTAATGTCTCCATTGCTATCTTTCATTTGAGATAACTGAAATAAAAAACAAATTTATGAAATGTGTACATAAATATGTGCAAAATTATGTAAATAGAGTTCTTATATAATTAAATTTTACCTGATGCCAAAATAAGTCTGCTGGTTGACTTGTATTCCAATGTATATCATTCGCAATAAAAATCAAGTTTCTCCATTCGTCATCTAACGTCTGTTGATCATTTAAAGTTGGGGGTTTCAGCCTTGGTAACACTGGGTACAGTGAAGACAAAGACTGTTCTCTATTATCTGATAAGCAAGAATCAGGATTCAACTTTGCGATTGAGCTCAAAACTGGGTCATTTAAACTGTATCTTTTCCGAATGCCCACGCATGCTTTAACGATAAAGTTGAGGCATTTCTGTTTCATCACTGTAACTTCTTCGGTATGCGCATGTAGCTCTAGGACAGCAACTTGATTAGCAACACCCAATCCTAGGTATATATCTTTCAGATGTATGTAATGTTGACTATTAGTAGGGTCAATTGCGTCGAGTGGGGTGTTTTTAATATAATTTGGAGTTATGAATAACGATAACAGTTCTCTGTATAGCTCAGTCATTTTGTTATGGGCTTCAATAATAACGGGATCTTCACTTTGAAAGAATACGTTAACGCGGGTAAATTTTGGCAGCATCCAACATAAAAAATAAAAATATGCCTTGATGATGGGATCATTCAAAAGATTGTGAATGTCTTGGCAATCCTGTTCTTCTAGCCATTTATCGTCATAATATAATCGCAAGGCATCCCATTGCTCCATGATTCTGTTCACAACACTGGACAGCGACAACCAACGCGTTTGAGCTGGACGTAGAATTTTGTGAATATTAGTGTCCGTAAATACTTGAAATTCTTTTAGCTCTGCTTGACGTTTGTTACTATTTTTGAAATAATTGTAAATCAATCGAGTCAGTTTTTCTGCATCATGAGGCAATTCTTTACAAGCGTCTGAGGCACATAAATGTAAGGAATGGCATAGACATTTTAGCACAATAATACCTGGGCACAATTGTCTAAACCGTGAGGACACTGAATTACGACAGCCCATCATAGTATTACAGCCATCTGATCCAAATCCGATCATATTTTCTAAAGGTATATTTCCGTCTTGAAATGATTTTATTATTGATTTAAATAATTTTTCAGCCGTAGCTGAGTAATCACCAATCCGTCCAGCATTAGTATCATTAAACATTTGAATAAGATCCCAGAATCGACTTACTATACGCCCTGAACTACGATCATAATATTTGACTACAATACACATTGTTTTCACACTGGCAACATCGGTACTTTCATCTACCATTATAGAAAACTTTTCGCGTTTCAAATCTGCTACTAAACATTCTCTTTCAGAAGCTCCGATGACGTTGTTTACTACTGCTTGTAATTTAGTATGCTTAAGATTAATGTTACTTGCAATTTTAGAATCCGGGAAAATTTTTGGAAGTAAATCAACAAGATGGTCCATCACTATGTGGGATATTTTATGTTCTGCCATAAAGGCCGATAATTTAATTTCCGCAATTTTTCGTCGCTCATCATCACTTACACGTTGCTGACTCTTAAAAATATTATCAATGGTACGCACATACGGTTGCCCAGGAAAACGAAGTTTATGTTTAGCACCTTCACCGTGTCTTTTAATAGCACCTAGATCGGCAGTTAATGAAGAATCGCAGACAGTGCAAAAACATTTATAAGCAGATTTTTTGTCAGGTTTTAGCCACTTACGAAAGTCTTGGATTTTAAGCCATTCCTCTCGAAATTGTTGCCGATATTTCTTTTTTGCACTTGACGGACCAGCAGCGCCACGAACATCACTTTCTTCACTACTTGAGCCCATTTTTACAATTATATAGATTTGGTTTAATTTACGCTATCCACAAGAATTAAAAAGTCTTAATCTGAAATAAATGTATGTGCTCGCTACAGTAGCAAAGCAATAAAACCACACGAAATACGAATCAAAACGTCATGAATGAGATGGAAAATACAATGTTGCTTTGTCAGACAGAGACGGTTAGATTTTGCTAAGCGTTAGTTCTGATTCATTGGGGAATTCCCCGCACGTAAACTATAATATGTAGGTAACAATCCTACTCTACATTGTCTATAGATAAAGGTCAGGGGTTCTGGGTTCTAGAGTAGGTTGCAAATTTATATTTCGTATTTTCTAATACGTAAAACGTATGAAATTTGATAATTTATATGAATGGAAATTAAATACAGTATTTTCATACACTGTATTTTATCATTACAGTATACAGTAGAAAAGTCTAAAATACAGTAAATCTACTGTAATTACAGTGAATCTGGAAGCGCTGCTTCTTACCGTTATTATTAATAATAACAGCAAATAAATTCAACGACCAAACACACAAACATCACTCACAACAAACTTAACCTCAAAAACGAAACTACACACGAGCGTATCCCAGCACGGAATGTTCTTTTATTTCAGGGTTAAAAAAAGAATTACTAATAACAAAACAAACCAAAGTACATGTGCACCACCACAAGTCTTTATGGTTATGACTAAAAGGTTTACAATCTCTGAATACGGCGGTCACTGCATCTGTGTGAGCGCAATGGCAATATGTTTATGCGCGAGCGACAAAGACATAAGATGACGTGTCTGTACGAAATTCTTTGTGCTCCGCGTCCCTACTTTAGAAATGAACGAGTCTCAAAAATAAATATGAAAGAATACACTGTCACTAACTCTTTGACTACCTAACTCTGAGCTCTGATATATGTTTGGGAGTTACAGCGCAACGATGATCGCAGTGACCTTGAAGAGCAGGCCAATAAAATTATGTGTTCAATTTATAACTCAAAACACACACGAGATAATATCATACGGATCTTCGGAGTCGTATTCAGGTTTAGGGGTTTTTGTATTTAATATTATACGGATACTTAAAATAATCTTTTTAAAAAAACAAAATGATTTATTTAGAAATATGTAGTAATAAAAAAAACAGGTGTTAACCTTAATGGACATTGACAATCAACTAACTCTGCTCCCGCTTGGTGCTTGGATGCTTATATACCTTCCTTTTGATTACCTACCATAAAAGATAGATTCTTGTTCTTTTTGTGTCCTCTGATTTTCAAAAAAACAATCCAATTTCTTCTCGTAATTTAAAACTTAGAACTTTGCCTCTTAATAAACAACGTACGTCTGTATGGTACAAAATAGCATTAAATGTAGCACGAACTTCATCGAACAAAACTTTGAATAATCTTGAATTAGTAGCGCTGCCTCGAATATGATAAACAATTTTTACTATGTCACTCAACGTGTTTAGCAAATCTGGTGGATCTTTTTCACAGCCAAAGCGTAACGGTGTATCAAGCAATGATAGCCGAAAACTTGAGGAGCAACTTGTTTCACGAGTGCATGAAAACCAGAACGGATGCCCATCAACGAAGGCGCCCCGCCCCGTCTGTACAAGTACCAACCAGCTTTAACCAGTCCAGCCATTTTCCTCAATAAACTCTTTTAGCGTTTGAAATACGTCTGTGCCGCGAATAGTAGTGGCACACGGACTTGCAGAACAAATATTCCTTCTTTACATCATCATCTTGAATGTATCGTGTAAACACCAATAATTGTGAATACGAAGCAACATCTGTGGACTCGTCCAACTGCAGCGCAAACAGAGGACTTTCCTTTATTTCTGAAATAACGGTTGCTAGAATATCGGCACTCATTTCACAAATGCGACTTTGAATATCTGTGTTTGTGAGTGAGATTTGTTTAATCTTAGCTACAACATGTAGCTAAGCTCACCAATAACAAGCGTTACTGCATCTTACAAGCAAGGTTTGATGAGATCCTCTTCTATAGTGTGTGGTTTATTATTACTTGCAATGCGATAAGCAAATTTGTATAAAGCTTGAAGGCATGATTCATTTGCTTTCTGTATATGGCGATTAAATTCCATGCGCGAAGACCAGAATCTTATCTTTTTTCTTAAAAAAATATGTATTTTTATCTGCGAACTCCTTATGAACATTATCAAAATGTTCTTTTAATTTCTCGGTTTCATGCTTTCTGGATTAAGCACTTTATTTCACAAAACACACTGAGGCTTTTCTATATTTTATTTTGTCTACGATGCTTGTGAAACCCCATTGTAGAATTGCTTCTTTCAAGCAATGAAGCATAGCCATGTCAAAAATACCTGTAAAATGGTAACTTGTAGCTTCGAGAAACGGTGTGAGAGTGTTTTCGCTATTGAATCCCATGCATCTATTTTTGAAGTGAAACTTCTTTATCGGGGTTGGAAAAAATTTTAGTGTAACATTTTTTCGTTACGCGTCACGTTTTTCGGTTACGCGCCATGTTCTTTTTTAAAGTCAAACTTCTTTATCGGCGTTGGAAAAAAAATTACCGTCACATTATTTATTATTCAACACTTAATATTTTAATGACAATTAAATTCATTAAATTCCTAACATATCTTCCTTTTTCCGTCCCTCTAAGTATCGGAAATCTAAACTTTTAGATTAGGGCAGCCTTCTTGACGGTATTTTCCGAGTTCTATTATTTTCGGTCTTCCTCCACCGAAACCCAAGATCTTTTATAATTTTGCGCAAACTGGTTGCGGATCCCTGATATCCGATGTCATCACGCAATTTATTTTTTATCTTTTTAATTGTAGGGAGTTCCTTATTTGTTACATAAATATTGTGAATACAGCGTTTGATCACCCCTTTATCAAAACATCCATGCCGGTTACGGGGTTTGATCTCGGACGTTTTTTTCCCGGAGTACGAAACACGGACAGCAATCTGGAGCTATTTGCTTCCTTCACAATTCTCTTCACCGTGTATAAGTGATATCTGAGTGGCAGCAGCGGTACGTTTTTGTACCGCTTTCAAATTGCCGACGCCTTCCTCCGCTTCTTTCGCCATAAACTTGTAAACGTCATACACCATCTTCCTACTTTGTCTTTTTAAAGTTTTGCCTCGCGGCATAGTCAACAAAAACGACAACAAAATAAGAAAACAAATAACTGTAACAAATAATACAATAACGAATAACTATAACAAAAAAAAAAACGAAACAAAGGATAACAACTATCAACTTTTGCACTGATCAGTACTTCGGACCACAGCGGCGTGAGAGCAAGGTGCGGGGAGCGTCACACGACTGATACGCATGCGCGGCGGCCGTACCTCGCCCCGCACGCTCTCGTCTCACCGCGCAACGGTCCCGTCCCTCCCCGCTTGCCTCGCTTACCGCCAAAATGGTCTGAGAACTATCTATTGCGCAGGTCTAACCACGTGATCCGTCAAGTCTCATCTTTGGCTGCGCCTATTATAACATTTTTTCGTTACGCCGTACGCGTCACGTATTTCGGTTACGCGCCATGTTCCTTTTTGAAGTCAAACTTCTTTATCGGCGTTGGAAAAAAAATTACCGTCACATTATTTATTATTCAACACTTAATATTTTAATTACAATTAAATTCATTAAATTCCTAACATATCTTCCTTTTTCCGTCCCTCTAAGTATCGGAAATCTAAACTTTTAGATTTGTATAAATATGAACAACACTTTAAGATTAGTTTGCCACTGAAGTTTCACTTCTGACATGTGTACTTTGTACACACACACTTTTTTTAAATTTATTTTTATAGTCTCTGTGAGCAGTATCCCATAAACATTCATAGTTTTGGTACAGTTCGCTTAATTTGAGCACTCGTTCGTTACACCACACTACAGACATTGTTGCGCGTCACGTCTCCACTCGACAACAATTGATGCTCAACTACCTTGTACTCTAAACAAACAAAGAGCCGCGCGTCATGTTGCGCGCTAGCTGGCAACGTCGCGCGCTGTTGTGCAACGTTGCTGAACATGTTGAGCGTCACATGACGCGCGCCAAATGTTGCCTAGTGGAAACGCGGCTTAAACATCCGCCATATTGTTTAACCGCTCAGAATAGGTTGGTTAGATATTTCGACCAATGGTCACGAATTTGAATGGTTAATAAAATAAAATACATAATGAATTAGGATATTATTAATTAATATACTTAATTATTTACTGCCGCGGTTCTTTAGCTAGTAATGATGCAAAATAGGTTTGTTTGAGCTGCAGCCTCTACTCTTGTTCATTGGCAGTCTCCTGGAAAGATCTGCTTTTCTATCGGAAGGTGAAGTGTGTAATTTCCTTCGTCTTTTGGCAGATATTCCCTCTTTTCTAGGCATGTATTATGCAATATTGCAGTGCTAACAATGATATGCTGTATATTTTTTAAGCCCCGTATTCATGGTAAACATTTGTTTAGCAACAGTTGCTAAACATTGTTGGTGAGCGGCGAGAATGTTGCTAGCAACTATGTTTAAATCAATACAGGTTGTCCACACGCCAGTCTGCGTTAAAATGTTGCCCGAGGAGGTAGTGTTGTTGTGTTCTCTGTATCAGATGTATAGAATCTCTAATAAATCAGTTCAGCATGGTACTTATGGCAATTGCAGATGGCAATTACAACTTTATTTACGCAAATTATGGAGCTAAGGGTCGGTCGTCCGACAGTGGAATATTTCAAGAAACACCGTTTTATAATGCATTGTTAGAAAACTCACTTAAACTGCCACGGCCTGAACCAATAACACAAGGCGGAACAGAAATGCCGTATGTAATTGTAGGTGACAGTGCTTTCGCGCTAACGGAGAACATCATGAAACCATATCCTGGCATTCATGAACGTGGGAACAAAAAGCGTATATTCAATTACAGACTATCAAGAGCTAGGAGGATTATAGAAAATGTTTTTGGCATTTTATGTGTGGTGTTCCGTGTATTCACTAAACCTATTCCGTTAAAACCAGCCAATTGTGAACTCGTGGTAATTGCTTGTGTATATTTACATAACTTCTTAAGACGTAACTCAGTTTCCAGATCCATATATACACCTCCACAAACTTTTGATTTTGAAGACTCTGAAGGTAACCTATTAGAAGGTTCTTGGCGAAGGGAACTAAGTTCGTTTCCTATGATTGATTTGCAAAGACGGGGCAGGCCTGCATCACAATCAGCTCTTTGTATTAGAGAACAGTTTGCCGATTACTTTATAACTCCAGAGGGAAGAGTTCCATGGCAAAATAATGTAGCGTAATTGTAATAATTTTACAGACAATAGTATAAAACAATTATATACAAAAACAACTTACTGTTTTATTCATAGTATCCGTTTCACCAGAAGTAGTTGCACCACATAACAAAAATTCCAATGGCTCGTAATAAATCCATTTACATTTTTCTATTGCGCCGCTGCCTGTAGTTTTTTTTGCCGACATCTTTTTTTTCTCTCTAGTAAATTGAGTACGCAGTACATGTATTTTAGTTTCTACGTCTTTCTTGGGTATATTTAGGACTTGAGAAATTTCTTCGAATGCATCGTTCTTTTTGTTTCTATCTTTGTATTGTTTTATAGAACAATCCCATAATAATGGTTTTGATTCTATTAATTGCATTATTTTATCATTGCTCCACACTACTGCCATGTTTATAAACTGTTGCAAACTCGTCCACACACGTCAACAATTGTCGCTAAACTGATGTTTACGCTTGTCGGGCGAGAGCTTGTCAACATGATGCTGTCAACTCTGCAACACGCAGTGTTGCCAGCAACATGTTGACAGCAACTCCGCAACACGTTGATTCGACTTTGTTGCTCAACAAATGTTTCCCATGAATACGGGGCATTAGCTACAGTTTGGGGATCAGCCAGTGGTGTTAACAGATATTCTTTTACAGCATATCCGTGGTTTCCCATAGGGATATTACCGTGACTGAGGATGCGAATATGATTGCAGCATACTAAATCAACCTTGATTTTTTGTTTCGACATGATATTGCCATTCATTTAGTAGAACATTATTCAGTTTCTTTAAAAATTAGAGAGGCAAACTCAGGAGTATCGATACTTTTAAACTGGGAAATCTTTTTCAGTTCTGATGCTTTTCAATTCTTGTGTGTCCAGCTGTGTGACAGTCCTGGAATTGAATAATTTCCATAATGAATACTGCCGTAGTAATTATTTCCTTTTTCATTGATTTCTCGCAGTTCCATTTGTGAAACTATATTCAATATTTTAGATTTTATCATTGCTTTATTGTATTCATTAAATTTCTTCACCGTTGCAGCTATACCAGAAAAAAAATTGTCTATATCGTTTTCCTCGTTTTTTTCATCTTTATCCTTTAAAATATATTTCATTAAAGATGCAGAAGATCCGTCTTCTATAAGACGCCTTGGCCTCTTTATATTTGGAGTCTTGGATATGTTTATAGAGCTAATATAGAACGATTTTCTATTATTGAAGCATCTGAGGCAGTCCGTAGCAAAAAAAAAATGAGAATCTTCATTGCGAGTGCTTTCCTGATCACTATCTCTGTGTAATGAAAATATAGTTGATCATTCTTTGTAATGGGGTTTCAAAAAATTCATTTTGCGAGACTGCAGTTTGACCACTTTTGGTAGTTTTTTCTTAATAGTCCTACGATAAGCTTCCCTTAAATTGAACCACGTTTTCTTGGGTATTGGTACTGAAAAAAAACAGTCATTATACAGAATGTAGTAAAAAGGTGTCGTAATATTGTAGGACTTCATTCTGTATGATACTCATAAAAAGTTGTCGAGCCCCATAAAATAAATGACCACGTGTTTTTCCATTTAGTATCTGGAGTCAATGAGCTGTTCCTTGGGGTAATTGTTTAGTCAGAGTCAGAATCCAGCCCAAAACATTAACTATATCAAATTTTTGTAACGTCCCATTTTGTTTAATACTTCTCTTAAATCTTAAAAAACCTTCATATTGACAAGCGGCCCTTCAGTCACAAATTTATCTACTAGCTTTCGATTAGTTGAAACGACTATTAGGTAGGTATAAACGTGATGTGTAGAGCTATTATTGTTGGTGCTTCAGGGAAAAAAAGCGACGGTAGAATTTTGCATCTTCAAAAATTGGAAAAAGAATTCAAAATAATAGATTTAATATATATTTTTTTTTATTGATAAAGCTTGCCAACGCTCGGCACACTGAAACATTGGTAATTTATACAAATACAAAATACAATTTTTAATGTGACAAGCACTTAAAGGCAAACATGACATACATTTAGAAACCATACAAATGTTAAACAAAACAAACATTACAAATAAACAAATACTAATCACAAAAATTAAAATTACAAAAAACTAAACAAAAATCGATTTTGCCGCAGACATTTGGTACAATTGTTTGGTTTGTGTTACCTTTATTAATCCCATGTTAAGCATTATTAACCTAAGTATAAACCAAATACTACCTAGAACCTATTTCACAAAAATTGTTGTTAAGAATGTTAACATCCCTTGTTGATTCATCTAACTCTGTAATGACGTAATTGCCCTTTTTTACTAACTATGGAGTCTTTATTTTCTGTATTACATCGGCCCAGCAATATAATTGCTCGTCTTTAATATATGGCCATCTCCAAAACTTTTAACCTTTCTTCATGCACCTAACCATTAAACTGAGACAACAGTAGATTCCTCATCTCCTAAATCAAATTGGATCATATTCTTTTAACAATCCGGTATGATCTTGAATGCGCGAAGACGCCGGTAAAGCTTGTTTTAAGATTATCCTTTATATTATAATTGCATTGACTTTTCAGGGGATTTGTTGCTATTCTTAGTAAATCGATTCTTTTTTTGTTGTTAAAAATATCCCAAATGATAGTGGGCACAATCTTGTTCGCAATCTATGCATGAAAGTGTTCTGCACTGTAAAGTGTTGTTAAGAAATAGTGCTTCTCCGATAAGTAATAATTTCTTCTTCACAGTAAATCGATTCTTTTTTTGTTGTTGAAAATATCCCAAATGATAGTGGGCACAATCTTGTTCGCCATCTATGCATGAAAGTGTTCTGCACTGTAAAGTGTTGTTAAGAAATAATGCTTCTCCGATAAGTAATAATTTCTTCTTCACACTCTCAGGAACGTTGACATTCTTTAGGAGCAAATTTTTTTTTTTAATTCTTTTTTATTTTGATAATATTCCTTGTATGTCACCGTGTGCATGTATGCTATTTTTGGTGTTTATTGTGCGCAATGAAGACGCCACATATTTTCCTAAAATACCCAAATCGTCATCCTTTTTCCAGTCTCGCTCGTGTCTCAATATTGTCCAGATTAGTTAAGGTTCAGCCTTAACTAAACTAAACGCCGGATATTCGGCTATTCGGCCACATGGTTGGCCGAATATCCGGTATGCGGCTAAACTGCTATCCGTTTCATATCTAGTTCTAACATGACATTAACTCTTCAAAATATTTAACGTTTTATGCATAATATAAAGGTTTATTAAAATACAAATCTTCACAAATCAATAGGACTATAATTAAATATTTATGAAATACAAGAGAGCTCAAATATAAATTCAGATATTTCACAACCAAATAAATAGCCTGTATAAATTTAGACTCTGTTAAATATAAAAACAAATCTTTATAAGAAATCACAAAGAAAATGTACACAAAAAATATAATCAATACCTAGCCATTTCTGTGCTCAATTTTTCTATCCGAATTGTAAGGTTTTTATTGAGCTCCCTTATTTCAACAATCCTCACCTCCTTTGTTTTATCTGTTTCAAGCTTAAATCGGTCAGCTTCGTTTAAGGCCCGCTGATTATCAATTTCTAAACGCCGAACTTCGATGGCAGCAAATTCTTCTGGAGCTCGTTCAAATGCAGTGGGCTTATTTTTACGAGATGCTTTTTTTATTGTTGGGAAATCAATACTGATCCCCTCGCCGGGGCAAAGATTTAAAAGTGGCCCAGGGAGTGTGGGAGTCAGTCCGTATGGTGCAATGGACACCTACCCACCAAACCCTTAATCCGTGCTTCCGTCAAGCGTCTGCTGTGTGAGCCCAATTTCTGAGTTGCCCAATTGTGTGCTAAGGTCACAGTGGAGCACGTGCGTAATCGCGTCGTCTTCTTTCAGGCCTTTTTTAGCGTTGAGACATACAAATAAATGAGCAATACACGATTTAAAATTAGTTTTCTAAAGATTCTTAAAAATGTATAATGTGAATAATAATATAATAGTAGTAGTTTTAATTTCACACCCTGTATTGTGAAAATAGGCTATAGGGCAAACATTCACAAATTACCTTTGGTTGCTGTTTAGCTAACATCCCAAGGCATATGGTTTATATCCAATAGCATAATTATAGTTACACTTCTTTGTCCAATGTCCATTTTGAAACCGGTTTTTCGCATGTGAAATCCAAAGTTCTTTTTATGTTTATAGATATTACAAGTCCAGATGTACAATATTTTTGGAAATCATTAATCAATGTTTAGTCCGTCAGAGTAAATATGATGTGTTTTAATACTGGTTTCATATGAACTAGTATTCATACTTCCCACCCCCAAGACCTCGCTATTCCAGACCAGGTTATGCTTTGGATTGTCATCCAATGTTTTATTTCCCTTTTCTCCGGTTACAGTCTTTCGTGACCTCTCCTTTCTAAACCTTCATTTTGCTGCTCTGTATATTCCCTCCTAAGAGCATCTATTTCCCCCCAAACAATCGGGCCCTCAGCCGGATATTCAACAACAACAACCTCCTAACATCGCTCGATAAGATTTTCTTTGGGACAATGTGGGACCCTTTTTCTTGAGGTCTAAGACAAAGTTCCCTTTAATGTTACTTGACTTAGTCGCAATCTCCACAATGTGACGAACCTGAGCAACCCTCCAGTTCCTCAATTCAGGGACCTCTTTGAAGATCAAATCGATGTTTGCCCCCTTCAGCCTCTGAAGCAGTCCCTGAGGCGGTTTCTACTTCTGACTGATGTTGGGGAGCTCACAACTTCATTAGATACAATGTGGAGTCTATTATTGTTATCTGGGTATGAATACGGCATGTGAATCTGAACTCCTGAATCTGAATAGGAAGTACTTGACGATGCAGGCCGTACATGTGATGTACTCGGAGGTGGGATTTCAATTTCTTGTGTTGGTTCAGAATACAAAGAACATGTCGCAGAACGGGCCGCACATTAATTATGACACGACTAACAAACAACCCATCTTTTTCATACATCATTTTTAAGCTATCAATTTCAGATAGCTTACGGAGTTTATTGGCAAAAATCTTGCCATAACGATCGAAATTGTCTTGCGGCTTCTTCAAAACTGTATTAAATGTACTAATAACTTCTTTCATTGATTTTCGGCTATGGTATTGTTTCGGCGTCATGATATTGTTGACAATGATGAGGATGTCGAAGGTGCTGAACAATTATTGTGCTCTGCATTATCTGTCTCTTCAGTCCGAACCACATTTTCTGGTGTAGCTGGATTCTGAAAAAATAAATATTTTTACAAATGCTTCAGGATCCTCGGTCCTGGTTACAACGACAAAAAGGTTTCAAAAAATTTCCAAGGTGTATAGGAGCAATAAATGGGAAACACAGTTATGCAGTCGCAAGTAAATAGTGGTTCAGAATACTGTAATTATAAAAAGAATTTTAGCATTGTACTTCTCGCTTTAGTCGATAGTAATTATAATTTTATTTATGCAGAGATTTGAAGTTAGAGACCTTTGATCTTATTTGTATCTTTGGTGACGGTATGACAAGCCGTGCCTTTGGATAGTAAGAGAAATCGACCGTCGTACTGTCATATTGCTTTTTTGGCCGTGACGCCTATGGGCGGTACTTTCGGTCATCGTGTTAAGCCGATTTTTATTTTCTAAACATTTTCAGTGTTACCTAGGTATAACTCAGCTAAACAACACCGCTAAAAGTTATTTTTCCATTGCTTACATCTTTTTTCCTATTTGAGAGTCTCTTAAAGCCCACTTATTTGTCTAAAATGTTCGGTCATATCCAGGGACATAAACTGTGTCATGCTTTCTTAGGACTTTTTCTATTCTGGCAAAATCACGGTGCGAGAATCTCTCTCCATCTAAATGGGTCTTAAGAATGGCCAACTTCAGGAAACTTGTGTACGATGACTTTGAAATATCCATTAAGGATAAGATATTGATTAAGTGTAATCATGGTGAAATTTTTCTTGGCCGATACATGAGTCTGACCAAATCAATAGGCGATCATTGTATTGAACAAGGATCTACTTCCACAAATCTTAGAAGTGGGCTTGCACTTTTGAGATCCGCAACATCTTCAGTCCAGGTGCAACATACGGCTTTTTCTTTGCTTCCATCACAAACATGAATATTCAGGCTGAAAAACTACAGTTAACGCAAGTAGAACGCTTTTGAAGTTTTGGTAAAGGGATGGTGTAAATCTCGGGGTGGTTTTTTTTGGTCAACTTAAATAGCTTCAACTGCAGCATAATAATTTGAATTTGTTCGTCATTTGGGTATTGAGCATCGCAAGAGCGCACGTATCACTCTTTGGGTATCCAAAAAACAGGTTGAATTGTGTGACAAAAATTTGGTCCTTATTATGACACATTCCTAGCTATAAGTTGCATTTTGGTCACATTCAGTAGCGGTGACAAATATAGTTTGCTTATATTTTTGTTTCGAGAGTAATGTGATTGTTCAGCAGGAAAACTTAAAATAAGTTTACGTCATTTATGGAACTGCAAACGCTTGTTTGTCAATACAACAAAATTATTTATTTTAAGTAAAACAAAAAAAAATCGACAAATTTTAACATTTATAACTAGTTTATTTATTCAGTCTCATACAATTCACTTTTCTGAGACCAATAACATCTAATAAAAGATTACTTAAGTTATAGTTTTTCCTTCTCCTTTATTTTACTATTGTTCATTCACGCAGAGGTCTTTTCTTCAGCGAAGGCAATAGTTTTAGGCGTATCTGTCAGTATTGCTGTTTTTAATTGTTCGTCGCATATTCGGTACAGTTGATCTCTGTGCCCCTTGTAGTTTGAGTGGCGGCGGGAGGTGCCTCCAGCCGAAGACAATGGCCTGGGTCTTGGCGGCGTTGGTCCGGAGGATCGCGTTAAAAAGACGCATGAGCGTCACCACCGCACGATGGGGCAGGTGACGCAGAGCTGCGGTGGTGATGCCGTCCGGGCCGGGAGCCTTTCTAGGTTTGAGCCGCGCTGCTTGCCGCTTGACGGCTCTCGGCGAGAAGAACAGCACCTCTTCGTCTGCCGGCGGAGGGGCGCCCAGATGCTCGACGACGGCGTTCTCGACCTCTAACGCGCGTGCTGGGTCCGCCGCGGGGTTAGGGGAGAACTGCCGTTGCAGATGGTCTGCGAACAGCTCGGCGCGTCCCTCGGCGACATATCGCAGCGTGCCGTCCGGGTGTCGTAACGGGCGGATGGGGTCGGCTGCGCCATTGAGGCGCCTGCACAGTCGGTGCAGCCGTACCCAATCTGTGGTGGCCTCGTCGAGACAGCGCTCCCACGACTCGGTGTTGTGGTCGTTGAGCGCGGTCTTTACCCGTTCGGCGAAGGCGCGCAGTCCTGCGCGGACAGCGGGTCTGTGCCAGCGTCTCCGCAGTGCACGTTTGCGGCGAATGAGCGCCAGCAAACGAGGCGGCAGCTGCGAGTATGTCGCCGGTGCAGGGCGCTCGGTGGTGGCTGTTTCCAGTGCAATCTGAAACATTAAGGTGATTGAAGTAGTAAATTCGTCAATTGACGCTGGGGTGTCATAGACGATCACGTCCTGGGTCATCTGGCATGTCAACCCCTGGTGGAACACGATGTCTAGTGTGTCCGCTTGGTGGGTTGCCTGTTCAGGGTAGCGCGTCGGCACGTCCGGGCCGGACACTGAAAAATCCAGCGTCTCGGCGTCGTGCAGCAGGCGTCTACCCCGCTATTTGTTGTGTTTCTCCGAGGGAGTCGGTACGGAATAAGTTTAAGGAATTAAATATTATGACACTATCTGATCAATATATTCTTGAAGCCTTGTTGTATGTCCAAAAAAAAATTAACGATTTTAAAACAAATGGTGACTTTCACCAGTATAATACGCGAAATAGAACTAATTTGAGTGTACGACCAACCAGGCTCCAAAAGATAATAAATTTGAGGACTACTTAAATGATCCTAATCCTTGGGATTGAACTGCTCCAGTTCAAACAATTTGTATGACAATACTTGGTGATTAAAAAGAGTGGCGGAAAGTTTCTTGCCAGTTCTTCTTACCCGCTCTACGCCCTTGACTTGCGAACTGGTAGTAAATGTAAATTTACGATTAATTTAACTTGACGATTCAAAAGTGTACTTGGTTACCCACTTGAATAAAGATATTTTGAGTTTGAGTTTGAGTTTGGCTATCCGCGAATTCCACGCCGGGTGCTTCGCGTTCCAGTCGCCAGCAATGACGCATGGATGGGCGGCGGCAAGGAGCGCGCGGACATCGGCGGAAGCGTAGCGGTCGTTCGGTGGGGCGTAGACCGCGAAGAAGCCTGTAGGTCGACCTGCGAGCTGCAGCTCCACACCCAGGGCCGAGCATTCGGTGACAGCCACGTCGGGCAGCAACCGGTGCGGTATGCGGCGCCTCACTATGACTGCTAGGCCACGGTAGGGGCGACCAATGACGTCGACGTGGTGTTGGCGGTAGACTTCGTACCCCGGAATGCGCAACCTGGCTGCTGCAGTGAAATGCGTCTCGCTGACCAGGGCGACGTCAATGTCCTGGGATCCAAGTAAATGTTTAAAATATGTGGCCTTACGAGCGAGGCTGCGCGCGTTCCAATGTAGGAGCCGCAGGCCCCCCATTATCGGCGACTGCGACCTCGGGTTGAGCCCTTGAGAGCCGATGCCGCTCTCCTGAAGAGCGGGGCTGGGTTGTCCCTGGCTTGCACAGCCTGGAGGATATGGCTATGGCCGCCAGAGCCTCCTCCATTTGTGGTCGGCGCGCGCAGGACCTGGTGCGCGAGCGCGGAGGTGGTGACATTCTACCGCCTGCCGCCTACCTGGCTCCTGTGCGGCGAGGCAAGGTGCGGCGGGACCTCGTTTGCGGCCACCGCCTCTCGTGCGGCGTCGCACAGTGACAAAGCCCTCCTCGTCAACTGTAGGTGCGACGCCGGACGTCAAAGGGGCGACTGCAGGCGGCGCGCACATGGGCGGATGTTGAATGTTGCTGGGATCGTTGCGGCGTTGGCGCAAGGGGCAAGACGGCGCCATTCGGGAAAACGTGCCCGCGCGCCGGTTCTGCTCCTCCTCCTTGCGCACAGGGCAAGTCGAGTGACAGGCCGGGAGAGCCCTCGGCCTGGTGCAGTCAGCCGCGCGGTGCTCCCCCGCGCAACGAACGCACGCCATTCGCCTATGGCAGTTGACCGATAAGTGCCTGAACGACTGGCAACGATGACACTGCGCGGGACCCTGATTCCCGCGCCAGGCTTCGATCGTGACCCCCGTCATATACAACAGCTCGGTAATGTTGTATATAGCAGGGGTGAAGTCCGGGGTGCGCCGCATAACGGCTAAAAAGATGCACCCGGGTCGGCCCTTCCTGGCCCGAATTGGGCGGATATAATCGGGCTCGTACCCGAGGGCTCGCAGCGTTCTGTGCTAGCTCCTCGGGGTCGGTGGTGACGGGTATACCCCGAATCGCCACCTTGAGGTCCTGTTCCGCAGGCAAAGAATAGGAAAACCAGGAGACCCGGCGGTCCTCCTTCTCCAGGTCCGAAAGGTATCGCTGGACCACCCGGTATTCGCCACCAGATTCGGGGGAGATACGGTAGCCTCTACCGTACGCCCTAGCGTTGGCCAACCGTCCTAACAGCTGGCTGATCCTCCCCAGATGATACACGTAGTTAACCCTTAAATGCATGATTTTATTTTTAGACCGAGAAAAAATATATTTTGGAGCCATGAATATGCTGATTTAGGGAAAAATAATAAAAAAAATAGTTTTTTTTATTTTTATAGTTATTTTTATTAAAAACCATTTGTTGCAGAACTACAACACTATGCACTCACTAGACAATAACTACATATGAAAATTTTTAAAACAATTTTTGGTTGTGGTAAGACAAAGAGCTACTCCACACTTCTCACACCTGTTTTGCGTGTATCCCTTGCATCCAGGCATTTTGCATCTGCTGCGAACACAATTACCAGGCCAGTGACCAACATTATCAGTCCTTATGTCCTTAGGAGGAATATGTTGATCTGGTCCTCTCCTTTTTTTTGCTTGTATTTCCATTTCAACACGGTTGCTGGTACTTGGCCTTCCTCTTTTGTTGCAGAGTTCAAATGAGTTATTTACTTTGGCTAATACCTCAGCTAGTTCCAGTCTATAGTTACATAGGTTTAGAACTGATGAATTGGCTTCAGTTGTTTTTAAATTTTTATACACAAGCCAAGAATTTATTACCGTCATGTCCAATAAGTGGTAAAAGATACGAAGATACCACTTTCGGCTTCTCATTGCAATTCGGTACCTCCCAATAAAGCTATCCATTAGGTCCACTCCGCCCATATGGGCATTATATTCCTTTATTATATGTGGGCATGAAATTTTAATTCTAGTCTTATTTGCCTTGTCAAATCTTTCTACTTGGCCCACAGGTTCAGCTCCAACATATGAAGATAGAAAAGTTACAACTTTATTGTCCTTCCAAGTAACTGCTGTCAAATCAATACCGTCAAATTCAGTCATCTGCTCTTCATAAGTTCCACGAGGAACAGATTTCTTCATCATTGTTTTTTGTCCGGCAGTTTGCAGTTCACTAGCCTGTTAGATTGCACAGTACCTAGGCTATAGATTCCTTGTTTGGCATGATAGGTAACTAAAGGTACAGAGGTGTAAAAATTATCAAAATAAATTATATGATTTATATGCCTTGGGACACCTCTAGCAAGCCGGACTACAACATTTCCCACTGGCCCAAAATCTGGTTCATCTGGAAGCCGTTCATTCTCTTGGCCAGTATATATTTCTAATTTATGAGCATAACCTTTCACGCTGCACATCACATATAATTTAAACCCCCACTTATGGGGCTTATTGGGTAAATACTGCTTCATGAAGTGTGCCACTTTTGTGGCACACATCTGTTCATCAATTGAGAGTTTTTGTTCCATAGGAACTAAAGCAAATTTCTCATTTAGATGGCTAATTATAGGCCTTATCTTATGGAGCCTATCATGTTGTGGGTGTTCCTTGGGTAAATGTTTCTCGTTATTGTTGAAATGTAGAAATCTACGAATAGTCTCAAATCGGTTGACAGTAATTATGTCCTTGATTGGTTGAAAACCTACAGTATTTGACCAGTATAGCCGTACATTGGGATATTTTATAACAGACATGTATATCAGTATCGCCATAAACTTTCTTAGCTCAGTTTCAGATAAATTTAATGGTTTAGTCACATTTTTTTGAACGGAATACAAATTAGACTCTTCCACAATCCTTTGAACTATTTCTCATGTAATAAAATGTGAAAAAATACTATAGGGAGTACCAGTAGTAGCCTCATCCTTCAGTTCAGGTGGGTATGTAGTGTCTCCATGAAAAGCTGTCTGATCAGAATTCAAAACAATTTTTTTTACCTTCCATACGAGTCCTCTCATAGTTGCTCGGCGACTAGCTTGACTTGTTGAGGGGAATGGAACCTGTGGCACTTGATCATTTGCTGTAGCTTCATTTATCAATGGCGGGTCTCCTGCCATGAATGGATCATTATCGGGGTCATCATTTTCCTCTTCTAATGGACTCTCAAGATCGTGAAGCAAATCGTCTCCATTTTCATAAAAAATCTCATTACCTTCTGTATCCGAGTCCTCAAGATCATCTTCCGAAATCTCTCCATCATTTATTAGAGCTAAATACTCTTTTATTTGCTTTTGATTCAAGTATGGCATCTGAAAACCAATAAAAGTGATAGTTAGTAACTAAAGAGGGACATTTTCTAGTAAATGCATATTGTTGCAGATTTACAACAACAAAATAAACAAAATTTCCGAACACACCAAAAGTTTTTTTTATAACTAATAAATTGTACTGAAAAGAAGATGAATTATTACGTAAAATAACTAATTTTGTTTGAACGTACCTTCGAAAACCAAATAATTACACTGCAAAGCAAATACACAATTTTCATCCGCTCCAAAATTACGATCGGCTTTGATTTGTCAAAATCAATTTTAATTTGACAGTCGTGAAGAAAAAAAGTGTGATTCCACTCGATTAAATATATCACCATGATAGTAATAATCCTGCAACAGCATGCATTGAACTCATACTAATAATTTTATGGTCGTTTGAATGGTATGTTGCAGTTTTACTACTTTATGCATTTAAGGGAGGCACCCAATTACTATTTCTTCTTCTTATGCGCCGCAGGGGCTCTGGGGGGCTGAGCATGGACCGTCGGAGCGGTCACCATCCTTGCATAAGAGGGCGCCACCGGTGCAGAGGGATTTATTCCCCCATCTATAGTAGAAGGGAGTGCTAATTTAATGAAAGATTTTTTGATATTCAAGCCGACCAAAAAATAATTTTCTATTTAATTTACTCATTGCTTTTATATTAATGTCCTTGATTTGAAAAATAAATGTTAAATTGAAAAATAATATAAGTACTGTGTTTTTACTCACCTTGATCAAATGTTTTAGCATTTGTAGATAGCTCGGCGCGTTTCTGGTATTATTGACGATAAAAGACTTTGAGATATCAAAGAGCTACCCCTTAGGTCTTGATAAGAGTTGCCCGTTGCCAGGAATCTTAAGGAGTAACTACCAATCTTTGTTTAACACTGACACTTTGTCTAAGAACCGTATCTTCTTTTTGAATGTATGGAGTAACTAATTTTAATAGACATTCAAACTTGGCACCTATTCTAATGTAGTTTCTTAAGTCACATGGTTCCAAAACACTCAGTATTTGCATATTTGATAATTTTTCTCGCAAAAGTAAATACTCTTTAACCCATATTTTTCTTTTCTTTTTTGTGTTTAAATTAATAGACGCGGCAGCGGAGCTATGGCGATTTTCTGGTGCTTTGAAAGTTTTCCCATAGCGAGACAATCGTCACCGACTACGTACGCTTTGCAAATGAGTAAAATGAGTTAGCTTGCGGTATTCAGTCCAGTGTAATAGCGAGCTTGCCTAGTTAGATTTTAAGACAGTCTTACTAAGACTGTCTGAATACCGCGTAGCGTAATAAGCCCTTAAAAGAATGCTACACGGTATGAAACGGCGGTTTGAAACGAAATAAAAGCGAGTTGCGCTTTTCGGCTACACGGTGTAAAACCGACAGTGTCCAAAATAACGTTGCGCTGATAAGACTTCTCCGCGCTCCCGTTCCTGACGCACTTTCAGAATTAATTACAACGACATCGAAAGCACCTAAATAAAAAATTGGATAAAATAAGTAGGTATTATCCGATAGTTTCAAAGGGTAATCTAAAAAAACGAAGGGAAAATGTAATAACTATACGTACCTTCGTATATTCTCTTGTATACGAAATCCTAAGATTGAGCTCCATCAAGCCGGAACCCGCTTTAGAAAAAACTTGATTTTTCTAAATTTACTTTTATCTACAAACGATGCTAGTAAATGTAGTAAACTTTATTTTTTTGTAGTATCATTAATTGCGCCGAAAAAATAATTAATACCGCGCAAAGCAGGAAATATTACAAATAAATCGATAAAAAACTTCGAAACAGGTGCTAAATTGATTGTAGTTTATTGTAGTGACAAAAAAAAATTTTTTTTACCCCACTTTATTAAAAACTACGGAATAAATGCTAAAATAACGGAACTATGCAAAAAAAAGACACCGACTCAAAAACTATAAACGATGCTCTTAAATGTAGTATACTTTATTTTTTTGTAGTATCATTAATTGCGCCGAAAAAATAATTAATACCGCGAAAAGCAGGAAATATTACAAATAATTCGATAAAAAACTTCGAAACAGGTGCTAAATTGATTGTAGTTTATTGTAGTGACCAAAAAATTTTTTTTTACTCCACTTTATTTAAGGACTACGGGATAAATTCTAAAATAACAGAGTTATGAAAAAAAAAAAAACTAACAAAAATATACGAAATCAAGTGAAATTATTATATTGGTCGTTATGCTTAAAACTTTTTTAGTCAAATAAATCAATTCTATTCACGCAATTTAATTGTACTACTTCCGCAAAAAAAAACCCACATTAACGATATATGCATTAAGGCAATTACTCACATTGCCAGTACTTAGTATTACAATTATTTAAAAATTTTTGTCCTGTTAGTGTAATAAATTACCCGAAACAAATGTCTTGCTTGCTCAGCTAAAGTTATCAGTTGTCAATTACTAAAAATCTATTCTGAAAATCGTTCCATTTTATTTTATAGTAAGTATTTCAGTTTTATGATTAATTAGAATAATACATAAGTGAAATATAACGACTTGATAAGAAAAGACAATTTATTATTAGTGATAATTATAAAAAATTAACAAACAATAGTTTTGTGTTATATAACTCTTACAGTTAAATATAATATTATGAATTATTTTATTACATAAAATAAAATATGTATTTTTCTTTTTTTTATTAAATCTTTTTTAGGTACTACTTTTTTTTGGAGTTGCTGGAGATTCCATCATGAAGTTCCTATTTGTTGTTTGCTCTACATAAGTACGGTCGGTAATGACCAGTGGCTTCGAAAAAAATATGTTCTATGGCGCCAATCAAAATATATGTATTATTTAATACCTCCAATTTAACGGGTATTTGTAATAACGAAAAGTCAGTATTTGAAACCTTTTTAACGGTATTATTATTGCACAAACTCGTGAATAGAACTTCAATATCAATCCATAGATGATTCCCAGGTTGAAAGTTAAGATCATTTGTGGTGTTACAAGTATGGCATCGCCGTACATGTTATTCTAGGTATTTGAGTACGGATATAGGCCGTTGGGTCTATAACTTTTAATTTTTCGGCTAAAATATCCCACGCATTTTTTTTCTGAGTCGAGTCTTTATATGACTCGCATGATAAATCCCAAAGACATGGCAATTCTCTGTATAATTCGGTAATAACTTCACGTTCACTTGCTTCTTGTGCCATTGTGCAGAACGTCGTCGTCGTGTGCGTCTACGCTCGCCGTCGCAGCACGACTGCCGAACGCGTGGTCAGTGTTGCCAACTCGATGATTCGATCTTTAAAGCCCCCAGTACACAATGGCCTGTGATGGGCCACGCTTTGCAATGCACAATTAGGCCACGATCACTTGGTGTTCACACAATGGCGCATGGCTCATTGCTGCCTGGAAAACCACTTGCGATGGACGTCGAAGTAATTACGGCTGCGGCTATTTATTTGTATACTGTTTACTGTTTTTATATTACTTTATGATTTGTGGAAATTAAAATGAGTAAATACGTACTTTCTAATCATAATCAATACAAGACATTGGAAACTATTTAATTGTTTTACTTACCCTTTGTTCATGTGTCGATATAATACTTTTGCATGTATATTTTCCTTTCAAAAATGTAATAAATGAATAAATAAATAAATAAATGAATAGCATCATAAAAAACCCAAATTGGCTTATAAATTTCTTCTTCTCCCATACCAGATCGGATCGAATCTTGTTTTTTTTTTAAAATGCATCCGAAATGCTGACATCAATGTCTCTTTCTTTTTTTAAGTTCCGAAACAGGAATTTGCAGTCTGCAATGCGATTCCATGCATCATTTACCTGAAAACATCGTACCCACAATACTACATATTATTTTCAGACGAGGCTCTTTTATCGCCTATTTTCATCAGGGATTATGTAGGATTCTAATGCTAAAAGAATTTTTCAAATCAGTAGGTACATTAGTTTCGGAGTCTATTCAATTCCAACAAACAATTTAAATCCTTCCTCTTTATAATATTAGTATAAAAGTATAACTATAGATAGATAGTATACATCATTTCTATCAACATAAAAATAGTATAAACATACCTTGTTCTTGTCCTTGTGCAGTGCATTATTTGGGTCTCAAAGTACGGGTTCAGATTGATATAAATCAATAAACTTGAAAGTTTCTTCATTGCTCCACGATATTGACATTTTGGACGATCGAAAATTCTAGTTCTAGCACGAAACACAAAAGTTTACTATCCCGGTCAGCGGCCGGGGACGAACTAAACGATGGCCGATTGTGTAAACACCACAGGCCACGCTACGCTACGATTCATTTGAAGTGTGCCCAAAAAATTGACAACTCCCCGATTGCGCGCCACGATTGACAATTGTCCGCCATCACATACCATTACCCCCTGTACACAATAGCGATGGCCTGCAGTGGGTCCGCATGGGCCATTGTGAACTGGGGTCTTTAGGTAGGTGCTAAATGACATCTCAAATAGTGCTAGATTGATAAAAAATATCAAAAATATTGCTATTTTTTTAGACATGAAAAAAAAGATATAATTAATTTAATTGTGGTTTAATATGGTAATAATTATTTAAAACTACATCCAATCATCTTCACTATCATCTGTCTCTACTGCTGATTCTGCTTCTCGTTGTACTGACGCTGAAGCCGCCGTGGAAGTGGAGGGTTCTTCGCTGTCAGACTTTTTCAATTTAAATGAGTACATATCTTTTTTGCCAATTTTTTAAAGAACTTCTTCGGGAATTTCATATGTATGGCAATTTTTATTTAAGTTTTTGAGCCCTGTTCGGATATGAAGAAGTAAATTCAAAGTGTCCAAATTTTATTTCTCAGTTTATTTTTTAAAATGTTCATTGAACTGAACACCCTCTGTGTCTGTGTCTGTCGGCGTTAGAATGCCAATGAAATTAGTTCATTATAGAGATTTTCGTTGTTTGCATCTTTATATTCAGATACCTCTACCCCTAACATAGATTAGATATGGGCGCGTTCGATTAAAAAATTATAACAGCGTTTTATTACGACACCTTGCGTGGCTGCGTTTTGTTACAGCAACCAGGCTGTTTAGTGCTAAATTTAGTGCTAGGTGCTGAATGTTAAATGACAGTGCTTGAATTGCGAAAATAGTGTTAAATCTGGCACCGAAAGTTTTGGTTAGACTGATTCAAACCAACGGTTTTGGTCGCGGTTTGCAACGCAAAGCGTGCTGCCAAGGTCATATCAAGGTTAAACGAAATTTGGCATAAAACAATTATTTTCATGTATTTACTAACTGAAGACCGCAAAAGTCGGAAGCGTCGATGGTGGATAACTAATTTGTAGAAAAGAAGATCTTCTTTACTTGTGGAACTAAAATCTCAACATATAAGCGGTCAATATAAAAACTTTACCCGGATGTCGCCTACTGACTTCGAATATTTGTTAACAATCATTGCGCCTAAAATATCAAGACAAGACACTAAAATGAGATCTGCAATTTCGCCGCAAGATAGACTGGCTCTAACACTAAGATTTTTGGCAACAGGAGATTCATTTACAAGCCTTCAATACACCTTCAGAATTTCAAAACAGTCAATGTCTTGCATTGTACCAGAAGTTTGTGAAGCGATTATAAAATCATTGGAAAAAAACAAACACAAAAGAGGTGAGTTTTAGATATTTTTATTTATTTATTAAAATAACAAATTTAGCTATTGTATTAAGTAGGGTAAGCAAAATTAAAATATAATATTTGAAAAGAAAAGGGTTTCACTGTCAAAATTGTTTGGATTATTGTTTCGGGGTTCAGGAGTAGGACTAGAAGCAGCACTCTTAAGCAGGCCAAGAGCCTCCGAAAGCATGCCCATTTTTTTATTTTCGTCTGATTTCTTTTTTTTGGGGGCCTGACCAGTTGGTGATATTTCCGGAACTATGGCTCTTCTTTACTTTTCCTTTTTCTCTTCGATGTGAAGCAAGCAAACTAATCATTTTGTTTTTGCATTCTTCTACATCTCTTTCCAATGAATGAGCAATATCACTCCAAGCATCGTGTTTCAGATTTTTTTTATAGTATTGCGGGTTTTTTGGATCCCAAATAACAGGTTTTTCTTGATACAAACTAATATGTTCAAGCGATTGTTCGTTACTTCACATCATGAACGTACATACGACTCAACCGTTACGAACGCCGTCCAAACAAGCACTGCGAGCGTCTTTGTGTTCGCGCGAAAAACCGACAGCCGATGGATCAACCCCGAGCGCCGCGCGAGCGTTACATGTAATGCTCGTAGTGCCATCTACACGTAGAATTCGTGTTACATTACACGGTGGATCACATTACACGTTACACTCGTCTGGACCCGGCTTAAGACGCGCGATGCGGGAAGGGAAGCGAAGGGACGCGTCGTAGTAGCTTCCGCCAGAGCCGCCTGGAGTTGCCGCGTCATGGACTCCACCATGCCGTTGACGGCGCCTGGTGTCATGTCCGGTGGGCCGGGTGCAGGGGTGTCTCCCATGATGGACTCGAAGGCGTTCCAGTCGGTGACCCTCCAGGTGCGTGCGGGCGGGGATGGTGCCCCCGCCAGGATGGACAGCACTGGCTGGTGGTCCTACTGGAATTCGTCCATCAGTACCTCCTGCGCCAGGTGGAGGCCAGGCCGGTTGTGTACCACCAAGTCTATGGTGTCCAGCCTGTGGGCGTCGATTCTTGGGTAGTGTGTAGCGTCTTCTGGCCCGCACACGGTGTCGCCTCGAGTCTCGGCGTAGTGCACGAGCCGCAGGTCGCCTTCCAGGTACGCGATCAACTCTTCGGGATCGCGCCCATGGGCAGGGTTGTCATCTTGGTAAGGTAGATCTTTACTTACTGGATTTGGATTTTTTTGGTGTGTTTGAGGTCGGTGCGGGGTGGCGACAAGGGCGCTCTCGTCGTCCGTATAACGCGACGAGAGCTGCGGCCTTGAATCGCCTCCGTAGGCACTTAAACTTTCACCAGTATGAACATTTTTAACTTCACATGTGACCTCGGGAACAGAGATCGCGCGCAACATTCCGTGCTGGACATTTATTTCCTCCGCGGGGGAGGGGTTGTGGGGGGCCACTGCGCCGGGGTATACGTCAGCCGTTTACCGCGACGAGAGCTGTTTACTTGAATTGTTTTTAAAACAACTTCCTTCCTGTAGTAAACCTTAAAGTTGTTGATAATACCCTGATCC
This sequence comes from Pieris melete, assembly GCA_963693345.1. NCBI lineage: Eukaryota > Metazoa > Arthropoda > Insecta > Lepidoptera > Pieridae > Pieris > Pieris melete. The sequence goes on along the minus strand of CAVNZK010000368.1, from coordinate 627,369 downwards.
ATGGGCTGCAATTTACTTGTGTATTGGCGGGTAAGTACAATAATGTAATATAGTCTAATTTGGGCATATTCTTGTGAGCTGTGCAGTTGTCGACAAACATGATGATTTTTCATTTTGGGTCCTCATATCGGCGTTCACTTTTTTTAACCAATCTGTAAATAATTCAGAAGTCTTCCACGCCTTGTTATTGTTTCGATAAGTGGCGATGCGAGACCGGTCAAAATTTGATGTTTTTGTACATGTTTAAATGTAATTGATCTTGGCCTCAACGCGGCCACCCCGGGGGTCGCACTAGGCATTCAACCCAGAAAGCTCAGGCGGGCCTTCCCCCCCAACAGGCTGGTGCAGCTATGTTGGTTGTGCCACACCAACCTCCATGGGAGCGTTCCTCACAGTTGTCCCAGTCCTTGGGGCACCCGGGCCCTTCGTCACTTTCGGAGGGTTGCAGGCCCTTCCCGCCATCTTATGGTCTGCTGGCTTCCCAGCCGTTGAGCAGACCGCGCAATGCAGCTCTTTCGAGCTGCATTCATTGGCCTTGTGGCCAGCAACCCCACATCGATAGCACACCTCCGCCAAGTCCATCGTTGAGTCACAAGTGGCTCGCACGTGACCCAGCTTCTGGCACTTGTAGCACCTCAAAGGGCGGTCCTCTCGGATTTCAACACGACAGGAGCTCCACCCAATGAGGAGCTTTCCTTTGCACACTTTCTCGGCGGCGGCAACCGGACATAGGAGGAGCATCTCCCCCAAGCCCCGTATCCCACGCCTCAAAATCTTGATCGCTGCGGCCAGGCACCCACCCATGGCAGCCACCGCCTCTGTGACATCTCTTACAGTGACGCTATCGTCAAGGACCCGAATGAGGAGGTCCGCACATTTGACGGGCCTCCCCACCAAGACCTCCCCCGACAGCACCACACGAAGCCTATCCGCCAGGGCATCAGCCTTTTCCTCTCTGTCTACCCCCGGCACTCCAGCATCCGAGCTCCTTTCGCCGTTAACCGGATGCTGATAGTGGCAATACCAAGCTAAGGCAGGCTTATACCATTCCTGGCCTTGGTCAGCACATCCGCATAGGTGACCCCCCGCTCCACCGCCCCTCTCCACAATGTGATGACCACTGCGGCAGTTTTCGGCGGAGTGAGCAAAGGCTGCACCCTGACAGACCTCTTTTCGACAGCCACTCGCCCAGCCGAGGGCCCTGCGCCGTGACCCACTTCATTGTCCTCTACCCGGCCCACACGGGGGAAGGAGGAAGGACCGGTACAGCGGATGAACCACCCTTTTTACTCTTTCCCTTCTTTTTTTTGCTGACGGTCGCCCAGCTTCCGTCACCAGGACCCCCAGAGCCCCGGGGCCCCGAAAGACCTTGGACTCGTTATGAGGGGAGCAGAGTGCTCCCCTCATAACCGTGGGAGCCCTGGGTCCCCACCACAAACGGAGCCACCGTGCCCCGACCACCCAACGAACACTCACGGGTGCTTGAGCCCTGGGGCCCTGTAAAATTCGGGGCCCCCGGCCCCCCCTCTCCACAAACGCTCCGGGGCTCTCGGACCACGGGCCGATGCCGCCAGTGGAGGACGCAGCACAGGCTCAGGGAGGAGCCTGTCCCCGCAAGCTTAGCATCTAGCATGCCCCCAACAGCCCGCATCACCTCCCCCATAAGGCTAAACCCCATCCAAAAGCCCCTCCATCATTTGACGGAGGGTATCTGAAGTGGAGGGACCCTCCACCGACACGGGGTGTCCCTTTGTCTGCGCAAAGTGCGCAGTGCGCTCATTAAACTCCCTCCTAAGGGCCGCAAGCTCCAGATCCAGGTCTTTTACCAGGTCTTTTACCTCCTTGGCCGCAACCTTCAGGTCGCGGACAAACTCACCCTTGAGGTTGCCCGACTTCGCCTCACCTCTCTGCAAGGCGAGAGCGGGCGTTATGACGCCGCAGTTTTCCCTCCGCCTCCTCCAATCCTACCAAATGAGAAGCCGCCTTTTTCGGCGGCTTACCCTTGGCAGGTGGAGAAGCATTTTCCTTTCCGTTGCCAACCGGGCTCTTAGTATACGCCCGTTTCCTTTCATCGGAACAATCCACAATGCCATGTCGTCACTATCCGAGGACGACGGAAACACAAACCCTTTAGCTCGCCTCATATCAAGGCACTATAAAATCCAACACCCAACTTTACAGTAGAGTCTACCCCCGACCCTAACCCCAGCTTTACCTCCAACCCTACACCAGGACTCTATCCCTTTACCCAATAGATATATAAATAAATAAATAGATAAATGAATAAAGAACTGAGTACAATACACCACACAAATACAATCTTAATTCTAAAAAATTAAAACTAAAATTTTATTGTCCCAATCCGCTTCGGTGTGACGAAATCCAATCTTCGGACGCCCACTCACTTCGGTGTGAGAGACGTCCAACCTTCAGCTGTCCACCAAACTTGTAAACAACAAGATGGCGGAACGAAGCTTCACTAACTTGCCCGACCTTGGCACCCAACTAGTAAACAAGATGGCGGGCCGACAATTCACTTTCAATTATTCACAAATAATATCCACCTTTTCCTCCAATCTCGATGAGCATCAACTCAAACAGCTCGCAGATGCACCTCCCGCCAAAAGGCAAACCAACAATGTAGCTCTCAAGCAATTTAAATTATAATGGCCAAACTAATGGGCCAAAAATAAAAATTGATACTCACAGTTGCACCCTAATCCAGTTCTTAATTAGACATAAAATTTATGTGTCGTCGCGACACATTAAAAGATACCACAAAAACTAACTTCGGGTCAATTTCCCTCTCACTTTTGTGCCTTGTAGTTAATTAAGTACTTAACATACAAAGTGCAAACACACATATAAAAAATCAGGTGATTACTACTGAATCCTTTAACACAACTCAAAAGATTTTCCGCCACTAAAAACCCACCATGAGATCTTTTTTTTTTATCCTGGGGAAACCCGATTACAGGCGCCCGCGCCTGGGAAAATTGTTAAATGGCGCGGGGAGTGTGGGGGTCAAGGTCGTAAAGCCATGACCCCATACCCACTAAAACCACCAGGGCCCACTGCTCGCTATGGGACGAGGGCGGGCAACAGCTAGGCCTTTTCACCGCGCCCCGTCCAGCGAATGCCGCTTACGCGACTCTCATAATATTTATATACATATACACACACATAATTACAATTTTAATAGGACTCCACATAGACTTCCCGGGCCCTCTCGGCTTGCTCTTTACGCCGCATTACCACGCCACAGTATGTGGATAAAACTGTCCACTTCTCTAGATCGGCCACAGCCTTCTTTATTACTGTTGAAAGGCTCAGATCTGTACTCCATATCTAACCTAACCTAACCTACGGGTCTAAAGTCTAAACAAACAACAATAAATATACCTAACCTACATTAACACACACATTATGTATATTATATTTCTATACAAATTTACTAGCACCGTATCATCGTTCTCTGATGCACATGTAAAATTTCTAAGGAAGTCTTCTAATCTCATCCTCCTGAACTTGTAATATACGTATACCAAACAGTCCTCTCCGCACACCGCCGATAGATAATCCTGAATCGTAAGGCTATTGTTCCTCCACATGCAACAATTCCTACTTTAAAATCTTTCTATTGCTTCCATAGGTTTACGTCCAAACGAATCAAAGTATTCAACTCTTTCAACGATTATATGAATAGCCACCCAATGAGACCCCGGCTGTGAATCAGGGTCAAGATTGCATATGATAAGTGCTGGCACCTGAGTATACATCGGCAATCGATTTGAAGGATATACGTTGCTCTGTAGGCTGGGATGTATTCTACGAAGACTCATTTGCACTTCTAGTGTGTTCATACTTTAATACGCGTTTACACTCCTACTCTTTTAGTGATTACATTTCGTACTATCATTTCCAACCCCACCAGACGTTTCTGGCGTTTACGTGATTTCCCACTATTGTTCTCCGTCCTAATTTCTCGACGACTTGTTTCAGTGTCTGGAGCTGCGGACTTGGGGGGTTCGGATGCGGTTCGAAGTATACCGAGACTAGGTGGAGTTTTCTTCTTTCTGTATCTACAGATATGGCAACCATATTCGGACGGGGTTGCTAGGGTTTTATTGTTTTTGTTTGCATTTGATCTATTTCCACATCTATGGTCTTTTGTTGTTGTTACTCTTTGTAGGCTTATTCTTTAGTACAACAATCTTGTCGCATTGGATAATCGGTACTAATAGACGTGCCCAAAAAAAGCATGCTATTGAGGTTGCTTAAAATTAGCATGCTCTGCAAACTGTTCACATTATCCAGAAATAAGCAAGCTTGATTTATTTGGATCCGACCACCAAGTCGGCTTCAACAGTTTCCCGATAATCGTCCGTGTCTGCCATAAATGAATTCATTTCCGTAAATCATGACATGGGTGGTTTATAAACGGCTGCTGCACTAGCTCCGGACCGCTTCGAATTGTTGATTTTTCTTACTTCGGCATGATACACAGATCTTAGGTTTTTAATTTTAGTTTTAATTATTTTCATTGTTAAACTTGATTCATTCATGTTTTTTAATAAAGCCTCATAAGCATTATTACGAGCAATATTATTTTTATATACAGGAGAATGTGTGTTCCACAGACATTCGTAATTTCTAACTTTGAAATCGGAAAACCGAGCGTTAATTATTTCTTCTTCATAGTTCCTGCAAACTTATCGTAATTCAGAAATGCTAGCAATATTCGGATTTGTAGCCAAAACTCCCGCGTAACACGGCCTAATATTGTGAAGAATTATTTCTAATTTATCCGCTTTCTGAAACAATTTATTTATTTGCACTCTAAGATCCTCAACCCTTTGATTAGGTTCTAAACCGCGTATGGCTACTTCATACGTAAGCTCCGGTTTAGTTAAATGTAAATATTTAATGGAAATAAATGACATATCCTCTTAGGGTAAAATTATTTCGAATATTTATTTATTATATTTAAAAAAAAAAGTTTAAAAAGGCGTAAAGTAAGTATATATAAATAGTTGTATTGGCATCACTGAACATAATAAAAAGAAATTGTATACCGGCGGACTCTCCAAGCCCGCGATTTTAACTATGGCTTCTTTCCATTCTTGTGGAAAGTAGGTTTTGTGTAAGCATTGATTGTAAATGTTTGTTATGAGTTCTGGGTATGTTTGTGCATATACCTGGCATATATCACTGGTTAAGTGATCATTGCAGGGGGCTTTATTGTGATTGATAGATCTAATCGCGTCTAGTATCTCGTGTTGAGTGAATGGAGCTTCATCCCGAATTTCAGGCAAGACACCTGAGTCGTCTCTTAGCTTGCTGTGACTTGGTTGTGTGTCTGGCTTGACATTAGGATAGAAATGGTTCAATAGTTCTTGAACATTTTCCACACTGTCATAATTTTTGATCAGATCTTCGTCTTCCATTTTACAAAAATCCAACAAAAATCAAAACAAACAATAATATTTGAGACAGAATACAACTCATTTGACGTGCACTCATAGATAAATTATGTTAAACTAGAATATTGAAGTAAGGCCCGCACACACACAATAATATTGACAATAACCCTGCCTCCCCCTGAATATTGACGGCATATTTCAGAATTTCCGGAAATTCGCAATATTATTGATCAGTACGGCAATATGGACCGCACACACGCAATAATATTGATAATAATGCTAATATTGTCAATAATATTGCGTGTGTGCGGCTAGCCATAGAGACGTCCTAAAGCACAGCTATGGATTCGCGCTAATTAAAAAGAGAGAGTAATTATTCAAAAACGTATGCGTAAATTTTACGCAGACTATCTTTCCAGGGTTAAAATTTATAAAGTGGCAAAGTTATTTTACCATTTTCTGTAAATACTTATTTTCTGAGGTGTGGTTGGTTATAAGGGGTTTACTATATATGAATGAAAGCCCTTCAAAAGGCGGTTCATACGATGTGTAACACGACGCCCTAGCACTAATGAAAATTGAAATCTGAATATTTTTAAAATATTTGCTGGTGATCCACCTTACCTGGTTTTTGTGGGAAGGATCGCTTGCCGGCTGTTGCTCGAAAGGTATCGGTGTTGGGTGTTTTCTTGCAGCCTTAGATGAGATCTTGATGGCTGTGATGGTATTCGAGCTGTTCCAGATGTTCTCCAGGAATTCTGGTGTCCAGCTGGGAAGGTAGAAATGTAGGAACAGGTAGAAATGTAGGTTAGGTCCTATTAGTAAGTGCTCTGAAGGAGGTGGTGGTGGTTTCCGATGTTTCTGAGATGTGATTCCTCTGGAAACCCTGGGTTCCAGTTGTTTCTGGTCCTATCTTCCAAGATACTGTTCTGATCCTCCCAAGCTTGGTGTCAGACGCTTCGTAATTATTGACTTGTTTATGATGTGTGGAAGTGGTGATGGTGGTACTAAATTAGGTGGTGGTTTTGGGCAAATTTTTCTATGCGATATATCAAATGATAGGTAAAAATCTAAATTATATGTCAGTAATGGTTCGTACATCTAGGAAAAACATAAATTTCTTGTATATTTTGTCGCCTTTTTGAATTTTGGGAATTAGAGGTAGAGGGTTCAATAGGTGATTACTTCATTTATACCTTCAATGGACATATCATCATTGATTTCGTTATCGATTATTATTACACTGTCTTCTTCATCTAAGTGTAATTCGGCAACTAAAGGCATGTACTCATCTTTCAAAAATCCTAATAGCGTGAAGTATTTCCAGGCTGGTTCATAGTTTGAGGGCGAATAACCCGACTTTTAGGTATTTTCTTTAACAAGATGTGTCCCTTAGGTGCTGCCATTTCTTTTTGAGATCAACAATTGTAACAAATGCACAGTGGTCCACGTTCCTAAGAAAGGCGGTCATAGAGGTTGTATGTCGGATTAAAAATGAAATATTAACTTTTTTATCTAAGAAATGATTGTTTTAAGGTTTTAATGATAATCAAGTAAAACAATAGATATATTTTTAAAAAGGTAGATGTATATTCTCAAAAAAAAGGATCCATCCGTACTAATAAATAAAAGGTAGCAATAAAATAAGTTTTATTTATAAATTATTTCTGAAAATAGCTTAATTTACATATAAATAATAAAATTTACCAGATAATAGAAAACTGAACATAGGATTTATATAGAACATCGTCTTTTTACATAATAGGAAAACTTTATAATTCACAATATTTACAGGTTTCTTTTATGCCAATATAGTTTAAGTACATAATAAATCCAACACTTATTTTGCTAATACAGACTTCTTCTTACAAGGTAACTTTCTTATGCTAGAAATAAGTGGGTCTGAATTAAGAAGAAGTCTGTTCAAAAGATCCATATTAGTTACTTCTCGGGAATGTTTCCTAGTGTTATCGCGTCTAAATAGTTTAACTAATTTATTACAAGATTCAGCGGTCTCTTCAGATAATTCACCGATAGACAATATAGCATTATCAATCACCTCTGAACCGTGCATTAAAACTTTATGTATAGATGAAGGCAACAAGCATTTTGGCAGTTTCAAAAGCATAACTTTTAAATTTTTGTGAATTTATTTTATATGATGATAGACTCTGCAGAAGGTGACTACATCTGTCTATTAGATATTTTTTAATACCTGTTCTTTCGGCAGAAATTTCTGAGTTATGGAAAAATTTACGTGCAGTATTTCCATCATTGGATGTGCCACTTCCTCCACTTTCGGGTTTATCAACAATAAAGCCTAATTTTTCCCTAAACTGCTGCTGAATCTCTGTGCGAGAGACGCTTTATCCTCGGCCGAACGAGCTTGCCATCTTTTAAAATCTTCTAAACTCAAATTTACTAGCGTCAGGTATTTAAACATTAATTTAAGTCATTCATCTCTTTCGGTGTTGTACCACAAATGTAACACCTACTCTTAGATAAATCGCTAAGAGCAGAACATACTTTACCATCAACCATAGTAAATTGTAAAGTGTGTGAGATTTTAATTTCGCGATCATTAATAACAACTATAGTGGGCACTAATTCATCGATTTGACTTTTGAAATAATTTTGTTCTTGTAAAGAAACTTCTTTTGATTCCTTAATAAATTGGAAACGAATTGGTCGGCACCACCTAGTAGAGGAAGGGCGTGGATTTTTCCAAATAATTGATTTATCAGAGGTGTTTGATTTTCAAATAAGTTGTAGCGGTACATAAGAAGTTACAAATAAACTCGAGTCATCGTTTGCTGAATCTGAAAATTTCTGCTTGTATTCACTGGCCTGTGCTGCCATCGAAACCCCATTTACCAATTAAAACAAATTCGCTTTCAGATACGGGAAGACTATCTAAAACAGGCTTTTGAGATTCAAAAATTCGACTTGATGTATGATCTAACAACGATTGCAAATTAATCTCAGCAGATGATTCCGTTACGCGAATAACAGTTGGGTAGCAACGTTTTTTGGCTTCCAACACTCTTTGATAACATGGAAAAGCATTTGGTATTTTAGAATTAATCAAGTTTTTTAATAAAATGTATTGATGTTTAGTTAGTTTAGCTTCAGTAATAAATGAAACGATTTCATCAGAGTTGAATTTTAAGAAACTGTCGGCTGATTGATTGGAATCACTAAGTAAAGTATTTATAGCAGAATCGTCTATTTGAGATAAAATTGCCAACCTGCGACGTTTTCTTCTCTAGCTGCATTCTCCAAACTCCTTCCTGTGCTGCGTCCTGCTTGTAGATTGAAGGTATTCGCTTGTCTCGTCGTCGTTTTCATGTAGTTCTCCGTCAGAGCTCCCAAGAATGCAGACTTCGATCTCATTTAACCAGTCACCGTATTTGGCAATCAGCTTAGCTTTTGACCCAGTTTCTTCCAATATGCAGAAAACCGCTTACAGAGATTACAAATTAAATCTCTTAAGTAATCGGTCTTGATATTTTCAGTGTCCGGTAAAGAATTTGCTAGCATTCCAAACACTTCACGAGATCTATCTGCCTCATTTTCTTTATTCGTCGCATTCAACCACGTGTCTAGGACAAGCATTCGTGGAAAAGAACACTTGATGATGGATCCTACAGAATAAAAGAAATGAAAATGGTATCAAATTTACCTATATACGACTTTGTCTTTGTCATGACCTATAAGCAATCCTCGGCGCACTTTGGTGCACCTAGATGACACACTACAGATTCTAAAACTAGACAAACAAGAGATTATTTTGATATATGTTTCATCTTCGGGGATTCGTTTTATCTTTTCTTAACGACCGGTATTAATGTTGCCACATACATCAAAATATTATAGAAAAACTACACCAAAATAGTATTTACATTTTTCGTGCGTATCTACGATGACGCTACAAACTCAAAGAAATCGGAAGTCTTTCTTGATGGTGCTGATTACAGATAACGACACAGTTAATGTAAACACAATAGGATTAAAAATGTCGTGCATACCTTCTATTTGAATAACCATGGCACAAAATTATCACAAACAATCAATTTCCGAGAAAACAATAGAAATTTTGCCGACAAAGACAACGCTAATTAGCACTATTGGAATGTTATCACTTCGGTTGCACAAAATGAAATGATCCTTTCATGTTATTGTAATTTTTTTATAGACCTTCATTCAGCAGTGGCTGAACCACGAACCCATTTCTTATAGAAAAAAGAATCTCTTCAAGGACTGTATAACATCCAGTTTCCTGTACCGCTCTTCCAAGATTTTAATATCTTTAATAATCCAGTCTTCTCCCAGTACTTTTAGTTGACCATCTTTCTTGAAAACGTCGTAATATTCTTCTTTGTTGCTTATCACAGGCTTATTTCTTTCTCCAGCCGACCAAAGACCCGGTCAGCTGGGAGAAAACTATGTCCCCTCACAGGGAAAAATAGTGTTATGTCTTCAAGATGTGGTGGGGAGTCATTTAAAAGGTAGAAAAGCAGCATGTGTATGATGTGGCTGTTTTTGTTCTGCGTACCTCACCCGTCGCAGAATAGTCTCAGATGGTGAATCTCCTCATCAAGGGTCAATCCTTTTAAATAGTTATAAACTGCAGACCCTACTTCAGTAGAACCTCTTGCTGTGATTCATCCCAATGATTTTTAGTAAGAGAACTATTTTAATGTTCCTGTTTTGCCCTCCGCAGCAATCGCTCCCGAGTATAAGATTCTTAACAGACGGCTGTATTTTTGTTTTAATATATTTCACTAACATGATCCTAACTCTTGCGCCCCTCTACCCGCTTCACCTTTGACCCAAACATAGCAGTGTCCTACGTCATCAGATGCAGAGTGGATACCACTATTGTAAAGCCACAGTTGCCTTTTAGAAAAGGTAACATTTGTTGGTATCCGCGGTAGTGGCAATCTCTTTTCCAAGTCAAAGGTTAAACACTCAATATCCGGTATGTTTCTTGGGTCTATAAAATCCTGATTCATCTGATTTCTTAACATTTCTGCTCTTTCTAAATGTTTAAGCTTCTCAGTTTTAGCATCTTCTTGTTTCTGTTCAGTTTTGGCATTAGAGATTTGATTGAATAATTGGTCACACTTAATTTTAAATTAAAATCAGCATAGAAAATCTTTTTCAATGTTGCAAAGGAGCCGCATTTGCGAGCGATACCATACATTTGCGTGTTCTTTTGTATATCATAAATTTTATTTATTGTCATACCGGGTCGTAAATATAAAGTGCCACTGTTATTATTTCTTCGATAATGTGACTCGTATTTCGGAAGATTATTAATGATATCAACAATGAATTTATGATCCTCATCTGTCAACTTATTTATGTCACCTCTACCATCTCCCTACCATCCGCAATAGGTTCGCCACTTCTACGTTTTTTTAATGACACTGTGACTCTTTGAATCGTTATTTGAAAAGTTTTCAAAAACATATCGCGGCATACCTGTACGTCTTTGATCTTATAGACACGATAGAATTGTCTGGGCTTTTTTCTTGCACAGGGTACGTTACACATAGTGTAGTAACACTATAGTGTTATGTCTATGTGTGTATGTATGTGTTAAAACGTAGTAACGTTTTTTGCGTGCGCGACGCTTTTCTATATACATCAGTGTGTCATCAACCTTCACCGCGATTACTCATTAAATCAGTTTTTAAGTGCAAAGCAATCTCTTATTTATCATTAAAGTGTTTGGCAGCAGCCCGAACATTTTTGGTCCTTCAAGCCATAAGCGCCGTACAGGCGGGACCTGAAACGCGAGTTTTCGTGAAAGTTTCGTGTGTAAGTGCTAGCACCATTGGATTAAATCATCAAGTGCATGAGCTGCACCAACTCCCACACAGCATACATCAGTTCTGGTTCGGCAAGCCAGCAGGCATGCTACCAGGGATAGCAGCATCAGCATTCGTGAGGTGGCCAGGCAGGCTACCCACATAACGGCATTACTTCCTGTGGGCGAGCCAGGTAGGCTTGCTACGCAGCAGCAACAGTATCGACAGCACCGCGCGGGTTGGAGCAACAGCACAACAGTAGCAGCATATCAAGTGAGATCTTTCCATATTACTGCTTAATCCAGCATGGATCTCGATAATCTTATTGAAAATCAAAAAACAACGTATGAGGCTCTCGAGTCGTTACAAAGGAATATCAAAAGAGACCCCGCGGAAAAAAAAGTCGCTACCGGACTATGCTAGGCGTAAGTTAGCTAATCTGAAAGACCTGTAGTGTGACTTAAAACGAAATCACATTCAGAAGCCTGTGTGCCTACGAAGAAATCAAACAGCATCCGTACATTATCAATTCCGAATATCAATTGGCAACAACTTTGTATGAATCTACAAAGGCATTAATCAAGCAGATACAAGCAAGAGGTTCTGTCCAACATCCTATATTAGAAAAGGCATCTGGTGTAAGGGATCGGGCAGCCTCTCCACTGTCAGCTAAGAAGCCAACAGCAACCATCGTGACTCCAGACGCCGCAGCACAGCATAATGAAGGTAATTAGCCTAGTCAACACCAAACATCGTCTAATGTCACATATGAATCAGCACAGCAAGCAGAACCCCCGAAATCCAACAGCGTCACTGGCGTCTCGGGGGTTCTCGGTGAACCGCCCCTTGACCTATTGCTTGGACTGGGTTCTCCAGGCTCCGCGGTTGGCGCTTCATCGTGCCCACTTGGCTGTGTCGGAATAGAAAGGCCGATCAATGAACTCCGTATCCATGGTTTCGGTTGTTAATGGTTTTTAATCACGCTTACGACTTCTGTGTAGGTTTTTGAGCTTAGTAAATCTGGACTAGTCAAATTACTTAATAATTCATAAGACTCATCTCCCATAGCCGCGATTAAAGTGGGTAGCCACAAATCTATTTTCACCTCATTCACTTTGAAGAACATCTCCGCTCTTTCGATATACAAAGTCCAATTTCCAGTCCTTACATTAAATTCCGTCAATTTCCCGATCGGCATTTTGTCTAGAAACTATTAACTTTTTACGAAAACCAATCCTCGTCGCCGTGGTTGTCAAAGGTCTTCCAACGAACGTGATCGATTGCCTACCAGCGGAACTGGAGTCCCTTGGCTTTGCTGGCGCCACTGCCACCCAAGTTAAGCTGAGTAAGCCAGTTCAATGCCCCCCGGTAATAATAAAACTTCCCACAGGGACTGATATGGCAAAGTTCAAGCAAATAAAGTACCTGGCTAACTGCGTTGTTGTGATCGAGCGCTACAAAACTAGTAGCAATAACTGCACCCAGTGCTACCGATGCCAGGGTTTCGGTCATGCTTCCCGAAACTGTAATAGACCCGCTAGATGTGTCAAATGCTCTCTGGAACATCCAACTCCACAGTGCCCCAAAAAGGGCTTCATAGAAACTGTTCGTTGCTGCAATTGTGGTCAAGATCACGCAGCAAATTACTCGCTGTGCAAAGAGCGGGTTAAGTACCTTGAACGTATCAAGACCAAGAGAGATTCGTTTCGCAACGCCATCGTGAAATCAACCCACGCGGCTACCAAGCGAAGAGTGCCCCTCCAAATGTTTCCCGTTCAGGCAGCAGTGGCTCCAAAGTGCCATGATTCTCAACCATTGCCAACGCGTGTGCCTCTAAGGACTGCCCCACCGAGTGAGGACCGCACAAACACCCGCCAAGACACGACGACGAGTGAAATGCTTCAAATTCTTACAACTATCAAAACCCTCAAGAAGGACTTCATAAAATGTGATACTTTCATGGACAAAGTAATCTTAATTCTGTCTCACCTTGGTCATTATGTTTAACCTCAATGAACTACGTGTATTTTATTGGAATGCCGATGGTATTCACAAAAAGCAGCAGGAACTAGCTGAACTGGCGGTAAGAGATCTCAACGTTGACATCATCGCACTCAACGAAACTAGATTAACAAAGCGGCTTACCCTTCAAATTCCAGGCTTTTCCTGCTATCGACTCGATGGCCGTGCCGATGGCTCTGGTCAGGGTGTTGCTATCTTGGTTAGGGCCGATTTAGAACACGATCTTGTTTTAACTCCGCCAACCCTTAACTTAGAGGCCATAGGAATATCCCTTTATTTTAACCACGGCAAAATTACCATTTATTCCGTTTACCAGTCACCCAATATGCCCTTGCTCCCTAGTGACTTAAACGCCCTTTTTTCGTCAAATAATAAAATATTTATTATGGGTGATCTCAATGCTAGGCACCCCTATTGGTCACCTGGCCCAACTAACACCCATGGTAATACAATCTACGAGCTCATGCTCGACGATGAAATGATTGTTCATGCACCTAGTGAGCCTACCCTAGTCCATTACAATGAAAACAGGCTAGCGACCAACCCCGATTTGTTACTCACTAAAAACATCTATACAGTTGACTCAATTGAGACCATCTATGCACTTTCCCCCAACCACCTCCCAGTATTTGTACGTCTCGCTATTAAAGCGCGTCGCAAGCCCATTCTTAAGCTAAATTACGCAAAGGCTGACTGGAATGGTTACCGCTCATATTTAAATAGATATATATCCTTACACAAAGCGAACTTTAAATCTCCCGATGATATTGACTCCGCCATCTCAAACCTTCAAAGCTCTATAATCTTTGCTAAAAACGTCAATATCCCGGTTACAACCCTTAAACCTTGGGAGACCTCACTGCCAAGAAGTATTAAAAGAAAAATAAGAAATAAAAATCTGTAGTGGTGTAATTATTGTTTATATAGAAATTTCGTAATTGTATTTGTAATATTGTCTACGCATCATTATTTCGTAATTCCACTTGCACGTGGATCAATCAGTCGCCCTATAACCGCCATGTAAGTCAGAGGACAATAAAGCTAGTGAATTCTATTACGGTTTTCATTTGGTGTACCTCAAACACTAAACTGGTGACCCCGACGTGATTCAATGTGACCCAAAGGAACAAAAGGGAAAATAAAAATAGGGCGGGGCGACTCACAAAAATATGTAAAAATTTGTCGTGCAAGTATACGAAGAAAGCGCACAACAACGGCGAAATCGCAGCCATGGCCGGAGCATCATCAGCAGCACCACAGATGCCTGCTGTAGCAGACACAATTACGGGGCTCATGCAGCAAATAAACAAGCTCATGCTGGAAGTTGCGGCACTCCGCAGCGAGGAACAAGATCAAGGACGTCCCAGGAGTCGCGGCCACCAAAGCTACAGGAGCAGGTCCGCGTCGCACAAAAGAAGGACTCCAGGGGATCCACAGTGGCTCTGCAGGTTTCATTTCCGGTGGAGGAAGAACGCGAGGATGTGCGAGGAATCTTGTGCCTGGCGTAAATACAGACAGCGGCGCGGGAAACTAGAACCAGTATATCCGCAGGCGGTGGACGGATGTACTGAGGGACAGGTATCTAGTAATCACCGTTTGTTAGTTAGGGATAGTTTATCTAAGTTTACTTTCCTGATAGACACAGGAGCTAATATTTCAGTAATCCCGAAATGGTGTGTTTAACAACGCACAGTAATTAATTGCGATTTTAAATTATACGCGGCTAATGATAGCGAGATAAAGACATATGGCATATGTTATTTAACAATAACTTTTGGTCTTAGGAGAGATTTAAAATGGCCGTTCATAGTGTGCGATGTCAAGCAACCAATAATCGGGGCAGATTTTTTAAGAAATTTTAGATTATCTGTAGATTTATATAATAATAGATTAGTTGACCTTGTTACTAATTTGTACGTTTGTGGAACAAAGAGTGTAAACTCGATAGGAGCGGTGAAGTCTATTAGTAGTAGCCAGCCGTACGCGGAATTACTTGAGCAATTCAAGGAAATCACGCGCCCACCTATTTTTAAGGAAGTGCCAGAGCATTCCGTCTATCACCATATTGAGACAACAGGCCCGCCAGTATATACGCGTGCAAGAAAGTTGCCACCTCACAGGTATGATTTAGTTAAAAAAGAATTCCAGCTGATGCAGGAGTTAGGGATATGCAGACCGTCGAGTAGTCCGTGGGCCAGTCCACTACATGTAGTGCCTAAAAAGAACGGTGAAATTCGACCTTGCGGGGACTACAGAATGCTTAATGCGATTACAAAACCGGACCGTTATCCGATACCTAGAGTTCAGGACTTAACTTATGGTTTACATAACAAAAAAGTTTTTTCAAAAATTGATATTTGTCGAGCGTATCATGTTATAAAAATTAGGCCGGAAGATATTGAAAAGACAGCGATTATTACCCCATTCGGACTTTTTGAATTCCCAAGGATGACGTTTGGACTGCGTAACGCAGCCCAAACATTCCAAAGGTTTATAAATAGTACGATATTAGCAGGCATAGAACATTTGAATAGTTTAGATGATAAGAATATGACCGGAGAATCATATGTATTCGGGTACCTTGATGACGTCATAATTGGATCAGATAACGAGCTAATACACCAAAAACATTTGCGACTGTTGTTCGAGCGTTTCAGTAAATATAGTATGTCAATTAACTTAGGAAAATGTGTTTTTGGTCAAACAAAAATAGATTTTTTAGGATACGAGGTCTCAGAAAAAAGGAATTAGTCCGTTACACGACAAAGTTCAAGCTATCGAAATGTACCCGAAGCCAGAAACTATTGTGGACCTTCGTAGGTTTCTCGGCATGTTAAACTTCTATAGAAATCACATACCAAACGCCGCGAAAGTACAGGGAACGTTAGATAGGTATTTACATGGAGCAAAAAAGAACGATAAGCGTAAGATACAGTGGACAGACGAGGCTAGTAGGGCATTTGAATTGTGTAAAGAGAATTTAAAGAACGCCGCCACTTTATCGCATCCGATTGCAAACGCAGAATTAGCTTTAATGACCGACGCATCCGATTTCAGTATAGGCTCGGTGTTACAACAAAAGGAAAACAACACTTGGAGACCCCTAGGATACTTTTCAAAAAGGCTTACGGAATCCCAAAAGAAGTACTGCACATATGACAAGGAACTTTTGGCGATTTACTCAGGCATTGTTTATTATAGAGACTTAATAGAAGGTAGGAATTTTACAGTATATACAGATCATAAACCGTTAACATTCGCATTTAGTAAGCTAAGCTCAAATAAGGAATTACCTAGAAGGGCGCGACAGCTGTTATTTATTAGTGAATTTACAAATAACATTCAACACGTAATAGGTAGCGAGAACGCAGTTGCGGACGCATTGTCGAGGATAGAAGAGATAACATGTCCGAACCCGATACAATACCTAGACATCGCCCATGCGCAGGCCGATGACGCTGAGTTAGCAAATTTATTGAGTTCAAGTACCGCTAGTAGCATACAATTGAAACAAATGAACTTAAATAATTCCGATGATTTGATTTATTGCGAAACGTCTACTAAAAATATTCGTCCATACATTCCGAAAGAGTTTAGAAAGTCTATATTTGATTATTTCCATGGGTTAGCGCATCCAGGGATAAAGGGATCGCGAACACTTATATGTAAAAAAGCATTTTGGCCAAATATGAACAAGGATATAGGGATTTGGGCAAAGACATGTATTAGATGTCAAAAAAGTAAAATAGTGCGACACACGGTGTCTAAGTTAGGTACTTTCGAGGAAGGCGACCGTTTTGCTCATTTGCATATCGATTTAATAGGACCACTACCCGTGACGGAACATGGCTATCGGTACTGCGTGACGATGATAGATCGGCGTACACGATGGCCTGAGATTTGTCCAGTTACAGATATGACGGCTGAGACTGTTGCAAAAGCAGTTTATGATAACTGGATCTGTAGATACGGTTGTCCAATTTTCCTGACGTCAGACCAAGGCCGACAGTTTGAGAGCGAATTATTCATAGATTTAATGAAAATATTAGGCATTCGTAAAACACGCACTAGTCCTTATCATCCGCAGGCAAATGGTAAAATAGAAAGATGGCATAGGTCTTTAAAAGCGGCATTGATGGCGAGGTTAACCAATAACGCAGCTTGGTTCGCAGAGTTACCTACGGTGATGCTAGGACTGCGAGCAGCGTGTCAGGCCGACAGCGATAACATAAGCGCAGCGGAATTCGCTCTAGGTCATTGTTTACGTTTACCTGGTGAATTTTGTAGCGATAGTATTAGTAAAATAGAGAATCCGCAAGCGTACATAATTAGATTAAGAGATATTTTAAATAGTATTAAACCTAAATCTAGAGAGTTTAGTAATAAAAATATGTTTGTACATGCTGATTTAGGTTCCTGTTCACATGTTTTCTTGAGAATAGACGCAGTACGGAAACCTTTAGTGCCACCTTATTGCGGACCCTACAAGGTATTGGAAAGGAATAAAAAGAATTTTAAGATTCTGATAAATGATAAAATTTCTTATGTTTCAATAGACCGTGTAAAGCCAGCGTATATCCTAGATGAGTTTAATAGCAACCAGGTTAGCGGAAACTTAGATCAGCATAAGCAGGTTAATGAACCTTTAAAAACGCGTAGTGGTAGAAGTGTTAAGCAACCCGTTAGGTTTATTTTTTGATTTGTAAGCAACATACTTAGTAAGTAGGGAATTGCAAATTCAGCGATTGTTCAGCTAATTGCAAAACCAATTTGTATTAAGATTTAAAAGAAAAATATGGAATTCATTAATACTACGTATATAGTTATAACATTTAAATTTTGTCATAGTTTGTGTTTAAAAGTATCAGTAGTAATTTTTTTTTTTTTGTGTTTATATGTATCTACTCATTTTTTTTTTAAGAAGGGGGTGTATGTAGTGGTGTAATTACTAATTATTGTCTATATAGAAATTTCGCAATTGTATTTGTAATATTGTCTGCGCATCATTATTTCGTAATTCCACTTGCACGTGGATCAATTAGTCGCCCTATAACCGCCATGTAAGTCAGAGGACAATAAAGATAGTGAATTCTTTTATGGTTTTTATTTGGTGTACCTCAAACACTAAATGGTTAACGTCAAGTACATGGGGTCTTATTATATTTTCTAGTTCCTGTAAACAAATTGCATACTTATAAATTCATTCATATTTAGATGAATATGATATTATATTATATTTACAGCTATCGATTCTCTGGACATTCGAAAATGAGAATAAAACTGATTATCAGTGTATAAAGGTATAACATCCTCGAAATAATTTGGCACTCCTACTAGACCGTTATTCCGTGGATTAATCCTTAACCCATCAGCTCCATCGTCTTCAAAAGCAAACATAACTTCGTTTAAATCATTCATTATGTTATTCATACCTATTAACAGAAAAAAATTTTTTTTCAGGGTATAAAATTAGTGTTAATCAAGTATTATATTAGAGTTAAGTATTTCCTGGCTATGATCAATTTTTACTTACCTTGTATGGGATATTGATTCAGTAAATTATCGATATTATCCACTGGGTCATTTAATATTTCTTCCAATTAAATATTTCTCATAAAATTATCCATTTGAAACTATTCACAGGTATTAAATTATTTTCCTAAATTTAGTACTGTCAATTATATTCAGTCTATGAGGTTATGTACGGGATATGACATAAACCGGTGTTTTGTGTTATGTTAATAAGCCAGTAAGTCTGTCCTGGCCGAAAAGCGCTACAGTCGGCTTATAAGACTTTAATTTTTTTATGCTTACTGGCTTACTAAGTTTAGTAAGTACTTACTTCGGCCAAACACGCCCATTGACTCCACTTAGTCTATCTAACAACACATTAATTTTCCCACACCATACACCTGCATAAAAAAATTACAAAAATAAATTTTAATACCTAAATATTATAACTACTAATATAGGAAGCAACTCTTGTGAACTCAGCCAGTTTACAAACAAATAGGTCTACCTCAACAGAAATTCTATTTATTATATGTATTGCACGGGTTAGTGGCGCTTCGCTAACCAAGTTGGAATGTTGTTGTTTCTTGCGTTTCCCTAGATGTAACTATTTTGGGGGTGCCCTTGATATATTTGATGTTAAGACCGCTTTCTCCATTTGAGGTACGTTGCTGTAGCTCTATTTTGATTAGCACAAGACATTTTTAAAAGTCACTTCGCTATTTTATGTCAGTTTTTTGCAACAATTATTCTGATGTTTAACCACAACCAAACGAGAAATGTCCATCGCGGTATGGCGGATAACAAATTGTTCGATCACGACTAACGAATCACTGTTTAATACAATGTATTGATTGTTCACAATTTATTACGTGAAACTGTTGCTTAAAATGTCATAGTTCCCGTGTTTTAACCTCTTATACACACTAGTTCTATTTTGAATTTAAATAAATTTACAGAGGTAATGTTAACTGTGACGCGAATAACCTTTGTCTGATCAATTCACTCCGCAACCCACAAATCAGCTGATCTCTTAGGTTATCTTCTAAAGCAGTTTTAAATTCGCAATATTTGGCCATTTTCTTCAACTCCAAGAGATATTGCGATATCGACTCACCCGTATTTTGTCGCCTCTGTCGAAAATGATAACTTTGCGATATAAATGATGGTTTCGGTTATAAATGGTTTTTAATCACGCTTACGACTTCTGTGTAGGTTTTTAGCTTGGTAAATCTGGACTAGTCAAATTACTTAATAATTCATAAGACTCATCTCCCATAGCCGCGATTAAAGTTGGTAGCCACAAATCTGTTTTCACCTCATTCACTTTGAAGAATATCTCCGCTCTTTCGATATACAAAGTCCAATTTCCAGTCCTTACATTAAATTCCGTCAATTTCCCGATCGGCATTTTGTCTAGAAACTATTAACTTTTTACGAAAACCAATCCTCGTCGCCACTGAGATAATTAAGAAACGACGTGTAATAATCAAGGTTTATTGGTGACTGACGCACAGCACACTACAATGGTACATTTAGGTATCTCAATTCGTGCGCACGCACACACGCGCTTCACTCATACACTACAACTACCAGCACTGGACCTCATTCAAGGACCTTTTCCTAGAAACAATCGACCGCAAACCGTCCGTATCAAACGCACAAAAAATGCAGTTCTTGAAGAGGAAGGTAAGCCGAAAATTTGATACCGTCACCTACAAATCAGTTCCGAACACTACACGATATGCTAGGTAATCCTCAATAACAGGTATAATACATTGAAGTTGGAAAAATCGTTCTCATACATGACGCTAATTTACATCAGGGATGTTGGCGATGGGCCGCGTCGTCCAGCTTCACCCGGGTTCAGATGAACTGGTAAGAATTGTTACCCCAAAGACAAAAAATGGTTTATTAAGGAGACCGATCAACAAATTGTCAGCATTACCTCTCGCCGACTCGGCATCTGAAAACGAGCAAGAACAAACAGGAAATAAGCATCAATCAAGCAAACGAATGAATCATGTAAAGGTCAATCATCAGCCGGAAAGAAGACACGACCATGCGGACAAGTTAAGTTAAGAAATTCGACTTTAAATTATCAATGGCGATAGGGCTTCCTTCATTCATGAGCATTATGCCTACTTCTAGATCGGAGTATAATATTACTGAGATGAGCGCCAGCCAATCGTTTCGACCCCATAACAAAGCTGCAACTTATCAGAGACAAATGGACCTTAGTTGTGTACCACGATATGGCCCCGTACTGGCAAGGTGAACTAGCATACAAAAAATTATCAAATCACTTGGACAAAATATGGACTAACATCGAGTATAATCAACAATGCCATATGATTTTACTACAAATGAATCACGACTACACAACAATTGAGTTACAATACAACAATCAACTTTTACTGACACAGCGTTTTACCGAGCACTCCAGACAGCGTCGCGGTCTTATCAACAGCGTAGGCTACCTTGCGAACAATTTCGCAGATAAATACTCTGAGGTCATTGAACTGATTAGAAATAATCAAAAACTCTTAAAAATCTGTTTAAGTAAGAAATTAATAAAAATGTTATGTATTGCACGCCTCGCAGTGCTCTACTCTTGACATGTCAAAAAATCCAGTCTTTCGAAACTTGAATTACTTTTTTCTCACTAATATAACACGTACAGGATAATATGAGTACACTTAAATCGAGTTAAATAATCTATCAAGCACATACGGTGTTTTTTAAGAACAATTATTTTGTTTAACATAGTTAATAATAACATTAAAATCAATCATTCTTGGACGTCCGTCAGTCTGTGTTTATGGATCCATGGCAGAGAAATTGGTCGAAAAATTTATCGTACCAGAATACTTTTTTTCTTATTATATAAAGTTATACCCTGGGCTGATTCCTAGTTAATATTAGCGTTCTAAGTACCTACTGTCGTTTAATTATAATTTGTAAAAACATATGTATGTTTAAATATTCTTCGTAGCGTGAGACTTAAAGATAATAATTTATTTGTTATTTTGTTTTAGATTTTTTTTTTTAATTTAAATGACCGCTATGAGGCATGCACTTTTGGATTTTCCAAACTATTTAACAGTTTTATTCTTGGTAGATGACCTATGTCTTCTTTAGTAGGATTTCCAGCTTTCTCGCTGATCGGAGCATCTAAGTCGTCATCGACGGAGCATGCTCCGACCTGAAACCTGTGAATGCTGGTGTCCCACAAGGCTGTGTCCTATCCCCGACCCTGTTTATTCTGCATATTAATGATATGTTGCAGCTTAGCAACATTCATAATATAACACTGAAATTAATGAAAAGCTAAGACTTAAATAAAACTTGTCTATTTGTGGTTTCTGTTTATACTTTTAGTTGTCTTATTAGCTTTTCTTTTTCTGAAAAGAAAATATTTTTATTATAGTACGAGATCCGACCGCGTGATTTATACGTTCATATGTTTGATTAATAAAATATAATTTTTATCGATATTTATAACTAAACCAATGCAGATCCGCAAAGGTGGCCATCCAAATTTGGCCGCAATTAATTTTAATTAAAATGTAATTAATTATTTATTTTTGAACAATTACGTTCACTTGTAATTGTTAAAAAATATATTTCATTAGAAAGAAATATACCTGAGATACCGAGAAAGTTCAAGGTGCCATCCCTCACTTGGCCGCAACCTAATGTCAGCCAGGTGTAAACAGGTATAATTTCGTTAAATATATACGTTCATAATGTATTATCATGTTATACATACCAATTTGAAGATTAATTCTTTCCCTACATGATGAGATATAGGTGCCTATGCAAAAATGCCCGCAAATAGTGACTGCCAACGATTAAAGATAAATAAAAGCGAGAGAAACTTAAGATAAACACCCCATGTCGAATAAAGATAGAGCATCCCAGCTGCTTGTCGTTTTTATGCTACTGCGCATGCGTCCATAGGCTAGGTGCTCAACTAAATACCGTACTGAATATTGCAATCATATGTTTTTGACAGTCTTATGCGCCACGTTGTTTTTTTCAAGTCCAAAATTATAAAACTTTGTTAATATTAATATTGATATATTTCATTCTTAACGTTATTAAAACGTAAGAATAAAATGAAGAAGTGTTTTTTGTTGTGTAATGAAAAGCAAGAAGTGCTTAACTTTAGTGATGTATCATTTAAAAAGTGTTTTTTAATGATATTGTTTCGACGTCACAAAAATTTTATGTATCATAACCTAAAACTTAATGTGGAATCAACAAATGAATTTGGTTATCACATGAATTGTTTAAAAAAAGTTATTACTGTAAAAAGTAAATACAAGGAAGAATTTGAAGAATTGTGTAAAACTCAAAATGTAAGTACAATTTTTAATCACACAGGACAAATGAATAATTTTATAGCTACTAAATATAAATATTATTGCGTTGAGTGTAGGTTTAATAGTACGATGTTTTTAATCTAATAAAACTTGTATAATAGTAGACTATCTTTTTATATTTAATAATGTATAAAATAATGTTTAATACAGCGATATATACAGAAATTTTCAACTACCTAGTTTTTCATCTAATACTAAAATTGAAAATTATTCCAATGATACTTATTTCTCCACGAACTCAGGTAGGCAAACCTTTAAAGAACGAACTCAGGTAGCCAGACCTTTAAAAAGAACAATACTATCTATCGAGTATCGTTTAGGTTTTTTTTTGTTACTCCAAGATGAACATTGTACATGATTTTGAACTGACAGTAGTACTAAAATGTATGTTTCAAATTCGGGAAAAAAATTTTTTTCTGTTTTTTTTTGTTATTGAAAATCAGTAAACAAATAAAAATATTTCATTTGATTATAAAAGTTTCGAGCTGTCGATATTGTCTATGGGATAGCTGTTTTTAAATTTTTATTGTCGAATAAATACTCAAAGTACTTAACTATTAGTCTCATTACTGAAAATTTTTTATTGTTGATATTTTATAAATGATCAATGACAGACAATTTAATTTTAACGAAGTTTTTTTTTCAATTCATAGGTACCAAATCTTTCATCGCAATGTTCTGAGCCGAGTACATCTGTTGCGAATCAACAACCGAGTGCATCAGTCTCTGACCAAGAGACCAATCGTATATCTGCTCCGAACGACGACATCAGTAGCTCATCTACTCAGCAGGAAACATTGGAAGAACAACCAAGTACGACATCTGAATCAACAACAAGAAATAAAAAATTAGCTTGTGTTTTTTGCGGCCACGTTGAGAAGAAAGTTGGTAAGCGACGACTTTATGTAACGATTCCACAAAAAGAGGCAACTGTAACCGAAATCAAAGAAATGGCTGAATCATCGCGAAATTCGTCATTAATTAAAAATTTAGAGGACTTTCCGACTGTCGCTTACCATTCCAACTGTTTTACAGCTTTGAAGACAACTTTGCAACGTCAAAATAAAGAGAAGGCAGAACCAGGACACTGGCATGCGAATAGGCAATTGCACCAGTCAGCATTTGCTGTTATTTCAGATGTTATCACCATGGAAATAATTGAAAAAAATCGAGTCATGTTCCTTTGTGATTTATTTTCTCAATACAAAGCTTTATTATTAGAATTTGGTGAGAATAAAGTAAAAGCCGAAGACTTTCACGATTACCGTGCTGAAAATTTAGAAAATAAAATAATAAATTCCTTTGGCGATCGACTGATCATAGAGCCATCTTCTGCAGCACACAGAAAAAAAATTGTTTATCAATTTAAGATTGATACCTCTCAATTAGCTGGTGAAATTGCTAATTTAGAAGAGAAACAGCAAAATCGCCATAGGGACGTTGTTTATGAATTACGAAATAGCATCACCTCTGTTGAAAATAAGAAGTTACCAGCAGATCTTAGCGTGGACGACGTTATTCGTGGAGAGTGCACCATTCCAGAAGAATTGTTTAACTTTGTTTGTGACTTGGTTCAAGGGCCGGATATTCGTCGCAAAAATTCAAACGAGGATTTAGTTAAAATTAAATCAGTGTGCAGTGACCTTATTTATATAGTTTCTAAAGGTCGAGTAAAACCATCTAAGCATCTTACTCTCGGATTAGCAATGAAGTCAATAACAAGTTCCAGAAAAGTTCTTTCAATATTGAATAGGTATGGTCATACTATCGGCTATAATCTAGCCGAAGAAATTGAAACGGAAATGACATACGCAACGCAAAAAGACGAAAGTTTAGTACCATCCGGCATCCGTAAAGTTAACGGATTAAGTACGCATGTTGCTTTTGACAATTTCGATCGTTTTGTCGACACTGCTACTGGTAAAGACACTTTACATGATACCGTTGGTATTATATACCAGTTCAATCATAGGATTAATGAAGAAAGTGGTGATATGGAAATCTTGAATTGCTCTACATCACAATCTAACGATGACAACATTGAGTCTCATCCGCCTCGTAAAAGACGGCGTTACGAAGGAATTCCACAAAGTATTCGACCTACTACAAAAAACCTCTCACCAGTATGCCTTTTGTTCATGTCGATTCAATTACACAGACTATCGATGCGTGTCAATTTGCGAAAATAATAGCTATGGATAAAGATTATATTTGGAGTATGTCTCTATCACGGATTGATTCTCTCCCCATGTGGTTGGGATACAATTGTAAGATTTGTATTGATTGTAGCAAAACTCAAACAGTCGATTACTTACCTCCTATTAATTCGTCTCCTACTTCATTAGCAGTTGTTTATCAAACTCTCTGTACTGCTAAGGAAATTGCGAAAAATTGTGATCAAGAACAGATTATCGTCACTTATGATTTGGCAATTGCAAAATTAGCTATGCAAATACAATTACATGAGAAGCCTGAATTCGATAATGTGTTTGTAAATTTAGGAGCATTCCATATGCAAATGGCATATTTCAAAGCCATTGGTAAGTACATTGACTCCAGTGGATTAGTGGAGATTTTGGTTGAAGCTGAAGCACTAGCGGGAGGATCAATGGTTAGCTTTTTAGACAGCAAACATTTTAATCGGTGTAAGCGATTGCATCCGCTGGCATCTGGTGCCTTACAAGTTCTTCATTTCGAAAAGTATTTATCGGAAAAACAATATGATCCAGATACATTGAATGAAGATTTAGCTGCTGTAATAAATACCCCGAGTGAAGACAATGAACCTATAATTTTACAGGACTCACTACAACAAATACTTGAAGATTACAAACAGTATCGAGAAACAACGCTTCAGGGTGGCCATGGAAAGACCGCTCAATATTACTTGCTATACTCGGAAATGATTAATATTTATCATCGATTTTCCAGAAGTATTCGTTGCAGTAACTTAGAGCTCTACCTAAATAGCATTTTTGAAATATGTGATTATTTCTTTGCATTTAATCTACAAAATTATTCCAAATGGGCAGCTTTGTACTTAAATAATTTAATTAAGCTGAAAATGGACGATTCAGCTTTGATTGCGGAATTTCGTCAAGGTGCATTTGGTGTTAGGCGTACCAATTCATGTTTAGGTAGATCACCTGTGGACCTAACATTGGAGCAAACAATAAATGCAGATGCTGGTAACACATTGACTGGTGTTAGCCACTTCACTAACTCTATAGCTGCAAGACAAAGGTGGGCTCTTAGCCATAGCATAAGAACCAAAATTTTATCAGCTGTAAAAGCGGAAGTTGGCCTATCACGGGCAGATGATACTTCTCATTCACTGCAAAAGAATCAAATAGAGAAAGACAAAACGCTGAATAGAATTATTGAAACAATGAAAAAAACAACGAATCCTTTCAGCGAAAATTTGGATAAGAATATTTTATTCAATATGTCAACTGGTAAAGCAGCATCTTCACACGTTTCTGATTTTTTATTGAATTGTAAGACATTAGGTCATGAACAAAAATTACGTTTCTTTTCGGAATGTTCTGAAGATCCTACAAGGTTTGTGAAATCTATCAAACGTAATGTTATTTCTAACTTTGCATCTGACTGTGCAAAAAGAACAATTAAGAATAAAAGTAAAGACAACCAAGCTCTATTAAAAATGGAACGCGATATTTTCGGACGACTTTTAGCAATTGCTATCGAACATAAAGTTGATATTGAGAACTGCCTGTCGTATCCACTTGCACCTGTACCTCCGGCACTGTTCCACTGTACTGGTCATATGTATAAGACAGACAAATCTACTCTAAGTAAACATCTAAAATCAAAAATTGAAGTTTCAAATCCTGGACATATTGATGTAGAAATAATAGATGGTTTCTATTATTTGTATTCTATAGGTTCTACTCTACCACATAGTTTTGGAAAAGTAGCTGAAGCAATACTGATAAAGCTATGCTCAACAAATAGCCAAGAAATACACATAATATTTGATAGATACCTTACTCCTTCTATCAAAGATTGTGAAAGATTGAACAGAGCGGAAATTGATATTCCATATACAATTAGCGGTCCATTACAGCCTAGACCCAAGGATTTTTTAGCAAGTTTAAAAAATTATCGTTTTAAAGAAGCTCTCGTAAAATTTTTAGCTGATCACTGGAGTGATAATAGTTTTGCTGCAATATTAAAAAATAAAAAAGTTTTCATTACGGTCGACGAACTATGTTTTTCATTTTCTTCGGTTGGAAATATCGTACTCAAGAACGAAGAACCTGAATTAGCATGCCTACATGAGGAAGAATTTTGGTTAAGGCAACTGACACTGACATCTTAATAATATTATTAGGAAATATACATAAATTTGCCAACTTACAAATTTGGTTGGCAAACAGTACTTCAAAAAAAACTACCAATCAAGATCAAGCTTGCATTAACTGCACAAAATTATCAGTGGAATTAGGTCCGACCTTATGTCTTGCACTACCAGCATTCCACGCGTTTACTGGTTGCGACTATACAGCAGCATTTTTTAACAAAGGAAAAGTCCGCCCTTTCAAGATATTTTGTAAACACCAGAACATTCAAGAGACATTTGCATCATTAAGCAATCCGGAGGATATTCTTGATGATAACAAAATGATAGTAGTTCAGGAGTTTATAGCTCTAATGTATGGGATTAAAAATTGTCAAAATGTAAACGCTGCAAGACTTTTAATGTTTAATAAAATGTATGCCATGACTACAATTAATGACAAATTTATGAAAAAACTTAAAGGTTTCAATTCAAGCACTATTCCACCATGCTTGAAATCCTTGCAACAAAAATTATTGCGTACGATCTTCGTTAATTCAATGTGGCAAAATGCCACTAATCCAGATTGCATCAGATTTAAACCTGAAAATAATGGTTGGATTTTAGATGAAACTTTAAAACCAACATGGTTCATTGGAGATTCAATGCCACAGCAAGTAGAAGATGTTATTTGTGATTTAATTGAACAATCTTCAGAAGATACAAACGATAAAGATTCTGACGTTTCAACATATGAGAGTGACAGTTCTGATGATTCAAGTGACGATAGTACGTAAATGAAAATTTTTTCGTTACAAGTACTCCGATATGTATTGATAATTATCTAACTGTAAAATCTTTTTTATCATTTTTGTAATTTTTATCATTTTTTTTTAATAAAGAAGTGTTGGTATTTTTTATCATTTTTTATAATAAAAAAAAAGTTGCATTTTAAATCAAAAATAAATAATTCACTTTTTGTTGTCACTATCCCTATCAAATGAAAAAAAGGTTTGTGCATTTTTCTTTTAAAATATATAATTAACAAATAATTTTTTTAAACAAATAATAATTGTTAAATAAATGATTCCAACATTTTTTGTTTTCAAAAAATAAAACTGAAAAATTTATATTAATCAGATCCCTGATTAAAGAACCGAATTAAAAGCAATGGAAACAGAATTCAACAGAATTAAAAAATCAATTCTGTTTAATTCTGTTACCATTGTTTTTAATTCAGTTCTTTAATCAAGGATTCAAGGAAAATAAACGAAACTTTATATTGATGAAAATAAAAATAAAAAAAACATTTGTGTATAAAGATAAATTTTAATATAGATTCAAATTAACGTCTTACAGTTCAAAGTTATTGTTTGAGTTGGATATAATTAAAAAAAAAATTAAAAACACTGGTTTGGATAGTAATTTTTATGACATTTTTTATGAAGACCGAAAATAAACGAAACTTAATATTGTTAAAAATTGTAATAAAACAAAATTTATTTAAAAGATAAATTTTATATTTAAAATGACGTTTCACAGTTAAAAAATATTGTTTTAGTTGAATATAATTAAAAAAATATTGAAAACACTAGTTTGGTAGATTAATTATTATGACATATTATTTTTACTGCTCAATTTTTGGAGTATTTTAAACTCCAAGCAAATACGCGAGCTACTAGTTGAGCACCTTATCTATGGACGCATGCGCAGTAGCATAAAAACGACAAGCAGCTGGGATGCTCTATCTTTATTCGACATGGGGTGTTTATCTTAAGTTTCTCTCGCTTTTATTTATCTTTAATCGTTGGCAGTCACTATTTGCGGGCATTTTTGCATAGGCACCTATATCTCATCATGTAGGGAAAGAATTAATCTTCAAATTGGTATGTATAACATGATAATACATTATGAACGTATATATTTAACGAAATTATACCTGTTTACACCTGGCTGACATTAGGTTGCGGCCAAGTGAGGGATGGCACTTTGAACTTTCTCGGTATCTCAGGTATATTTCTTTCTAATGAAATATATTTTTTAACAATTACAAGTGAACGTAATTGTTCAAAAATAAATAATTAATTACATTTTAATTAAAATTAATTGCGGCCAAATTTGGATGGCCACCTTTGCGGATCTGCATTGGTTTAGTTATAAATATCGATAAAAATTATATTTTATTAATCAAACATATGAACGTATAAATCACGCGGTCGGATCTTAGACTATTAGTACTTTGATCAAATAGAAAACTGACAAACTAAACTATAAGACCACTTCAAGGTTTATTCAATAGGTAACTTTAATATTAAAACTCTTTACTTAATTCTAAACATAAAATTATACTTAATTTGTCTCTTTGCTGCTTATTGTCAATTAAAGTTTTTAATAGCCAAACAATGTCAGTAACTCCCAAGGGACTTGAATTCGAAATTCTCTTCATTAACAATATTATAATAACTTCTCTAGTATATTAACTTAGTAAATAATTAAATAAAATATCTGCTTACCATTACTTAGTATTGCTCACTAGATTTTATATTTCCAAAGTTCAAGTTCATGAAGTATAAATCCACTTTATTTGATAAATTTTAATTAATATTATATCATTAGCTTCTAATATATTTAGAACTTCTAATTATATATGTTCATTAGTGACTGCTTTCTCATCTGAAATGTACAAATAAAATTGTAGTATCATTTTACTTTGTGATTATAAGCAATATTAAATGGTATAAAGTTTACAACAAACAAGTAACTTAAGTTATATAATGTATTTTTCAAATTAAAGAACAATTTCATAAACTTACATGCAATATAAATAGCAATAAAAGATATGAAATATAACTTTACCTCTACTAATTTGCTGATTTTCTTGATATTTTTATATTTATGTGTATATTATGTTATCCTGGCATTGATTCCGTTGGCTACCGAATATCGTAGGCGTTAATGTGTGTCATTTCGTAGCACTGTCATGGCGTCGCTTATTCGACTTTCTACATACACTACTGTTAAGCCATCTTGGCTAGACCCCCAGGACAGTTATCAAAGGATTTAAGCATACCGAACGACACCATACACATAGACTTATACAAAATATACAAGCTTTTAAAAATAAAAACAAGAATCACTACACAATACCTTATCTTTGAAATACAATTTCCTCTAGTGAGCAGGGACATATACATGATGTATCAGATAATACTCATCCCACATCAATTTGGCAAATTAATGACTGATATAGTCGCATTATCACAATACGAATCTTTAAATCTAAACAAGGACGCCTACATCATATTATCAATCGACGAGTTACAAGGATGCATATTACACGAGGGACATTACATGTGTGAATTGAAAAGCCCAATTTATCATCTAAGCAGTGACGAGATGTTTTATGTTTTTAATCACATCAATGACAGTTGCAAAGTAGCTACCACAACAGAGCAGATTCCATATACAAGCCAAGTGTAAAATGGTTCGACATACTACACGATGTGTTACGAAGCGTAAAGCTACAAAATAGAAAGACACAGAGTAATATGGTATGATTTTTTTCTTACATAAAAACTAATGTATCATTCGTGCCTGCCAGGAGACAGATCCTTCGTCCATAAATTAATAGTCTGCGAACTTTTCTCTGACCTGACGTGCGTTTTGCGACGAATGGTTGTACATGTGTCTAGGTATTGGCACAAGTCCCTCTGAAGGTAACTGTCTCCAGCTCCCTTCTACAAAATATTCGTTCTCAGTGTCTTCAAAGTCCATTGTATGTTCTAATATCGAACTTTTGATGATTTGAGCCAGTTGTGTAAAGCACAACAAGCTTTTACAATTTTATCAACAGTGTTTGGGCGATAAGGCAGTGGTTTTCCGAATATTTGAAATCTACTAACTAATATCCCGAAAGCGTTTTCAACTATACGTCTCGCACGAGACAACCGGTAATTAATTTTTTTTTCTCTTTGTGTTAAATTTTGTCCTGCGAATGGCTTCATCAAATAAGGCTTCAGGCAGCATCTCAGACTATAACATGATGTTCTGGTAGCAAGCCATTTTCCAAAACATCACTTAAGTTGCAGTTCCGGAAAACTCCTCCATCGGATATTCTACCACTGCACCCGATATCGATATATGAAAAACAATAGTTGTCATCTACCAAAGCCATTAATACAAGACTATTCTGTTGCTTGTAATTATAGAAATAACTTCCTGCTTCAAATTGAGCTTTAATGACGACGTACTTGCCGTCGATTGCTCCACAACACCCAGGAAAGTTCCAAGATTTTCTAAAGCCATTTTCAATTGCCTCCCACTCTTCAGAGTTTCTTGGTACCTGAAAGAAAAAAAGAATATTTGTATTATTTTAACTAGCTGCCGAAAATATTTCACTGACTTAAGTCTTAAGGATTATTTTTATTTCAGAATACCATTGAGGATAAAGAAAACATGGAGGAGAATCAAGATGCTCGAAATTCTGCGCTTGTTTGTATTGATGATAGGCATGTTTCTGATCTAACCCGCCCTTCAAGAAAAAGAAATATGAGAGGTCTGAATTCACTTCTAGACAAAGCAAAAGTAGTGGTAAGCGAGCTCAACACAGAATCAATGATCGAAAAAGAAGGCACAAACGAATTCGAATTGTTTGGCAAAAGTGTTGGCGTCCAACTAAATTCCATGATTTTAGAAAATGCTTTGCGGGCGCAAAGCGTGATACAAACCTATCTTACTAATGCGCGATTGCAAGAATTAAAAACCTGCAATCGCACTTTTGTTGTTCCTACACCATCTCCGAGCTATGTGCCTACACAAACCACTTATGAGCATACGTCTACTCAAGAAGCTCCTACAGATAGTGGACAATCATCTATGTCTGAAATACCTCACTCTGAGTTTATTGTGACATATACTCCTAATATTTCATCTGATAAAGCACATTTCAGCCACGACGCTGCAATATATCTTGATAGGGGTGATTTACTTGATCTAAGTGACCAACAAACTGCAGCTCAACAAAATAAGGATATCTTATCACAGGCTATGGCAAATATTCCTATGTAGACATTGAACAAAATACATTGATTAGTAATTTTGTTCGATGTCTACATAGGATTAAATAGATATAAATAAATATTTCATTGTTTCAAAGTATTATGTGTGTTATGTGATTTATTTTTAGTTTTAGAAAGTTATGTGACAAAATTACCCAGTTTCAAGTATTAAAGTTATGTGATTTAATATATAACTACATGATGTTTTATTTGCCCACCTGTATAAATTCCTCCAAAGCATTGTAGATGGCATCACAAATTACAGGAATCATTAACGAAAGGCTAGATTTAGATATTCTGAAAAAATGAGATAGGCTCCTCAAATTATTTCCTGTTGCAAGCATATAAATAATTGCTTGGAGTTTTATTTTGGCCGGTATTGCACTCCTCATGTGAGTATCATTTTTTTTTATAGCAGGCCTTACTTTGTTTAGTAACCAATTGAAGGATTCTTCTGTCATTCTCATCGAATCGCGATATTCTTTAAGATCTTCAATAGCCAGTTCTTTTAGCAACAAAGAACTTCCTCCAAGCATGGATCTGCGACTAATCCATTGACGCTCCCACAGTCGTTTCGGTTTATTTATTTCTAATAAAATCTCGTCTTCTATTTGTTCCATAACTAAAGTTAGTAACTTGCGTAAAATAGAGCGTATTTGCAGACGTCGTTGCGCGTTCATTGTGGCACTGTAATTATACTCTACTGGAAGAAATGTAACGTTCACTCGCAACGCACTAAAGCACTTGCCTTTCAAGTTGTACTAAAGCTAAGGTAATGTAAATCGGCCCTTAAATGCGTTGTGCGTAGTGTTCATGCGTGCGAGTCGTTAGTCGCCGTGTCACCCCACTACGCTTCGCCAGTACCACCCCGCTTAATCCCCAGCATCCGCATCGCGCCACCGCCAGCCAGACATGAGACAGTCATTTGCCTCGCGAGTCGAGGAAATAAATGTGTTTTGTTTTGTCGCTGCTTCAATAATATGTAAGTAAATTTATATTGTTCTTATTATAAAAAACATAATATCATATTGTTCTTGTATTTACGCGAGCGATTGTATCTGTTGAAAATTGTTTTATTTAAATAGAATAGATATTGTTTTTGCTCAATCGATAAATGAATCTTGATCACTTATGAGTGTAAGAATTATAAAATTAATTTCGTTTGGTGATCCCGCTTTTCTGTTGAAATTTTTCCTGAATTTTCTTTGCTATAAACCTCACGGAGCCCGAGACCTCCAACGAATGCAAAACCGTGGAAATCGGTTGGTGCGTTCTGGAGTTATAGCGTCAGGAAGGAAAACCCGACTTATTTTTATATAGTAGATTATAAAATAAATAGTGCTGGATAGTTCACACAAATTGTCTGAATTATTCAACTTCAGAACGAGTTATTACGAGTTGAGTTACATTATTATTATTTTTTTTACAAGTATTACTCGTAGCGTAGTGAACTTTATATTATTATATCCAAGCTATAAAAAGTTTCATAACATGTCTCTTTCAAAACCAATTTAAAAGGAGAAGAATGGAGAGAGTAGGAAAACTATATGGCATTACTTTGAAAAAATGCAAGAAGACAATTCTGTAAACGTAAAGTGCACATTGTGCTCTAACATATTAAAAATAAGTAAAGGTTCTTACAAAGGTTTAAAACAAATTTGAGAACAAAGCATTGCATTTGCGTTGATCAAAGTTCTGAAAGTATCCAAGGAAAACGTCCGAATTCTGTTTCATTCTCTAAACCATCAAAAATCGATTCAGCTAATATTAATTGTGAGGAAGCAATACCCAAGAAAAAGTCTAAAACAATTGACAGTTATTTTAAAAAAGAAAATTTTAGAAAAGATGATCTCTAGAATGGTCTGTAAAAATGGTGTGTAAACTGTTCAATCAGATTTTATAATTGAGTTCAAATATCTAAAGAATCAAGGAAAAAGATTCTCTTTGAGTTTTAACGAATGGACTTCCCAAAAAATCACCGATATTTGAACCTAAATTTACACCAAAAAGAAAAACACTTTAATCTGGGCTTGATAAG
The DNA here is from genome assembly GCA_963693345.1 of Pieris melete. NCBI lineage: Eukaryota > Metazoa > Arthropoda > Insecta > Lepidoptera > Pieridae > Pieris > Pieris melete. The sequence continues at coordinate 592,814 of CAVNZK010000368.1, read as the reverse complement.
AATTCATGGTTCATGTACTGCGGAACATACAATCAGTTTAATAAAACACCGCTTAAAAAGCTTCGGTCTTGATGCTGATACTGATATTATTGGGATGAGTACTGACGGCGCAAGTGTCATGGTCAAAGTAGATAAGCTTTTGAATTGCTATCAACAACTTTGCTTTGCATATGGGTCACAATTAGCTGTGATCGATGTTTTATACAAAAAGAATGAAGAGAGGGCAGAACACAGAAATACATTGAAAGTCCTTTAAGTAAGGATCCAAGTGAAGCTGAATCAGAATGCGACAGACAAGCCAGATCGGAACTAATTCTTATGATTTCTCCCTCTGAGTTTAACCAAATTAAAAAAATGCCTATCTGCAAAAGCTGTTTAAAGTAAACTACAAGACATTTACGCTAGCAAAGGACCTGCCCGTAAAGCTTTTTTACTGAAACAACTAATCCTAAATAAATTATTAGATTGGACATGAGATACAAAGTCATCAAAACAAATTCATGGATATAGTTAACAAACTGGCAGACATGGACATAATTATCAATGAAGATCTTTTAACAATATTAATACTATACAGCCTCTCGAAATAATACGAGAACTTCAGAGTCGCTATTGAATCACAAGATGTTCTTCCTGAGCCTGAAGAGCTGAAAATTAAAATAATCGAAGAATATGACGCTCGCCATAATCACAATAAAACCAATGACGACGAACCTGAATCCTCTATTCAAGAAGAAGCTCTATATGGATCCTGTAAAGTTTGTAAACGAAAAGGTTGTGAAATGTTTAAACACAAACACCATAAAATTTGTTCAAACTGCTGGAAATAAAATAAATAATAATAAACACGCTAAGAAATTTGATTCTTCTCATAAAAATAATTACATAATGCAGTACCTTATACGTACCGAACCTTTGCACCAACTTACTGTCCGTAAGTTAGATGACTGATGCTGGTTGCTCTGTGCTATTTACTAACAATAAAGCAACTGTAAATAACCCTACAAATGGAACAAATCTAACGGCTTAGCTATAATATATATTAATATACCGTACTATAATATATACTATAGCAAGCTACCACACACTGAGAAATATATATTTTGCCTTCATTTAATTGATGGTCGTCCTAGTGTTCGCACATATTTTGTAATCAAGGGTGTTCTTATTTCAAAATACTAACAGTAATTAACAGTAACAAAATAATTCAAAATACTAACAGTAATTAACAGTAACAAATTTGGCGCAGTCGGTAGGATCTACTTGTGTAGTAAGACGAAGCAAACGTACAAAGGACTAGCATCGCCTAGTACGGTTGTCTTAAAGCGGCCACTGACGATACGTCCATGAATCCGAATGGAGTAGTTGTCGTCCAAAATTGTCCCATGAATGGTAAAAAAGTATTCCATTTGGATGGACGTCAGCCAGCTCTGGATTTCCAAAAGGATTGAAATCCATGCGTCCAGGCCAAATGGACGTCATCCGTGGCCGTCCGTCAATGGCAGAAACGTGCGCCACGCCATATGGAAGCAGTCCGAATTGTCCGTGAATGAGCGAAACGGCGTCCATTTTTTTGAAGTTTTTGTTTCAGTTTATGTTTTGATGTCGATGGTGGTGCATGTGCTGTGTATTTGTCAAGCGTTATTTTTTTTTATTATGTCTTTGTCCGCGCGTGACTTTGTGTTGGAAGTAATAGAAAAATATAAATTATATCCATGTTTATGGCAAGTAAAACATCCTGATTATCACAACAGAGAAAAGAGAAATGCAGCGATGAATGCTTTGTTGAAATTGTTTAAAACAAAGGATCCAGAAGCCAACCTAGATACGGTTAAAAAAAAGATTACCACTTTAAGAAATTGTTTTAAAAAGGAATTATATAAGGTATGTGTTGTAAGTTTATAGAAAATTATATATCTTTTTATATGGAATTGATTCAAATAAACAATTGTGTTTCTCTGAAAACAAGGATATTTATTTTATTGTTAACACACTATACTAATTACATTATTCTAAACCTAAATAACAATATAACAATACCTGAAAACAAGGAAACGACATTAAAAGTTTATTATAAAATTATCAATTCCTTTTTACAATTTCACAATCAAACAATTTATTTATAACGATGACTTTTCACTTGTCAAACTTCTTCTTCCAACCAAGATGGCTGATGGCGTCATCTAGTACATATTTCATATCAAAGAAACATGCAAGTTTCTTTACATAGGTACATTAAAATTAATAGTTTATGTTAACATGGTTAACGAATTGCTCAATTTCTTATTTATTATATTTGAACCGGCTTTATATTGTGTTACAGGTTAAGGCATCAGAAAGATCTGGTGCAGGAACGGCAGAAGTTCATGTCCCTAAGTTGTGGTACTATAGTGAAATGTTCTTTTTGGCAGATGTAGATGTACCAAGGGTCACAAGATCAGTGAATTCCATCCTCGATGACATGCCATTTGAAGATAGTGCTGAGGTACATGCATACGTTATACTATTTTATCATCTTGCCAACTGACACTACCTTCCCCATTAAAATATTGCACAAAGGCTTCCCTTACATTTTTTGCATTACTGCTGGCATTCCTATTTGTAATATTTAATGTAGTAAAACCGATTGCAGAACTTGAATCATTAGTATTGTTGTCAATATCGAATACATTATCCGTTGCATAAGGGGAGCTAGATTTTCTAAGAAAATTGTGAAGGAGACAGCAAGTTAAAACAACTAGATCTATTCTATCTAAACGTAAGTTTATAGCAGTATGAAAGATTCTGAAACGGTTTTGACATAATACCGAATACATTTTCTATTATTCGCCTAGCTCTTGACAACCTATAATTGAAAATTTTTCTTTCTTTTGTCAGAGCTGCTCTTCTAAATGGCTTCATAAAATCACTTCGTAGAGCAAAAGCTTCATCCCCTACAAATACAAAAGGTAGTTTAGTATGGCTGTTTTGACACCTGTCATCATTGGGGATGTTAAGTTCCTTTCTCAGTAATTTTTCATAAAAAATTGTATTCTGTATGGCTCCTCCATCTGAAACTCGACTATTTGTACCAACTTCACACCATATAAATTCATAGTTGGCATTTGCACAAGCCATTAGCACAATGCTATTGAAATTCTTGTAATTCCAAAAATAGGAACCACTACCTGGAGGTGGTATTATCCTTATATGCTTTCTGTAACAAAAACATTTTTTTTCTTCAGATGAGCGATGATGAAACTGAAACCAATGTATCAATGAATGTGCCAGTGAATATGCCATCTCCACTTTCACAAAGTAGTGTGGCTTCATCGTCACGGACTCAAACAAGAAAAACCAAAGCCCAAGTTGACAATGTTCTAACAAAGATAGCAAAGAAATTGGAAGAACCTCCACAAGTGAAACAGCAATATGACTCATTTGGTGAACATATTGCAGAAAAATTAAGAAATTTGCCGGCAATGATGGCTACATACTGCCAAAAAATAATTAATGATGCGATATTCATGGCTGAGACCAATAATTTAACTATTCATTCGCACATTGTAGATACTCATTTAAACCAAAACAATGCTAATAATTCGCAAATATACAGGGTGGCCAAAAAGTCGTGGATCAAACGCAAATAGGGAATAGATGAGGTCATCAGCAGCAAAAAATTGTTCTACGGGAGGTCTCTAAGGTCAACCCCTGCAGAGTTATGATTTATTTTGGTTTTATATGAAAATTGACTTTTTTTTACTAATTCTTCTTAAAATTCGAAAATATCTACATCCTGTATCTTTCTCATAATATCCCCTAGATTGGTACTGATGAGTTCTTGCGTTATACATACTATTTATAGTTATTTATTGAGTGTACTCAAGATAATATTAAGTGATACGATATAACATTTTTTCAAATCATAAATTTTTCTTTACTTTGGACCCCACTGTGAAAAAAAATTACTCCACCGAAAAGTGTCCCTGTACTACAAGTTTTGGCGCATTTAATAGGGATTCTGAAAAGGTATTACAAGTGGCCTTGAGTCGCTCTAATATCTTTCAAGGAAGATTTACAAACAACGATTGTGAAATAATAATTGTATGAAAACAATTATTTCTCAATGGTTGTTTGTATGAAACAAAATATTTTACAATAAAATATGCTCAAAATTCCTGACTCTGACCTTAATACATAATCTGCACCGTCTAATCAAATTCCTACTATTCTCTCCAGCCATCTGTCCAATTTTTTGAATCTAGTCCGATTCACACAGTACTGGTCCCATGTAGGTAAATAATCTTTCATAAGTCCGAATCGTTGTTGTTTTTACATCCTAGAAAGATATTAGAGCGACTCATGGCCATGTGTAATACCTTTTCAAAATCCATATTAAATGCGCCAAAACTTGTAATACAGGGTCACTTTTAGGTAGAGTAATTTTTTTTCACAGTGGGGTCCGAAGTAAACAAAAAGTTTTGATTTGAAAAAAAATTATATCGTGTAACTTAATATTATCTTCAATACACTCAATAAACAACTATAAATAGTATGTGTTAAGCAAGAACTCATCAGTACCAATCTAGTGGATATTATGAAAAAGATACAGGATGTAGATTTTATCGAATTTTAATAAGAATTAGTAAAAAAAGTCAATTTTCTTATAAAACGCAAAATAAATCATAACTCTGCAGGGGTTGACCTTAGAGACCTCCCGTAGAACAATTTTTTGCCGCTGATGACCTCATCTATCCCCTATTTGCGTTTGATCCACGACTTTTTGGCCACCCTGTATATGAATCTGCCAAACCAGAATAATGTCAATTCTGTTTTTGTGTAAATGAGCCTGGATCTTCACAACAGCACCTTAATGTATTGTATGAAGCATTTGTTACCGCTATAGGCGACACAGATTCAGACAACACTAAATAATTACTTTTACTCTAAAAAATGATTGTAATACTCAATAATAAAAATACTAAATACATATTGTATTATTTACTTACCTTCATATAACTCTTTAAAACCGTTATGATTGCCTTGCAAGTTTCTGGAATAATGGTTCCCAGGCACTGCGCAGAAATTGCAGTTTCAAATTTCAGATTTTCATGTCGTTCCTGAGGCTAAAAAACGAAGTGTAGCACATAGCCTTTCGTAAGCAGTTATGGCTTGCCTCATATTAGAATCTTGTTTTTTTATTATTGGCGTCACAAGTCCAAGTAATTTGAAATACGTCTGTTCGTCCATTCTTAAGAAGTTTCTCCAATCAGTGGGCTCTAGAGACAATTCAGACAATAAGTTGGTATGTGTAAAAGTATTTCTTTGTTTCAACCAATCCTTCATCCACCTTCTCTTAGGTTTTTTTTGTCTTTTTAATAAAATACACACAACTGCTGCCCCCAGTAAAGTATTGTTATCCATAGTATTATTTATGTCCGTTCCGTACGATTGCAAAGTTCGAAGTGACGCCAAGCATCCAAATGGAAGTATCGTGAATGGTACCGTATCTCGATAAATTTCCATTTGGAGTGCATCCAAAAGGAAGTCTACTAAATGGACGTATCGTCAGTGGCCGCTTTTAGGCTTTTAATAGTTTTCGCCGATACTATGCTCTTGTAGTTCGTGTTACTGTGGTAAGTGGCATTTTACTTGTGGCTCATTCTTTTCCTATTTTTCCATATTTTGTGTGTTTTATATATATTATCCTGTATTACTATATTTTATATTTCAAACAAACAAAAAACAACAAGAATATTAAATCTTTTTCAATCTCTGCTTTAAATGATGTACCTCCAGAAAATCTCTTACATGCTACATTTTACATAGATAATAAACCTGTGACTCTTTTAATTTATACCGGTGCTGGTATATAAAATATATAAAATAGGTTTAGCTTGCATTAACGAATTAAATATAGTTTCTATTCAAGGTATTTCCAGTTCTCAATCTCAGATGCTGACCTTAGGAACAGCAAATATTTCCCTTGACAATTTACCTAAACATAAATTTCATGTTGCAAACCTTAGCATAAAATCTGATGGTATTTTAGGTAATGACTTTATGACTGAATATGACTGTAAAATTGAAGTACAATCGAAAATCTTAACAATTGGCGTCAAAAGTTATGACTTATTTTATTTACATGAAAAACTACAAGATTTAAATTCACAGAAGAATACTGTATCTCTCGAAAAACAAGTAATTAACAAACGAGCGGAAACAGTAATTAGATGTACAACAAATTCCATGAGTTCTGGCGAAGCAATCGTTGAAAAACATACATTAGATAATGGCATTATTATTCCACGCTCATTAGTGACCATCACAAACAACTCTTTTCTTATAACTTGCATTAATTTAGACAAACAAGATAAGATTATTAGTACTCCCTCCATCCCTGTTACTATTTTTGACTTTGATAAACATACTAATTAATAAACAAACTCAACATGAGATAAATAATTTTAATTGTATTTCCCAAACAGATCGTCAGAGCAAAGTTTGGTCCCTCATTAGAGGCGACCATTTAAACAAAGAAGAATCAAACTCCCTTAATAAAATCGTAATTGAATATTCTGACATATTTTATACAGAAGGCGACAAACTAACATTTACAAACCATACTAAGCATACTATTCCTTTCACATCAAATATACTATCTACTAATATCTACTATATAATATCATTCTTCGCCTCTAGTTTACAAGAACACGAACAAAAGCTATCCGAAGTCTTCAATCGACTTAGGAAAAATGGCTTAAAAGTTCAACCAAATAAGTGTGAATTCCTTAGGAAAGAAGTAGCCTATCTAGGTCATATAATTTCTAGCGAAGGTGTAAAACCTAATCCTGATAAAGTTCACGCAGTCGATAATTTTCCAGTTCCTAAATTATGCAAAGACATCAAGTCTTTCCTTGGCCTAACCGGCTATTATCGCCGTTTCATTTCTAATTTTAGTAGTCTAACAAAACCTTTAACTAGTCTCCTTAAGAAAGATGTTCCTTTTGTTTGGGGTGAAACTCAACAATCAGCCTTTGAAGAATGCAAACGTCTCCTTACCAATCTTCCAATTTTACAATATCCTGATTTTACTAAAGAATTTATTTTAACAACAGACGCTTCTCTTCATGCGATTGGCACTGTTTTATCGCAAGGACAAATAGGTAAAGATCTACCTATTGCGTATGCATCACGTACTCTGAACAAAACAGAATCAAATAATTCCACAATTGAACGTGAATTATTAGCCATAGTTTGGGCTGTTAAGCATTTTCGTCCCTATTTATGGTAGAAAGTTCAAGATCGTTACCGATCATAAACCATTAACGTGGCTTTTCTCTATAAAAGACCCAGGTAGTCGTCTCGTTCGCTGGCGTCTCAAACTCGAAGAATATGAATACGAAGTTATTTATAAAGCTGGTAAAAATAATACTAATGCCGACGCACTCTCTAGGCCCCCAATTCTTAACACAAATACTATTTGACTTAACTTGTGACAAAAGTACTGATAAGAACGAAATCGATTCTCACGACGACTATTTACAATTAAACTATCAACACTTTACAGAAATTTCAGATTATAGTTTCGACACTCCAAATCTACATATTTCACCAGATAAGCTGTTAGACGAACGACATAAAGACATATTTATTGCTATTTCTTGTGACATTTCCGATAAGAACAATCTTTACAACGAAGCTATTTCAATGTGTGAGAACACATGTGTGGAACCATTTCTAAAAAAAGTCTAAAGCACTCTACGAAACTGACTTTTCCAACAGAAAACAAAACATTTACTTTAACTATTCTCGACCCTTATATTTCGATCCTTGGGATTCTGAAAGTTATTTTAAGTCAGTTCTTAGCTGTTTACAGAATAACGATTTGAAATCACTTTACGTACCTGACTTAAAAGATGACGCAACTTGTAAAATAAAAGGCAATGAACAACTACATATTACATCTTATTTAGCAGACATTTATAACAATTGTAAGATTACTATCATTGTGAAAACAAAGTGAAGACTCCTAATCCTGAAGATATTCCTTCTATTTTAAAATCTTTTCATGATTACCCTTTGTCTGGTCACCGTGGTATAGTTGAAACCACAAGAAAAATAAGATCAGAGTATTTTTGGAAATGTATGACCGACACTATTAAAAATTACATTGACAAATGTCAAATTTGCTAACGGAGTAAGATACAAAGAAAAACTTATAAAGCTCCAATGGTAATAACTTCATCATCCACTGAACCTTTTGAACGTGTCTCTATCGACTTAGTTTCTTATTCAGAAGTAACTCATGCCTCTAATAAGTATATCTTAACCTTACAAGATGATTTAACAAGGTTTGTACAAGCTTATCCTATTCTTGTTGTTGTGATAAACAAGCGATTACCGTAGCAAAGACTCTATTAACTTTCTGTCAACACTACAGTGTTCCCAAACGATTCCACTCAGATCAAGGAACAGAATTTGTAAATAGCATCATAAAACAATTAATGAAATGGTTAGGTTCGAATCATACACTAAACACAGCTTACCATCCTCAAAGTAATGGTTCTATAGAACGTTTTCATGCTACTCTTAGAGATCATATACGATCGTATCATAAGAGAAATAATTGCAATTGGGATCAAATAATTCCTTTCGCAGTTATGTGTCATAACACAGCGGTTAATCAATCATTGGGTTTCACGCCTCATGAATTACTTTTTGGGTATAAACCTCGATCACTCTACTCTCTAAAAGAATTAAATGAATATACAACCTGTGATTATTTACCTGATCTTAATGAACGACTCAAAGTTTCCCGTGACGTTGCTTTACGTAACTTACAAGCGATGAAGGAAAAAGCTAAAGAACGTTATGATAAAAATATTAGAAACATCGCTAAGTATGACGTAGGTGATTATGTAATGCTCAAGGTGCCTAACCCTAATAACTTAGTGTGGTTTTACAGTGACGCTTTCGCCAGCGCAGTTGGTAAGCGTCGCGGGCCACGAGCTTTGCGTCTCATGGATCATTACATAGTCACGCGGATGGCCCGCGTTGACGGCAATTCAGCCGCGCTTTTCAACCGCGTGCGGGCGAGGAGTCATTAGCGGCCTTCACACGTACAGTTCGAACCGTATGAAACAGTCCGCGCCATTCCGATCTGTCGTCCAATCCGTCCGTGTAGACGTGACAAGCGCGTGGTGGTTTGACATTTCGATTCGGCGCATTGGTGTGTACGAACGTTTGTACAGTTTTATGCGGGTGCCTCGTGTGGATGACAATTATTTCAAAATGGCAGTTTGGAGCGTGGAAGCAGTGACAGGTTTTATAAGGATATATCGGGAACATCCATGTTTATGGCAAGTTAAAAATAAGTCGGCTTATACAAACCGTAATTTAAAACAAAAAGCATACGGCGAACTCATAGAATATTGCAAAAATGTTGGTTTTACAACGGCGAACAGGGATTTTGTCACGAAAAAAATACAAAATCTAAGGGGAGCATTCCGCAAGGAGTTAAAAAAAGTGTCTGAAACCAGAAATAAAAGCGGAAGTGCACAGGATGATATATATAAACCAAGTCTTTGGTATTATGATCAAATGTTATTTACCAAAGACCAAGAATTGCCGACTCCAAGTATTTCCAATATAGACATAGAAAATGAAAATTCCCAATATACAAACGTCGCTTCACAGTTATTTTCTCGAACTAACTCAGTATCACCTCCACGAGATGTCTCACCATCACCACTACAGGATACTACTAATATAGCATCGCTACCAATTAATGCCGAAAATACAAATACTAAGGTAAGATAATAAATACACGTTTTTCACAGATATCCTTTTTATTACGTATAAGTAAGTGATTATTATCATTTAAAAATTAAATTAAATGATTATTACATAAAAATTAAAGGTTTTTCCATATTAACAGCTATGATCTACCAGCGTTTATCATAGTTTCTTGCCAAGAAACCTTACCTATTGTATTGAAATATGTTTTGTATTCATCTCTACTCTGTTTAGCTAAGGAAGGCACATTTCTGGCCGAATATCTGTCCAATGGAGTTAGTTCAGAGCTGTTTTGGCGCCAATCTCCGTCTAAAACAGTACTCGATTCAATATTTTCTCTGTCCACGGTTGATGCTGAGATATAAAAATTACTTCTCTTTCTTAAAAAATTATGAATACTACATATTGCTAGTACTATGTAACATATATTTTCTGGTTTCATGTTGATAGGTGTACGTAGTATCTGAAATCTAGAGGCAATTATGCCAAAAGTATTTTCAACAACATTACGAGCACGTGAGAGTCTGTAATTGAAGATTCGTTTTTCATGATCAAGTTCTCTTTGCGGGTAGGGGGTCAAAAGGTTTTCATTCAATGCAAAACCTTCATCACCAATGAAAACGTAATTTAAATAATGATCATTCTCGCTTCTCTTGGGTAAATTTAATTGTCCTCTTAATAATTTGTTGTAAAAGGTTGTGTATTCAATAACACCCCCATCGGACATCCTGCCATTTTTACCAACGTCAACAAAAATAAACTCATAGTTTGAGTCTACCAGAGCCATTAAAACAATACTATAAAAGTTCTTATAATTGTAATATTTTGCTCCAGAATTGGCAGGAGGAATAATTCTTATATGTTTTCCGTCCAGTGCGCCTCCACAGTTAACAAAGTTCCAATGATCATGGAAACCTTTAGCAATTTCCAGCCATTCTTCTTTGCTTGTAGGAAACTGTAAAAAATATTCATTTTTATTACATTTTTTCAGGAATCAACCCCTACTCCACGGGGAACGAAGAGGAAGTCAAATATAATTGACACTCAAATTAAGTTCATTAATGTATGCACAGAAGCACTTCAAAAAAATAGCAGACAGATGACAGAATATGAAGCTCTAGGAGTGACAATTTCAAAAAAATTTGAAAAAATGGACAAAGTCCAAGCTCTATATGCAGAATCAATTATACATACAGTTATGCGCAAAGGCATTTTAAAACAACTAACAGAAACGTCAGATATATGTGATAAACAATGCAATAAAGTTGTATTTCATACTAACATTTCTGGGCCATCGTCATCGTCTACCCCACTTCAAGAAAACTCTGATATAATTTTATCTGAACCTCAACATACTCATAACACAGAAAATACAGAATCTATTCTCAAAGAATACTACCATAACTATGATGACGCTAACTTTTGAATTCATTTAAATTTGATTAAAAATGATTATGTTAATTTTGTCTCGTATTCGTAATTAAAAAGGTTAATTAATTAAAATAGTGTTTTAATACTTACCCTCATGTAATCTTTCCTCAACGTTTCGTAAATCGCTTTACACGTTTCCGGTATTATCTTGCTTAGAGCTGATGTAGAAATGCCAGAAGAAAATTTTAAATCTTCAAATGAACGTCCAGTTGCCAGATATCTTAATGTTGCGGAAAGACGTTCTTCTGGTGTTATGCATTTTCTCATAACTGTATCTTGCTTAGTAATTCTGTGACGGATAAGTTCCAATAAGCAATCAAAATTATCGCCGTCCATCCGTAGGTAATTTTTAAAATCTTCTGGATAGTTTTCTCGTATTTCTTTTAACATGGGTAAATGTCCAAATTTTCGTCTATATTTCTTAACCCATACACGTCTCCTTTTTAGATTATTAAAACCAACCACAAAACCAGCTAACGCGATCACTAGACGTGTATCCATTTCTACTGTACCGGTTAAAACTGAAAGAAAACTTTTAAAATTGGTCGACATTCCACGCGCCATTCCATACTGCGATCTAAACTCTCGAAAAGCATTTATACGTACAGTTTTATCTGCAGGAAAGCGAAATAGACAGTTTGAACCGCAGTTCAAACTGTTATTACAATTGAAGCGTAAAGTAGAAGCACAGATCAGCGCGCGGTCTAGTCTGCACAGATTTATCTGCAGATTGGTGCGCAGTTCCAGAAATGCCATTCCGAACTGCACGTGTGAAGGCCGCTATTGTGTTCAGTGTGCGTTGCACAGTCTCGCCGGTCGGACGCGCGCATGCGTACCGTCGTCGCCAAAATGAATGCGAATTATATCGATACGGGTCGATTGATTGAAGAAGTTCGCTTTCGACCGTTGCTGTGGGATCCATCGAACGAATTATACAAAAACAAAGACGCAAAAAATAAGGCTTGGGAAGAAGTTGGAGAAGCAATCTTTGGAGAAAATTACATAAAGAAAGACAAAGGTATGTTTATAAAATTTGTATTTTTATCAATTACATTTATAATATAAAATTTATATTATGTTGGTATAAAAGTCGTCGTTAAACATATGTAGGGTAAGATTTCAATCGATATGTAGGGTAAGATAAGGTAAATTGATCAATTTTACTTGTTGGAGCACTATCTTTATGGATTTAAAAATAAGATTGTGGATTTTTGATGATTTGAACACTCTTCAACGGTTTACTTGCAGAAAAAACACATTAGATTAGTCATAAATGACTATGAATCATCACTATAGTCTATACTTGAAAGGACGACAATGAATTCAATTCCACTAATAAGTTCTTTCAAATAGGTACTAGGTAGGTACCTCTAGAATATTTGTCTGTCTTGCCACGAAACACTGCCAGCAGGCGATATAAAGTAATCGGCAAACACTTCGCGTAGTGTGTTTCCTGTTCTAGAAACTGGCTGAAGATTCATGTCAATCAAACCACTAATGCTTAATAAGTCATTTCCATTGTAGCCGTCTCGCACTCTGATAAAATTGTGTAATACGCAACAAGCTTTAACTATAGTTTTTGCGTTGGAGAAGCTCACGTTCATTGGAGTGTGAAACACTCTAAACTTGTTTGATAATATTCCAAATGTACATTCTATGTACCTTCTGGCACGACTTAGACGGTAATTGAATATCTTCTGTTTGTGGCTCATATCATTTCGAAGATAAGGTTTCATCACATAGTTCGATATGCCAAATGCACCATCACCAATTATTATATGAGGTGCCACAATATTAGATCCTTGCAGGTACTTTGGAGCCGGTAACCTTAAATTATTTCTTTCTAACTGTTGAAATAGTACACTGTTTTGGAATATGGTGGAATCAGAGTTTTTCCCACAAGAACCAATGTTGACATAAGTAAAGCAATAGTTGGCATCGCACATTGCCAGAAGGACAATAGAATAAAAATGTTTGTAATTGTAAAACATTGACCCTCCACCTGCGGGATTAACTATGCGTATATGTTTACCATCTATTGCCCCACAACAGTTAGGAAAGTTTGCATACATCTCAAACTCTGCACTAATACGTTGCCACATTTGCGTTGTCGGTTGAGGAATGCATTCTTCGCGTAGTTTTTCCCATATCTCACAGCAAACTTCCTTGACGATTTTGCTTATAGTAGTAACGCCCATTCTGTATGTGACATGTAGATCGGAGTAAGTGTTCCCAGTAGCTAAGAATCTGAAAAAAATATATATAATTATTAGAACTAGTAGAAAGTTCCAAGTAGGAAAGGATTCATAAAAAGTACAAGTGAGAAGGCGTGATACACAAAATATTATTTTTGCCAATTTTTTTTTGTTTCAGATAAGCTTTTACGTCAAAGATGGAAATCTGCAAGAGATGGATATTTCAAAACCAAAGCTAATATGAAAAAAGCACCATCTGGTAGCGGGGCAAAAACCGTTACAAAATACATTTATTTCAAAGAATTAAACTTTCTTGATCGTATCACTGAAAACGAAGTTTCAGAATCTATGTACAACATTAATGAACAATCAAGTTCATCTGAAACAATAGCTCACGTAGTAAATAACGACGAAATTTCTGGCTCTTCTCAAAACAGTTCTACTCCGGTGGCTGACCAAGATAAACCAACATGGACTCGGAAGAGGAAACATGAACGGGTACAAGAGAACTCCGCGTTTGAGAAAAAGTTGGTAGATTTGTTAGACAAAAATATGCCAGACATAAGCTCTGACGATTTGTCATTTTTTAATTCTCTAGGTCCAATACTAAAATCTTTTAACAGTTATAAAAAACTATTATTTCGTGCCAAAGTATTGCAAATCGCCATGGATCTCTCCGCGCCAACTTCAAGTGGCACTACGTCGACGTCCAACATCTTGTCACCAGAACATAACTCAAATTCTACTACAACATCAACAACCAATCATTCTAATGATACTACTACGCAACGAGGTTATCAATCAGCAAGTCAATATTACACCGTCATGTCACCAGAAAATGATTCTAATTCTTCTGTAATGTGTGCAACCAATTCATCATATTTTTCAAACCAAACGCTACCAGTCAACGAATCAATGTCTAGTACCACCACTCAGCAAGGCTATCAAACAGCAAATCAATATGATCCTCATTCAACAGTCAATAATTCTGTTCAGCAAAGCTGTGAAGAAATACAGCACTTTCCAAATATTGCATCAGAAAACGACAATTTCTATTAATTACATTTCAACGAGTTTTGTTTTTTTGATTGTTTAAATTTGTAAATAAAGTAATTACTAAAAATTAAATAGTATTTTTCATGCCACTTACCTTAAGGTAATCGCCAACTTTTCAACTGGTTCTATAGGTGCTCGACGTAAACTTGATCTTTTTAAATTATGTTCTATCTTGCAGAGTAATTCATCAAATGTTGTTATAGACAGACGAAAATGTTTAAAGAACTTGTCACTATGTTCTCTTAAATCCGCAAACGATGTAGAGAACGCGCCTCTCAGCAATCTAGTGGCATTGTAAGGATGTACTTGTATACGTCGTCGTCGTTGCCTTTTTTTCCATAAGTAATATAGTATAATAAATACGAGAAGTCTCATCACGACTGTATGAGCCGGCAAACCGATCACGACTGTACGAGGCGGCTAACCGCGCGACTAGCTTTAAAACTAGTTTTATAGTTTCGAGCGGGTCATCCGCGCGCTTACCACCCGCGCGGACAGAAGCGTCACTGTAAAACCACACTTAGATTCGAAATGGGAAGGTCCTTATCTTATTGTCAGAATAGGATTCAATGAAAATTACATTATCAGAAAGAATGGAAGAAACCAAATAGTGCATGCAAATCGTTTAAGACCATTGCACTAATCATAAATCATTTAGAATAATTATCGTTACTAGATTTTTTTAATATATTTTACAGACCAATTTTAATTCTATTTCAGTTTACCAATTGCTATGGCATTTCCCAATACTATATCCGACGGAGAGGAGAATCCTAATTATATACATTCGTTTTATACACTAATGAATAATCCTTATTTTAGTTTTATCATATGTTCTATAATAAAAAAATTATTTTACATTATACTATACAAAATTTATATAATTATAAAGAAAATAGTTACAAATAGGTTTAATTCTAATTCTGAAGAGGTCGTAGTCTAATTCTTGAATATTTTTATATTTCTTTCAATATTATATTTTACAAAGTAGTTATTTCCATATTTCAGGTACTCCGCAACCTTTGTTGTCGGGGATACCCACATACAAAATATACCTTCAAATTCAGGACTACATTATGAAGAAGTTGGTGAAATTCAAGTATCGGAAAGTTCTTGGAAACTCATTCGGTCTTACTAATAAAAAATCACTATACATGCGTTATAACAAGGTGATAGTAATTCAGTGAATAGAGCTTGTATAGGGCATAAACACCTCTTTGACCAATAATCGATGTGTATTGGTTGAATAACTAAGGGTATGTTCCGATATACACTGCGAGTACTGTATAGTGCTCCCACTGTCCAAAAATTCGTTCCGCTATGGACTGCCAGTATACAGCCGCAGCGTCCTAGGGAAATATATGACGTCACAAATCCCCGCTATACTTCTACTGCGAGCACTGGCGTTTTCGAGGTAAGGTACTCGCAGTGCTTTGATCACGTGATCAATCAAAACCACTTGAATGCCTAACGGCTGATACAACTTACAGTTTAATAACAAACATTTAAAATTCTAATTAAAGAATTAGCTTGGACTAATTAATGAAACAATGGAAAACTTACGAAAATTGAGTTTATTAGACTGTGTAAGTAATACTAAGTTGAGTTATGATAAACAGACTTTTTCTAATAAAAAAATACTTACTTTCTTTGTAGTATTAATTCAATTGACAGTTAATATTAATATAGATTTTTTTAATGCGATAATATTCCAATAATAGTTTTTCTTGTTGAATTGAAAAACTTTGATGCACTCATTTGAAAACTGTGTCGAAAAACGAAGCTGACTAGTATACTGGACTGCGTTCCGTTTTAAATTGTAACCAGTATAGCTGGCTATAGAGAAACGGTTTCACAGTATACTAAATTGACGGTACTCTGTACAGTGGTCGCAGTGTATATCGGAACATACCCTAAACGACCCTTATTTATTGTTACCTTGGCAACCCGCCGTGTTTGATTGACGTTTGATTTAATAATTCTGATACAAGTCATAATTCTAATGTAAGTTGTATTTATTTTAGCAACCAAAACAATTATATACACATTTACTTAATATACTAATAACATTTTATTATTAGCAGCTAATAGAAACTCCAAAACCTCAGACAAAGAGGACTAGAATTTTACATAAAAAACCACGTTCTGCAGTACAAAAGTTGGGAGAGGTTAGTATCAATGTAATAGAGAAAAGGACTATTTCATTCAAAAGCCCTCAACGATCATACTAAAATTTTTTAGGCATCTCTAATAGTGGAAAGTGCCAAACTCCGCAACACGGCAGTTTTCCAGTGTTTGCAGGAAGAGCACGAAACAAAACTAAGGCAAATGGCTGAAAGACATGAGCTCAAACAGAAGCTACTTGCCGAAGCTCACGAATGGGCTAGACAGGAGCGTCTTCTAAGGCTCAAATTATTACAGCAGCAATTTAATGAATAATTATAAACTTATAAAAAAAACAAAACCTCTGTTCTAAATGAAATATAACTTTTTATTTATTTCACGTCTTTAACTATCCACATCTATGTAAATAAAACAGCTTTAAAAATATGTTTCAATAAAAGCAGCTCTAGCAGCTTGTCCAGCCTGATTGCTTGGGGGCGTCTAGGTTGGCCTTGGTTCTTCTGGAACATTCTCAGTGTCATCATACGTAAAATCCAGATCTTCTTTCATATCAATAGCAATATTGTGGAGGGTTGAAAGTGCTACTATACTTTTTTTCGAGATGACATAAAAAAACGAGTGGAGCATGACGTTCAGACCCGAGCGGTAACGCAAGTTCGGCTCTGGACATCGAGAGCAAACAACGTATATGGCGAGAGAACGTTGAGGTATTTGTTACCGCGGCTAATAAATGGTCTACCAAATAACATATTAGATTGCCTAACGCCAACCAACATAAACAGCAAATTAAAAAACTACTTTTATATGCATTTGTCGTGCTCCTAAACAAGACTGCTATGGTTACATTAATATAAACCACAGCGGTTTTCAAATGTAACTTATTATTATTGTATTATATTTTTTTTGTAAAATAAAGAAAATTTAAAAAAAAAAAAAAAAATAATTTGGCATTTTCTAATGACAATGAGAAGCCATGAAGAAGACACCTAAATCAAAAACCCTCCACCTCTATTAGTCTTTTCGACATCAGCTCGCACTATGTCACAGATCTTCATAACATTCTTCTTTAAAAAGCGGTATTTTGTTTTGAAATCGCCATCCGAAAGTAATAATGGATTGCACCGAGTTTGGTATGTTTTGACTTTGCTTAGAGGCGGCAAATCTTCAATCGTATGTATTAGCTGCATATCAATATTATCTAAATCTTCCATTTGATCTATAAAATCTATTACAAACAGTCAAAAAATGCTGTCAAACGCAAAATCAGATCAAATAACTAAATTTTAGTCTTATACACCCGTTAAACTAGGCCTCTGCGTTGTATAAGCATTGTACAAGTCTTCATACAAACCAGACACTTGTTATAACAGCCGTATACATCAAACTTGTCAATTCAGTCATTATTAGTAAAATTTTTCTTATAACAGGCTTATACGATGTGCATAAATCTTTATTAGTAAGACCGATTATACGAGTATATAGAGATATCGAACCAATATTCGTATCGAGGGATTCTCTAAAACGATTAGTAAATAGTTATAATTCTATAATCAAACAAAAATCTAATTTACCTAACGTCGTTACTACCAGTTCTTTTATTAAATTAAGTATTATGAATATAGACTCAAGGTTGGATGAATTTCAATATTACACAAGCGACAAGCGTTTCAAGCGCGAACTTATAGACGGTCTAAGCTCAGTACTAAAATGGCTCATTGGTACACCAGACGCAAAAGATGCCGAATACTATAATGAATGTATAGAGCTCTTAGAAAAGCAACAAATTTCTACGAATGATATTTTAAAACAACAACTTCAAATTCTTTCTTCAACTACTAACGACTACTAACTTTAACAATACCATTTTAAAAATTTCATACGATGAACATATGATCAATGAAAATTTAATGAAAATTAACTCCTATATTAATTCAACGAATACTTTACTTTTTAATCTCAGTGTATCTGAACAGATCTCAACTGTTTCAATACAAATTTTAGAACTCGTCACGTCTCTAGAAAAACAAATTGATGATTTCGTTGCGAGCATTTTATTTATTAAATCGAGAGCAGTTCATCCTTCGGTCATATCTTCAGTAAGTCTTTACAAAGAATTATTAGCATCAAGTCATGCTAGAACATCAGGTAACCTAGTGGCAACCGTGAGTCTTTAAAACATTCATAAAATTCTAAACTCTGCTACAATTACATCATATATTTTTTATATGAACAAAATTATATATATATTAAATTTTCCTTTAGTCAAAAATGACATTTACCTTATACCATTTAATTTCAATTCCTATAAAACATCCTGAGTCCTCCTTATATTCCACAATCTTACCTGAGCACATGTATCTTGCTATGAGCAAAAACAGTCAACGCTACCTGACGACGAACTCCGTGGATAAGTGTAATGAATTCTCTCCAAACCTTCATGTATGCAGTAAGGTCACAATCTTCAACTCAAACGCACGACCAATCTGCGAAGTCTCCATCTTGCTGACGAATTCTAAAGACATACCTCAAAACTGCGAGGTAATGAACAACAAAATGCTTACAAATCATTCACAGCGATGTGTGTGGACCTATTCGGACGCCCACCATACGCGATAATAAATACTTGGTTACTTTTATAGATGACTACAGTCGATACTGTAGAGTTTATCTAATGAAAAATAAGAGCGAAGTTTTTGAAAAATTCAAAGAGTTAGCGGAAACACACACGAGAGACTCTCACCAAATCTGGTAATGTTCCCCCTGTGAGTGGGGGAAGTGGCCGTGTGGGCCGGGCAGAGGACCATGGACTGGGTCACGGCGCAGGGCCCTCGGCTGGGCGAGTGGCAGTTGAAAAGTGGTCTGTCAGGGTGCAGGCTTCGCTCACTCCGCCGAAAACTGCCCCAGTGGTCATCACATTGCGGAAAGAGGCCGTGGAGCGGGGGCTCACGTATGCGGAGGTGCTGACCAAGGCCAGGAATGGTATAAGCCTGCCTGAGCTTGGTATTACCACTATCAGCATCCGGTAAACGGCGACGGGAGCTCGGATGCTGGCGCCGGGGGTTGACAGGGAGGAAAAGGCTGATGCCCTGGCAGATAGGCTTCGTTTGGTGCTGTCGGGGGAGGTCGGTGGGGAGGCCCGTCAAATGTGCGGACCTCCTTATTCGGGACCTTGAAGACAGCGTCACTGAGAGGGATGTCACGGAGGCGGTAGCTGCCATGGGAGGGTGCCTGGCCGCAGCGATCAAGCCGGGTAAGATTTTAAGGCGTAGGATACGGGGCTTGGGGGAGATGTTCCTCCTGTGTCCGGTCGCCGCCGCCGAGAAAGTGTGCAAAGGGAAGCTCCTCATTGGGTGGAGTTCCTATCGGGTAGAAATCCGAGAGGACCGCCCTTTGAGGTGCTTCAAGTGCCAGAAGTTGAGTCACGTGCGAGCCACCTGTGACTCGGCGGTGGACATGGCGAAGGCGTGTTTTAGATGTGGGGTTGTGGGCCACAAGGCCTATGAGTGCAGCTCGACAGAGCTGCATTGCGCGGTCTGCTCAGCGGCTGGAAAGCCGGCAGACCACAAAATGGGGATTAGGGCTTGCAACCCTCTAAGGCGGAGGGGAGCCCCGTATGCCCCTATAGCGTCCAGCACGTTGGTGGGGAACGCTCCCATGGAGGTTGGTGTAGAGCTGTCAAACAAATAAAATGTCTGACAGCCTTACTAGCCTCCTTCAGGGGAATTTAAGGCGCTCCGCTGCGGCTCAGGACTTGTTCCTGCAGTCGATGGCGGAGTGGGGGGTGATAGTCGCCGTTGTTACTGAGCCCTACTATGTGTCGCGACAGAGCTCATGGGTGGGGGACCTTATAGGTGATGCGGCTGTGATTGCTCGGCCGCATGGACCTCCTTCATTCCTCTAAATGAACTTCAAAGAACAACATAATGTTTACAAATCATTCACAGCGATGTGTGTGGACCTATTCGGACGCCCACCATACGCGATAATAAATACTTGGTTACTTTTATAGATGACTACAGTCGATACTGTAGAGTTTATCTAATGAAAAATAAGAGCGAAGTACTTGAAAAATTCAAAGAGTTAGCGGAAACACACACGAGAGACTCTCGCCAAATCTGGTAATGTTCCCCCTGTGAGTGGGGGAAGTGGCCGTGTGGGCCGGGCAGAGGACCATGGACTGGGTCACGGCGCAGGGCCCTCGGCTGGGCGAGTGGCAGTTGAAAAGTGGTCTGTCAATGTGCAGGCTTCGCTCACTCCGCCGAAAACTGCCCCAGTGGTCATCACATTGCGGAGAGAGGCGGTGGAGCGGGGGGTCACGTATGCGGAGGTGCTGACCAAGGCCAGGAATGGTATAAGCCTGCCTGAGCTTGGTATTACCACTATCAGCATCCGGTAAACGGCGACGGGAGCTCGGATGCTGGCGCCGGGGGTTGACAGGGAGGAAAAGGCTGATGCCCTGGCAGATAGGCTTCGTTTGGTGCTGTCGGGGGAGGTCTTGGTGGGGAGGCCCGTCAAATGTGCGGACCTCCTTATTCGGGACCTTGAAGACAGCGTCACTGAGACGGATGTCACGGAGGCGGTAGCTGCCATGGGAGGGTGCCTGTCCGCAGCAATCAAGCCGGGTAAGATTTTAAGGCGTAGGATACGGGGCTTGGGGGAGATGTTCCTCCTGTGTCCGGTCGCCGCCGCCGAGAAAGTGTGCAAAGGGAAGCTCCTCATTGGGTGGAGCTCCTATCGGGTAGAAATCCGAGAGGACCGCCCTTTGAGGTGCTTCAAGTGCCAGAAGTTGAGTCACGTGCGAGCCACCTGTGACTCGGCGGTGGACATGGCGAAGGCGTGTTTTAGATGTGGGGTTGTGGGCCACAAGGCCTATGAGTGCAGCTCGAAAGAGCTGCATTGCGCGGTCTGCTCAGCGGCTGGAAAGCCGGCAGACCACAAAATGGGGATTAGGGCTTGCAACCCTCTAAGGCGGAGGGGAGCCCCGTATGCCCCTATAGCGTCCAGCACGTTGGTGGGGAACGCTCCCATGGAGGTTGGTGTAGAGCTGTCAAACAAATAAAATGTCTGACAGCCTTACTAGCCTCCTTCAGGGGAATTTAAGGCGCTCCGCTGCGGCTCAGGACTTGTTCCGGCAGTCGATGGCGGAGTGGGGGGTGATGGGGTGATAGTCGCCGTTGTTACTGAGCCCTACTATGTGTCGCGACAGAGCTCATGGGTGTGGGACCTTCGAGGTGATGCGGCTGTGATTGCTCGGCCGCATGGACCTCCTTCATTCCTCTAAATGAACTTCAACGAAATCGAAATCATAGATATTTTCAGCAGAGCCCAAGAAGACCTTAATCTACTCTTCACTTGGTTTCAATATAATTTACTCACTGTCAACGCGTCGAAATCATGCTACATTATATTTAAATCTAGAAATAAAAAAGTTTTACCTCATGATCCATTAAAAATAAATAACACGGTCATAGAAGAAAAAAGTACAGAAAAATATCTCGGTCTTAGAATGGATAGCGGTTTGACGTGGAATACACAAATTGAGCACATCAGATCTAAGCTCTGTTCACTTATGGGATCACTTCGACACATTGCTCGATGTATCCCACGTCAGGTACGTTACACCATCTACAACTCGTTGGTCAAGCCACATCTACTTTATTTAATTAAAGTATGGGGCAGCACCGCTAAAACTAAATTAATAAATATTCAAGTATTACAAAATTATAAAAATACTGTTCCAGTATAATTATCTTGCACCTACCATAAACATATACGAGACACAAACATAATGAATCTAAAACAACTTTTATTTATCACACATGTATTCTTGTAAAAAAAATTATAACAAGTTCTCTCCACACTAGTTTAGCTTTCTCTAAACCGCCACGTGTACGAAGTATGCGTCGAACGAGTTATCTTGCATTACCTAAAGTACGTACGAACTACGGCAAAATAATGTTTACCTACGAAGGCGCACAGCTGTATAATAAACTACCCACAGATATAAAAAATATTACTACTATCAATTCATTCAAATCGAAGCAAAGTGAATATGTTAAACAAAATTACTTTTAAATTCATTTCTTATAATTACTTTTAATTCATATTTCTTTGTTTACTTTTATTTTTAAATTTATTGCATGTACGGCTATATTTTATTGTGATTATTTTAAGAACGACTACAATGTTATGTTATCTAGACTATTATTCTCATGTAAGTGACATTCTTTGTCTTTTTTGAGAAATAAAGTCTTTAAACACAGAAATGTTGTGTTTAATCCCCACAGAGCTGCATTCAGTTATAATATGGAAATTGATTAAAGTTCACAGCGAATTGTTGCTATTGGAGTAATGAATATTGTGTGTCCACATTGCAATGCATGGATTGTGTTGCGCCAGCGGTCAAGTCAATTAACGCCATTGATACCACCACCAGAGCCACTACATTCATTGGTTTCCGGAAATAGGCCAGATTCTAATCATTTTTTGACTTAAATCCAGCAATACAATAATTGCTTTCAAATGACATCATTTGGCGCAACAAAAGTTATTTGAGACAATTTTATGCCTACTTTCAAGGTAAGTAAGTATAATGGGAAACGGGAAAGGAAACGAGGAGGTCAAGTTAAAAGATGGGAGGACGATCTGCCAAAAGGATGGAGAAGGTCTACCAAGGATAGAGAGATGTGGAAACAATTGGGGGAGGCCTATGTCGACACACAACCTGACCGAAGTTGTTGCTAATAAATAATTATTATTTCGCTATGTAAATTAGATTTAAGAATGCTACTGTTAAATAAGAATAGCATGTCAGTTAAAATGGTCAGTGAATAAAGGGCTTTTATTATTTTTATTATTATTAAGTATAATGGCGAACAATTTCATTTAGTTTTACAACCATGTAGCTGGTAAAAATCCTTTATTTGCCAAGATAGTGGTACAAAATAAAAAATTGAACAACAAGAAAAGTCCGCACATTCAGCCATAGTTAAATAGGCATGCAAATGTCATAATAAGAAGTCAAGTCATTTATAAGTAATTGTTAAACTTATGTTCTAAATATTCGGTCACGCTATAAAAGCACCTTGACTTTAAAAACCTAATCACCTTCCCCTTCAAAACATTACATGGCAGTGATCTATAATTTTAAATATTCTCACAGCCATGGCGTAACAATTTTTGATATTGGATTGAATTCTAAATGTCTTCTCCAAGTTATATCCACTTTACGCGTTTTAGGTTGTCGACTGAATTGAGGAATTGGCTCTTCTGGGTTGGTGTTCAATTTCTTCTTCATTTATCAAAGGTTCGTTGGGGAGGACGATATTACTACCAACACGAGGCGGCGGTTTTGAAATATTTCGTCGATATCAGACAAGGTCCCATTTTCAAGAATGTCGAGCAAATTGTCAAAGTCTCGTTGCCTGGATAAGTCAAAACCGGAAAAATAATAACAAAGTAATAAAAAATAGTATGTTTTATTCAAACTTATCGCAATAAAGGTTTATGCTCAAATTTATCTATTGGAACCTGTTGTCCATTACAATGGACATGACAATAAGTATAGATTTCGCATAGTATGATACAAAGATTCATGATTATTATTATGTCTGCATATAAAATGAACACTATTCTTTGAGAAAAATAATAATTGAACTTTATACATAAAAGCTATGTTCAATAAAAATAAACTTACGTGCTTGTCGGCTATCCATGACTGTTCACTACACTTGATTAATTATTTCTACCGAACAACATCACATTTCTTTAACGTTGTTTATAATATTACGATCGTAAAACTTCTCGTATTTCTAGCATTGTTTATATTCGAAATTAATAAAACCGAACAATATAATGAGTGTTTTACGAGCATGTCAACTTACATGGACGCCAGGACTGAAGGGGTTAAGAAGAAAACGAGTACGAAACCCTGCTGCCTGGAATTCAATTGCTAAAACATTGCGCAATACAGGTACAAATCTTATGTTTCTTTATCAAACCCCACAAAACAGATCGCAGAACATTTAATCCGTCACTCTTGTGGCGATAAATGTAAGTTAAAATGCAAAACTAAAATAAACGAAGTGGCAAGGCAGGATCATTTCAAAAAATATTGGCTTCTGACTAAAACAAAAAGAATGGAATTAATTGAAAAAATATTATTCCCACTAATTATGTCAACTCTTAGACAAAGACAGCATTGAATTTAGAGTAGCACAGCACTTACAGGAAACGTAATATTGATATCTAAGTACCCTGTTGTTATTTCATTTTTTATAGTTAGTCAGTTAGCCTCTTCCTCTTGGATAACCGAACCGTGTGGACGTGTACGCTCAAAAGTAATTTTTATAATGTTTAATTGTGAAATTATAAACTTGTATATCAAAATACAATACTAGGGAAGTATAGAGTGCAAACAGTGTGGCTTGCTACCCTGGTACAAGTGAGTAAAATCAGGATATTTCCGTCTCAGCTTGCGCGTTCCTTTGTAAACGTTCGAACACGAACGCGGAAACTTTTAAGTTCAACCTTAAAACAACCGTAATGGATTCTACGAGCTCATTTGAAAAATCCAACTCGGTACCTGACATATCTACGGCAGAATGCCAGAATGTAATAAATGCAGGCGAAGCCAGATTAAACATTAATAACTATTTAACCTTATTACGGTAAAATATCAAAAAGATTTTATCGTCCTTGAGCTATATATTAAATGTTTTCTAAAAACCTATTCATGAGGCTGAAAAGGTCTCATACGCACTGAAATGAAGGTCATCTTTGCACGGAAAAAGCCTCATACGCACTGGCTGAAAGCCCATCAAAATGGCAACGCAGTGAACGTGTTAAGTTCTAGGAAAATCAGCGTTACAAAATTTTCAAGAAGTTTTGGGAGCTAGGGGACCGCCAACGTCAATGAGAATTTGTTGCACGTTTTACCAAAAAAATACCGAAACGACGAAGTACTACAGAAATAACGACCACGTTGACCACATTGTGACCACGTCAAATCATTTCCACTGGTGGAGTCACATTACATCAGAAAAAAATCCAAAAAATTATATTTAGGAGGTGTAGATAATGCATCTCGAATGTATGGATTGTACGCTGAATGGTTAGATTCTGAAAAATATAAGAATAAAGCCAATAAGAGACAATACAAGTATATACTCAACGCTAATTTTAATACTGCATTTCACAAGCAGAAGAAATTATTATTGTCGTGCGATCTAGCACAAGAAGGGCAGCTAGAATATCTCATGAATTGATTATAAAGCAGGCTTATGAGGGAGAACTTGCCATTAGATACAACAAATATAAAAATTTGCTAAGCTTGTGTAAAAGTCGTGTAATAATCCCAGCAAAATATCATATTTTTTATGAATGAATGACGAGGTTGGCCGAGCTGTTGAGTCGGTAAAGTCAAATATTGCAGACAAAGACAATCGAATCAGGGTACTCGAGACTGAACTTACGAAATCTCAAAACACGTTATCAAAACTTCAGAGTCGTTTTTTTGCAGTTGAAAAGGTATCACGTGACTTAAACCTCGAGATTCACGAGGTACCCGAAAGCAAGACTGAGAATCTGATCTGTGACTGAGACTGTGAGTGTTTACAAGTTGCTAAGCCCATCGAGTCCACATATTAGTACATAAGAAGCAGAATTAATATAAGTAAATTCCATATTTTAAATAATTTTGTTAACAAATTTATTATTAACTAATCTAATCAAGCTATGAAGTGCCACGGCTGTAATAACGTATTAAGTGTTGATCATTTTTTAAAGTGTAATAATTGCAAATGCGATCGAGTCCACCAGTATTAGTGCCAACAATCGGCCTCAATCAAGACCATCAAAAATGAAAGCAGACTCACTTGTCAATGATGTACTTATGTCGCTACAGAATCACTTTAAGCGAACCGCTATTAGAGAAGACAGATATGATGTATTCGCTAAAAGTGTTGCGATCAAAATGCGTGATTTATCAAAAAATCAGCGTATCATTGCAGAAAAAATCATCAATGATACCCTATTTGAAGGCGAGTTGGGTAACTTGACTTTGTCCCATAAGTTGTGTAATGATAATCATACGCAAAAGTTTACATTAGGTCAACAGCCACAATATTCAGATTCTCCAATTGCTTGGTCTACATAATCGAATTATACATATTCATCATCATCTCCTGTTCCTGCTACAAATTCAAGACAAGCCATTGTTATCACACAGCAGCCCTTGGAAGTAGAAGAATAACAGGGATCTAATTCTGTTCAACTTTCCATTCCAGATTTAAATGCAGCTACTTATTTCACTAATTTCCAAAATATGTAAACGATTTGTATTGACTAGAACGTAAGAATTGAGTCTAATTTCTTTCATGCCTTCATTTGGATAAGTTTTCTTTTAAATTTCATAATAATAACTTATAATAAAAATAAATAATGAGTATTTTATTTACCTTTAACCAATCTCTCCTGAGCACCTTATATATAGCTTTGCATGTTTCAGGAATAATATGTCCCAAAGCCTGAGGTGATATAACTGTGGAAAATTTGAGGTCTTCATAGCTCCTTCGGCGTCGTCCTAATTGGGAGCGATCGTACGATGGCGCGATGCGTTTTGCACGACCACTTTGATCGTGCGATGACCTAACAGGTGTCCTAATAGATCGCGCGATGTCCATCGTGTGATGCCGTCATTCGATGGCTGGCGCTCGCCACTTTAACGATGGCTCTTTATAGATATGCACAGTTTTTGATGTCGGGCAATATTGCTTTAAAAATTGTAAATGACATTGAAAAAAGGAAACGTAGACAACATGAAATACTTTATAAATCCAGGAATCTGCGCGGTGAATTTTTTATCCTTTATTTTGATGTACGAAATAACGAAGAAGACTTTTACGATTATTTGTCCATGTCAAAAGAAACATTTTACTACATCTGCAATGGAATACGTAGCGATTGTAATCATAGAGTGACCAACTTTAAAAAACCCATTAGTGTGGAAGAAAGATTGGTATTAATTAACACTTAGGTAAGCTTTTTATTATTATTATGTGTGCGTTACGTACAGTCAGCCGCAGCTGAACCTATCCAATTTCCTCCAATTTGTAAGTTCCTGTTGAAAGACCATTTAAATGAAAGAGAAACATTTTATGTATTTATTTATTACTTTTTATATATTCCTTTCATATAGGCAGTAATTATGTCGGTTTAATGTGCAACAGAGTACATAAATCTGTTGCTTTGATTACATGATCGCACGATCAAACGCATCGTACGATTGTTATTAAAGCATTTCATGTGCTCGCACGATTACTGGCGAGGCAAATAGGACACTCTGATGAAATCTGTATGTTTGAACTCATCGCACGACGAGAACGCATCGCGCCATCGTACGATCGCTCCCAATTAGGACGACGCCTTCCAGTCGCAAGAAACCTCAAAGTTGCGCTTAATCTTTCATGTGGTTATCACCACATACTATATCTAGATTTTCGCATAATAATATCTTTTCTTTCAATTAATGAACTGACTAATGACAGAAGCTTTAAATATGTTTCTTCATTCATTCGCAAATAATTATGCCAATCTTTAGGAGCAAATTTCAATTCATTTACTTCATTATTTTTTACATTTACATTTACCTTATTCATTCATTTAACTGACTGTAATAGTCAATGAGTAAGATAATAAATCCTACAAACTCACCCTCACACATCCACATCAAATACATAAGTGTTTTTACTAATAGAAAATACCAAATACATAAGTGGTATCACATACTCTTACAGTACAAATGGCGTGAGACTCCTAACGCAGTGTTTTATTCCAGGATTGCCTAATGAAAGATGTTCTGATCATGAACTACAAAAAGGCACTCAAAGAAAGCGTTGCGTTGGCTGCTATGATAAGTTAAATAGTAGTCAAGCTGCAAAAAAAAATTGTTACATTTTGTGCCCAATGTAACAAATCCTTCTGCTTGCTCTGTTTTAATGAAAAACATGTTAATTGATAGTTTATTAAATATATGATATTATACTATATAGTAACTACAACTTTCTTTTATTCCCGTCACTAGTCGAGACACAAATCGAACTTACTTTCAGTGCGATGTGAGGCAGAATAGATGTCAAAATTTAATTTTATATTTATTTAGTGCCAGAATGTAATAAATGCAGGCGAAGCCAGATTAAACATTAATAACTATTTAACCTTATTACGGTAAAATATCAAAAAGATTTTATCGTCCTTGAGCTATATATTAAATGTTTTCTAAAAACCTATTCATGAGGCTGAAAAGGTCTCATACGCACTGAAATGAAGGTCATCTTTGCACGGAAAAAGCCTCATACGCACTGGCTGAAAGCCCATCAAAAATGGCAACGCAGTGAACGTGTTAAGTTCTAGGAAAATCAGCGTTACAAAATTTTCAAGAAGTTTTTGGAGCTGGGGGACCGCCAACGTCAATGGGAATTTGTTGCACGTTTTACCAAAAAAATACCGAAACGACGAAGTACCACAGAAATAACGACCACGTTGACCACATTGTGACCCCGTCAAATCATTTCCACTGGTGGAGTCACATTACATCAGAAAAAAATCCAAAAAATTATATTTAGAAGGTGTAGATAATGCATCTCGAATGTATGGATTGTACGCTGAATGGTTAGATTCTGAAAAATATAAGAATAAAGCCAATAAGAGACAATACAAGTATATACTCAACGCTAATTTTAATACTGCATTCCATAAGCAGAAGAAATTATTATTGTCGTGCGATCTAGCACAAGAAGGGCAGCTAGAATATCTCATGAATTGATTATAAAGCAGGCTTATGAGGGAGAACTTGCCATTAGTTACAACAAATATAAAAATTTGCTAAGCTTGTGTAAAAGTGGTGTAATAATTCCAGCAAAATATCATATTTTTTATGAAAATTTAAAATTCCATACTGTTTCAGAAGGAAACATGGACGAAGAAGATTGATACTTGTCCTTGTATAAAAAGTAATAGAACGAAACGCTCTGATTAATAAATAATAATGCCTGATATATTATTAGTAATTGATTTAGTGAATTATTAGAATTTTTAGTAATAATTAGATTTTGTATCTCGTGTCCTAAATTTTTATTGTTTTGTTAATTAAATTATAGTGGACTTTTGATTTCAAGACTGAGATAAATCGGAATTTAATTTTATTTTATTATTATTATGAAACTTATATTATCTTTGATTATTACCTAAGTGAGAATTTAAAATTACTTATAAGTATAGCTTAAGATAGGTTTTATATCTTGATATGAATGGTGGTAAGATTCAGATTTCTTCTTTTAAAAAATGTTATTTTTTTCATATTTTTGGCCTTTCTTTTTAATAATTCATACATATGACATACCTTATATTGATAATATAGGTGTAGATAATGCATCTCGAATGTATGGATTGTACGCTGAATGGTTAGATTCTGAAAAATATAAGAATAAAGCCAATAAGAGACAATACAAGTATATACTCAACGCTAATTTTAATACTGCATTCCATAAGCAGAAGAAATTATTATTGTCGTGCGATCTAGCACAAGGGCAGCTAGAATATCTCATGAATTGATTATAAAGCAGGCTTTTGAGGGAGAACTTGCCAGTAGTTACAACAAATATAAAAATTTGCTAAGCTTGTGTAAAAGTGGTGTAATAATCCCAGCAAAATATCATATTTTTTATGAAAATTTAAAATTCCATACTGTTTCAGAAGGAAACATGGACGAAGAAGATTGATACTTGTCCTAGTATAAAAAGTAATAGAACGAAACGCTCTGATTAATAAATAATAATGCCTGATATATTATTAGTAATTGATTTAGTGAATTATTAGAATTTTTAGTAATAATTAGATTTTGTATCTCGTGTCCTAAATTTTTATTGTTTTGTTAATTAAATTATAGTGGACTTTTGATTTCAAGACTGAGATAAATCGGAATTTAATTTTATTTTATTATTATTATGAAACTTATATTATCTTTGATTATTACCTAAGTGAGAATTTAAAATTACTTATAAGTATAGCTTAAGATAGGTTTTATATTTTGATATGAATGGTGGTAAGATTCAGATTTCTTCTTTTAAAAAATGTTATTTTTTTTCATATTTTTGGCCTTTCTTTTTAATAATTCATACATATGACATACCTTATATTGATAAGGTATGTCATATGTATGAATTGAATCAGTCTATTGAGACTAACAAAGACGTAAATGCCACTTCCGAATACTCATTAATTTTGTACCCGCAACAATGTTGGTTGTGGTGCATCCGACAAACACTGATCAGTTACGCACGTGCAACAATGTCGAATCTGGTACTTCCGACAAATCTTCATTAGTTCTTCACCTTTAAGAAGGTAGCAACTGACTTTTCTCATACTTACACATAAAATACCTACTAATTAAAATACTATCCTAGACATTTTGCACAGTATTACTGCAAAGTTTCATGATCATATCTCAAGTGATTACAAAAATATAAATATTGAAACTTTGAATCGCTCTCCTGTAAAGTTGCCGTTTTGCAGATCCGACTTTGTTAATAGTCATGAGCGATATTACTATTTTTAAACAGGGAAATAAAATGATTATGGGATAATTTTTTATTTTATTTATTGAGAAACATTTCAGCTTTTTACTAACTTACTTACTAAATACAATGTTCTTTTACGCCATTAAATAAATCTTTACAAATAGTTAAGTACTATTATTAGTACTGGTAACAATAAAATGATTTTATTCAACTAAATAAATATATATCAAAGAAAGCAATAAACTAAGTAAAAATTGGTTAAGTAACACTAAACAGTTTAGTATAACTTATATGTACACTTATAAAAACTTATGGTTCATCATTCATTCCACTGAGGAGCTCAGATGTCAGAGCTCTCCTTGCCGACACCACACTTGAGGCGAATAGGTCAATCTCACAAGTTAGACTAATAAACTTACTCGCCGCGCTAACCATAAAGCTGTTCCTTCTATAATTGGTGTTACAATAGGTGCATAATTTTTAGCGACCCATTATACACACACCTTACTTAGTAGCTGAGGACAGTCAACTTCACCTGTAGCTAATTTTATTAAATATGTAACATCTGCAATCTCACGCCTAACTGAGAGAGGAAGAATGTGGAAATGGTTACATCTTGTTAAGTAGTCAGCCAGGAAAGTCTTATCTTTATATAATAATGATCAATATTGTAAGATGAACACAAATTAGACCAAGATAGAGAAGATACTAAATTGGGAGTACAAATGGACAGGTCAAGGGCACTGTACGAGCCAAGGCTGTACATTTTACTCGCTCAGGCTTCCTTAGTTTTATAAGCTTAATTATTCCCTAGACTGTTACAGAGGAGTTTCACCCCGGGAGCATAGCCAGACGTAGGCACTCTCTCTGTTTGTTAGATTGCACTTATTATATAGCAATTAACATAATAGTTATTTTTTCGCTCATATTCTATTGTATAACGCGAGTGATAAATATAGAGTAAGTTCAAATTATTCTATTATTTCGAACCCCTGATGATCCAGGAACCGTACAGGCACTAATTGCTTCACCAGGCTTTGTGAGGCGAGTAGGTGAACCCGAGTTTAAAATGCACAGATTATACATGTCTAAGATATTCAATAATTCATACCCATAACTATTAGAAACGGGAGCAAAGTGAAGTCCATATGAATAGCTGCTTCGTGAATACACAAAATTGTCAAATTTGAGACTCAGAAAGTCCTCATGCAATCCATGAGA
Source organism: Pieris melete (assembly GCA_963693345.1). Lineage (NCBI taxonomy): Eukaryota > Metazoa > Arthropoda > Insecta > Lepidoptera > Pieridae > Pieris > Pieris melete. Next base: position 560,434 of record CAVNZK010000368.1, on the reverse strand, counting down.
AACAAATGCACCCACAACGAGTAACTGTCTGGTGCGGATTTTGGTAAGGCAGCGTGATTGGACCTTAGTTTTTTGAAAATGATGCCGCAATTGCAGTGAACATGAACGGCATTCGTTACTTATGATAACGCATATATAAGATAAGCATGAATCTGGGCAACATGTGGTTTTAGCAGGACGCAACCTGCCACACCGCGCATGAAACAATCGACTTATTGCAGCAACGATTTCCAGAACACATTATCTCACGAAATTCTGATGTCAACTGGCCACCAAGATCGTGCGATATGACGCCGTGCGATTTTTTTCTTATGGGTTTTGTGAAATCTCGGGTTTATGCAACAATTCCTGAGCTAAAATCGGAAATCCAACTCGTCATCGGTGAGATACAGCTACATCTCTGTGCAAAAGTCATGAAAAGGGTAATGGCCTGTCATCGGAGCCGTCGGGGTTCTTTCAGATATTTTATTCCATACATAATCGGAACATGTCTTCTTTACAATACAATAAAAATAACACAACTCTGTCACCAAATACTTGTTTTTATTTTAAAATGAAAAAGTGCACTCTTACTGAGACACCCGTTATATATCCGACTATTCAGTGCTTTAATTGTATCCGCTTTGGGCACACCAAGGGCCAATGCAGGTCAAAGCCCAGATGTTACAAGTGTGGTCAAGGAAAATTTGGAGGAAGACCATGGTTCTTGCTGCTTATGCTCTGGGCTGCTCTTTGCTTCAAGCAAAAAGTACCCAGAGTATGTGAGACAAACAAATATTAAACTAACAATGGCAGAGAATAGCTTATCTTATGTTGAAGCGTCAAAATTACATTCCCCCATTTCTAAATCATTTGCGGATATTGTATCCTCTCTCCCAAGTAAATTTCTTCCTGATAGAAATACAGGATTGCCTGGTTCACCACCTCACTTCACTAAACCCAGAACTCCTCCTCAACACAGTAAAGATTTCGATCATGGAGTATATGAGTCTCTTATAAGGGACTACAATATGCTAGAGCCTTCTAATGGATGTAAATTACCATCATCCTCTAATGGAAATTCATAACAGACAATAGCAGAGCTAATTACTACATTAATCAAATTACTTTCTCAACCTTATTTATCTATACCGTCCCACGCTGCTAATTTAATTCATACCTACACTCATATTAATAATGGCCAACATGGACAGGCTAGTTCTATGGAACTGCCGCAGTATTATTAACAAAAAGCATGAAATTATACACATTTTAAATACTTTTAATTCTTTTATTTTTTTATTGATTAAATTTAAAGGTTACTATTCAAATCCGATAATAGGAGAAGTTTCTACTGTGCTGTCTTCTCGGATTAATAATAATTCTATATCTTTAAATGCCTTTGCGATAGACAAGATTACAGACTGTTTACCGGTATCAGAAATTAACATGTCATCGCTTAAACATTTGAGCAATATTACCTTAGCGGATGAAAATTATTTTATCCTTCAGAGGTTGATATACTTATATACACCTGGCACTCCTACCGCTTTCGAGGTACATTATCATCGGAAACGATCCCTTATTAAGTTCTGATTGCACCAATTATTATAACAGTTGTACCGCTAATTCGTTATGTTCTTTAGTTTAACAGCCGCAGTTAGAAAATTCATACAAAAGTTTTGGCATTTAGAAGAGGTGCAATTTCTGTCCCTTTGAGTCCCGATGATACATATTTACAAATACTGTTTCTCGCTATTGGTCAAGCTTGTGCTTACGCTTGCGCCTTGTGTGCTCACGCTTGCGCCTTGTGTGCGTACGCTTGCGCTTCTTGTGCTTACAGTTTGTGGTCTTCTCCCACAGAGACTGGTGAAGAGAGCCGCGAGCGCTTAATGTATTGCCACAGTGCTACCGCGGAACGCGTAGATCGCGATCGCCACCCCACACCTAGACAGGACCCCGTAGTCACCGAACCCGAGCCACTTAGGCCTACAACGCACTAGCGGCTGGCCGCGATGCGGTATGCCGCTGCGGTAGGCCGCACATCGATTACTACATGAAACCGCACGATATCGACGCAAACGGCAACCGCTCCGGTTGTTCTGGGGCTGCGACGAGCCGCACCGGTTGAATGATGCAGCGCGCCGCGTCCCCTCCACGCACTCGGCGCGGTAAGCCGCAAATACCGCGTCCTACCCGCCTCAGTCATCGCTTGTTCCTTGCGCTAGACACTACGCAGAGTGCGCGTCATGGATTTTGATACAGAAAAGTTCATTTTAGAAATCAAAGACCGCCCCGCAATATGGGATAGCAAATGCGCTGATCATCCAGACAGAAATAAAAGGTTAAAATGTTGGGAGGAAGTGATTAATATACATGCAAAGGAAGATGATTCTTTATTGCAGGTCTCAATATTCAAAAAAAGTGGAGGAACATTCGCGACGCTTTTGTAAAGGCAAGCCCAAGCGGGTCTGCAGCGAAAAAGAAAGATTCTTATATATTTTATGATAATCTTTTATTTATGAAAGATACGGTAATTGTTAATAGCACAGACGGTAATGTTAAAGCAAATGAAAATGTTCGCCCCACTACACGGAATGAAGACAATCCTCCATTAAATACTGAATCAGAATCAAAGAAAAGAAAGAAAAATAATGATGACCACATCGGTGCACAGTGAGTCGGAGTGTTAAGTAAAAATTTAGAAAAAAAGAATATGGATGATGATGACGATCGCCTATTTTCTTGTCGTTAGTAAAGAATTTTAAGAAAATACCTGATCACATGCGAATGCAAACCAAGTTAGATATTTTAGGGGTAATTAACTACGCGCAACAGTTTTCTTTTAATAAATTATTTAATTAATTAAACATACAATGTATTTTATTTTTCTTACCTTAGCACTAATGTTAACTTTAGTTCCGACTTAATGCAATTGCGAAAATGTGTATCTTGCTTTGTTATTTTGGTATTTAATATGCTCAAAAGTTCTTCAAACGATTTCAGACTCATTCTAGTATATCCAAAGAGCTGGTCTATATACTTTTTGAGCTCTTCGAAAAACAACTTCTTCTTCGACGTCCATCCTGGAAATGAGTCGATCCCATCGTAAAACCACGACGGTTTCTAACCGCACGTTCCGGTTGGGGTTGCGGCTATCCGCCACCGGGCTAACCGCAAGCGCAACCGCGTCCTGCAGTTAGCCGGACGGCTGATCGCATTCCGGCTAACCGCACAGTGCGTAGAAGCCCTTACGTTCATTCAAATCGCGGAACAGCATTTCTTTCTGCCTGTACAGAAATGTTTACATGTTCGAGGTATTGCCACTAGTAGAATTACAGCTTATAACCCTCAAGGTAACGGTGAAGTAGAAAAAATTAATTCTACTCTTTGGAGAACGATTCTTTTGGCGCTGAAGCTCGTTCTCTGGTACGCCAGATGCGGACACTGTTCCGAACTCACCAAGCTCCCTAGATAGCGATCCACGGCGTTTGTCAACTTTTATGAACATGGTCCTAATGACCAAAACTCTTGAAAAAAGGGGATATTATTATGATACGTACATAAATTCATATAACGATTGAACCGGCCTCTTATATTTCGTCAATATACCTACATGAAATAAAATATAACTTTGATCGATTTTGTTTCTTTATTGTCGGGTCTTTCGATGGTAAATGTAATTTCAGCTTCTTTATTCAAGGCCACTTGGTCTCCCCACATGAATGTAAATTTGAAGCGTAAAATTTTAATTCGAGCTCTTTTACCATTTAATCATAAAGTTTTATTGCAGGTACGAATATAGAAGTTGGGGCTGAGGTCGAAATTTCTGTGGCGCCTTCCACAAATAAACGGCATACATTTATTGGTACTTTATTGTTTTCTTTATTTATTTAATCAATTTCAACCGCAAGTTCCATAAATAGCCGAATAATTATATATTAAAGAACAGGATACAATAGTAACAAAGTTGTTTCTTCCAGGGGTCAACGACAAAAAAAATTAACAGACAATTGACGAATGTATGATTGATGACTTAAGTAACTGTGACATCGAAATAGACGATGACATCTGTCTTCCAATTTTAACATCTCGCAATGCTTCAACAGAGCCCGCTATTCCCACTGACTTGACGCCTTACGAAGCTAGAATACTGGAGACTGAAGACCAGAAGAACGAACTCGTTTTGAGATACTTTGTGCCAAGTGACGAATGACAAGTTTCTAGTTTCGACAAGAGACCGACAGATTTTTACAGGACAAAGAGAGACTTTTACACGGACCGGAGGACCAACTTTTAGCTATTACAGACACGACACGTATCATCGACATTTTTTAATAAGATGATTGACAATGACTTTATGAACAAACTATGTACAGAGACTCATCGATACGCCAACCAAAAGATAACATCATAAAAAGAACAAAACAAGTTTCTTCCTCTAATTGTGTTGCAAGGCCTATTCCCTCTACCGGAGGAGGAATCTTACTGTTCAATAGTTTCGGCACTATGCCATATTTTCGTAAAATCATGACCTACAACTGGCATCTTTTGCAAAAAGTCAATTTGTATACAATGAAAGAACCGACTAGACTATTTAAAATTCAGCCGATAATTGACTATTTTAACGACAAATTTTCCAGTTGATAATGTCCATCACAAGAGATAGTAATTGACGAATCCCTTCTGAAGTGACCTTGGTGACTAGGCAGACTTCGCTCAGAAGATTTTGTCGAAGGCTGCACAAGTAAGTGTGAAAATTTACGAGTTGTGCGAGTCTTCCAGTCGCTATCTCTGGAAGTTTTTTTGTATATGCTGGACATGAAAAGACTAGGACTGCAATTAAAGGGTGTCCAGCAGGAATTTTTCAACTTTAAATTGCGATTATCGAAATAATAGCGGGGTGACGTAAGCAGGAGGGATATCATTAAAAGTGTACGATTTGCGGATTTGTTAGTCGCTATGAGTCACTGGTCGGGAGCGCACCGCGCCTTTGCGGTGGAGCAATATTTGAAGTGCAGTGAATAATAATACTAATATCTTTTGTCTAGTCAGCATTTCCCACCGAGAGGTGAAACAATAACTAAATGATGAAATCAGTTCGGTATCATCCTTCGTCGCGGAAACACATTTATTGGTTTTCATTTTATTCTGTTCGTATAATTAATTAATATTCAAATAAAAGTTCAATTGATTGTATTGTGAAATCATTTTTCTTTTTTAAAAACCCAATCACTGGGATCCTTCTAACAGTACGTGCACGTCGCGCTTTTTGTACTCATTTTAATATTTGACGACTAAGTGATGGGCCGAGCACGCAACTTATCTGGTCGTGGGTACAAAGATTCAGGCAAGAAGGCACAATGGTAAACAGACCTATTCCTTGACCATCAACGTCAGCAACAACGCCAGAACATGTGTCTCAAGTTCGAAATGAAATTATTCGAAATCCACGAAAATCAATAAGGAAGATTGCGGCCTCCACAGGAATAAAAAAATCAACAGTGCATGTTATTTTGAAAAAGAAATTAAATCTGCACCCGTACAAAATGCAAATTGTTCAGTATCTCAACGAAAATGACTATCCTTTGCGAGAATCCTTCGCAAGAACAATGCTGGGACGTTTTCGGACAGCACTTACGCTTAGAAACATTTTATTCAGTGGCCAAGCACATTTTCATATTGATGGCTATGTTAACAAACAAAATATGCGATACTGGTGCCCTTACAACCCTAGAGAGCGCCATCAAAAACGTTTACATTGTTTAAAAACGACAGTTTGGTGTGCCATTTCAGCGAGCGGGGTAATTGGCCCTTATTTTTTTAACCAAGGTGAGACGGTCACTGCTCCGGTGTATTGCCGTATAATCGACGAGTTTCTGTTACCGCACAACAACCGAACACAATTTCAACAAGATGGTGCTCCGCACACAGCTAGGGTGTCGATGGAAAGGTTAAGGACAGTTTTTCCGAATAAACTGATCAGCAAGTACGGAGACATTCCATGGCCGCCTCGGTCACCAGACCTCACACCTTGCGATTTTTTATGGGGATACCTCAAATCAAAGGTCTACAACAACAATCCCCGGACAATTCAGGCCCTACAGGAAAACATTCGCCATGAAATTCAAAGCATTACTCCAGCGCTTTGCCGTCGCGTAATCGCAAATGTAAGGGTCCGTTCCAACAAAGTTGACGATACCAACGACAACACTGACGAGGCTGAAATGACTGACCAAACATTGACTGGAAACATCAATGACCGTACCAGCAATGCTACTTCCAAAATTGTAAACGACTTGGTAGAGCCATTACTTCGCCGTGGACATATGTTAATAATAGACAATTTTTACAATTGCCCATTATTAGCGCGATGTTTAAAACGACAAAATACTGACTGATACGGAACCTTAAGGCTGAATCGGGAATTCATTCGATTCATAAAACACTTTGTCGAAAACGGAGCTTCGACAAGGTGAAGTAGTGGCTAGCTACTGTTCCGATTTGTCGATATGTGTATGGCGAGATAATATCATCCGTGTTTTGCTTGGTTGACTGATCAAGTTTATTATGTATACCCACATTTTTGGTGCTGTTCTGTTTTGTAATTTTATATTACCTACATCTGTGCGCTCTAATTTCTAATTTTTAATCTTAGTTTTAAATATGTCTTTCTCAGTAAGTGATTTTTGTATGCAATTCTTATGAGAAATAAAGTTATTCTTAAACCTAAAAAAACCTAACATAGCTTGATCTCCAAATAGCATTACCTCCAAATCGGATCTCGACAAAACACAATCGACTGACATTTAAGCCAAGCATACGACCTAGATCCTAGACTACGATAAATCCATGGGAGTCGTGGACAGGATAGATCAATTCCTGTCTGCTCAGACCTTAGAACGTAGGAAAAACAAAATTTGGTATAAAAAACTTTTCCGTCGCATGTTAAATGCTGCATTATTTAACTGCTATCATATTTTTAAATCGGCAAATCCCTAAATTTCCCATATGCAGTTTAAGACAATTCTGGCGGAAGACTTATTAAAAATGCACAGAAATATTGACCTGACTACGGAACCCCGACTAATAACACTACGAACCGGACTGTCACTGATGACGCGACCAAGACCAACAAGCAATAGACCTCAACTAGAAGACCGACATTTTCCAGTGAGCAAAAAGGCACAAACAAGCACGCTGTTGGATGTGCGTCCAGCGAAAGGTCACTGCCAGAACTATATGCATGTGTCTAGAATGCAACGTTAAACCTATGCAATGAACGTTGCTTTATGGAGTGCCACCATATTTAACTTTTTAAATTTAACTGTTTAAATATTTTATCATTTACAACTCGAAATATTATTAAAAACGTCATTTAAAAGAAACGATTGAAACAAATCGAATATACCCTATTTTTAGGGTAATGGGCGGCCATCTTGGTACAAAAAAGTCATAGCGCGCGACTCAAGAGGCTAGGTATGGAGAATCAGTGGGGGTTGAGCTCATGTAATTCGTGGAGAAGTCAGTTAACCAGGGTTGGTTTTGCCATCCCAACATTTACTCGCATTATACCATACCACACTCACTAGGGGAAATAACTGAGAATAATAGTGGCAATTTAATTAACAAGAAGTTATCCCGACAGCTTATGAAGTCTGACAAAGAAAGCAAATCTTCTCAAAGTAAAATAATTGCTGGTACTTATGATTTTCAAAAGCACCCCATGGCCAATTGTGTATTTTGTATTACAAACAGAAGCTGTCCGTCTTTAATTTTAAGTTGTTTGATTTAGCAAATAAAGAGGGTCATTGTTATATGTTGCACGAGGGAGAAGCCAAACGTGGTTCGAATGAGTTATCACGCTGTCTTTCTCATTTTATACATAACATGCATGAACAAGGTGCAAAAGAATTTAGATTTTGGTCTGACAATTCTTTGTATCTGACGCGCAGATACACTGGCTGCGGATGACTTACTGGATACTTTAATTACATAACCAACTAAATTCTGACTTATTTAATCTTCGAGATGATGAATTTGATGCTGTAGGTAAGAATATAGCAGCGAAACTAAGAAAATTGCCAGAGACAACCAAAATTCTAACATAAAAATTGTTGAACGATGTAATGTTTGCCGCACAAATGAATACCATAACTATGGACACAGCCCTATACACCCCGCAACGTGGTTATAGCACCTACAATAGTGATAACGTTTAATAAATAATAGTGTTCACTTACTTTAATAATGATAATGTTTGGAACAAATATGGAACAACAATAGATGCTGTATTTGTGAGATATCTTGAAAATGTTTCATCCAATACTTTTGTAACGTACTTTAGTTATCATCGACCAATCGACACAGTAATACCGGCAGAGGAAGGCCTATAAAACACGAAAGAGAACTCCAATTCTTTAATACATTTTTACAAAATAGAGCGCAGGTATCTAATTTAGATTCTTCTTCCGAGGAGACACAATATTCTTTCTTGGATTCTCCTCAATCACGGCCACAGTCACAAATGTCAGATTCAGATTCTCAAAAGTCGCGTCCTAGATCACAAAATATAACCACAGCTGAGATATTAAAATAATATATAGATTCAAAAAATAACGAAGATGAACATACTATATATATATTTTTTAAATCAATGTCTGCTACGGTAAAATCTTTAACGAAAAAGTTGCAACTTCAAGTAAAAAGCTTGCTTCTTGTTAAAAAGACAGAAATCGAATATTCAGAACTATCAGAAGCACCACAGAATATTGAAACTACAAGATCTATTTATGAACCATCCACATCGAAACAAAAACCTCCGATGAATCAATCAAACTACACCATGGACGATTTTTCTTACTACACACCCCAGGCAACATCCGTAAGTAACGAGGACAACATACAATCATACCTGTACGAGTATATGTGAATTAAAAAATAATAAATATGATTAAACTTATTAAAGTATTTTTTATTACTCACCTCAAGCACACAGACAATCTATCTTCAACAGGTATAGGTGAGTGAAATCTTGTTTGTTTTTTCTCCATGTAAGGTCGAAGCAAATGAACCAGACTTTCAAAATTTTCATAACTCATTCTATAATAATCATAAAATTTTCGAACGTCATAACGCAATTCATTGAATAAATTGTTGAATTCACCGGACATATATCGATGCTTCCAAAAATTGTTCACCCAAAATCTTCTTGATTGGTTAGATTTCTCTTCTTCTTCAGCAAGAGTTGCTATGAACACTAGATCCCAGTCCACCATATTAAATACAATTCAGACAACTAGCTTGTAACAACTCTGAGACTGTTATGATGAGAAATACGATATTGAGACGCTTCGGCAAGCTACAGGACGGTGCGGCATCCATAACCCTTAATTTGATAAAGTCCGGTGTGACGGACACTTATTTAAAATAAATCCTGCCAAGTTTTTATTTCATGTTCATCGATTTCTAATCGATTAAATGTTTATTTATACCATAAACAAATAGTAAAAAAAAGTAATGATTGTGGCAACATTGCATATGTCAGTTGGTACTCAAAATGTCTGCGAAAAGGCGGCCAAGGTATTTATAATTGTTTTTCTTATTTTTTGTGGAAAAATGAATTGAATTATAGGTATATTTATTAGATAATAATCATTTCAATCATTATTTACAAAAACATACGCACTTTATTACATTTTGATGGTGTTTATTTGTAACTAAAATGTTTTGTCCGTCACAGCGTCACATTGCTAATTGTATAGAAAAGTATCACTTTATTTCTATGTCCGTTGCGGCGGACAACGACAAAATGTGTGTGCTTCTGCTTGTTTGGTAATGGCTTTGAGTTTGGTTTTTTTCTTTGCCAACAGCCTAATCGCGCAAGTAGAATTATTGCTTTAGTGCCGAATGAACATGCACCTTCCGATGCAAGCGAAATATCAGATTCAGAAACTGAATTGCATGATGCACATACTAAATCTTCCACCCCCCTGTCTTCTCCTGCACCATCTATTGCATCTTCCCTTGCTAACATAACATTAGATACCTCCGACGATGAAGAATCACACTCAGAAGATGCTGATATTACGACTGATTTGAGAGCGACCGCCGATGCGAAAACCGCTGTGTGAGTTACAGAATCGCAGGGCAGATTCTATCGTGCGTGAAATTGGCGAGTCCTTTTATGAAAATGTGCCATCCCTATCTGCTATTCCTTCATTGCCTGCACCGCCTATAACACCAATAGGTTCTTTATTAGCACCCCGAAAAACAAGATCTAGGAAACCACCCATAGTCAAAGCCAAAAGCCAAAATCAGCTGACTTACAATTGGAGAGTAGCTCAATTCCGTCACCAAGTGACAATAGAAGAGGGTGAGGAGGATGATTACATAGACCTGCCAGAAGATGATTCACCTTTAAGTTTCTTTCACCTTTTTTTTTCTAAAGATATTTTTACTAGTATCGTAGAGCAGACGAACGAACGAATTATTCAGTTCAACAAACCGGCAAGTCAATTCAAATAACAGACGAAGAATTAAGAGACTTTTTAGCCATCCATATACTTATGGGTATTGTTGTAATAGCTTCATATCTTTATTGGTCAGAAAAATTTAGATATGGTAATGTCGCAGATATATAGTGGGGCGGACTAAACCTAGTCCAATTTAACCCCAAGAAGACACAAGTTTGCACGTTTTCCGCTAAAAAAATACCCTTTGTCGCTACTCCTCTTTTCGAAAACACTCTTCTTAAAGCCACAGCCAGCATTGGAATACTTGGCGTTGACATGTCGAACGACGTTCAGTTTCGCGGTTACTTGGAGGGAAAGGCTAAATTAGCCTCCAAAAAGCTTGGTGTGCTCAGCAAGGCGAGACGGTACTTCACTCCGGGCCACCGCTTGCAACTATATAAAGCGCAAATTCGGCCGTGCACATGGAGTACTGCTCTCACCTCTGGGCGGGGGCTCCCCAGTACCAGCTCCTTTCACTTGACCGTATTCAACGCAGAGTGGTTCGAATCGTCGACGACCAATCCCTCTCCGAGCGGCTTGATCCTTTGGCGTTGCGTAGAGATGGGGGGTCATTCTGCATCTTCTACCGCATTTATCATGGAGAGTGTTCAGAGGAGTTGTTCGGATTAATACCTGCAGCTGAGTTTCGTCATCGGACGTCGAGGTAGAGTACGAAATTCCACCCATATCACCTCGACGTCAGCCGTTCCACAACTGAGCGTTTTTTAAGTCAGTATTTGCCGCGCACCACCACTTTGTGGAACCAGCTGCCCACTGTAGTATTTCCGAACCAATTCGACTTAACTGGTCTAAAGCTGGGGTGGACATTATGGATAAAATGCTTGGTAAAAAAGCAAAGATAAGCTAAAAGATATACTACAAAAAGATCTACTCAAAGATGGCCTCTAGCATTTTTTAATAATATATATGTTTTAATGAGAAGAGCAAAAATATTTAGGCCACGCCATCCGCCGTTAGAAACCTGGGATGATGTTGATATTTGCCACCGTTACCGCCTATCGAAGGAAACAGTACTCTGGATGGTTACTGAAATTAGGAACGATCTTAAAAAGCCCACCCTCAGGTATGTACATAGCTACCTTCATAAGATTGCCTTTTTTTCTTCTAGGTACTTTGATGCAAAATTTTTAAAATGCGTTTTTATTCCAGGAATTATGCCATCACACCCCTTGGGCAAATACTGCTCACATAGCGATTCTACGCAACAGGAACCATGCAACAATGCTCTGGAGAGCTATTTGGAATGTCTAAATCCTCTGCGTGTAAAGTCATCTACTGTGTCTCCAGAGCAATATGCATTAAGCGTACAGCAGAAGAGGTTAAAGATGTAGTGGCCAATTTTTATCAAATTGCCAAGTTTCCAAGTGTTGTTGGTGCAATTGACTGCAGTCATATTCGCATCCTCAGTCCCGGTAAGAAAATTCTCATGCATTATTTTATATGTATCATACACATCCTACAATTCATTAAGCTAGATGTTGGTTTTTTTTCAGGGGGTGATAATGCAGAGCTCTTTAGAAATAGGAAAGATACCTTCTCTATAAACACCCAGGCAGTTGTTGATTCTGAATTGAGAATAAGAGATTTAGTCGCAAGGTGGCCGGGCTCAGTGCATGACACAGCACGATATTTAATAACAGCAGGTTGAAAGTACTAATAGAATCTCAACAGCTAGGAAACTGCTGCCTTTTGGGAGACCGCGGATATGCACTAAAAAAATATCTGCTGACACCACTGGCTGATCCCCAAACTTCAGCTGAGAGACTGTACAACGAAAGCCAAATTCGAACGAAAAATGTGGTGGAAAGAGCGTTTGGAGCGTGGAAGAGAAGGTTTCCCTGCATAGGCTCTCAATTAAGGGTGGCTTTAAAAAATGTACAGACTATCATTGTAAGCACGGCAATATTGCATAATATATGCATAGATAGGAGGGAATCTGGCAAATGACAATGAAAATTCCACAGTTCATCTTCCACTAGAAGAGCATTTAGCTTTCCCAGAGACTGCCAATGAGCAACAGTACAGACAGCAGCTCATAGAAACCTATTTTGTGTCTTTACTTAGTACAGAAGCGCGGCAGTAAATAAGTATATTTAATAAATAATATTAACTAATTCATTTTGTATTTCATTGCTTATAATATTAACTAATAACTAATAATTTTAAGTAAATACTTGTAACGAACTACAGCTACACATTAGTTAGGGACCTATGATATTCTTAAGGGTTTTTATTACATATGTGAGTTAGCATCTACCTACTTTATAACAAGAATTTATAAATAAAACGTGTGACTTGATTAATAAACTATTTAATTTTCATATTTTCTAAATGTTGCTTCTTGCACTCCACCTCAATTTGATGCAACTCTTCTTGCTGCTCCATATATTTTTTGTCTTTCTTCCATCTGCTGCATCGCTTTTTGGTGTGCTTCCTCTTTATACAGCATGGATTTTTTGTGAGCCTCTTCTTCGTGCAGCATATGTTTTTCATGCTCTTCTTCTTTAGCATAATTTGATAAATCATGCTCTCTTATTTCTTTTTGTTTCAAAAAAAATTTTTTTTTTATCCGTGTATGTAATAATCCGCTTCCTAGTTTCCAACGGGTTAGAATAACTTTTCCTTTTGTCGTAGGACACAGCTAGAACAAGAACAAATATAAGTATGTGCCTAGGCCCTTCATTAAAGGTATATTAAATTTACTACAAACTAATAATGTCTGCTTACATAACTCTTTAGAGACTGGTTTTCGCAGCATAGCTTTTGGTGTTGAAGAGTCAAATACATTTGGGACTAACTATAACAAAATTGTGAAACCCTATATTTGCTAATAAATTTTAGCTACACAAGAATTAGTATTTTACAAAACTAAATTGTTGGCAATGTTCTCCTTACAGTTTTCCTCCCAGTCTCTGTTTTTTATCAATGGCATACTTTGAGAAGTGCCTGTTAGGATAGCGCTCTTGGTACATTCTTTGAGCTGCTCGTGCAACACAGTCAGCTTTTCCATACACCAACAACATGTCTGAGTACTCTTCGTTTGAAAATGTAGCCATCTTCAAATCTCAACCACAACAACAAGACAAAAACAGTAACAAATCGCGCGCGGCACTACGATGAAACAATGAAAGCGTCAAGCAGGTGGCAGAGATAAAACTCGACTAAAAACATCACCCACAGCAACATTGTCACAATTGTGGAAAGTGGATGCAGCGAAGGGCTCTTCGTAAAGATGGTGAGTAGTATTTGAGTAGGTATGTAGGCAGGTTGTGTTTTTAAGTGAATTTTGTTCGGTTTTAAGACTTTCTGCATTTAAATAAAATAAGTACTTATTTATTTCCAGTGACATGCCATTTTTGTAATGGCAAAATATTTGTAAGAAACTGCAAGCAAATGCAATTGTGCAGTCGATGTGTGGAATGCGACATTATACTCGGTAAGCGGCTCAATATTTTTCCTCTTTAACCCGACAAATAATAATAAATGACCACATGCATAGCCTGTGTTGAGCCGTCATGAATACATACAGAAACAGATACGATTTTTGCACCGTTTTTCTTGATAATGGAATGGCCCCTTCATGAGCAAGTTCAACTTGAACTTGGCTGGTTCTTATTATACAATTAGACATTATTAATTGTATAATATATTTTTGTAGATAATTTCAATTATTGCGAGTAATGTGGCCTAGAAACAATTAAGCAGTTACGAATAACCAAGGCCCGGGCACTTTCAAACCTTTTTCCAAAAAATCAAACTGCTCCTGCTGCATCTCTTCTGCAATCCCAAGATTTATTCGATGACTTTCAGGTAAGTTAATGGTGTAGGTCACTGAGTAAAGTAATTTTTTTTTTTATATACATGTGTCTTTACTAAGACATCATGGAACATTACATTCTAGCCTAACTTAAGACTAATAAGTAATTTAAGTCTAACCTAATTTATTACAAAGGATATTTAACATAAGAAAGTGTCCAATAACACTACTTACAGTCTCTATTAAAGGGAAGACACTTTGTTCTTGTGTTCTATTTTTTTTAATCACTGTTTAGCACTTAATACTAACGTGCACTGAATCTGTACACTGCAACTGTAAAGTAAAATGAAAAATAATACTTATGACCAGATAGAGTTATTGGTTGTTATCGTTTATCGACAGAATTTATTTTTTTATTTTTAATATTAGTAAGTACTTAGTAGAGTAGAGAAAAAGACTGAGTGCTTAAAAAAAAGAGATTTACAGAGAGTAAACCTTATAAATGTGTTTTGTTAATTTAGTCTTAGTTTATTTTGAATGTTGATTTAAAATAAAAATAATTTGTGTAAAAACTTTTGCAGTTTTTATTTACTATATTTATTAAACACAACGAACGATGCTATACGAATCTATATTTAATATTCTTTAAAAACCGATGACCACAGAAATATCTACCTACATTATGCACCTAGATGTGTATCATGAGTCAAATTTCACCCGAGCGAAGCCGGGTTTTCATCTAGTTAATGTAATAATGGCAGGCAACACTTGTCACATGTAAAGAAAAAGTTTTAGTTTAGAATATAAAGAATACCTGTTTGATTTTTATATAAAAAGATAGTTACTGTGTTTAGTTTTCAGTACTTCTATTCTAGTAAAACACAGTTTTTGAATATATTGAGAGTAATGAAAACAAAGAAAACGTAAAAAATTCAACTTTAGAAGGCCCTGACGATCTATCTCCATTTCCAATGCCCAAGAAAAGAACCAAAAGAACATCTGGCTACATATAGTCAGCCTTTCCTAAACTGGATAATATTAAGAAACGAGCGAGACTGGAAAAAAAGGACGACGATTTGGAAATTTTTGAAAAATATGTGGCGTCTTTATTGCGCACAATAAACACCAAAAATAGCATACATGCACAAGATGAAATACAAGCATTATTATCAAAATATAAACTGCGAGATCTTAAAGAAAATGACCAACAAAAATCTACTTCAATTCTAGAATCACCATATTCGAAACAAGGCAGTGACGACATGTGGTGGAACGTGTAATATTTTGGATTTTGACTACTTACGAGCTAGACTGGAAAAAAAGGACGACGATTTGGAAATTTTTGAAAAATATGTGGCGTCTTCATTGCGCACAATAAACACCAAAAATAGCATACATGCACAAGATGAAATACAAGCATTATTATCAAAATATAAACTGCGAGATCTTAAAGAAAATGACCAACAAAAATCTACTTCAATTCCAGAATCACCATATTCGAAACAAGGCAGTGACGACATGTGGTGGAACGTGTAATATTTTGGATTTTGACTACTTACGAGCGAGACAGGAAAAAAAGGACGACGATTTGGAAATTTTTGAAAAATATGTGCGTCTTCATTGCGCACAATAAACACCAAAAATAGCATACATGCACAAGATGAAATACAAGCATTATTATCAAAATATAAACTGCGAGATCTTAAAGAAAATGACCAACAAAAATCTACTTCAATTCCAGAATCACCATATTCGAAACAAGGCAGTGACGACATGTGGTGGAACGTGTAATATTTTGGATTTTGACTACTTACGAGCGAGACAGGAAAAAAAGGACGACGATTTGGAAATTTTTGAAAAATATGTGGCGTCTTCATTGCGCACAATAAATACCAAAAATAGCATACATGCACAAGATGAAATACAAGCATTATTATCAAAATATAAACTGCGAGATCTTAAAGAAAATGACCAACAAAAATCTACTTCAATTCCAGAATCACCATATTCGAAACAAGGCAGTGACGACATGTGGTGGAACGTGTAATATTTTGGATTTTGACTACTTACGAGCGAGACAGGAAAAAAAGGACGACGATTTGGAAATTTTTGAAAAATATGTTGCGTCTTCATTGCGCACAATAAACACCAAAAATAGCATACATGCACAAGATGAAATACAAGCATTATTATCAAAATATAAACTGCGAGATCTTAAAGAAAATGACCAACAAAAATCTACTTCAATTCTAGAATCACCATATTCGAAACAAGGCAGTGACGACATGTGGTGGAACGTGTAATATTTTGGATTTTGACTACTTTTTGCCCTATTACTTTGCTTTCCGCAGAAAATACATGATTATATTCTAAAAACAGTTTCCTTTTGTACGTACCTTTATCTTCTAATGCTGAGTAAATAGCTTGAAGTACTTCAAGCAAGAAAGTACTTATGTACTCTTAATAATTGTGACAGTGTCCCTAATGAATCTCCAGTGATAAATATTTTAAAGTTATTTCTAATTTAGTTCGAGCAGGAATAGCATTACGCATTGTTGTATTTTGCTTTTGTATAGAAGAACGAACTTTATCTCATAAATAATAAAATTGGGTTCTGTTCACACGAAACATCTCCTTAAAGTCATCTTCATTTTCTGTTTGTAACACTAAACAAAGATTGTTAGATGCTCCGAGAACCTCTCTTCTTTCTATCCATTTTTTGATCCAACACCTTTTTTTACGAGGTTTTCTCAATATTTTTTGCCTCAGAAGAGCAGCAACGATCAACACACCCTCACTCACTGCACTCATGTTTGCAAATGAAGAGATAATTGCGTACAAGAATTGCGTAAGAAATTATTGTACGTGCTGTTTTCTGTCAATAATAGTTCTGAAAGAAAACTTTTCAAGAATGTTACGTTTTGTTTAGACCATGCAACTTATTTATTGCGTCGTTATAGTTGTATGCTACAGGGCATTGTGTAAATGGGCCTTTACTCTCCAGACCTAGCTATTTTCTGTTCCCTAACCTCAAAAAATGGCTTGGCGGTAAGAGATTTGCGGACAATGAATACGCGTAGGTGAATCCCCGGAAAATACCATGTTACTTATAAGTAAACTAGAGGGTAAAGCATCCGAATGTGTGAGTATGATGGACCATGAATTGAAATGGGCACACATGGAAGAAATTTTAAAGAGTGAATGTGGCGATAACCGTGAATTTAACACGTTATTAATAGAAATAATAAATTTTTATTAAAATCATTTAGTGAATTAATTTTTGTAATTAAAACAGAAATTATTTTTTATGAGAAGCAAGTTAATGGATAGTTATAGAGATAGGAATAGGGTCGAAGATATGATGATACCATATGTCAATGTAGCACAAAATACTTTACGCAATAAACTTCCATATCACGATCAAAACTTTGTTTCAAATTGTAGTTTTTTAAACTTAAAACTTAAAACTTTGCCTGTACCAAAGGTTATTCAAGATTACATAAAACCAAACTATCCGATACATAATACAGCAGGACCTAGCTATCAGTATCCGCGATCATATAACGTACCGCAACAAAACCCGAGAAATGTTTATCCACCGACACAACGGTCGATTAACCAAAGAATGCAATCAAACAGACCAAATTATTCTTGGACACCGAATCCAAATAACGTATTTACTAAACCTAAACATGACTACTTCAGGGGTCAACAACAACATTATTCTCCTCAAAAGTTCCAACAAAATCGGTTGCCAAACGAAACAACTGATGTGTCGATGCGACTGATGCACCTCACATTAGACCAGGACAAATTAATTTAGGGAAAGATATGGTAGCGGAAGAAGTTTTCATCCATGAGGAAAATAAAGGGTAGGTGAATATTTCGAATACCCTCATGAATACGAGGAATATAGTGAGGAAACAATTATTGACGAATCCTCAGAGGTTATTGCTGAAAATGAAGAAAATTTTCAATCAAAAGAAAAATCTATAAAAGAATCATAGAATTCAATCATGTTAAATCATATTTACTATATTTCGAAACAAATAACCCAAAGTTAACAAAATTAATAGATACCGGTAGTCAACGTTCTTCTATTACAAAAAAGGTTTCGGAAAACTTGAAATAGAGGAAATGCTTCGGATGTTGGAAAACGGAGAGCTATCTGAGGAAAAGACGGAGTCTGACGGAGGTCATCAGATAGCGATTTTTATCTAAATCCTAGGGGGATTTGCAGTCTATTCTTGAAGAAAATTCGTACAGTGATGGGGAGAGCGGTATTGGTGATGTATTTTGGGTAACCCAGTTGGAGATGATTGAGAAAACCTTGCAGATACAGAGGTTATTCCAGATCTACCTTTGATCGACGAGGTGCTGAATGTAGTACGCCCAGTTCCACAAATAAGGGTAGAAATTTAATTTGGAAAAGGCAGGCTCTTGCTTTTCGTGCAGAACAAATTAATTTTCAAGGCAATGAAGAGTTATTACGAGTATTAATGGCTATGCAGAGTCCATTCCAATTTTTTAGTTCCTTTTTCGGCATCGATCTCATTGTAAAAATAGTGAAAGAAACTAACAAATACACAGTCCAAAAGAACCCAGAAGGACCTGTCATAGTAAACGCAAAGAAAATCCTCCTATACCTGGGTATTTTGACTTTTTATGTCCCTTTACCACTATCCCAGCATCCGTTATTATTGGGGTACATATGGGTTTACGCCTATAGAAGACACGATGCCGCTGGACAAATTTGAAAAAATAAGAGGAGTGATACACTTGTCTGAATGACAATGATAAGCACTTACTTGCCTGTTACGCACCTGGAACACGACAAACTCCACAAACTGTGACCCGTGATAGATTATCTGAATACCAAGTTTTCAGATGTCGCCATTGACCAACGTTTGTCAATCGATGAACAAATGTTTTCAACGAAGATCGGACATTTTCTAAAGCAATATATTATGCCCAATAAACCTCACAAATTTGGATTCAAACTTTTTATGCTTTGCAGTTTGTTGGGGTATGCATATATCGGCGTGGTGGCGCTGGTGTCGGCTGCCACTTTCATTAATTGCTAACTTCGAAGGCAGCGGAGATGCGTCCATGCTATTATCAAGCAAACCCGAAGGCCTAAGAGTTCCAGCGCTTCTTGAAGAGCAGGACATTCAACAATACCATAAGAACTGAAATCCTGTTGGCGATGTGGTTAACTACTGGGCACGCGCCAACTTAACAGATGCTGAAACTTGTATTGGGAACTTGTATTGAAACGCGGAACCAATCGGTGAAATCGAAAGATTTGATAAAAAAAGAAAAAAGGAGAATTCCGATCGCATGTGCCGAGTTAGTCAAAGAATATAACGCTCATATGGGTGGAGTGGACCTCATGGTCATATATATTTAGGTAGATACCGAATCAGAGTGAAAAGCAGGAAATGGTACCTGCGTATTTTTTACCATCTTGTGTACTAGACTTGACTTGACTTGCTTGGATCCTTTACAAAAAGGTTTTATCGAAGACAGGCAAACATAGGAAAGAAATAATGAACTTAGAAGACTTCAGGTCCGAATTCGCTGATACCTTATGCAAGTCCGAAACGCCAAGAAACAACGGGGGACGTCCCAGCAACAGCAGCTTGGACGAAGAGTTATCAAAGGAAATCCGTAAAGGCAAACCTTATGCGGTTAGAAAGATAAGATATTTAACAAATGTAGAAACTGCGAAGATCCCTTTCTTCAGCGGATCTTATGAATAAGATCCATCAAATCTGTTGGGGTTATTTAACCCTTATGATAGTGATTCTATTATTCCAGCAAGATCAAACTGCAATACCTTCTGTAGAGACCGAGGATTTCCCAGAACCGCGCGCAATATTGTGACCTTTATATAAAGCTTACCATAACCTATTTGCAATAACTAGGTCATCATGGTATAAAGGTATATTACACAAACGAAGTATAAGTAACCCCAGGCTTGTACCTGAGAAATTCCATTCACTCACGTACTCACAAGTACCGCTCAGAAATGACAGTGCTCAGAGTTATTTTCAGATATAGTAACAGCCTTCTAAGCGTAATTCACGTTGGGTCATTTCACAGGTATTTTTTGCTCATGGGCTTGTGGTCTATTGCTACAAAAAAAATTAAGAAACAAAAAAAAACAAAACACTAATAACATTTTATTATTTGGAGCTAATAAAGGATGTCCCAACTAGAACGCAATTTTTAATTTTGGCGCCATTCGAAGTGTCATTGTTAGACATTTTAACAATTGTTATTGTTTGCTAGTAGAAGGTACGAGGTTAGTAAAAATGGAGCGATAAACGAATGTACAACGCATTTTCATTGTGAAATTGTTTTACCAAAATGGTGAAAGTTTTGCGGCTACAGTTCACAAATTGCGATCAATGTGGGGTCACAATAATGCTCCAAAAGAGTCAACTGTAAAGAGATTAATGGATAAATTTGCCGAAACTGGATCTGTTAGTGATGTAAAGACAACAACGCGCCTTCGACCAGGTCGATCGACCGAAAATGTCGCAGCTGTACGTGATGATGTCGCTCAAACTCCATCAACCTTAATTCGACACCGAGGTCAGCAAATTGGTCCGCTCCAAATCCACTATGCAGCGAATTTTGACGAAAGATTTGCATCTTCATGCATACAAAGTTCAATTGACTCAGGAACTGAAGCCAGCTGACCATCGACAGCGAAGGGAGTTCGTTAATTGGGTATTGGAGAGACAACATGAAAATGATGATTTTGCCGATAAAATCATCTTCAGTGACCTATCTCTGATGATGGTTTAAAATGTATTTCTTAATTGGTAAAGCCTATGATTTTATTTTTTACCAAAACTCTTCTCCAGAACTTGATTATATAAAAAGATTAGATAGAAAACAAAAGGGTATTATGGCCGCATGCACGGCTCGTGTTACAAAATTTGTTTGTTTTTAAGTGACAAGAAATATAACAAGCGTAGGGGTTTTTCTCAAGAAGTATGTAGCTGAGACGGAGATGTAACTGTTGTAAAGTGGTTGGACAATAAAATTATCCATCTGGCTTCCAATTTTGTTGGTAAAGGTGAAAAGGACTTAAGTAAAGAGATGGTGTAAAAAAGAAGCGATATATTGAGGTTGAGCGGCCAATAAATTGTCTGCGAAGAAACGTTAAGAAAAAGTAAGAATCGTTTCATCTCATTGTTATTATCAATAATATTATTTGGTCATTGATTATATGTAAAATGCACTCACATAAATATAACAGCTATTTATATAGTATAGTTTCATCACATGTTTATCTAGAGCAAAAGCGCTGTCAGCAACAAAAAAGTAGGATTTAGTCCTACTAATAAGGTAATGCTTTTTCTTGTGGTAAATTTAGGTAGCCACTTTGCATTATCTTGTAAAACTCTGTATCTTTGAATATCCCTCCATCAGATATACGCCCCTGGCAACCAACATCAGCAAACATAAATTTATAATGAGTCTACAAGTGCAAACAGAACTGTCAAACTGACAGTCGTAAACCGACACCCGAACGGAGTGGTTGTGTGTAGAAAGTCTGTACAGGTGTTGTAGTGTTGGTGAGGGGTCGGACTTACAAGCTAGCCGCAAGAATTTGGGGATGATTAATATTGGATTATGTTGGGGTTGGTTTACCCTTTTAAATGACCCCCCCCCCTTTCCCCGCGGAGACGCTTAGTTTTTTTTTAAAAATGCATTTTAAAGTGCGTATAAAAGAACGTGATTTTTTGTATAACATATTTATTGTAGCGAAATATTGTTGTAAAACCAATTCGTATTTTATCAAAATACAATATTTTTAATGTTATATCATTATATAACAATTTATGTTGTTCATAGTATTTATTTATAATTACGAATTTTTAGTAATATTTATTTGAAACGGAACGAAACGTCACATTTCACGAAACGTCATATAGCGAGCGTCTTGTTATGCGTTTGATGCGCCATTCCGTTGCTATCCTGCGTACGCGAGTTTTGTGATCCCGAGTTTTGATATTTTTTAACGACTTTTACTTGTTTATGGACTCCGATATCTGCACAATTATCGACCTTCGCTTGTTTTTTGGATTCTGATATCTGCACAATTTATCGACCTTGGCTTGTTTGTTGGATTTAAGTCTGCAATACGTGTTTTGACTTGACTTGTTAAAATGGCGTCGTCTGCCGAATCTGCCGCCGCTCCTATTGAAAACGAAGGTAAAATAATTAGCTTTTCTCTACAAAAATGTCTTTAATGTAAAGATACTTATTTATACACACCTCTACTAAAAGGTTTTTCTGCGGAAATTACTCGTTTTCGAGATATTTTAATTTTTCAAATTTTCAATACATTTTATTGATAATTTATACTTATAGTCTATCAATGTATCTATGTTTCGCGGGACCTTTCATCATTTTTGGTTCATTAATCATGTCTTTATTTTTAGCTTGGCCATCCACTTCTCACTCTGTGGAGTCAGGCTCCAATTTTGAAATAGATGACCTCTATGTGTGCCGGCATTTATATGTGGGCGAAATATTGCCTATGTACAATTTACCTCGGCTTGTCAGGCAACTGGGAACCCGGGAGCAGTGTTTGGCTTTTGCTGAAGAGCATGGGTTCATTTTAGCCAACAAAATGTGCCGTGTACACCGCCAGCTGATGCGCCTGGATTTGACGGCTAACACCACAGTTGGGGCCTTTGTATGTAGCAGAGGGAGCTGTAGAGCCAAGTCCCGTACATCAAGGGCCACAGGAACATGGTTCGAGAAGTCAGGGTTGCCATTGCCAAGGATATTTTATTTGATATACTGTTTTGCACATCGCAAGTCCCACGATGAGGCCATATTCGATTATCCTCTTCGTGACGAAACAAATACATGCTTGTCCAGGGCCACCATCACAGACTGGTACAGTTATTGTCGAGAAGTAATTGTAATTTATTATTTAGAGACTCAACAAATAAAAGGAAAAATAGGTGGCCCTGGAAAAATTGTACAAATTGACGAAAGCAAATTCGGCCGGCGCAAATATAATAAAGGTAATAAATAAGTCATAATTAATTATAATTTTTTAATCAAATTATAATTTTTTAAATAATTAATTACTTATTTCTATTTTTAGGAAGACGAGTTGAAGGGCACTGGGTCCTAGGAATGATTGAGGTTGGAAGCGAGGACTTGCGCTTGGAGGTGTGCCCGGACAATGTGCGGTCTGCAGAGGTCCTGGTGCCCCTGATAAAAAAGCACGTGGAAGTGGGCACCACAATCCACACAGATTGCTGGCGTGCTTACGATAGTCTGGCAGAGCAAGGGTATCACCATAAAAAGGTCAATCATAGTGAACCGGATAATCCATTCGATGCAGCAGATGGGACTCACACTCAACGTATTGAGTCCCAATGACGTGTCGTGAAAAGATTTTTTTACAAAGACAATTACAACCATCCCCAAAACTTTGGGGATGTGATTGTGGAGTATTTGTGGAGAAGAAATGGTATGAAAAATAAAAAAGATCCGTTTATCCAATTAATTGAGGCAATTAATTATATATACAAACCTTAACCTCTGGTTTTATTTATGCATCTTCATAATATCACCAAATTTCATTCTTATTTCTAGAATACACTAGTTAGTGAGATTGTACAAGATCATAACTTGTAGTCGATCATACCCAAAACCGAATCAGAGCACCCCACTATCCACGTGGTCTTGTCTGCCTTACCCCTAGAGTGTATATAAATAATCGGAGGCGCGGAGGAAGAGCAGCCCCCACCCGCTGTAACAAAGCACAGGCATTATGAAAGCTGCGGAGGCTTGAATAAATTGCCTGTGCTGTGGAACGCAAGGGTGGAGGGGCTGCATTTCCCGTAGCGCCGGAGCTGTCCAAAAAACCAATTATTATTTAGATCGGTTAGGTTAGGTTAGTATATGAATATTTGGACCAAAACGCCGAGGAATATTTTTTTGTTGTTTCACCAAACATTTCGTAATTTTTAAAATAGTTTTGTGGCTACAATGGCGTATCATACAAATGTGCCGTTGTTTCATTAAGGCATAACTGCCTGTACCTATTGGTAATAGTTCAGCGTTCTTCTACAAATCGAAATTAAATTGTTTAAATTTTACGGTTTGTATTTTCCCTATTCTATACGTGTGTAACTACCTATATATAAATACTAATATTTTAACTATTTTAACAGATTATAAATATAAAAGATAACATTACTAATTGCTATTTCTGGCACAAGGGACTTGGCAATAGAGGAGCTGTAGAAATTGGTTCTTGTGTATTGAAATTTCTGAAAGAGACTGCCGAACGTTATCCAAATAGCAATATAATATTCTACTCTGACAACTGCTGTGGTCAGCAGAAAAACAGCTAAGTTCACTGTCATTATTTTTCTAAAATAATAAAATATCAAAATATTTCTTAGATCAATTTCTATATTTTGCTCTTCTAGATTCCTGGTTGGCATGTATTATTACGCCGTTGAAACTCTTCCAACAAAATCGATTACCCATAAATATTTGATTCGTGGCCACACTAAATGAGGGTGACAATGCTCATTCGCTAATCGAAAAGTCAATTAAAAGAGCAAAAAAGTCTGGTCCTATCTACATTCCTTACCACCGTTCAACTTATACGAGACTCAAAGAAAACTGGAAATGCTTACTG
Source organism: Pieris melete (assembly GCA_963693345.1). Lineage (NCBI taxonomy): Eukaryota > Metazoa > Arthropoda > Insecta > Lepidoptera > Pieridae > Pieris > Pieris melete. Next base: position 535,470 of record CAVNZK010000368.1, on the reverse strand, counting down.
ATATACGAATTGAACTATGACGATTTTTATGATTTAAAAAAGTTGTTTGAGGATATTACATTTAAATCTTAACAAAGATCTGCAAGGTAACCAGATTAAATTATCTGAAATAAAATCTATACGATTTGTAAAAAATAGTGAGACTTATGATTTAAAATATTCTTATGAGGGGAATGGATATCAGTAAAATCAAAAGCAACCATTAATACGCGTAAAACTCGATCAGATAATAATTTACACATTAGTGAAATACGTTTAAGAGCAGCTTATAATTCTAAACTAACGATTTCTGATCAAAAAAACTAGGATTTCTACGGTTGTCATTTTGAAAGAGTTTTAGAGAAAAGCAAAAAGAGCTTTAACAACTGTAAGATCATTTATAGAGCAGTGTAGCAACATAAAAGATGTATTCCCTTCTCTATTTGTCATTGAAAATCAAATCGATTTAGAAACTATGAATTGTTTAAAACAAAAGAAAATCACAGACTTTTTTAAGTAGACTAAACCTTTAATTCTTGTTTTATTTTTATGTAACGTGTGTAATGTGAATAAATAAATAGGATTATTTAAATGTCTGTATTTTATTGAACCAATCCTTCTGACGCATTCGGGTAAAAATAGGAATAAGGGTACATACATACATATGTACATACCCACCTCTATATTAACCTATCCCTAACATAGACCCTTGATAACTTAAAACCTCTATAACTTAAAATATTTTGTGTTTCCCTTGGACTCAAACTTATCGAGTTTCTACTGTATTAGACAACTATATATATACTACACATGCATCCTAGTAAAGAAAATTATAACAAATTCCATCCAATCGAATATAAAATTACATAAAAAATAATTACACACCACTTGAGGAAAAAAAATAAACTTCAACTTATAACACCGCGGACTAATTACGGAAAAACAACGATATTATTTGAAGGAGCACAGATGTTCAACAATTTACCAGAGGAATTAAAACAGTGCGATAATATGAATGTCTTCAAAAGAAATCTAAAAGATTGTTTGTAATCAGTGTAATGTTTCCAACGCTCTAGAGGCTACTAATATTATATAATTTAGAATTAAGTACTATATCTCATTGTAAGCGAACTAGTATTAAGTTCTTAAGAGAAATAAAGTTCTTTAAACCTAAAAAGGTTGGGAACCACTGCCCTAGAGTGTATATAAAAAATCGGAGGCGCGGAGGGTGGAGGGGCTGCATTTCCCGTAGCGCCGGAGCTGTCCAAAATTGTATTATTATTATTGTTCGGTTAGGTTAGTATATGAATATTTGGACCAAAAAGCCGAGGTTGCGGAGGCTTGAATAAAATGCCTGTGCTTTGGTACGCAAGGGTGGAGGGGCTGCGTTGAAGATAGCTCACAGTCGAAATTATCGTCAGCTTATTTAAGTAGTTCTAGTAACGAGGCTAGCTTATTCGATATCTCCTTCTCCCCTCTGAATGTGTTTTAAAAATATTTAAAAAACCACACATGAGATAAAATCTATGCTTTTCGATCGCGACAGATGCAGTGACAAAAAAACAGAAAAATGTTTCCAAGACAGGGATTGCAAATCGTGTTCTCGTAGAATGCAACCACGAATCAGCAAATGAAGTAACTTAATTATTATAAGACACGCTGGAGAAAAACTGATTATCTGCAAATAGAATATGAGCATTTTCTGCTGATAATACGAATGTTGACTTCGGCAAAACCCATTCAATTTATACACTTTTGCTGTCTAAAAATAAAAACATTATTAAAGCTGGTTGCTTCGTCCATATTCCCCATAATGAGAGAAGTGCGGACTTGCAATTCCCGACTTAAAGAGAAAGAGATGCAGTGGGAAGAAATAATTAAACATTTCACGACGAGATTTTAATCTCTTGGTCCTGCTGTTGAAAGAATCATTAAAATATGGCCTATCCTGGTAATGTCATTATCCTCAGTAAAAAAGGCAAAAATAAAGACATCATTTAGACCCAAGGCTTATTGACATTTAGTTCAAGTTAAGACCCACTGTGATCATTTGAAAACGAATAAATCGGTCGAAAATATTTTCAAAATTGGCGCGTGAATATCATCTGTGTATTCCCGATTGGTTGGACGTCAATTTGACATAAGTGAAATTGCAATCCAATCACGTGAAGGCTATCTATTCATTGCAAAAGAAAGTATTTGAAGAGGTGGGAAGACTCTGATTTTGTTTAGGTAGTGATTTGAAATATTAAGTATTATTTGTTGTTTTAAATGTTAAATTTCATGTTCAATGTTAAGTTTTCTTTATTATACACTTATGGACACATCTATTGGCCCACCTTGCATTTTCAGTTTCTTTTGGTCCTACCTAAAAATTTATATTAGGTCGAGTAAAAGTTTTTATGCAGTTTTGAACCTGGCACATTCATAATTGCATTCAATATATTTTTTTTTTATTTCGAACACAGAATTTAAAGAAACAAAAGACAATTTGGAGCCTGCTCATTGATATCAAACAATCGAATACTAAAAAAACTTGATTAAATTAGTTTAGTTGGATTTAATTCTTAAAAGTGTGATTTTTCTCTTTGGTTTTGCAACAAACATTACTTATTCTTAACATTAAGGGCGCTTTTAGTGTCACGCGGATTTGCTCACGCACGCGGGATTGGACCGCATGCGTAGCATCCGCAAAGAAAAATTTCATATAGGTATCTATTGTAAAGCGTGATAAACGCACGCGGGACGCGGGGCGCTGTGCGGGGCGTCACCCCGGTGCGGGGTATCCGCATGCGTAAGCGCTGCCTACAACTTCAGTGCCCATTTTAGAGTCGAGCGGGGCGCACGCGCCGTATTGTACTACCGAAATGAAAATCGATACAGAACGAGTAATCATTGAAGTTCATCTGCGGCCCGTTTTGTGGGATAAACGCAATGAATTATACAAAAACAGGGACGCGAGGGAGGCTGCATGGAGAGATATTTTGAAGGAATTGGCACCTAACTACGAAAATTTGAGCGAAGAGGAAAGAAAAGAGGCGGGTATGTGTTTGGTTCATTATTTTATTTATACAAGCATCATTACTTTATTAATATAAGCATAATTATTTAATTCACAAATAACATCAAAAACCTTCTAAAACCTTTTGAGTTTAGTTAATTAATTATATATCGGTGTTGCCAGGAGACTTTTCCTTCATTGATAAAGTAATCTGCAAATATATCTCTGATATTACTTGCCGACGTATTACTACTTTCAGTCTGCTGCCTGGGTAGTGGTCCCGTAAAACCATTTGTGATAAATGTATGGCTGACCTTGTAGCCATCCCGTTTCCTTATGAAATTGTGAAGTACACATGCCGTCTTGACTATTAATTGTGCTAGATCTAACTTGACATTCATGGATCTGTGAAATATTCTAAATTTATTTGACATAATTCCAAAAGTGCATTCTATGTACCTTCTAGCTCTGGACAGACGGTAATTAAATATTTTCTTTTTGTAAGGTAAATTATCACGAGCATAAGGCCGCATCACATGTGATGATAAACCAAATGCCTCGTCTCCCACTATCACGAACGGCAACTTTGCTCTTACACTAGATGGATAAGCTACTTCGGAAGAGTCACTCTGTGAAGAAATGTCTGAACAAAGTAATTTAGAAACACCTAATGAGTCCACGCAACCAGATACTTCACGTCAAGAAAGTTCTCACCCAACATCAAAACAAAAACAAGTAAAATCTAAAAAGCAAGCACCATCTGAATTTGAGGCACAGTTATTAGAATGCTTAAAGTCTAATCAACTGGAGCTAGAAAGTGAGGATTTGGCTTTCTTTCAGTCTCTGCAGCCTTCATTAAAAAGATTCACTAGATATCAAAAACTAATGTTCAGAACAAAAGTGTTAAATATAGTTATGGAAATGGAAAGTCAAACACAACCTGCATACTACAGTCCCATACCTACAACAAGTTCTAGTGCTTTTACTGAGCTTGACAGTTTGTCACCGATAAATTGTCACCAAACCAATAGTATAATCCAGGATACTTCGAGTCTTAACGACAATGCTATTAGTTCTGCTGCAGTGAATGACAATGAAACTCTTATTTCGACTGAAAGCGGCCTGTTTAATATCACGTCTTATGACGTAATTTATACCCCAGCAACAACATCATCTACATGCGAAAGTAATGTCAACGCTCAGGATACAAATTTACAAAGAAATGAATGATGTAAAATTTGATTTTTTAATTTATGAATAAAACTCTTTTTATTAAAATGAGTACGATTAACTTTTTTTCTCCAGTTTCTCTCTAATTGTTTGTTTAGTCATATGAGTGCGGTTGTACACACGGCACAGATCAAGTTACTCAAATCCAGTATAAGCGGGACTCCGACGGGTTACCTAAGTATGATAATACGCAAGGCGCGAGTTCCATTTATGCTGGTTTTGGGTAACTTGATCTGTGGCCATGTGTACTTTATCAGATAAAAAAAAGGATTGTGTATGTAGGTTGAACGTACCAATCCCAAACCAATTAAGGACTTTTTTTGACTTTAAATTACTGTCATGTGCAAACCTATAACTTTTATCTATATTATAATAAGTAGCGTGTGATGAAAGGTAGGAATGATTCCACTTTAATGGCGACATTTTATGAGTGAAATAATCTTATTTAATGAAATTTCAACATGAAATTGAATGAAATTATGAACAATGAAATTTCAGAGTACATGACAAAAATTTTTTTTGCACATGTAAATTTACACATGACAGTAATTTGAAGTCAAAAAACGTTTATCCTACCTGTTCAAATCCCTTTCCACTAAATCATAGCAGGAAATTAAATATTTAAAATTTAAAACTTACCTTAATGTAATAGCGAGCCTCTCAATCGGTTGTATTGTAATCCTTCGTAAACTGCTTTTTTGTAGCTTATTCTCAATTTTACACAACAGTTCATCAAAAGAACGAATGGACATTCGAAAGTAATTTTTAAATTTACGTTCATTATTTTGTAGTTTTCCAAAGCGTGTAACAAACGCCCCAGCAAGAAGCCTATTTTCAAGAAAGGGATCAACATGTACTCTTGTTTTCTTGTTTTGTCGTTTGTAAAGTATGTAAGCGACACATATTCTTCTGACATTGATCATTTTTGAACACGTCTATACCGTTACGCAGCCCGTAGAAAACTGAAACTCATGCTGCGTATGATCCGCAGCGTGAAATTTTACGCATGCGGTCCAATCCCGCGTGCGTGAGCAAATCCGCGTGACACTAAAAGCGCCCTAAGATGAGGTTCTATCAATAATCTATGGATACTTCGCCTGAAGTCGCCGCCCACGCTGTGGCACTTATCCGGGCCGGACACAGCCAAAGAAATGTGAGTGATCAACTTAATTTAAGTCGATCTGCGGTCCGAAACGTTTATCGGAGATACCTAGAGACTGGCGACTTTGTTCGTCGCCAAGGAAGGCCACGATTTTGGGGTCACAACTGAAAGGCAGGATTGATTCATCGTGACGACCAGCTTGAGAAATCATCACCTTACCTCCATTGAGATACAAAACCAACTTCGCGACTTCCATGGAGTAAATGTGAGCGCTCGAACTGTTCGGAGAAGATTTAAAGAACGCGATATGGTACCACACAAGCCAGCTAATGGCCCAAAACTAACGCGAGCCCACCGAATAGCGCGCCTTCATTTATCGCGCTCACACTGAAATTGGACTCAGCAGCATTGGAACGGTGTACTCTTTTCTGATGAGTCTAAAATTGCATTACATGGCAATGATGGAAGGAAGAAGGTCTACCCACGTAAGGGAGAGCGTTTTGCACAATGCTGCTTTGAAGAGAGGGTTGCTTATGGCGGTGGCTCATGGACTGTCTGGGGCGGTATATCCGCGAGCGGCAAAACTCAACTTGAGCTTGTTACGGCACCACGGCTGCCAACATTAAATGCTGAAAGGTACATTCTTGAGTGCTTAGAACCTCACGTGATGCCATACGCGGACTATGTGGGCCCAAATTTCCTTTTTATGCATGATAATGCAAGAGCCCATACGGCCGGCATCGTCAGAGAATATCTTCGGGATGTGAACATCGCAGTTATGGACTGGCCAGCCAGAAGCCCAGATATGAACCCCATTGAGCACATGTGGGACGAGCTCAAAAGACGTGTTAGGCCTCTTTTCCATTACACGGTTTCTCGCCGTGAAAATCTACGGTTAATTCGCCGCGTGTAGGCACGGTCGTCAGTGTGGTATGGATCACTATATGAGCTTGTCGACATGCACGGTGGCGCCAAGGCACGGCGCCGCGGCCGCGTGCGCCGTGACTGCCCCTCGGCGCGCCGCGTCTACGCACGGCGTGATTTTCACCAGTGTTGTATGGCAGTCTATGGCCGTGGCCCCATGTCTACGGCACGGCACCGGCTACCGTGCAACGGCACGGCGCCGTCGCCGTGACACGGTACGACGCCGTGCCGCACCACGGTGCCGCGGGCGGTGTGCGCGGGGGGCCAATTCTCAGTCGATATTTCGCAGGTGGCGTGCGTGCATGTGTTTAATGTGTTTAAAACAAAATGGTGGAAAATATCGATGTAGATTTCTTTATTTCGTTAGTGGAGGCACGTACAGTGCTCTGGGACAAGACAAATGACAATTATAAGGACAAACATTTAAAAACAGAAGCGTGGAAAGATGTTTGCCGAAACATTTTTGAATCATTTGATGACAAGGACATTAAAGAAAAAACAAAACTGGGTGAGTACTAACATTTATTTGTTTTTAATGTTTTTATGATAATGGAGTAGGTACAGTCGTGGTCTCATCGAGATATATTTTTATGCAGAAATAGAACTTGCGCTGCTGTAATAAGATCTATAATAATGGTTGTACACCATACAGTTCCTGTGTACTTTGAGATGACGTCTCTTCCACATAGGAATTCAGTCTTGATAATAGAAGGCAGGTAGGAATTTCTTTTTTTTTCGTGACTGGTTTTGAGTTATATTTTGGTTAATTGCCAACTAAGCGCGCCAACATCGCTATTCAAATATTTAGAAAACTCGTCTCTTATATTTACTGGATTTGATAAAGAAACGTCATCTATAGTTTGTCGCAAGTCCAAAAGGGAGTCATCGATATACAGTTCTTCGGACATTTTACTTCCATCTCGAGATACAACAAAGTTGTGCAATACACAGCATGCTTTGATAATGTCTGTTGCAAAATCATATTTGACGTTTAAAGGCCTGTGAAATATACGCCATTTATTTGCAAGTATGCCAAAAGCACACTCGACATTTCGTCTGGCCCGACTCAAACGGTAATTAAAAATTCTTTGATCAATACTTAAATGTTTCCCTGAGTATGGACGCATTAGATTACTCATTAACGGTAGGCCTTCATCTGCAATAAAGACATACGGAACTGGTTTTTGAAGGCCTGGCAAAGGCTTTGAAACTGGTATGGGGAGTCGATGTTGAATAAATAATTCATATAGTTTTGTGTTCTGAAAAATTGTCGAATCACATTCTTTTCCATACGCTCCAATATCGACATACACAAATCTGTATTTAGAATCGACTAGTCCCAGCAACACGATAGAATTATAGTTTTTATAGTTGAAAAAAAGAGATCCACTGTGGGCGGGACTGTTAATGCGAATGTGCTTCCCGTCTAAGGCCCCCATGCAATTTGGGAAATTTGTTTTTTTGTCAAAGTCTTCCGCTATTTGTTCCATAAGCTCTTCGGTTATTGTCGGTATACATTCAGATAAAAGAATGTCCCAAATAGCACGACATACTTCTTGCACTATTCTGCTGATTGTACTTTTTCCTCGATAATCTGTGAATTCCATATCTCTAAATGAATTCCCTGTTGCCAAAAACCTGAAAAGAGAAAATATATTTACTAGTTTCTTAGAACAGTGTTACCACAAACTGTTTAAGCAGCTCAATTTTCGAATTGCTTTTTTGAATTTATACTTTGGCTAACACTTTGTATACCCTATGATAAATACATGTAGTCATGAAAATATTAACCTAATGTTTTATTGTTGCAGGACATGACATAATTAAAAAATGGACAAACATCAAAGACAACTACATGAAATACATGAAAAAGAAAGAGCTTGCGAACAAATCTGGAGCTGGTGCAAAGAACTTGAAAGAATATCATTTGCACAAACAACTGATGTTTTTAAAAAAAAACGCACCAAATTTAACAGACTGTAGTATATTGGAAGAAGAGTCTGAAGGTCCAAAGACAAATGAAAATACTAGGTCACGATACCGACCTTATGCTACACCTACGCGTAAAAGAAAATACGTTGAAGATGATTTTGAGAACAAAATTATCGAAACTTTAGAAATTGCACAGAACAGACATGTGTCTTTTTTTAAATCAATTTTACCATTTCTGGAAAAACTAGACGACCACCAAACATTGATCTATCAAAGTCGTGTAATGCAAATATTGACAGATTTTAATCAACCCACATATCAATACAATCAACAGTCATACAGCGGCTACCAGACAGCATATCAAAGTAGCTACCAAAGATCACAAGAAGCTACAGTGACTTATCAAACAACTCACAATCCATCATCTACAAGCGTCCGTGACCAAACTTCGCCAAATTCAACCATAGAAAACATATCTAATAATTTAAGCGATATCTTATCAAACACACAGGAGTCCGAATACGATTTTTCTTAAATCTAGTTAGATAATTTAAGAACATCGCAGGGGACCACGACTCTAGAGCGAAAAAAATCGCATTGAAACTCCTGTGATACAAATAATAAACATATTTTGATTTACTATAAGTTCGTTTTATTCTTACCTGACAGTTAAACCAAGCTTCTCAATAGGATCAACAGGTTTTCTGAACACGTATTGTTTTTGTAAACGAGGTGCTAATTTGGTAAATAGTTGTTCAAAACTTGTTATGGTCATTCTAAAATATTCAAAAAATTTCTCATTCCCACATATTTTTAGGGCTTCATATTTCCTTTTGAAATGACCTCCATCTTGGTTCATTGTAAGAATATATGGATTTACCCAAAATTTCCTCTGTTTCTGTTTTTTTTTCATTCGTCGTCTTAGTAACATCAGGAGAATAATTTCGTGATCCATATCCAGATAACCACGTCCGAGTACAACAACTGCGAAATATCGACTGAGAATTGCCCCCCGCGCACATCGCCCGCGGCACCGTGGTGCGGCACGGCGTCGTACCGTGTCACGGCGACGGCGCCGTGCCGTTGCACGGTAGCCGGTGCCGTGCCGTAGACATGGGGCCACGGCCTATCGGGGTGTGTCGACGGTGCCGGACGTACGCACGGATTCGTGACCGCTTATATACGCTGTTTCGCGATTTTATTATAAAATGAACATAAATCAAGAATTATTAATTACGTTGATTCAAGAAAGGCCTGTAATATGGGATAAGACCATCGACGATTATAAAAATAAGCGGCTTAAATATGATTCCTGGAAAGAAATATTTATTCATTTCCAGCCCACATTTGAAGATTTAAGTGGTGATGAGAAAAACAAGTTTGGTAAGTTACAGATATTTAATTATTAACTTTTTACTTATGCATAGTTGTTTTGATAGGAGAGGCGACCTTCGTTAGATACAAAATATTGTGCAAATCTGTTGCGAACTTCATTAGCCGCCAAACTTCCGCGAACTGCATTCGTGATAGGTAACTGGATTAGTTCCGATTCTGAATCAAGGGTGGACTCATTTTCACTCGCATTGTGAAACTGAAAGTTTTCCTGCTTATGTATAAAATTTTGCAAAACACAACATGTTTTCACAATATCAACTGCCAAATCGATGGACACATTCATTGGCCGGTGAAAAATTCGCCATTTATTGGATAAAATGCCAAACGCACATTCAACAAATCTTCGCGCTCTTGTGAGTCTGTAGTTAAATGTACGTTTTAATTGATCAAGCTGATGACCACCAAATGGACGAAGCAAGTGATAATGCAAAGCAAAGGCTTCGTCCGCAACGAACACATATGGCAAATCGTAGTCAATTCCAGGCAAACGTGTTGCATCGGGTAGATTTAATCCGTTGTTTGTTAAATTTTTCCAAAATGGGGTCTCTTTAAACACACTGGAATCACACTCCTTTCCGTAGGCGCCAACGTCAACAAATATAAAGTTGTAATCGCTATCTACTACTGCCATCAAAACTATAGAAAAAAAATGTTTGTAATTTAAAAACATCGAGCCACTATCAATTGGCTTAATAAGTCTGATGTGTTTTCCATCGACCGCTCCTAAGCACAGCGGGAAGTTGGAAGATTCTTGAAATTTGCTTGCAATGTGTAGCCAGTCTTCTTTAGATGGCATTTTCATATATTCTTTATACAGTTCTAACCAAATGTAGTGGCATACTTCACGTACGATGCAACTTATGGTTTTTATTCCAATTCTATAGCTGTAGTATAGGTCAGTAAAGGTATCTCCTGTTGCTAGATACCTGAAATATAAAACAAAACGGTTCAGGTTCAAATACTAAAACCCCATTTTAGGTCGGGGTCGATTCAGTTTAGGTCGGGGGTTTTCATAAATTTTGAATTTAATAATTATTATTTATTTATTTTCAGGGCAAATGGTGATGAAGAAGTGGACCAATATGAAAGATAGCTGGATAAAATATGACAAAAAAATTAATGAATGTAAGTCTGGTTCTTCAGCAAAAAAAATAAGAAAATATATGTTCTATGATGAAATGATGTTCCTAAAAAAAAATGTTGAGCATCGCAAGACCGATTCTAACATGACTGAACATGTTCATGATTCTAGCCTCAGTAATGAAAATTTTGATAGTGCAGTCCCGAATCAATCAAGCTCGGGATACACTGAACGGAGTGAGACGCAAAGGGCTAAAAAAAAAGAAAAAATGAACTAAGTGAAGTTGACATTAGGTTTATGAAGTTTATGGATTCAGCAGAACGAGATGAGAAAAAGAAAAGCCGTAGTATGAACTTTTTTATGGGAATCGCTGATACAGTTGACAAGTTCAGTGATGAAAATATGATAGACTTTCAGTTTCAAGTAATTTCAATAATTAAAAATATTCAACAAAGACAGTGTACTCAGTATATACCTACATCAAGAAACCAATGGGATCAAGGCCATCAAGGATATTTAAGTGGTACAGCATCCTCAAATGCGCAATCGTCAACATATGGATATTCTACAGCTGCTAGATCGAGCTATGGAATAAGTCGTCCACAGACGTCTTCTCATGATTTTGGACACGGTTCTGGTTTAGAGCCAATCCACTACCGACCCGAATCACAATTATCTGTACATAGTGTAAATGCGGAAAGTATCTCGGCAGATTCTCAAGTTTCTATTTAAGACGAATTCGATTTTAGTACCGCACTTGAGTAGCATTTTCAGCGTAGTGTATTTTTGATTTACTTGTTCTTAAATTAATAATTATTAAAATTCAATTACATGTAATAATTTTGTTTGTGTGCAATAAACAATTTTAAACTAAAATATGTCATTTAATTTTGTACCTACTTACCTCAGAGTTACAGCCAATCTTTCTGCGGGCGATATACTCTCTCGCATAAAAGTATCTTGATGTTTTAGTTCCTGGGATAATTTTTGGAGCAAGTTGTCGAATGTAGTTTTCTGCATTCTAAAATAATTGTAAAACTTGTCTTCATCTTCTCTCAATTGATTCTTGACAAGTGTATGAAACGCGCCATATTCCTCCCTTTTTTCTAAAACCGGATGTATCCAAAACCTTACTTCCCTTTTTTTTTCTATTTTCTTTTTCCTATATATGTAATAAGCAACTATAATCTTTTTTTTCGTAAGAAAATTCATGACGCAGCACGTCCTACACAGCCCGAGTAAAAAGCGCTACTAGCCAGTACTTACCAATGTCTCGCGCGGTGATTTTGCCGTATCATGTACAAGCTAGCACGTTTTTTCAACCGTACGGCTTACACACCGTACGTTTGAACAACCGTGTAATGGAAAAGAGGCCTTAGGGCTCGTCAGCCAGTTGCCCAGACGATGCAGGAATTGAAAACTGCCATAGAAGAGGAATGGGAGATGATCCCTAAAAATTTCATAGAGCGGTTGATAAACTCTATGCCTAATCGTATGAGAGCTGTCGTAGATGCCCATGGAGGCAACACGCGTTATTAAATTAAACCTTTATTTGATAAAACACGTTTTTTATTCAAAAATCAACTGACTTCATCAAAGCGCCTACCCGACTTGTTAGGCGTATCTCCATGTGGTGTGGTATTCTAAATTCAAATTTAAAACAATACGATCGAAAAAGATGGTAAAATGTATCAGGTTCAAAACTGCATAAAAAATTTTTACTCGACCTAATATAAATTTTTAGTTGGGACCAAAAGAAACTGAAAATGCAAGGTGGGCCAATAGATGTGTCCAGAAGTGTAGTTTTGTCTATTACTGTACTTATTTGTTTTCTGTTTCGTATATATTGTTTATCTATGCAATCTGATTTGGCTTTCTGTGCTGTCTGTAAGATGACTTATAATTAAATAAATAAAATGGCGAACCACCCTTAGTTGCTAGTGCTGGCGCACATGTTATTCACCAAAACTAAAGGGAGCTATTTCTACCTAAATCTGATGACGTTGAAGGACCTAGCGAATTGTATGACGGCGTCCCTGATCAGAAACCAGAAAATCCAGTCTCAGTGATATGTCGGAGACTCCACCAGAATAACCTTCCACAACTGAAGATATTTTACAGGACCTCACACCAAAACAGAGGATTGCATAGAATAGAATAGGTAAATACTATATCAGGTTAGCTTTCACCAATATCTCTAGATCCGATAGTTAAAGCCCCAATAGATTATTTTTATAGATATGTCCCAAAACAATTATTTAGTGTCATGGTAGATATGACTAACTTATATGCCGCTCAGTCGAACAAGCATACGAGGGGAGGTCCCAAAGTTCGTGGAATGGAGGGGATGGAGTGGGGATAGGGGCGCTCGCTTAGTGTCATACTAATTGGGGACTCATAATTAGTATATAAATGGAGTTTCAGCCCTATTGCGTCATTCGTTTACGAACACTCGCCTGCTAAACACGTCAATCCGGAAGAAAACTGAAACTAAGGAGAAAATTGAACACCGTGCTGTCATTAAATTCCTTACCAAGCAAGGAAAGAACGCTCAGACCATTTTGAATGAAATGGAAACTGTTTACGGGGAACAGTGCCCTAGTAAATCAATGATTTACAAATGGCATGGTCTTTTTAAACATGGTCGGGAGTCGATTGAAGACGACCCCCGCTCAGGAAGGCCAGTTGAGGCCACCACATCAGACATCGTCGAAAAAGTGGAAAAAATTGTACTGGAGGACACCCGTTTGAAGAAAAAAACAGTTATCTGCATTAGTTGGACTATCAGATACCACAATTTTGCGAATCCTACATGACCACCTGGTATGACAAAAGTCAGTGCAAGATGGGTACCGAGAATGCTCACGCCGCTTCAAAAACAGCAGCGCGTCGAAGCGTCAAAACATTTTTAGGAGTTGTGTAGCGACGATCCTGGATCGATTTTGGAGCGAATTGTTACCGGCGATGAAACATGGGTTCATCACTTCGAGTTTGAGTCCAAACAAGAGTCCATGCAATGGCATAAAAAGGGGACACCACCGCAAAAGGGCAGGACCATAACCGGCGAAAAATACGCAACAATACTAGAAAAATTAAAGGATGCCATCAAAGAAAAACGTCGGGGAAAATTGACCAAGGGTGTGTTGCTCTTGCAAGACAACGCGCCGGTTCACAAGAGCAAAGTTGCAATGGCTGCTCTACACACGCATGGCTTCGAATCACTAGTCCACCCACCCTATAGTCCAGATCTGGCCCCAAGTGATTTTTATTTGTTCCCCAATTTAAAAAAGACTTAAGGGGAAGGAAATTTTCCGACGACAATGAGGTAAAGGAGGAAATTTTGGCTCATTTTGAGGGAAATATTTTGACGATGGTTTAGAAAAATTAATTCATAGATCTAATAAATGTATTCAGCTTAAGGGTGATTATATTGAAAAGGAAAAATAAATTTACTGTTTCATTTTTACTAAAACCCTTTCATTCCACGAACTTTTGGACCTCCCCTCGTACATTGAAAGTTACTAGTAATGGAGAATTAAAGGTTTTATTTGTATCACATTTAGCCACAAGTATACATTTAGTTACCCTTGTTTGAAAATGTACTGGGAGACAAACATTAGCATTGCTTCACAGGTAATATGGACACGAGGTTCACAATTCCGGCACATTGAAAAGCTGTATTTCACATAGTGACACCCATTTATGTCAGGAATAGATACTTAGAGTTACCACTTGAACAACAACTTTGCGTTGATGAACAGGTGGTTAAACAAACAATATATAAAAGGAAAACCTTGTCCATGGGGTTTTTAGGTAGTACATTGATGATGATCTTATCAATAATGTTGCGTGCACAAACCAAACAGTAGTAAAGAAAAATGGTAAAAGCTTGAATCTGACTAAAGAACTGATTTTGTACATTGGCATATCATTTGTAATGTCAACGATTAACTATCCGTGATTGAGGCGATGCAATGTTGGGAAGGAAAATGGCTAGTAAGAAACTCCCTGAAATTATGATGACAATAATATTGGTACTGACGCCCGGGCTTAGGATACATTCTGGAAAGTGAGACCATCAATTGATTAAATTCAAGCTGGATGTAGGCGCCAATATAAAAGAAAGGAACACAACGACAAAATCATAATTCCTTTTACGGGATCATGTGCATCAAATAGTGTTGCCCTGGGAAACCTAACCCAGTAGGTGTAAAATCAGTTGTGCTTGTTTATCCCAATGGATTAGATTGCGACTTCGACGTATATAAGGGAAATACGACTCAACAGACTACGAGATCCTCAGTTTGAAGCTACGAGTTTTGCGTTAGGAGAAAAGGCAGTACGGTCTTTAGCTGACTCCCTTGTTCCTGGACATACGCTATACATTGACAGATATTTCACCACTGTTAAATTGGCTGATAAACTCCATCAAGAAGGTATTGAATAGATAGATAGGAACTATCCCAAAAAATAGAATACCACCTGCTGCCAACGAAAGAGCCTTAAAAAACTTGGCAGGGAAAGTATGCGTTCCATTGTTAGGGAAGACGACAAGGTATTAGTAAATGTTTATTTTATGTTGTTGCGGGAGGAAAACGATAATGATGAGGATGGAACTGCTGACATTGATCCTCCTCTAGTAGAATCAGAAGACCAAGAACCCCCTCACACATCATCTTTATTCAATTTGCAGTCTTCATCCCGTTATTCATTTGGCAAGAATGGAAAATTGAAAAAATAAGGAATCTGCTGTGACACAGATAAAATTGCTTTCTTGGGTACTTCTGCTGCTCTATGTGATATATAAAACCTAGAAACTCCATATAATTAATTAACCATTTCACCACTAATGATGTTTTTAAAACATTAGTAGGGAAGCGGGGGGTCACACCAAGTAGCCGACTTTTTTTTAATAGAGGTTATTTTAAAGTAGGGTAGACTGGGTACGGTTGTGCCAGGGTACGGTTGTGCCAGGGTACGGTTGTGCCAGGGTACGGTTGTGACAGTGCTTATAACAGCAAAACTATACGGAATGCGGGTAAGAGTCCAAGGGGAGGGAGAAGCGGCATGCATGTTTAAACGTGTTCCCCACATAGTGTCAGCTAGCGCGCGACGCTAACGCAAACAGGGATCTGCATTGCTTTTTAATAGTCAAAAGTAAGTTTTTTTGAATATCTTTTAATATTTACTGATATTTGTATACAGATAGATTATATCCTATATTTTTTTGTTATAAGTTGAATATTTGTAGATAATTAAGAGTGATTAGTTTTTACGTAGGTTACATGGCCCAGTCGTGGCGATTATTTGCTTTCGAAAGTATGCTTTGGGTACGGTTGTGACAATTGTTGTGGGTACGGTTGTGACATATTGTTTTTTTTATATTTTTTCATTTTAGATGCCCAGGACACACTTGCGGAAGACTGAAAGAGCGCGGTCTGACATAAGTAAATATAAGCATGCTTATGAAGAAGTGAAGCGCGGGACGTCTTTACGCAGAGCTGCGGAAATGCATAACATTAACCGAATGTCGTTGTTGCGATGCATCCGCAAACGTGATGAAATGGGTGCGAATCACAATGAAGATAGCATCAGTATGGGGTACGTTGCTCATAATAAAGTATTTTCAAAGGAGCAAGAAGAAGAGCTATCAAAATATATCATACGATGTGCGGATATATATTTTGGCCTTGCTACAAAAGAGGTACGGAAGCTGGCATTTGAACTGACAGCTAAATACAACATAAAACGACCTGCTACTTGGGTTGAAAATAATATGGCTGGTGAAGAATGGTTCCGTTCGTTTATGAATAGAAACCCGTCACTGTCTGTACGTGTAGCTCAGGCTACAAGCCTTTCAAGAGCTACAAGTTTTAACAAAACTAATGTGGAAGCTTTTTATGATAATTTGCAAACTGTTTTAGACAGACACACATATGAGCCACAGGATATATACAATGTTGATGAGACAGGTGTCACTACCGTGCAAAGACCAGATAAAGTAGTGGCAAGACGTGGCATACGGCAAGTCGGAGCTGTTACATCAGCTGAACGTGGTACTTTAGTAACAGTTGCTTGTGCAGTAAATGCCTTGGGAAATGCCATACCTCCTTTTTTCATTTTTCCGAGTTCGTTACCATGATCACTTTGTTAGAGACGGGCCAGTGGGATCGATTGGAACGGCAAATCCTTCAGGCTGGATGCAGGATGAGTCATTTTTGTTATTTTTAGAGCATTTCATAAAATTCTCTAATGCTTCTCTAACACATAAAGTGTTACTAGTGCTGGACAATCATTCTTCTCACATTCATTTTAATACACTGGATTTTTGCAAAGAAAATGGAATCACTCTGCTGTCATTTCCTCCTCATTGCTCGCACAAACTGCAACCATTAGACCGATCTGTCTTTGGGCCATTGAAAAAGGCTATAAATACTGCTTGTGACGGCTGGATGAGAAGTCACCTTGGCAAGACAATGTCTATTTACCACATACCAGGTATCATCAAGACTGCTATGCCTCAGGCTTTCACACAAGCGAACATTCAGGCAGGTTTCAGCAAAACTGGTATTTATCCTTTTAATCGTAATTTATTCCAGGATATTGACTTTTCGCCATCTTTTGTAACGGACAGACCAAACCCTGACACCATTCCTACAACACCATCTAGTGATACTAACGCACAAACCCCTGATTCTTTAGATAACAATCCTGAACTTAACAATAAAGTTCTGCCACCTTCTGATTCTTTACTGGGGCAATCTTCGACTCCAATCATAAATGAAATTCAGCCAGCATCTACTTCAACCAAGTCGCCTTTGCGTATGCCTGAAATTGACTGTGTACAAGAGACTGATTTAACAACAGCCACTCCGCCTGTTTTTTCACCTGAAGTTGTTCGCCCTTTTCCGAAAGTTGCTCAAAGAAAAACAAGAGGCACTAGGACAAAAAAGTCAACAATTTACACAGACACTCCCGAGAAAGAGGCAGTTAGGAAAAAACACGAAGAAAAAGAAAAACGTTTGAAGGCTAAGCAGGTAAAGAGAAACTTAGGTGAAGTAAAGCAAAATAAGATAGGGAAAGGAAAAGGCAAAGAAAAAGTCAGTGCCAGCAGAAGAAAGACTTCAGAATCATCATCCAATGAAGAAGAATATTTCTGTCTGGTTTGTGTTAGCGCATATTCTGAAAGTAGGGTTGGCGAAAAATGGATCAAGTGCCAAGGCACATGTGCACTCTGGGCCCACGTTGAGTGCGCTGGTGATAATCACTATTACATTTGTCACAACTGTGATGATAAGTCTGACTAGATGTCGGTTTGTTCATATATTCATAAATGTTTATTTTTTTAATAGGAAATCTATTAGTTACATTTTAGTAAAAAACAAAGTTGTATTATGTTACATATTTCTCACAATAAAAGTAATTTTAAACCATTTCTGCGTATGTTTATATTTGTCACTACTGACCCCAACCACTGTCTCAACCGTCCTGTCCTTTTTTTAATTAGATGCTATAATTAATACAGCGTATTAAGGTATAACATTTTGGTATTTTTAAGTAGACAAAAGTACAAATTAAGATTTAAATTACTTTTCTTGCAGCTAAATAATAAATTAACAAAATTATTGGGACTCAAATCAAAATTGTCACAACCGTACCCAGTCTACCCTACCTCGCAGTGGGGTACGTTGTAACACTTTTACGGGGCAAGTTGTAACTTGTTACTTATAAGTTCTATGATTTACGCGGGGCGTATTTAAATTATTTATTTTCATGTTTTGAATACTTTTGGGTTGAACTTGATTGATTTTATCCATTTCACAATGAGACACAACAAAAGAAAAAGTCAACGCGCTTCCACCAGATTGTAGAAAAATGGAAACCTGGAAATTCTTCGGGGTGGATGACGGAAAAAGAATTTATTTTATTTCCTGGATCATTTCATCAAGTAAGTCAAACCGTCGGAGCAAGAACCTGTCCTCCTATTACTCGACAATCATCATTCACACGTTAACATCTGTGGTGAAAAAAGCAAAAAAAAAGTCACGTTATCATGCTATCGTTTCCCCTCCACTGTTCGCATATCTGCAGCCGTTAGGATGTTGTAGTATATGGTCCGTTAAAGAATTACTTAAGCCGAACACGGACAGCGTGGATGCATAACAACCCAGAAAAAACTATTACCATATACGACATTCCTGGGATCGTTAAGGATTCTTTGCCATCAGCAATAAATCCTTCTAATATTATAAATGGTTTTAAAGCCACCGTCATATGGCCTCTAAATACAGATATTTTTAAAGATTCAGATTTTGCCCCATCTTATGTTACGGATCGGCCGTATCCTGCAAGTAAAGAATCTGAAACAGATATGAACATTACTGCCTCCAGCTTGACAACAGATCTTCCTATATAATAGATTCATTCGATAATTGTTCCTTAGATGTCAGTGAAATCTTAAATTCCATGAGAAATATTAATCCAGAAACTTCAGCTTTACTTGGGGGTAAATCGAACTTTGAGCGTCCTGGACCTTCTGGTAATCAAAAGCAAAATGATTTCTCTCCATCTAAAATAAGGCCTTACCCGAAAGCTCCACCACGAAAATTGACTAATCGCCCTCAACGTAAAAGAAAATGCTGTATTCTCACAGACACGCCAGAGAAAAGAGTTACAAAAAGAACACGAAGAAAAGTTAAATAAGACAAAAAAAACACAAGAGACTAAGAAGGGTAAAGGAACAACAAAGTAAGGTAAAAAAAAAAACAGATAAAAATAGCTAAAAGACAAGGAATAGAAAAAGTAAAAAAGAAAGTTTTAAATTCTGATTCAGAATCTGAACCCGAGGTATGGTTTTGTTTAGATTGTGGGAAAACTTATGAAAATTCAAACGAGGAGTGGATACAATGCATGATATGTAAGATGTGGGCACTCGTGAAATGTGCAACAGGAAATAAGATCTCATTTGTTTGTCTCAATTGTGATTCTCACCGTCAGTTTTTTTCAAAGCCGTTTGGACCAACAATCGTTACAGGTTTGATCAAAAGTTTATTTGGGATCGATAGTTGAATAGTTGTTAATTGGAATAGTACTGCTAGTTTCATAAATACAAAACAAGCTTTCATAGCCAAGAAGCGACAAATTGTTACAACTAGCCCTTGCTCCCCGAGAAATGATCAATTTATATTTAAAGTAATCGCAGGTCATCTATAACATTTACAGAATATGATTTGTATAAGTTATTTGCTATATTGTTATACATGTCAGTAATCAAATTTCCTAGCATAAGATGTTCACCAAAGTTTGGTTGAGCCCATTTCTACAACAATTCCACTGAACAACTTTGAGAAAATATAGTTATCATTACATTTTCATAACAATGAACTTCACAAACCTAAAGATGATCCAGAACATGACAGGCGAGCCCTCTGGCATTGAGAGTGTCCATGGGCGGCGGCCATCATTTAACATCAGGTGAGCCTCCTGCCCGTTTGCCCCCCGTTCTATAAAAAAAAAAAAAAAGGCTTTATAAAATCCACCCTGACATTAAGCATCTCAATGAGAGGTTTGCCACAGTGCCAATGAATTCAGTCTTTCTCCGGATGAACAAAATGTGTTCTACAAAAATAGGGCACTTTTTAAAACAGTATTTGCCCAAGAAGCCCCAAACATGGCTTCAAATTACGTTCTTTGTGATGTGATGGAATATGCTCACAAGTTAGAGGTATAATCTGAACAAGAGAATTCAAAAAACTCCCAGATGAACCAGATCTGGGTGCAACGGGAAATGTTGTAGTATGCTTCGGGGCGTGCAAAGAAGGCAAAACCATATCATATACTTTGAAAAATTGTATACCTCTTTGCCCTTGGTAGTTATTTAAGCTAAAGGAATTCAGTCAGTAGGAACTGTGCAACAAAACAGGATACCAAACAATAAACTGCCAGAAAGGAAAGATTTCATGAAAAACACAGTTGTGCCCAGTAGTTTTGAGGAAAGAGATTCTATGCATGATGGTGTAGATTTGAATTGCGTAGCTTGGAAAGATAATATAAGATAGTTAACCTGTTATCTTCTTATGCTGGAGCATTGCCTGTAACTAAAGTCAATAGATTTGACTAGGTAAAAAAAGGAAAAATTTATATTACTTGACCAAGAAAACAATAATCACATCAAAGGAAACAATCTTATGGATTTGTGCCTGAATAAGAATAATAAATGTTTAGTACTGAGCTACTAAATATCTGACAATTTATGAAGTAAATTTCCATCATATTGTTTATTACATAATTCTTATTTTCATTTATACTTTTCCTTTCTAGAGCATTAATTACATCACCCTATTTTACTTAAAACCAAAAAAGGAAAAATCTATGCGAAGAGAGGAAAAATAAATACTTGATTATTTATAAGAAACAAAACAGTTTCAGTTTTCTTCTTTCATGACCTTCAGTAAAAAATGCCAGAAGTAATGGGACAAGAGATGGCCTTTTATCTCAAAATGCTATAAAAGTATCAATATAGGTAAATTTTACCAACGATTTAATACAAACAATATCAAACAACTACTGTTGAATTTTTAGAAGACAAAGATAGACTATCTGAGAAGACAAATCTCAATTTAGCATACATTTAAAGGATGGATATTGGATGTTGCATCCTTTATTTTGCAATATAGCCTGGTACAAAGACAAAATAGCTGCCATAAGTGGGCTGAAGCCGAAAGAAGAAATTGTTGGCACATCAATCAACACAATTCAATTACACAGTAGTACACATCAAGTACGATATAAGACCTCAAATGTAATGTAATCTAAAAATGTTCGTTACATTTTTAGAATACTCTAATTCGTCACAATTGTATCTATATTCTTTCTTCCACCATTTCTTGGCCTGCACGGTTTGTGCGTCCGCCATGTTTCACGTTCAAAAGCGTTATTTTAGATTATTTTATAATTTTCCTTTGACCACTCCATTAACCATCTTTTTTCAATTATTTTCCATCAGTAATTCTTGAGACATTTTCACAGTTTATTTTTTTTTTAATATTTTTCATTTTATATCAAACGTTAACCATTTTGTTTTATAATTTATTGAAATTTTCCTGTATATTTAGAAGTCCGCTTGCTTTTTATTTTCTTAATTCTTTTCGCCCATGGCGCAGGCGTAAGTCCGCTTGCTTTTTTATTGTATAACTATCACTAATAATCTAATCACACAAAGAAGCAATTTTTTTTTTTTTTTATAATTTCAAAAGAAGCAATATCCCGTAGACAGAGACTAATGACTATGGTATACTCTATAGAGTATATTCTATCTACGCAGTACGCAAATCGCAATATCCATATTTTTATTATTACCTGATTGAATAAATATCTACCATTTTGTTAGGTAAATTATTCAACGCTATGCAATTTTTTTCTTGTTATTAATGTAATAAAGTCAGAATCTAAAGTCGGATTATTTTATTAAAATAAGGGCTATCTATTAAATTTATTATTATATAAAGCTACAGTGGATAACTAACAAATGTAAAAAAAAAATACTTTTTTCAAAGGCTTTCAGATATTTTTTAATAGTAACACAAAATAAGTTGTGAAGTGAAAATCTCAAAATCTAATGTGCTGTATTATGTATAATCATCAACTACGAAGAGACTCCATTGCAAAATTTGTTTTGTGATATCAACATTTTAACGAGATAGAGACTTACTGTGCTATATTGACGCTTTTGTGTTGTACTTTGCTATTTCATGTAATGAATTTGAAGTGTAAAAATATCTAAAGAAGATTTTTAATAAAATTGTTAACCATGTACACTCCTCGTATTATTTATCTACATGAAATTATTATTCCTTAAAATTCTGTACTTGCATACCATTATAAATTCTCGCGCCATACGATAGTACCTATGGCATTATCTGGAGCGTGTGTGTAAGCATTTTTTTACTTTGAAGTTGTTCTTCTTCGCTAGAAGTAATAGTGTTCTGTGATAACTACTAACTTGTATGTTGACACTTGACACTGCAGGGTTGCCAGATGAAAAAAAAGCATGACCGTACCCTAACAACACAAAAATCATATTCCAAGGAAATTATTAAAAAGAAAGCGGAAAGTTTTTATTTAAAATGACTAAAGTTCGTTTTAATTTAGATTTTTTTAAATCTATTTATTAGACTTATACAAATTTTCCGCGGTCGTATTTTTTTTGTAGGCTTGAACTTGGTTCAATTTTCGTTTTTTCGTATTAATTGCTTGGCTAATAATGTTCCCTTTAGTGTTTCATTGGATAAACTATTTCTTAATCATCATATCATAAGTGACTGTAACGTCGGTACTTTTTTTTGTAATTACTGGAAACAGCATTGGTAGGTTCTATACAGTCCAGTTTTCAGTCATGTCTATTTTTAATTTCTTTAGCGCTTTTGGTTATAAAATGCCGACAGCGATGAAAAAACTAATTGGTGGCAGAAATCTGACGTCTACTTGAATTCCCAGATAAATTTGTTCATATTACATTTATTATTGCTCTATTTTGTTGACATAGTCACGATCCAAAATACATAGCAAAATGTCTTAGAACATTTAGCGCACCTTTTCGTGTAAATGTTTATTAAAATTGGTGCGCTCGTCTGTTATTCTCTAAAGACCAAATTTTTATGTATATTTATAATTAGGAGAATGTATATCTACCAGGGTAACTATCAAAATTTGGCCGCTATTATTTTTAATGAAATTGATTTCAATTGATTTTTGGGAAAACATTTCGTTCACTTGTTATTTAAATAAAATATCATCTACATCACGGCAATATACATAAAGATTTTTTAAAAAATACAGGTACCGTTGATCACCTGGCCGCACTTTTTAGGTAGCCACATGAATACAGGTATGATGTCGATACATTTATACGTTTATTACGTTCATTTTTTAATAATAATTATCGTATATGGGTGCTTTGTTAAATCTGGCTGCAAATAATGGTAACTCTACTCTAAATATTTATAATCTTTGAGTGAAAGAGAGTTATAATAATCGTTTGTCGGACAAGAATAGCGAATGCCGCCTGTGCGACGCTTTTGATCTTAGACCATACCGGCCACGTAAATTTGTTCATAAAGCTCAAATTAGTTATATCAGAAACTAATGTTTACAAGAATATATTTTTAACAAACCTTTCCAAATTATATAGAAACTTATTTGAAAGAAATAGAAAGAAAAAAGAGAGTACATACATAAAAAGAAAAAAGTGCCGGGTAAACTTACAGGAATTTTTCCATCAAATAATTTTCTATAAATCATACAGCTACGAGTAGGTACACACATGGTTAATATAATGTAAGCGTTATTTGAGACTATTAGATAAAAAGAGTATAAATATTATTATTGGTACATATTCCGGATCGCGGCACCAGCGATTTGAGGCTGAATTTTTTTTACAGTCGCGTTATGATCTGTTAACATCATAACTAGTATTGTAATGATGGCGCATGAAAAATAAAATCAATTTATTAAAAAAAAATATTAATATACTAACTTAAAGTAACCGAACAATATTAATAATAGGGTTTTTTAGGACAGCTCCGGCGCTGCGGGAAATGCAGCCCCTGCGCTCTTGCGTACCAAAGCACAGGCATTTTATTCTTGCATAATGCCTGTGCTTTGTTACAGCGGGTGAGGACTGTTCTTCCTTTGCGCCTCCGATTTTTTAGATACACACTAGGGGTATGGCAGATAAGACCACGTGGATGCTCTGATACGCTTTTGGGTACATTTTGATTTTTTTTTTGGCAAAAAAGGTCATGCGCCATAACAACACTGCTTATGGTGCTGAGAACTCACGACGAAGTCATAAAAAAAATCAGCCTCAAAATCGCTGGTGCCGCGATACGGAATATTTACCTTATTATCTTAATATATATATTTCTTGTGTGCACTGCAGTCGGTACTTTCATACTTTGCTTAATATCCTAATCGCTTTAAATATCATGCAGGACAACGTCTGTGGGGTCCACTAGTTTTTTATAAATATTTAGAAAATCCTTGGATTTGCGCTGCTCATATTTTTACAAGATCATATAGCAGTCGGTCGTTTCACAACATTCGTGATATTACTATAGTATAGTGTATTCAGTGGCGGATTTATAGATTTGCCGCCCGTAGGCTATTCAATTTTTGCCGCCTCTAAATTTTGATATCTTAGTCCACAATCATATCAATTTTCTATCAATAAAGTTCCAACTTTATAATTTGTGCTCCATCATCCTCGTTACATCAACTTTTCCCATATAGTTATTATTATTGAGAACTATGGTACCGTGTTAGATCCTTGATTATTTTTACAGCAAAGAATTATGAAAAAACATTATTTTAAAGAAAAAATATCTCAATCGTATACCACTTTTAAAGTAAGGTAAGGTATGTCTTAAAACTATACAATACTTACAAAATATGAATTAAGCTTACGTAAAAAACATACATTTGGCGAACTTTGATTAACATTTATTATTACACTCACTAGATATTGAACTATGCAGTTTTTTATTTAATAAAAATTTGTCAATTTTAGTCAGTATTTTAGACCATCGATATCATATCGATTGAATTGAGTAAGCAGATCTCATAATTATTAGGTACACGGAGAAAAAAATATAGCAGTTATCAGTGAAGAATATATGTAAAAATTACTAAATTTCGATTACAAAATCGAATCGCGATATTCTAAAAGTTCATAATCATTAATCTATAACTAGTAAAGCGTTTAGGAATTGTTCATACAGAGATGTTGAAATATTTATTAATTAGCACTGTATATCAGAATATTTCGATTTTTGTTAAATATTTTCATTTCTCTCCAATTTTCGAATTTCGTATTGTGTGTATAATATTTTTTTTTAAATTTGTAAACCGAAAGAAAAAAATTATGAACTAAATTTGCCGCCCCTTAAAATTTACCGCCCTAGGCTCCAGCCTACTCAGCCTAGTGGTAAATCCGCCACTGAGTGTATTGAAGTAAAGTCATCATTTAGTCCTGTATTGCTTTAGAATGAAACCAAGTTCCTATTATTCATTCATTAAAGTCATTATCTCTAGGGCAACGGGTGATCACTTTTCTAAGACTGACGTCGGCGACCTTTTTGGGTCAAAATCATGGTGACGTCCTCACGATGATTTTCTTGATAAACAAGCATTTAACTCTGCGCACATAGTAAAGGGCTTATTACACAACGTGGTATTCAGACAGTCTTACTAAGATTTAGCAGTGTTGCCTACTTAGCACTTTCGGTGCTAGATTTAGCACTATTTTCGCAATTCAAGCACTGTCATTTAATATTCAGCACCTAGCACTAAATTTAGCACTAAACAGCCATTATTCGGATTTCTCTGGTTGCTCTAACAAAACGCAGCCACGCAAGGTGTAGTAATAAAACGCTACTATAATTTTTAAATCGAACACGCCCATATCTGTCTAATCTATGTTAGGGGTCTCGTATCTGAATATAAAGATGCAAACAACGAAAACCCCTATAATGAACTAGTTTCATTGGCATTTATATTACTATCATTGCCGCATTCTAACGCCGATGTTGAGAGGGTGTTCAGTTCAATGAATATTTTAAAAAATATACTGAGGAATAAAATGAATTTGGACACTTTGAATTCACTTCTTCATATCCGAACAGGGCTCAAAAGCTGAAATAAAAATTGCCATACATATGAAATTCCCCAAGAAGTTCTTTGAAAAATTGGCAAAAAAGATATGTACTCATTTAAATTGAAAAAGTCTGACAGCAAAGAACCTTCCACTTCCACGGCGGCTTCAGCGGTAGAGACAGACGATAGTGAAGATGATAGGATGTAGTTTTAAATAATTATTATCATATTAAACCAAAATTAAATTAATTATATCTTTTTTTTCATGTCTAAAAAAATAGCACTATTTTTGATATTTTTTATCAATTCAGTCATTCAGCACCTACCTAAGAGAACGAGTTGGCAACACTAACTCTATAATTATAGCGATATATTAGCTTCCATCAATTCGAATTGAATTTGTTATTTGATACATTTTAATATTTTAAATTTTGAAATAACATATTTTTTATATTTTTACCTACGTGATATGTGACAATAAATGATTAAAATGGGATTACCAAGTGTCTGCCGTTGTTGTTTAGCTGAAGGAATACACAGACACATTGATATCCCATACATTAATGATGAAAGTAAAGAAATTTATTCCAACATGCTTCAGGAATGTTTTAATATTGATGTGAGTATTGAATAAATATGTATTTCGTTTTATACATTTACAGTCCGCATGTCGTAGTATAAAAAGTAATTAAATAAGAGCTACTTGTCTGGACTCCAGCTACATAAAAGTAATGCAGTTATATTTAAACAATAGCAATACAGTAAAATAAGCATATATGTATTGTAGAGCAAAGACAATCTTGTGCAATTAGGATCTAGGATTAGAAGGCTAATTAGGTTAGATTAAATAAAACCTAAGTTCATATCAATAGAAAAATAATAACATACAAAACACAGTTTAACATATTATAAAATTAACCGGGATATATCTCTTGTAATTAAAGTTTACTACTTTCAGTTAAAATTAACCTTTTATAGTTAAAATTGAGATTATACCCAAGGAATGCCTTTTTAAACTTTGTTCCTACTGCTTCATCTTAGAAACTGATTAATATTACAGCTATCTACACAGGAGAAATCAAAGTCAATATGCCTTAAATGTATTAAACGATTAAGAGATGCCCTTGATTTTAAGCAGCAAGTTGCCTATTCCGAAAAGATGATTACTAGAGTATTGCAGGAGAAAATTGGTAATATAATTACTATACTTTATTAGTTCATTGTCTGTGTCTATCTCTTGACAGGTTTGTCATAACCTATTAGTCCTATAGACAATTGCCCGCTGTGATTTTAATTGTGTCTAAAATTTCTTAAGTGTAGACTTTGCCCAGCATATGCTCACCCCTAATATAGTTTAGTTTTGCCTTATGTAATCTCAGGATTGGAATTTATGGTACTTCTGGACTAGGAATGCACCAATTACATGCTAGCTAAGAGCAACTTTAAGTGGATCTATGCCTCAGACATCATTTTCTTCGACCATTTTCTTTTATTAGAAAGTCACACATGACGTAGTTGATGCAGTTGATGATAAGCAGGTGTTTTTACTATGTTTGCTATACTTTTGAGAGGGTTAAAAAGAAGCTAGTACTTGTTCCCATGCACTGTGAATGGAATATAAGTCGGTTTTGATTTTAGTTGAGGCAGTACCTATCAAGTGTGAAATGAAGTCTGAAGATGAGAATTGTAATGATGCAGAAGACGGCCTATTCTTAAATGTTGGTAAGTTAGCTGCTTTTGTCACTAGCAGATAGCAGAGCTCCCCTCCCCCGCGCCATGTAACGTGTCAGTATTATTGCACTATGTTAATGATTCTCACTATCTCTTTCTGTCAAATTGTGATTCCGCTGTTATAAAAAAAAATTGCGAGATTAGAATTATATACACATTAGTTATAAGAGCACCAATTCTGTGAACCAAGTTATTACCAAACAGCTGTGTCAGCAAACTTTGTTAGGTAATGATTAGGGCCCTTCCACCATTTAAACTTAGATCTAATTGGAAGATATGTCAAACAATATTATTGTTTGAAATTTGACATATTTGACAGTGCTCAAGTGGAGATCCACACTTAAGGTGTTTTTTGGAACATGAAATAGGAATTGCTACGCATGGCTTCTGATTTGATTCCCGGTGTAAACAATAATTGTTTCGTGTTGGTACTGAATAATCATCAAACTGATTATAAATCAATGAAACAGACACAATATTCCCCTGTCTGTCCCCATGTCCCAGTGTAACATGACCAATTTCTTTATTTGGAGCAAAAGAGTTATATTTTTTTTTGTTTTAGTTAAAGAAGAATTAAAAAAGAAAACAAAAGAAAAAGTTAAAATAAAAAAACCAAGAGGATCAAAGAGAAATTTAGCTCTTATAAAAAGAATATCAAGTGAGTAGTCTGTTAAATTATTTGAATGATATTCAAATATATTTGACATTTAAATATATACCTAACAAACAGTGCAGAAGTGATTTTTAGTAGCTTCTAAAATGATTTAAGGTGAACTTGCTTAAAGGTTCTGTTGACTGTTTCTGATCTGTATTCTATAACATCAATGAAACTTAAATCTAGTTTATTTTAGAGGCCATAAAACCAATTCTCATTAAGTTGACAGTGCTTAAAACAAGTTACTAAGAGATGCTAACAATTTGAACATAATAGTAGTTATCATTAAATATCAACAATGGCGACACTTATTACTATTTTTAACAATAATTTATATATTGTCATAATGATTGAGGTAACGCTAATAAGTATAATATTTCAGATGACAAGAAAATGAAAAATATACTTAGTACAGTAAATGACCTAAAACTAATTACAAAACCTCCACACGAGAAAGACAAACATAAGGAAAATCTAGCAATACTTTTAAAATACTCAAATGTATTGCCTTTTAAGGACAAATCTTTGGTTGGCTTCATCTGTGGATATTGCGATAAGACCTATGAAGATCCATTAGACCTTAGGAGCCATACGGAATTTGACCACAAGAGTCAGAGGCTAGAACTATACACACCATCGGACTTAAATGACTATCAAATAAAACTAGAGGTATCTAACCTAAAATGCACAATATGCGAAGAAAATGTAGAAAATTTACAAAAACTCAAAGAGCATTTAGTGAATAGCCACAATAAATCCATTCATAATGACATTAAGGACCATTTAACTCCCTTTAAATTGACAAAAGGCGATAGTTTTAACTGCATAATGTGTGCTTCAACATATGAAACATTCAAAATGCTCAAACAACATATGAATGTACACTACAATAACTATGTATGCCATTGTGGATCCACATTCATAACAAAGAGATCTCTGAATGCACACAAAACTACCCACATTGAGGGTAGTTTTAAATGCGATTTATGTGAAAAAATATTTTCAAATCGTGCTAAGAAATCCTACCATGAAAGAACATCTCACTTAGGCTGTAGAAATATAAGTAATTGTCCATATTGTGATGAATCATTCAGAAGTTACTATCAACGGAACCAGCATTTCGTGAAGGTACATAATACAGAAGCTCAGTATAAGTGTAATATATGCAACAAAGGGTATATTCTCAAGAGCCTCTTGATGACCCATATTAAAAAAAATCACATGATGGAAAGGAATTACCAATGTGTAGAATGTGGGTACAAGTTTTTCAATAGTAAAACACTAAAGGCTCATATGGTTAAGCACACTGGGGAGAGGAAATATGCATGCGAGATATGCACTAAATCATATGCAAGGAAGTATACATTAAGGGAGCATATGAGGATACATAATAATGATAGAAGGTTTAAATGTGAATTATGTGGTAATGCATTTGTGCAAAAGTGTAGTTTGAAAAGTCATTTGCTGTCCCACCATGGTATGAGTATTCCAGCTTGTGAGATTTCTGTTGCATCTTAAAAAAAAATTTACTCTTGAAGTTTTATTGCCGCCTCCTTCAGCCATATGCAAAAATACTTTTTTAATACAGATGCTCAAAAAGTGGCGTATTGCAGGGACGTATAGCGTTCGGGATGTGGGCTATTACACACTCGTGCTTTTTCTTTACCTTTTCCGAACTAGTGCGTTTTCTTTCCCAACTGTCAAGATAATGTCTATTAAAAAGAAAAAAACAACCACGAAGTTTTTATAATTCATGCAAATATTTCAAAAAAGAAGCTACTCATTTGTTTTAATATCAGATTTAATGATTTGATTCAATGAGTTTTAGGTTAGGTTTCATTTCATTTCATTAAATTTCATATCAATAAAAAAATTCTACTGAAGATTTGGCTATATAGGCATAGTTCCCTTTGCCTACCCAGAATGGGTGAAGAAAAAAAAATCTCTGCTCATATTCTTTTACAGTTGGCGCCATTTTCCAAAAATGTTCTTTGCTAGTTTAGTTGTTTGTTATATTATATATTAAATACACATGAACAATCATACGAAATTAATAATAGTTTGTCTCAAACAGTAAATATGCAACCTAAAACTTCCCCAGTAAGTAAAAAAACTGTAATTTCGATGAATATGTGAATTATACCTTTTATAAGAAATAACTGATTAGTTAGTTGAGGTTATTGTGTTTTAATATTTTATTAAATTGCTTAATTTTTTCGCAACTGTATTAAAAATAGTCGTTCAGTACACGTGCGGAACCATCATTGCAACTTGTTCCGACTGTCAACCCTCACCTTCGGCTGCGCCTCGGCTCGGGTAGACATTTGTCGGAACTCTTTGCAATGACAAGCTTTCCGCACTCGTAATGAAATATACTATTTTGAAAGGCTTGCCAAAATTCTACTGCTTTACTTTTCTACTTTCTAACAAGTGCGTGTGTACAATGTACACAATACACATGTCAGAAGTGAAACTTTGGCAAACTAAATATTAACTCTTGTTCATATTTATACAAAACTTAAACTTTAGATTTCCGAGACTTAGAGGGAGGGAAAAATATGTTGAACGATGAATTTAATTGTCATTAAAACATGAATTGTGTCGAAAATATTATAAATATTTTAATTTAATTTTTTTAATTCATTTCTTCGATAGTAAAAACACGTGGCATTTTATTTTTCAATTCATCATTTGTGATTTCAATAAATTATTTTGCATAAAATACTAATACTAATATTTCATAAATTCTCTTTACGAAATTTAATATTTAAAAATATAATTTTTATAAGTTAATTCACCCTTCGCACTCTTTCTCAATCGCTCTCTCCCTTTTTTTTAGACAAAAACGCTGCACATCTTTGTGACGTTCCGTAATGTTTTTGTTTAATATAAACTGAAAACGTTAATTGGTCAAATTTAAAGGACGAGATACCATTTAAAAATCTTCGTTAATTTTGCCTGAATCTTAAAAACAATTCATTAATCATTTTTATAGTTTTGTATAAATTGTGATAAGGTGTCTTGACTCTTGAGTAATTGGATGGTGTTAATCCTATACAGATCGTTACGAAAAGATTAAGAAACATTCGCTCTTTTACATAAAATAAACGACTACAACGGTCAACCAAACATATTAATTATTAAGTTTATTCGTTGGAAGCGCGGGAAATACGATCGTAGACTGACGCGTTTTTCGATTTAATTAAATTTTATTTTATTTCTAGGGTTTGGATCAGTAGTCTAGTGTAGTTAATGTATATATATTTGTTATTTCTTAGTTTTATTTAATAGTGTATTAAAGAGAAGATTTATTGGTAAGTTATTTTAATATACTTTTGCTCCTTATGGAGCCGCCTGATGACCCTGGGGGCGGAGAAGTCCCTGGGGTGGGCTGTGTAGTAACGATTTCAAATGATGAGTCTGGAATGGAAACAGATGGATCTATAAAGTCTAGCAGTGGTGCTCGAAAACGGAGAGCCACTGTACATAAACATTGCACCCACTGTAATAAAAAGAGACGTAGTCGGAAACATGAGGGCAAGGAAATCAAACCAAACGAATGTCATTGCATTCCTTTAACCAATACCCAAATTAGCACTGCTCCCTTGTTCAATGAGTCACAATCCAACCCGTCACAACTTAATTCCTCTAATGAATATAAAAAGCCAGAATCAGTAGCACGTTTAAGATACAGCAAAGTGATGCAGCACCATATGTTGTTCACATACAAAGAGTACAGCAAACTCCAAATGATAGCGTTTCAGTCCACCCAATTGCTTTTGGTCGTTTCTTAAAAAGAAATTCTATACACAATATTGTTAACGGAAGCTTAAAACGAATTGGTCGTAATAGACTGTCTCTGTCTTTTAATAATTACCAGGACGCAAATTCTTTCCTAAATAACTCTGCTTTACAATCAGTCGAGTATAAGGTTTTTATCCCAACATTTACTGTTACCCGTATGGGTGTTGTAAGAGGCATACCTGCTGAGTGGTCAGATGAAGAAGTTACGGAAAATATTAACTTACCTGTTGGATGCGGTCCAATTTTAAAAATAAGAAGAATGAGACGGCGTATCATTACTAGTAATGGCAGTGAGTTTAAGCCTACTGAAACTGTGGTTCTTACATTTGATGGACAAATACTACCTAAGCGAATTTTTATTTGCTACACTTCCCTCCCAGTTGATCTTTACATTTTCCCTACAATACAGTGCTACAATTGTTGCAGATTTGGTCATGTTAAATCATTATGTAGATCAAAACCAAAGTGTTTCAAGTGTGGCCAAGACCATTCGGCTGATCAGTGCTCTATCCTAGAGGAAGATGCATACTGTTGTTTATGTCAAGGTTCCCATTTTGCCACAAGTAAAAGATGTTTAGATTTTGATCGCCAAAAAGCCATCAAAGAATCTATGGCCAAGAGCTGTATTTCGTACTCTGAAGCATCTAAAATTCATGCACCTATCTCAAAAATGTCTTATGCTGATGCTTTACTTTCTTCTTCCAATGTAGGTGCTTCTACTATTTCTACTCCTCAAAATGAACAGTCTCATAAACAGTCTTTGAGTAACTCTTACAAAAAGACTTTTTTTCTCAAACCTAAATCTATTCCTAAACTTTCCAAAGGTTATGACAGAAATACACAACAACAATTAAAGATTATGATATGCCCTCACCCAGAAATGGTTGTGGATTAAACTTAAACAACAATAATGATTTGACATTACAATCAATTGCAGACCTAATAAAAATTCTCATTAACACTTTATCACAGTCTAATATTCTTTCACCATCCAACGCTGCTCCTTTAATTGACACTATTGTTAGCTTACCAAATTATATTAATAATGGACAAGCAAGCCAAAGCTCTACAGTGGAACTGTAGAAGTGCTTCGTCTAAGAAAAGTGATATTATTTATCTTATAAATAAATATAAACCTTTTATCTTCGCTCTACAGGAAACCTGGTTAAAACCAGGTGCTCCTTGTAAGTACTCAGGTTATGCCTGTCTCCGTGAGGATTGTATTGACGGGTATGGCGGAGTTGCCTTACTAGTCAAACATCATCTTCCTTTTTCTCACTTTCCTATTCCTTCTCATAGTAATGATTTTTCAATTATTGCTGCTATTGTTAATAATATCTGCTATGTTTCAATATATATTCCTCATCCTAGTTCTTCTATCTTTGTTGAAATTGACTCTATCATTTCTAATCTTCCTAAGCCTTTTATCTTATTAGGCGACTTTAACAGTCAACATAATTCTTGGGGCAGTTCAACAACCAATACATACGGAGTTTCATTGATGGAACTGTTAAACTCTCATAATCTTTGCTTTCTTAACGATGGTTCTGTGACCCGGCGGACCTCTCCCAATGAAGGCTCAGGTGTCCCTGATTTAAGCATTTGTACTCCTAGTTTAGCTTCCACAATTTCATGGTCTACACTTTCTTCTTCATATGGTAGTGACCACTTCCCTTTACTTCTTAGATTTCCTTTTCACATTAATTTTACATTTAGACATTCACCTAGATTAAAACATCGACTTAATAATGCTGATTGGGATACCTTTAAATCCCGTATAGAACAAAAGATGACTTCCCTTCCTAATATCTCACATGGTTCAGAATCAATTTGTGCTGATGCATTAACTAAATTATTTATAGAAGTAGCAGACAAAACCTTTCCGCTTAAAAATGGTGCTCTGGGCTTTATCCCATCTCCACCTTGGTGGGATCAAGAATGTTCAGATGCAATTAAAAAAAGAGAACAAGTTGAGCTCCAATATTGTGAGAATTGTACATCTGAAAATTTTGATCTGGTTACAGATGCTTTCAAGGCCACTAGTTTATTATTCAAAAAGAAAAAAACAGATAACTGGAAATCTTTTTGTCTTTCCATCTCCCCTAATATCCGTCCTTCTGTGGTATGGCGTAATATTAGAAGATTCAGGTGTGCATTTACTGAAACTTCTGGTTCTCTCCCCGATTCATTAACAAATCAATTCCTCGACAGACTTGCTCCTATTACAGTTCCTGAAACAATAATTATACCTCTGATGCCATTGAACCCCTCTGGTCTCAATAGTCCATTTTCTATGTATGAAATTAAAGGAATACTATCTTCAGTTATAGACTCTGCTCCTGGTGACGATGGAATCCCATATTCCTTCATCTCTCATTTAGGTGGCCAAACTCTTGAATATTTCCTGAAATTGATAAATACACTTATGTTAACCGGTTCTATCCCTCCACGCTGGAAAAACCAGATCATTATACCAATTCTAAAATCTAATAAAAATCCCTCTAACGCAAATTCACATCGTCCTATTGCATTATCCTCGGTCTTGATAAAACTCTGTGAACATTTAGTGAAAACTCGTCTTGAATGGTTTGTAGAAAGCAATAAATTACTTTGTGACAGTAAATTTGGTTTCAGGGTTCACAACCTGAAGCCAGGCAGTTATCGTACCAGGGCCGTAAAATTATCGTATATGTGATCCATATACGATAAATTATCGTACAGTCAGGAAAATGGCTAAAAATACTTTAAAAAATCATATGAAACGTGAAAATAAAATGTTGCAAACGATTTATAGTTTAATACTTGTAAACTTGTGTTTTTCAAATTGAAAAAAATAATAATAATTCAATCTCTTCCGTCAAAGAGGAACAAAAATACGCAATATTTTCTCGTTCATTTTACATCGCATAGTATTTTTATCATTTAAAATTCGTTAGGTATTAAAATGTTATCGAAGACTTCCAAATCTGCGTCACCATACAAATCGTGAATTTTTTGGCTGTGCATTCTGATGCATTTTTGTGTTTGTACATTAACGCTTTGTTCATCTGCTGTAGTTGCCTTATGACAGCATAAGTTCCTAATAGAAAAATAAGCCCATAGATGGCACCGACACTAAAAACTGTAATTGTTCAATAACAATTACAGTTTTTAGTGTCGGTGCCGGTCGGTAGCCCAATGGCTATCTGTGTAATCATCAATTTTTTTATCAGAATGGAAATTATCGTACAAACTGCGTACGATAGTCATGTACCATCGTACATCGTACATAGTTATGAAATTATCGCAAATGTACGATAATTATCGTACGTTTGTGAACCCTGTTTGGTTTCCGTCGAGGGAAGAGTACGATGGACAGTATTGCCATCTTTATAACTGACATTTTTTTAGCATTTTCAAGGAACGATTCAGTTGTTGCCACATTTTTAGATGTACAATCCGCTTATGACAATGTAGTGTTGTCAGTTCTTCATAAAAAGCTACAGTATTTGAATGTACCTGTAATGTTATCAAATTTTATCATAAATACTTTATACGAAAGACACATCACTCTAATTTCACAAGACTCCACTGTTGTAACCAGAACCTTATGGAGAGGTCTTCCTCAAAGATCAGTCTTAAGTCCCATCTTATATAATATTTATACCCATGATTTGAAAGCTTCTTTGGGTAATCGGATTTGTATTCTCCAGTATGCTGATGACCTTTTAATTTATTCCATTCATCAATCACCGGCCATTGCTTGCTCATTACTGTCTCATTCTCTTAATTTATTAAAAACTTGGCTTGATACTAATGGCCTTGAAATATCCCCCACTAAAAGTGTTGCCATGCTTTTTTCTAGAATGCGTCTCCCTCCTCCAATCAACGTGTATTTTGATAATAATATTATCCCTGTTAAAAACTCTGTGAAGTTCCTTGGTGTGTTTTTAGATTCTAAGCTCTCTGGTGTAAATCATTGTGATTACATTTTTAATAGGTGTGAGCGAAACCTGAACATTCTTAGATGTTTATCCGGTGTATGGTGGGGTGCCCATCCCTTTTGTATGAAACTCATGTACAATGCTTTAATCCGAAGTATTTTAGACTATGGTACCTTTTTATTATCTCCTGGAAATGCAACCCGTTTAAAAAAATTAGATAATATACAGTCTAAGGCATTAAGATTAATCACAGGAGCTATGAAAACTAGTCCAATTAATGCTTTACAAGTAGAATGTGTTGAAGCCCCATTACATCTTAGACGACAATATTTATCTGATAAATTCATATTTCGCTCCCTTCAATATGCCAACCATCCTCTCCGTTCTAAGCTTCAAGAACTATCTCAATTGTTGACATCTTCCAAGTACTGGTCAAAAAAATCTTCACCTTGTCTCATCGTCAGCTTCAATAAATTTATCAATATGCAAGCTCCAACTCATACCTTACCAACTTACCCTTTATTTGGAACCAACTTTGAATCTCTAATTATTTCTCCAGACATTAGATTCAATATAACAAGGGCGATTCCCACGCAAGGATTACTTTTAATTATTTCTGTGAACAACACTGCCATGAGTACAATTACATATTTACAGATGCCTCTAAACACGGTTCGTCTGGTAATGTAGGCATAGGTGTATTTCACTTACAAAGTAAAACTACAATAAAAATAATGTTTCCTCCAGAGTCCTCAATCTTCACAGGGGAATGTTACGGTATCTTTAAAGCTTTAAAATTAGTTTTGAGTAAGAAACTTAAGAAATCCATCATATTCACAGATTCACTTAGTGCTCTTCAAGCTCTCCAAAAATATCCATTAAAAAACAAATTAATTTTTCCTATCATTATTGAGATTAGGAGTTTGTTGTATGAATGTGAGCAATTGGGGTTGTCTGTGTCATTTGGTTGGATACCTGGACATTCTGGTATTTTTTGTAACGACATAGCAGACCAACTAGCAAATGAAGCTGTTAAGGATGGCGATTCTAACTCGTATAAAAATTATTATCATGATTTGGCCTCACTTCCTGCTTCTTTTCTTCGACAATCTTGGACTGACCTTTGGATTCAGAGCAGTTTAATTAAGGGTAAATATTTTTCATGTATACAGCCTACAATACCACTAAAGCCATGGTTTTTTAAAATGAAATTTAATAAAAAGGAAACATCGTCTCTCATTCGTATGAGATTGGGCCATGTGTGTACCCCAGCCCACCTTTCCAGATTTCATATTATTGATAGTGAAATGTGTGAGTGTGGGCTGAATATTGGTGATTTAAACCATATCATTCTGTCCTGTCCTCGGTATAACCACTCCATGTTATTCGATCAATCTCATCCTTCTTCTAGTATCCCGTTACCTACATCTGTTCCTGTTCTGCTTTCATCTTTAAATAATAATGTATATAAAAAGTTATGTATATTTCTTACTGTAAATAATATAAAATTATAAATACATACATATGTATACAAATCGTATTTTGTATGATATATATTTTATTAATTACTGTTCCTTTCCATAATGTAGTATTTTGTATTAGAGATAGTTTTATATCCTGCTGATCCTATCCTTTATCGATGTAATGTTCATTCGGTGTAAAATATTTTTTTTTACTATTCCGTTTTCCTTACCTTTGTCTGTGGCAATACGCTCTGCGTGAGGCTATTAAAAAAAAAAAAAAAGTTTATTCGTTAGTAGTATAATCTATACTCTATAGTCTATACTGCGATAAGTAGTCTGTGCATTTTATGCATTCATATTTCATTCCTAGTACTCTGTACTATATAGGCGTGGGCTGTGAATACTGAATATCACGTCGTGGTCACATTATCATATTTTGGCACTCCAGGCCACCAGACAAGTACAAGTATCCGCGTAAGCTATTCTCCGCGGATGCCTCAACCACCGGACAAGACACCAGGGCAGCAACTGCGGCTTCGACCGCTGGTCGCCTCGCTGGGCCTCCCCCGGGGCCACCGGGGGTCTCACCCGGCGGAGCTTGACCGCGAGCCGCGTAGCTGCCTGAAACCAACGATCGAGACACCAGGGCCAAGTTGAGATTACTCCTTGGCCCCAAACCACCGGATTTGACACCCCGGACAAGACCCCATCGTCTTCTCGCAGCGAGTTGAGGCCAACGTCACCTCGCGCGCTGCAGCGCCCACGAAGGACTAGATGTCCGACCACGTACCGCCCTGTATCAGCAGGGCGCGAAATACCACACCACCCGAAGGGGGCATAGCCCCGAACGGGCCTAAACACACCCGAGGGAGTGTGTAGCAAATTCCACGACGGTGTGAGTATACGTACAATATGAGGCATGAGCATTCAGCCTACAGGCGGTTGAGGCTATAACCCATTCTTTTTTTATATGTACTATATATTATTTTTCTATGCCATAAGCCATTGAGAATTACATGGATTACCTCTCCGGTTGATATGGCAGTGCTAGAATTAATAGTGCTCTCAGTTCTGTGTGGCAGGGTGGCCTGGAGAATTCATATATTGATAGGCGAATGATACTGGAGATATAAAGGCTAAAGTCGTCAATGTTTTCAAGTTTTTGTTTCTTTTGTTTATGCTTAAGGTCTTATATATGCTTTTTAAGCTATATTCAATTCCTATTGTTACATATACAAGAAGATGTCAAGATCAGTGGTTGGAATGGTTTTCTGAATAAATACATTCCTTTTTTAACCTCAACAGTTAAATATTGAGGATGCTCAGTTTGATATAAAGCAACATATCTGTTTTTCTCCTAATGTGGATAGCGTTAATAGTATTTGATTTGGGTCTTTGACGTTGGACATTATTTTATGTTTAACAATTTTATGCATTTCCTTTCCCATAGAAGTTAATACTTTGGTTGCAAGACCATGATAGACCACATGATAAGCATTATCTGAACAGGGATATATGGCTGCGTTATTCTAATAGGTGTCTCCAAAATTTGGATGGAGAATTTTTTTTTTAATCTAAAGCACATACAATTCAGTGGAATTGTTATCGCTTACCTCACTTTTTGATAATTGATAGCATCAACGTTAGTTCACCATGAACAATGTTTCTGTATTTGCCCCACTTGTTGAAGCTACTTCTGCTACATGCCCTATCATGACCTAGATCACCTGCCAAGGTTATCCACCTGGTATATGTTTTGTTAAAGCATTTGATTTTAAACTTCTCACCATATTATATGAATGCATGATTTCTAAAACCTACCGTATGCCAAAGTAAACATTTGAAAATTTGAGAAAACTAGATTTTCCAAAAAAAATGAATAGGGAGTTATTTAATTTTTTAGCGAATATGTAATTTTTTTAAACTTTTAATCAAAATATATGATACAAGTAATAGAATTGACAGTACAAAGATAATAAAATTTTCCTATAAATATAAAAAAAAGTAGCAAAACAAACCTAAGTTGTCAAAACTAATTATTAAATAAAAACTTAATATTTAAAAGAGAACACACAAAACTTTTGGCAAATAATCTATAACATACTCTTATGTTAGAATCAAACATAACTACCTATTAAAATGTTATAATGATAACAGTATCTTAAATGCCATTAGGAACACTTATGAGATCATAAAATCACAACCATATTTTGTTAGTGTAAACTTTCTTCTTCTTCGATGACCTGGTGGACAGAAAAACTGTGTTCGGTTTGTGTTTCCACCACACCAACTTCTTTCTATTTACTATGATGTTTATAATAAACAAATAAAATAAATATCAGTTAGGTACTCATTGGTCGCTGTGTTACTCACTACAAATTTTCAGTCTCACAGATTTCCAAAGAATGATTCATAATATTTTTATTAATAAGATTCAGATTTTTTTGCTTGTGTTACATTTAGTTTTTGGTCATAAAGTTTCTTTGGTGTAGTATTTTCAGATTTATTTGTTATCTGCTGCCTGCCCCTACAAAGTGTGGACACTGATTTTAATTCATTCTCTTGATATGAGGTCTTATATTGAAACTTGTTTTTCTTGTATTTAT
Organism: Pieris melete; assembly: GCA_963693345.1. Taxonomy (NCBI): domain Eukaryota; kingdom Metazoa; phylum Arthropoda; class Insecta; order Lepidoptera; family Pieridae; genus Pieris; species Pieris melete. The sequence goes on along the minus strand of CAVNZK010000368.1, from coordinate 494,993 downwards.
CTATTTTTAGTACTTTTATATCAGACCATTTAACCTTCTCTTTGTCTTCATTAATGGTAAAGTGACTGCAAGCCAATGATTTTAAATCAACAAAACTATCATGGGTACTTTCACTATGTAAGGCGAGCCTTTTATTTTTGCAGTGTTAATTAGGATAATATATTGATCAATGACGATTTTCAAGCTCGAGTTATATTCTTGCTGGGGCCATGTCAATATTTTATTATAAAAATCTTGAGTGTCAGGAATGTAGCTAAGCTTTTTAATATCTTGAATTTTCTTTGCGATTATGGGGTTCACAGTTTTTTCACATGGCAACCGCACTCTATAGGCAATAAGTAGTTTGAATGTAACACACAGGGATGTTAAAAAATTCATGTGCCTGGATAATACCAGCCCTTTTAATTAAATGTCTAAATTCTTTGAAGACAGTGGGTTGGAAATAGATTTTCTGTGATCTGATTGTCATCAGACACCTCTGCCTTTGGTTTCCTCTGATATGCTGTTTTAGTATAATATCTTGGCCACCAGTTCTTGAAGTCCAAAAATAAGTCCCCATCATTTAAAACCTTTACCTCTAATCTGCCTATTGTTTTTAAATTTCAAATTCCTCAGTAGCAATGTATTCACTCCACTTTCATATTATGTATTTGGCTGGGTACAAATTTGTGTTTTTTGTAGAGGCTCTGCAAGTCATCATATAATCTTTGTACTTGAGTTTTATTGAATCCCATGGCTCTCACCATACTAGTTGGGATTGGGTGTCGCAATTTCAATTCAGGAAATCTAAGGAATCCATTTACCCAGTCTCGGCCAGCTAATTTTGTTTACTTCAGCATATTCATAAATCAACTTCTGGAGTTTCTGCATTGTGAGACCATAATAAAGATCATCACTTTGTTTAATATATTTGTATATATCAGTCTCTTGCTCCTTGGTGAATGTCAAAGAAAATCTTACCAAGCTGTTTGCTGTCTACCCAGGTTTTAAACGTTTTCGCAGCGTACTTTCCGACTTGAAATGCAGATTTACCAGGTCATAAAATTAAAAAACAAAAATGAAATGCAGCTTTTCTTTTACTTTAATAATTTGGCGGCTTCCAGCTGTTCATCTGTTACTACGCATCCATCCGAAGCTTTCCTCACATAACTTCGAGGCATTTTGAATTTATATATGTACTCTGAAACGAAACATAGCAACTCACATACAAAGATATGCCAGCGGGGTAAGGGTGCGCATGCGCACGCTTGCGACAAGACACTTGACAGACCCACGCCAGTCATCTCAGAAGTCTTTTTAGCATATTCCTTTGCACTCCAATCAGTTATTTGCGGCCAATTTTCTATATTATGTTTGGAAATAATAGGTAGGGGGAAAAGTTTCTTCGCATTTTGTAAGAAAATTCACAAACTTTTACATATACAGTAATACCCCGCGATAAGTGGGACTGAGCGCTATCCGCGTAAGTCGAATTGGCGTAAGTCGGGGTACAATTTTGCATATAAAGACATACAAAGTATGTTTAATTGCGACTGAAGACTAAATAAAACAATAATTTAGGAAATAATTAGTATCTAATTCTAAATAATATGACAAACTATATTAATACAGTGTATAAACACAATCCGAAGTTATTTTGATGTAGAAGGTTTCACACCATCATCATCATCAATTGTAAGCTCCTCATTGTGTGAATCCAACAGCTCTCGAACATCATCACTATCCACATCTAAATGTATTTGTCTTCCAAGTTTTTTTATGAAATTTCATCCCAAGATTATCCAATTATTCTCACTGCTTCTAAAACGTTGAATTGTTTCAAAATTCTTTAACAGAGAGCTTGTTGTTTTGTCTCATAGCTTCATGCATATGTGCAAACGATCGTCTCGTGTAAGAAGTATTGAATGTTTTGATAACTTCCTGGTCCATCGGTTGAAGCAAGGTGGTTGTATTTGGTGGCAACAATTCAACTTTCACACCATTCTCATCTTTTTCTTTAGAGGCATTTTGTCGTCCGGAGATATTTCTCATAATAGTCAGTGCTTCTGACACTATCTCATCTTTTTGATTGTTTCTAGGACGTTTATTTGGTTTTGAAGTTATATTTTCTGTCGGCATCTCGGGTAAATCTTGTGAATCCAGTTGTGAATTATAACCCTCCGGCAAATCCTGCAAAAACATACAATTTGATAATACTGTGATTTAATCCGTGCACATGAAATAACCCTACTGACAAATAAACTGCTATAGTTGTTACGTCAGTTCTATTTATTTGATGAAAGAGCGGCTTTAGTATTGTATGCTGTAAATCCAACATTACGTTCGCGTTACCAGTCTTGCATAGCCCTTTTAAAAGTTGATATATGTAGTTGGTTTTTTCCTAACCTGTACACAATGGTATGAAGCATTGTCAATTACGACCACTGAATTAGGAGCTAGTTTATTTTTCGATATGTGAAAAAACCAGTTATGAAAATTTGTGGCACTTTTTTTTCCTTTCTTGGCCTGCAAGGTTTGTGCGTCAGCCATGCAAAAAAGTTGGAAGTGCGTTATTAGATTTATTTTATTGGATTAGAAATTGGAGCGGAATTTGGAAAAGGATCAGATAAATTTATTATATAAGTACATAAATGGTTATAATTTTATATTGTTATGAAAAATAAAACTGGCTAAAATTCTATATACATCAATATTTATATTAGATAATAGGATAGAAATTGAAGTAGGAAAAGGAATTTTAATGGATAAAAGTGAGGAATTTGTAGCATTCATATGGTAATCTCCGCATTTCGAATCTGGCACCGTCAACTAATCCGTCTCGGTTACCACCATGAACAATCTCTAATCGAAGCCCTTTACTCACATTCGGATTGCCAACACATTGGAGGTGTGACTACTCTGTCAACGTTGGTTTCATCAAGAAAATATATCCGTTTTCATTTCTCTCAATTAAAATGTGTCTCTAAAGGCCCATTTACACGATGCCATTTTCTTGCCTGTAGCATACAATTATATCAACGCAATAAATGAATTGCATAGTCTAAACAAAACGAAACATTCTTGATCAATGGGAAAAGTTTCCTTTCAAAACTATTATTGATGTAAACAGCACGTACAATAATTTCTTACGCAATTCTTGTACGCAATTATCTCTTCATTGGCAAACATGAGTGCAGTGAGTGAGGGTGTGTTAAATTAAATTAAATAAAAATTAATTTAGTCTAAATTTTTTATTTTGTTTGTTATTTTCTTCGGTCCGAAACCGTCAACTTCAAATTCCTGTGAAAATGCTGCAGCATTACGTGCATCGGTTCTTATAATTTACATTTTCGGTATCCCATAAACACTCATGACTGCGATAAATCTCAATGAACTTTATTATATCAGCAGAACTGAATTGAAGCACCTTTTTACTCATATTCATACCTCTCTGTTGGATGGTTTTAATCTTTTAAGAAGACTGAGCTCTGGTGGTGAGGGTCTATTATAAAAAAACAATAATTTATGTTTATAAAGAGCCAAAGATGTTACACTATCTGCGTCTAGAATAGAAATACTAAAAACAAAAAACAGAAACTATCTTTTTATATAAAATTTAAACAGGTATTCTTTATATTCTAAACTAAAACTTTTTCTTTACATGTGACAAGTGTTACCTGCCTTTATTACATTAATATTTACATATTGAAACTCCAACACTCTTCTAAAATATTTAAGACTTGAATGAAAAATTTGTCAATGCAAATACGTGCAATACTTGCACGAAAGCGCCATTAAATGGTATACGCACGTACAAGCCTGTGTTTAGACAAGTCAAAACTTGAAAGCAATAATCTCCTTAAAATAGTTGCATTGGTGTAAACAAAAGGCATGTGCAATTATTTCCTTGTCAATACTTGAATACAATAATTGCATTCAAGTTTTCAAGTGTAAACAGTTGCATACAATTCTTAAACGGCAATTATTGCGCTTCATTTATTGTATTCAATTATTGCTCTGGTATGTACAAGAAAATGGCATCATGTAAATGGGCCTTTAGATTCACAAATATATTTACCATCTTGTGTAACAGTTGTCTTAAATAGGTATAACCGCATTTCACGATGCCATCTTTTAAAAATGCAAGCAGCTTACGAACACTTGGGATTTTTTCATCAACAGTTTATAACTGATGAATTTTTCTTCGTATTACTCCCATGTCAAAATCATCAATGTGGATTCTCTTTTGTATTTCTTTAGGTTTTCGTGGAGATGAAAATTTTGGAATTGCCGATGTTTGCAAACTCGAATTTCCTTCAGTAACAATTCGCATTACGGTGCGGGCTGGCTCTCCTGTAGCCTCTGCTACTAATTTATTAATGTTCATATCTTATATATGTTCCATAATTTCCTTGATGCCCTTTCGTCTGTGAAAAAAAAACTGTGTACATTGTAAATAGCATTTTTTACTTGTCGTGGTATTGGCGGTCCCCTCTTAGGATATTTATCACGTTTATGTTAGGCACAAACTGGTGCGAACAACTGAAGTGTAAAACCGTTACGGCGGTTGACGGCAGACTGAGTATGCCTTGAGTTGGCGCATGCCTTTGTGTTTATAAAATTCCGAAGTGATATCCCACAAACACACATGTTCTCTGTACAAAGTAACAAATTGAAGAGTTTGGTTTTCAGTTAACTTCATTGTTCGGAATTACCTATAAAATTTCATAAAATAACAACAATGTGTGTTCACTGTTAAATGTGTATTCAAGCACTGGATTGGCCGTTCACACTATTCCAGTGGCGCTGGATTGGGTTAGCTGGAATGAAAAATAGGCCGTCATTCCAGTCAACTGGACTGGATTGATCACTGGAATGGTACATTCCAGTGCAGGTTCACATTATTCCAGCGCTAGACTAGAATAATGTGAACCGGGCAATAAGATTGACGTCTATTTCCCCCGTCCTGCCGCTCATATTCAGAAGGTGACTAGCACTTGGCTATAGACGGAACCTATCATTTGTCAATACTTAGTTATATTTTTAAATATACAATTTATGTCAATTAAATTAGGTAGTGTACCAAGTTACAAGTCAATTGCATGTTGCAATTATAATGCAACAGCATATTCGACTTATATCTAATTTTATTTTCCCTTGGTGCATCTTTGTTGTAAGGAAATGTAAATAAGATAATATTCTTTACATTAAGTGATTTTAATTTATCAATAAACGACAAGGGTTCATTTTGTCCTACATTTCCACTTCTCCGAAAAAGCAAGCAATTACAATTTTGCCGGAGGACTAGTATAATTTTGTGCCAATATTTTCCCCTATACTGTGTTAGGGGCTAGTTGATCTAGTTTTTAGGGTAGGACATTAAACACTCCAATGATGACTTGATTCACTATAATTCACACATAAATTTTACGTAAACTGTATAACTTCAAACTTGAACAAAGGAATTGCCTGTGCGCATGTGTTACAACCTCTTTTATCATCTAGTCCCCTTTCCGACTCGACCTTCCTACTTCGGGCAGTTATTCGAGTAAATTAATAAATAATTATTGCACATGCGCACTTGTAGCAAAAGAATATGTTTCATAAAAATGTTTAGAATTTAATATTTATCAAACAGTTGTCAAACTGTCACTAAACAACAAAATGTAACTTTTTGTTGTTTAGTGACAGTTTAGCGGGACCCTGTTTCCCGCGCCAGGCTTCAATGGTGACCCCTGTCATATACAACAGCTCGGTAATGCCGTATATGGCAGGGGTGATATCCGGTGTGCGCCGCATGACTGCAAGAAATATACAGCCGGGTCGGCCCTTCCTGGCCCGAATTGGGCGGATGTACTCGGGCTCGTACCCGCCGCTCCCGTCGACGACGGCGCCGCCTCTGCATCGGTGGCGCCCTCTTCCGCCGCCGTCACTACCGTGAGGCGTCAATATCAATATCAATATCAGTTGGTGCGTTCGCCGCCCCGCCAGCCGAAGGGGCGGCGGGCGGTGGAACGGCGCCAGGTGGCTGTACTGACGGCCCTCCCATATCGAGGCGGCGACCTGGCGCCAGCCGAGGGTCGCCAGGGAAGCCTGACGCACTTTGAATGTTAAAAGATGCGCATGGGCGCTTTGCTGCGGACTCACCTTCCGAGCCGGGGTCCACGGCAGAAAAAGGGCGGCGCACGGGGGTGACCGGGGTGCGCGCTGGCAGACGACACTGCTCGCGAACCAGCGCCAACTCCCGCTGTTCGGCGTCTGTCAGTGGTGACTCCAAAGCGCCGTTGTTGCGCAGCGCCTCTTCCCGCGATTTGGCGTACCGAGCCATAGCGCGCAACATCCCACGCGACGCGAACGAACATGCGAACGACTGAGCTAAAAAGATCAGACCGGACTCGAATGCCGTCCGCGGCGAAGACGCGGCACCAGGACCCGGGTCCCGATCTAGTATGTTCAGCAACTCGTCAACATTAGGCTCGGTGCCAAGACGCGATGTCTCCGACGCGGTAGGCGGGGCGAACGAGCGAATGGCGTCGTCGGAGGCGTGGCTTGCTGACGTCACGCGCACGGCTTGCATCTCGGTGCCACGCCGCGATGTCTCCGACGCGGTAAACAAGCAAGCGGCGGCATCGGGGGCGCGGCTTGCTGACGTCACGCACACAGCGCGCGGCTCGGTGCCAGGACGCGATGTCTCGGTGGTGGCGGGATGCGTTGACGATGTCTCGCCGGCCTTGAAAGTGATTTCGCATAATGAAGGCGATTTCTTCGACATTGACTTTTGAATAGGATAACTCCTATTCAAAAGTCACCTAACGGCTTCGCCTCTGATGAGGCGTGTGATGATCTCGGTGTTCTGTTGAGCGGCTGCGACTCGGCTGAAGCAAAGCTGGCTCCGCAAAGCTGGGACAGCTTGGCGCAGCCTGGTGCTTAGCTGTAGCCGAGCTGGGCGCTATTTTGCGCTCGATGTTTGACGGCCCGGGGTTGGCGGCGGCCTCGGCACCTGCAGGGGCCCTCGCTCGACCTGAACGGGAGCGTGGGCGCTGCGGGCGGGGCGGCTGCTTCTCCTCCTTGAATCGCGGTAGCGTTATGATTCAAAAATAGTATAAGTATCTCAATTGTTTTTGTATTAAATTGTCTCAGCCTTGGGAATGGTGGTTTATATTGTTCATGCTCACCAGAGCAAGTACTTTTTTTCTTTCCTAATACTTATTTCCAGGTTTTTAATGAAAACTTGAATTTCATATGTCTCTGCAACTGTGTTTTTCATTATCACAGTACCATCTGGAAAACTATCTATCATTGCAGAACCATGTAGACTAGGGAGCCTTTGACTTTGTATAGCTTTCTTTATGTTTATTTGATTGTTTGTTACAATTGTATCCCAATTTATACTTTTAATTCTAACAGTATTTTTTGCTATTAAGCATTTATCAGTTAACCCCAAAGCATCTTAATTTGTTGGACAACGAATTTCACCAATTGAGCCTGAAAATAGCTCAGTGGATTTTTGACAACTTGAATAGTATATAGCTTTATCATCCCTAACCAGGCAAAAGTCATTATTATTAATTGGTGTTGAATCAGCAATTTTTGTTAACTTTAGATTTTCTTCTGAATAGGGCTCTGCTCCTATTAAAGTTGCCTCAAAGTCATTCATACCAGGAAGGTTATGGAATTTGACTTCAATAGATAGATGTGGAATCCAATTAGGGCATTCAAAAACATCATATATAATATCATCAGCATTTAAAAGTTCAACACTATGAAAACTGCAACCATTATCACATCTCATGCAACCATTACCTGCACATCCACCAGGAGTGAAACAATCAAATAATGATAATTTGTTAATTGTATTTGGGAACATTTCATGTTGCATTCCACTTGAATTCATAAATGAAGTGCAGGACCTCCATGAAGGGCAAGCACCAGATCCTGGACAATGACTACTACTTTTGGGGTTCACTTTTGCTTGTACTGTTTTATATAAAGCATTTTTAGAACAATAGTAATTATTAGAAAGAACTTTTATTGATATATATCCATTAGTGTTATCATCTTTATCCATTATATTTATACAAGTGGTTTGACCAACTGGTGGTCCAGAGATTCTTAAAGTTGAAGAAACTTTGCAAACAGCATTATTGAAGCCATCTGAAAAACACTCTTTTTGATCAGAAACCATAGTAGTGCTATCTGAACAAGCATGACCCATGTTTGTTCCAAGCATTATAAGCAATAAGCAACATATGGATAATTTAGATCTTTTATTATTACCATCATAATGATGTGATGGTGTATAAAATCTGAAAGAGTAAACTGATCTTCTAATAAATGGTTTTGGTACATGTTCTAATGAAGGGATGGAATTACTATTTTTAACTAGAATGCCACTCAACACATTTCCTTCCCTCCTTTCCTTCAGTAAACCTTCAGGATCTCCTTCTTCATCTTCATCCCTTTTACGTTTAAATGAAGGGAAAATTTTTCCTCTGAATGACCTCATATTGGGCATTTTAGATTTAATCTTTGGAATCTTTTCTTTGGTCAATTTTAAAATCATTACAATTATAGTTGTGATCAGAATTAATGAGATCATTATGATTAATATTAGTAGTATTTTTTCATCTTGTTTCATGCATGATGGATTTAATAATTTTTTATGACATAAAAAGCAATCAATTTTTAAACATGCAGATGCAGACTCCTAAACGGGCCACACAAACCGGCAACAATGGCTGACGAAATCACACTGATCGCAGCCGCTTTTATTGTTTTAAAAAATAAACAGAAAAAGAAGAGATTGTGGATTCGACCTTACTTAAATAGACGTGAAACTGTAGACAATTTGAGTCTAGAAATAAGTCTTGATAATAAATTATTCAAGAACTAGAATGACAAAAGTAGTCATTTTTACGTAGTAATCTAACGTCAAATACAGCTGATCGCAAAACACAGAATAAAGCAACAGGCACACTTCACTCAAAGCAAACGTCATGTCGCGTAGAAAAGGATACACTATGCCATAACAAAGAGAGTGACTGAAACAACACGAGAACTGGCTGTGCAATATTGCAGTTGAATTCGATAGCCTAGCGATCGTCCGGCCACCCATCGGGGCAACATCGGCCATATGTGGCTATACAAAACATGTTTGGCTATATGGCCGGGACATTACTGCAATATTGCATAGTGTGGCTGCTATTGTTTGCAATGTTGCCGGCCACAGTGTTGCAGCCATCAATTGCAGCAAAACATGGCCCGTTTAGACGCGCCATTAAGACAGCAGTAGAACCTCATCCATGGCCAATATGTGCTCCCCTATTTGTGTATTTGTCTGGCATCTCTTCAAGAGAATAATAAAGACTTGTAATCCTGGAATTCAATGTAAGAATGTCGGTTTCACATTGTGGTCCCAAGAAAAGTCATCATTGGCAATAGAAATTGCTGAGAGTTTGGCAACAAATGGAACAACATGGCATTTTATTCCACCTCATGCTCCACATTTTGGTGGATTATGGGAGGCTGGAATAAAATCCACCAAACACCACCTAAAACGAGTGATAGGTACTCAGACGTTGACCTTTGAAGAGATGAGCACTCTTCTGTACCAAATAGAAGCCTGTCTCAATTCCAGACCATTGTCACAATTAAGTGTGAACTCACAAGATCCTACACCTCTTACCCCAGGACATTTTCTTGTCGGCGAGCCATTGGTTTTGGTGCCGGACAGCAATTATGAAACCTCATCGGTTTCTTCACTAAAGCGCTGGCAGCTAACGCAACAGTTGCTGCAGCATTTTTGGCGTAGGTGGTCAAATGAATATCTCACGCAGTTCATGCAACGTTACAAATGGGCACATCAAAAACCAGAACCGAATGTTGGTGATATTGTTTTAGTTCGAGAGGATAATCTTCCTCCAGCAAAATGGTTATTAGGGATTATAACGGATAAACATGCAGGTTCGGACAATATTACGAGGGTTGTTAGTCTTAAATGTAAGGATGTTATCGTTAAGCGTCCTATAACCAAATTATGTGTATTGCCTGTGACGAAGTAAGATATTTGGGTAAATCTGATGTTATCGTTTTTTATTTTATTTTTGTTGTTGTATAATATAATAGGTATGTTGTCACTTCTAGCTACTGTGAAAGGCTTGCACGAACTTTTTAAACTCTATTACAGTCCACTACGATTACTTGTTTACAGTTTATTCACGGTGGGCGGAGGTGATGTACATTCTGTCCATGGTGGGCGGTATGTTTAAACAATTATAGTTATATGTTCAACAAATAGATGTCGCCTGTGGTTCCTTGAATCGCGGTAGCGTTATGATTCAAAAATAGTATAAGTATCTCAATTGTTTTTGTATTAAATTGTCTCAGCCTTGGGAATGGTGGTTTATATTGTTCATGCTCACCAGAGCAAGTACTTTTTTCTTTCCTAATACTTATTTCCAGGTTCTTAATGGAAACTTGAATTTCATATGTCTCTGCAACTGTGTTTTTCATTATCACAGTACCATCTGGAAAACTATCTATCATTGCAGAACCATGTAGACTAGGGAGCCTTTGACTTTGTATAGCTTTCTTTATGTTTATTTGATTGTTTGTTACAATTGTATCCCAATTTATACTTTTAATTCTAACAGTATTTTTTGCTATTAAGCATTTATCAGTTAACCCCAAAGCATCTTCATTTGTTGGACAACGAATTTCACCAATTGAGCCTGAAAATAGCTCAGTGGATTTTTGACAACTTGAATAGTATATAGCTTTATCATCCCTAACCAGGCAAAAGTCATTATTATTAATTGGTGTTGAATCAGCAATTTTTGTTAACTTTAGATTTTCTTCTGAATAGGGCTCTGCTCCTATTAAAGTTGCCTCAAAGTCATTCATACCAGGGAGGTTATGGAATTTGACTTCAATAGATAGATGTGGAATCCAATTAGGGCATTCAAAAACATCATATATAATATCATCAGCATTTAAAAGTTCAACACTATGAAAACTGCAACCATTATCACATCTCATGCAACCATTACCTGCACATCCACCAGGAGTGAAACAATCAAATAATGATAATTTGTTAATTGTATTTGGGAACATTTCATGTTGCATTCCACTTGAATTCATAAATGAAGTGCAGGACCTCCATGAAGGGCAAGCACCAGATCCTGGACAATGACTACTACTTTTGGGGTTCACTTTTGCTTGTACTGTTTTATATAAAGCATTTTTAGAACAATAGTAATTATTAGAAAGAACTTTTATTGATATATATCCATTAGTGTTATCATCTTTATCCATTATATTTATACAAGTGGTTTGACCAACTGGTGGTCCAGAGATTCTTAAAGTTGAAGAAACTTTGCAAACAGCATTATTGAAGCCATCTGAAAAACACTCTTTTTGATCAGAAACCATAGTAGTGCTATCTGAACAAGCATGACCCATGTTTGTTCCAAGCATTATAAGCAATAAGCAACATATGGATAATTTAGATCTTTTATTATTACCATCATAATGATGTGATGGTGTATAAAATCTGAAAGAGTAAACTGATCTTCTAATAAATGGTTTTGGTACATGTTCTAATGAAGGGATGGAATTACTATTTTTAACTAGAATGCCACTCAACACATTTCCTTCCCTCCTTTCCTTCAGTAAACCTTCAGGATCTCCTTCTTCATCTTCATCCCTTTTACGTTTAAATGAAGGGAAAATTTTTCCTCTGAATGACCTCATATTGGGCATTTTAGATTTAATCTTTGGAATCTTTTCTTTGGTCAATTTTAAAATCATTACAATTATAGTTGTGATCAGAATTAATGAGATCATTATGATTAATATTAGTAGTATTTTTTCATCTTGTTTCATGCATGATGGATTTAATAATTTTTTGTGACATAAAAAGCAATCAATTTTTAAACATGCAGATGCAGACTCCTAAACGGGCCACACAAACCGGCAACAATGGCTGACGAAATCACACTGATCGCAGCCGCTTTTATTGTTTTAAAAAATAAACAGAAAAAGAAGAGATTGTGGATTCGACCTTACTTAAATAGACGTGAAACTGTAGACAATTTGAGTCTAGAAATAAGTCTTGATAATAAATTATTCAAGAACTAGAATGACAAAAGTAGTCATTTTTACGTAGTAATCTAACGTCAAATACAGCTGATCGCAAAACACAGAATAAAGCAACAGGCACACTTCACTCAAAGCAAACGTCATGTCGCGTAGAAAAGGATACACTATGCCATAACAAAGAGAGTGACTGAAACAACACGAGAACTGGCTGTGCAATATTGCAGTTGAATTCGATAGCCTAGCGATCGTCCGGCCACCCATCGGGGCAACATCGGCCATATGTGGCTATACAAAACATGTTTGGCTATATGGCCGGGACATTACTGCAATATTGCATAGTGTGGCTGCTATTGTTTGCAATGTTGCCGGCCACAGTGTTGCAGCCATCAATTGCAGCAAAACATGGCCCGTTTAGACGCGCCATTAAGACAGCAGTAGAACCTCATCCATGGCCAATATGTGCTCCCCTATTTGTGTATTTGTCTGGCATCTCTTCAAGAGAATAATAAAGACTTGTAATCCTGGAATTCAATGTAAGAATGTCGGTTTCACATTGTGGTCCCAAGAAAAGTCATCATTGGCAATAGAAATTGCTGAGAGTTTGGCAACAAATGGAACAACATGGCATTTTATTCCACCTCATGCTCCACATTTTGGTGGATTATGGGAGGCTGGAATAAAATCCACCAAACACCACCTAAAACGAGTGATAGGTACTCAGACGTTGACCTTTGAAGAGATGAGCACTCTTCTGTACCAAATAGAAGCCTGTCTCAATTCCAGACCATTGTCACAATTAAGTGTGAACTCACAAGATCCTACACCTCTTACCCCAGGACATTTTCTTGTCGGCGAGCCATTGGTTTTGGTGCCGGACAGCAATTATGAAACCTCATCGGTTTCTTCACTAAAGCGCTGGCAGCTAACGCAACAGTTGCTGCAGCATTTTTGGCGTAGGTGGTCAAATGAATATCTCACGCAGTTCATGCAACGTTACAAATGGGCACATCAAAAACCAGAACCGAATGTTGGTGATATTGTTTTAGTTCGAGAGGATAATCTTCCTCCAGCAAAATGGTTATTAGGGATTATAACGGATAAACATGCAGGTTCGGACAATATTACGAGGGTTGTTAGTCTTAAATGTAAGGATGTTATCGTTAAGCGTCCTATAACCAAATTATGTGTATTGCCTGTGACGAAGTAAGATATTTGGGTAAATCTGATGTTATCGTTTTTTATTTTATTTTTGTTGTTGTATAATATAATAGGTATGTTGTCACTTCTAGCTACTGTGAAAGGCTTGCACGAACTTTTTAAACTCTATTACAGTCCACTACGATTACTTGTTTACAGTTTATTCACGGTGGGCGGAGGTGATGTACATTCTGTCCATGGTGGGCGGTATGTTTAAACAATTATAGTTATATGTTCAACAAATAGATGTCGCCTGTGGTTCCTTGAATCGCGGTAGCGTTATGATTCAAAAATAGTATAAGTATCTCAATTGTTTTTGTATTAAATTGTCTCAGCCTTGGGAATGGTGGTTTATATTGTTCATGCTCACCAGAGCAAGTACTTTTTTCTTTCCTAATACTTATTTCCAGGTTCTTAATGGAAACTTGAATTTCATATGTCTCTGCAACTGTGTTTTTCATTATCACAGTACCATCTGGAAAACTATCTATCATTGCAGAACCATGTAGACTAGGGAGCCTTTGACTTTGTATAGCTTTCTTTATGTTTATTTGATTGTTTGTTACAATTGTATCCCAATTTATACTTTTAATTCTAACAGTATTTTTTGCTATTAAGCATTTATCAGTTAACCCCAAAGCATCTTCATTTGTTGGACAACGAATTTCACCAATTGAGCCTGAAAATAGCTCAGTGGATTTTTGACAACTTGAATAGTATATAGCTTTATCATCCCTAACCAGGCAAAAGTCATTATTATTAATTGGTGTTGAATCAGCAATTTTTGTTAACTTTAGATTTTCTTCTGAATAGGGCTCTGCTCCTATTAAAGTTGCCTCAAAGTCATTCATACCAGGAAGGTTATGGAATTTGACTTCAATAGATAGATGTGGAATCCAATTAGGGCATTCAAAAACATCATATATAATATCATCAGCATTTAAAAGTTCAACACTATGAAAACTGCAACCATTATCACATCTCATGCAACCATTACCTGCACATCCACCAGGAGTGAAACAATCAAATAATGATAATTTGTTAATTGTATTTGGGAACATTTCATGTTGCATTCCACTTGAATTCATAAATGAAGTGCAGGACCTCCATGAAGGGCAAGCACCAGATCCTGGACAATGACTACTACTTTTGGGGTTCACTTTTGCTTGTACTGTTTTATATAAAGCATTTTTAGAACAATAGTAATTATTAGAAAGAACTTTTATTGATATATATCCATTAGTGTTATCATCTTTATCCATTATATTTATACAAGTGGTTTGACCAACTGGTGGTCCAGAGATTCTTAAAGTTGAAGAAACTTTGCAAACAGCATTATTGAAGCCATCTGAAAAACACTCTTTTTGATCAGAAACCATAGTAGTGCTATCTGAACAAGCATGACCCATGTTTGTTCCAAGCATTATAAGCAATAAGCAACATATGGATAATTTAGATCTTTTATTATTACCATCATAATGATGTGATGGTGTATAAAATCTGAAAGAGTAAACTGATCTTCTAATAAATGGTTTTGGTACATGTTCTAATGAAGGGATGGAATTACTATTTTTAACTAGAATGCCACTCAACACATTTCCTTCCCTCCTTTCCTTCAGTAAACCTTCAGGATCTCCTTCTTCATCTTCATCCCTTTTACGTTTAAATGAAGGGAAAATTTTTCCTCTGAATGACCTCATATTGGGCATTTTAGATTTAATCTTTGGAATCTTTTCTTTGGTCAATTTTAAAATCATTACAATTATAGTTGTGATCAGAATTAATGAGATCATTATGATTAATATTAGTAGTATTTTTTCATCTTGTTTCATGCATGATGGATTTAATAATTTTTTGTGACATAAAAAGCAATCAATTTTTAAACATGCAGATGCAGACTCCTAAACGGGCCACACAAACCGGCAACAATGGCTGACGAAATCACACTGATCGCAGCCGCTTTTATTGTTTTAAAAAATAAACAGAAAAAGAAGAGATTGTGGATTCGACCTTACTTAAATAGACGTGAAACTGTAGACAATTTGAGTCTAGAAATAAGTCTTGATAATAAATTATTCAAGAACTAGAATGACAAAAGTAGTCATTTTTACGTAGTAATCTAACGTCAAATACAGCTGATCGCAAAACACAGAATAAAGCAACAGGCACACTTCACTCAAAGCAAACGTCATGTCGCGTAGAAAAGGATACACTATGCCATAACAAAGAGAGTGACTGAAACAACACGAGAACTGGCTGTGCAATATTGCAGTTGAATTCGATAGCCTAGCGATCGTCCGGCCACCCATCGGGGCAACATCGGCCATATGTGGCTATACAAAACATGTTTGGCTATATGGCCGGGACATTACTGCAATATTGCATAGTGTGGCTGCTATTGTTTGCAATGTTGCCGGCCACAGTGTTGCAGCCATCAATTGCAGCAAAACATGGCCCGTTTAGACGCGCCATTAAGACAGCAGTAGAACCTCATCCATGGCCAATATGTGCTCCCCTATTTGTGTATTTGTCTGGCATCTCTTCAAGAGAATAATAAAGACTTGTAATCCTGGAATTCAATGTAAGAATGTCGGTTTCACATTGTGGTCCCAAGAAAAGTCATCATTGGCAATAGAAATTGCTGAGAGTTTGGCAACAAATGGAACAACATGGCATTTTATTCCACCTCATGCTCCACATTTTGGTGGATTATGGGAGGCTGGAATAAAATCCACCAAACACCACCTAAAACGAGTGATAGGTACTCAGACGTTGACCTTTGAAGAGATGAGCACTCTTCTGTACCAAATAGAAGCCTGTCTCAATTCCAGACCATTGTCACAATTAAGTGTGAACTCACAAGATCCTACACCTCTTACCCCAGGACATTTTCTTGTCGGCGAGCCATTGGTTTTGGTGCCGGACAGCAATTATGAAACCTCATCGGTTTCTTCACTAAAGCGCTGGCAGCTAACGCAACAGTTGCTGCAGCATTTTTGGCGTAGGTGGTCAAATGAATATCTCACGCAGTTCATGCAACGTTACAAATGGGCACATCAAAAACCAGAACCGAATGTTGGTGATATTGTTTTAGTTCGAGAGGATAATCTTCCTCCAGCAAAATGGTTATTAGGGATTATAACGGATAAACATGCAGGTTCGGACAATATTACGAGGGTTGTTAGTCTTAAATGTAAGGATGTTATCGTTAAGCGTCCTATAACCAAATTATGTGTATTGCCTGTGACGAAGTAAGATATTTGGGTAAATCTGATGTTATCGTTTTTTATTTTATTTTTGTTGTTGTATAATATAATAGGTATGTTGTCACTTCTAGCTACTGTGAAAGGCTTGCACGAACTTTTTAAACTCTATTACAGTCCACTACGATTACTTGTTTACAGTTTATTCACGGTGGGCGGAGGTGATGTACATTCTGTCCATGGTGGGCGGTATGTTTAAACAATTATAGTTATATGTTCAACAAATAGATGTCGCCTGTGGTTCCTTGAATCGCGGTAGCGTTATGATTCAAAAATAGTATAAGTATCTCAATTGTTTTTGTATTAAATTGTCTCAGCCTTGGGAATGGTGGTTTATATTGTTCATGCTCACCAGAGCAAGTACTTTTTTTCTTTCCTAATACTTATTTCCAGTAGGGATGAGACATACTTGCAAAATTCAATACCAGGGCTTCCAAGTACGAGTATGTAAAAATACCAGGTACGAAAACCAGGTATAAAAATACTTGAAAGTATTTGGTGGCAATCGTATCGTACAGTGTGTGTACCACAATCTTGCACGGCTTTTTATAAATGAAATCTTTCCTTCCTACTTTGTTTTGTTAATCACAGGCTTAGGACTGTCTGCTACTAATAGTGTTACGGTCATTTATCAGCTAGTTGTGAAATATAGTATTAGCAGGCGTAGTTAAAAGATTTCATTTCATTTTATATATGTACAACTTTTTTTTATTATATATATATATATATATAGAATTCTCAATCATCATTTTTTATTTTGTTGGAGAAACAACAATTGCTCTAATTTTCGACTCCCGAGTCGGGATCTCCTTTCCGTCAATATGTTCCCTGCTACTGAAAATAGACGTTCGCAAGGCACGCTAGAAGCCATTGCATTTAATTTAATTTTGGCTAGTTTGGCTAAATTTGGATATATTTGCTGATTTATTCGCCACCATTCCAAAGGATTTGTGTCTGGAGACAAAACTGTGTCATCTAAATATTTTTGCGTCTCAATTATGGCTCTGCTATTGGCTGTGCCAGCTGGCCGCACATTGTGCATTTGTTTATTATAGTGTTTCCATAATAGGCTGTTAGATTTTTACCCCTGGCTATCTGATATATTAGAAGTGGATGCTGAAGACTGATTTTTTTCATTTTCATTTATCATCGCGGTTACTAAGCCCACAATATACTTTTTAGTGCTGTCTGCAACATTTTCGTTCTCAAAGTATAACTTGTATCTCGGGTCTAAAAACATAGCGACGGTATAAGTTCGGCTTTGTTCCAAATTAGAAAACCGCGTGCCTATTTCTGAAAGCAGATCCTGTCGACACATTTCCACTTCATCAGGAAAAATGTCAATATTATTTTCTTGCCGATATGTCTGACTTGCGATTTCTTTGAGAGCGTTGGTAAGACCAATCGTTAAGGGGATAACCGAGCTTCCACTAACATACTTCTGTCCGCTCATCTCTCTTGTCACTTCTTCACATGGTTGTAACACTACTACCAAAGACTGGCAAATGTCCCATTCATATGTAGTAAGATTAATCAAATTGCCAGTGTCTAAATTACTCAAAGCACATTTGATTTCGTCTTTCAGTTCGACAAACCTCTCTATCATGTAAAATGTGGAGTTCCACCTTGTAGCGACATCTTGAATTGGCCTCTTCACTACTTTATTGGCCTGCTCCTGGTACTTTTTTAATTTATTCCAGGCTAAATTACTTCTTTTGAAGTAGGATACTATGGCTTTTACTTTGCCTATTATGCTATTTACGTTTGAGTGGGATAACACTTTTTGTACTGCTAGGTTAAGTGTGTGTGCATAACAGCCAAAATGTCTCCATTCTAATTGAAGTATGGCATTTTTTATATTAGCCCCGTTGTCCGACACTACAAGGAGGACCTTATCTAAAATGTTCCAATCTTGAGCCACATTTCTTAATTCTTGTGCTATATGAAGTGCCGTGTGACTGCTCTCAAATACTTTACATTCCAGTAAAACCGACTGAAGGATAAAATTTTTATCTACGTAATGACCCGTAACGGCTAGGTAAGAATCATTATTTCGTGACGTCCACATATCGGTCGTTAAACATACACTTTTTGCATCTTCATTTAAAGCTGTTTTTGTATTTATCTTTATTTCTTCATAGAGCCCCGGCAATAAATTATTGGCGAAATACTTTCGTGATGGTATTGTATAATTTGGGAAAGCAAAATTTATTAATTCGCGAAATCCTTTGTCTTCTACTATTGAAAAAGGCTGTAAGTCCCATATGAACAAATTCATTAAATGATCATCAATTTGTTTTTTTATTTTTTGACAATCGCGCCGAAGGAATGCTGTAATACTGGATGGGTTCGGATTGGACCTTATCGTATTAGATGCGATAGTTTGTATAGCAGTATTGACTGCCGTAATTTGTGCAGTTTGTGAAGTATGCGCCTGTACCTCTTGTTCTTCTTGACGATCCACTTGTTGTTCCCTTCTCACTAAGTTAACGGAAATATGTTTTCTTTGTACATGCTTGGTAAGGTTTGACACTCCTGATTTGTATGAGATAATGACTTTGCACATTTTGCATTCAGCTTTATTTTCACCTTTGTCCACAAAATGATCCCAAGCCAAACTTTTCTTTGGAGCCATGGTTTGTGACTATATTATTATTTAGCACAAGTTTCTACCTATCTAACTATGTATTTTAACTATTATCTAATAACGAAAACACAGTTTTATTTACACTCTATTACCTATTTAGAGTTCAAAAATCGTCTGTCCATTAAACTCGCGAAACTAAACTAAACACAGAATTAAAAAAATAACAGTTTTATACATCTATACACTCACTATTAATAGTTCGAAAATTGTCTTTAAATTCAATAAACTTCGGAAAAAATATTTGTAACTTAACTATTATCTAATGACGAAATCACAGTTTTATTTACACTCTATTACCTATTTCGAGTTCAAAAATTGTCGGTCCTTTAAACTCGCGAAACTAAACTAAACACAGTATTAAAAAAATAACAGTTTTATACATTTATACACTCACTAATTTATATTATATAATAAATCGAAAATTGACTTTAAAATCAATAAACTCCCGAAAAATTGCTTGTAATTTAGGTCACGGTTAGTCGTTGACGTAACAAGCTCGCACTCAAATCACAACTGACAAAAAATAAAAAAACGGAAACTAAACTATTACTTGAAATAAACAAACTTTAAGTGGCACATAAGTATATTTTTTAAAACAATACTTTTGTACACGCAATTATGTGTCTTTTGTGTATAGACATAAGAATGAATAGCGTGAACTAGTCAAAAGAAAGAGTAAAGTTACGATTATTGAATGTTAATACAATTATGTTCCTTATTTTGATCAGTATATGACGGTTATTTGTAAACGAAGGGCTCACGGCAAAATACTAAAATACTTGCATAGGAAATTGACTCGTGTTACTTTAAGAATAAAGACCATAATCGTCTCAGTGAAAAAAATACTTGCAAGTTTCACGTATTTTTTGTTGCAAATACGATTCTGCTTCTTATTTATATAATAAGATGGATCGATTTCCTATGCAAGTATTTTTTAGCCCTGTGCCCGATAGCACAGCAAATACTTTAGTTTTTGCAAGTATTTCTCGCGGCTTTATCGGCGCCGCCAAAATACTAAAATACTTGCATAGGAAATTGACTCGTGTCACTTTAAGAATAAAGACCATAATGGTCTCAGTGAAAAAAATACTTGCAAGTTTCACGTATTTTTTGTTGCAAATACGATTCTGCTTCTTATTTGTATAATAAGATGGATCGATTTCCTATGCAAGTATTTTCTCGCCCGATAGCACAGCAAATACTTTCATACTTGCAAGTATTTCCTTCCCGTACCAGGGCGCCGTCCTTCGAAGCAAAGCCCTGGTTTACAAACCTGGTATGGTAAATACGTCTCACTCCTAATTTCCAGGTTCTTAATGGAAACTTGAATTTCATATGTCTCTGCAACTGTGTTTTTCATTATCACAGTACCATCTGGAAAACTATCTATCATTGCAGAACCATGTAGACTAGGGAGCCTTTGACTTTGTATAGCTTTCTTTATGTTTATTTGATTGTTTGTTACAATTGTATCCCAATTTATACTTTTAATTCTAACAGTATTTTTTGCTATTAAGCATTTATCAGTTAACCCCAAAGCATCTTAATTTGTTGGACAACGAATTTCACCAATTGAGCCTGAAAATAGCTCAGTGGATTTTTGACAACTTGAATAGTATATAGCTTTATCATCCCTAACCAGGCAAGTCATTATTATTAATTGGTGTTGAATCAGCAATTTTTGTTAACTTTAGATTTTCTTCTGAATAGGGCTCTGCTCCTATTAAAGTTGCCTCAAAGTCATTCATACCAGGGAGGTTATGGAATTTGACTTCAATAGATAGATGTGGAATCCAATTAGGGCATTCAAAAACATCATATATAATATCATCAGCATTTAAAAGTTCAACACTATGAAAACTGCAACCATTATCACATCTCATGCAACCATTACCTGCACATCCACCAGGAGTGAAACAATCAAATAATGATAATTTGTTAATTGTATTTGGGAACATTTCATGTTGCATTCCACTTGAATTCATAAATGAAGTGCAGGACCTCCATGAAGGGCAAGCACCAGATCCTGGACAATGACTACTACTTTTGGGGTTCACTTTTGCTTGTACTGTTTTATATAAAGCATTTTTAGAACAATAGTAATTATTAGAAAGAACTTTTATTGATATATATCCATTAGTGTTATCATCTTTATCCATTATATTTATACAAGTGGTTTGACCAACTGGTGGTCCAGAGATTCTTAAAGTTGAAGAAACTTTGCAAACAGCATTATTGAAGCCATCTGAAAAACACTCTTTTTGATCAGAAACCATAGTAGTGCTATCTGAACAAGCATGACCCATGTTTGTTCCAAGCATTATAAGCAATAAGCAACATATGGATAATTTAGATCTTTTATTATTACCATCATAATGATGTGATGGTGTATAAAATCTGAAAGAGTAAACTGATCTTCTAATAAATGGTTTTGGTACATGTTCTAATGAAGGGATGGAATTACTATTTTTAACTAGAATGCCACTCAACACATTTCCTTCCCTCCTTTCCTTCAGTAAACCTTCAGGATCTCCTTCTTCATCTTCATCCCTTTTACGTTTAAATGAAGGGAAAATTTTTCCTCTGAATGACCTCATATTGGGCATTTTAGATTTAATCTTTGGAATCTTTTCTTTGGTCAATTTTAAAATCATTACAATTATAGTTGTGATCAGAATTAATGAGATCATTATGATTAATATTGGTAGTATTTTTTCATCTTGTTTCATGCATGATGGATTTAATAATTTTTTGTGACATAAAAAGCAATCAATTTTTAAACATGCAGATGCAGACTCCTAAACGGGCCACACAAACCGGCAACAATGGCTGACGAAATCACACTGATCGCAGCCGCTTTTATTGTTTTAAAAAATAAACAGAAAAAGAAGAGATTGTGGATTCGACCTTACTTAAATAGACGTGAAACTGTAGACAATTTGAGTCTAGAAATAAGTCTTGATAATAAATTATTCAAGAACTAGAATGACAAAAGTAGTCATTTTTACGTAGTAATCTAACGTCAAATACAGCTGATCGCAAAACACAGAATAAAGCAACAGGCACACTTCACTCAAAGCAAACGTCATGTCGCGTAGAAAAGGATACACTATGCCATAACAAAGAGAGTGACTGAAACAACACGAGAACTGGCTGTGCAATATTGCAGTTGAATTCGATAGCCTAGCGATCGTCCGGCCACCCATCGGGGCAACATCGGCCATATGTGGCTATACAAAACATGTTTGGCTATATGGCCGGGACATTACTGCAATATTGCATAGTGTGGCTGCTATTGTTTGCAATGTTGCCGGCCACAGTGTTGCAGCCATCAATTGCAGCAAAACATGGCCCGTTTAGACGCGCCATTAAGACAGCAGTAGAACCTCATCCATGGCCAATATGTGCTCCCCTATTTGTGTATTTGTCTGGCATCTCTTCAAGAGAATAATAAAGACTTGTAATCCTGGAATTCAATGTAAGAATGTCGGTTTCACATTGTGGTCCCAAGAAAAGTCATCATTGGCAATAGAAATTGCTGAGAGTTTGGCAACAAATGGAACAACATGGCATTTTATTCCACCTCATGCTCCACATTTTGGTGGATTATGGGAGGCTGGAATAAAATCCACCAAACACCACCTAAAACGAGTGATAGGTACTCAGACGTTGACCTTTGAAGAGATGAGCACTCTTCTGTACCAAATAGAAGCCTGTCTCAATTCCAGACCATTGTCACAATTAAGTGTGAACTCACAAGATCCTACACCTCTTACCCCAGGACATTTTCTTGTCGGCGAGCCATTGGTTTTGGTGCCGGACAGCAATTATGAAACCTCATCGGTTTCTTCACTAAAGCGCTGGCAGCTAACGCAACAGTTGCTGCAGCATTTTTGGCGTAGGTGGTCAAATGAATATCTCACGCAGTTCATGCAACGTTACAAATGGGCACATCAAAAACCAGAACCGAATGTTGGTGATATTGTTTTAGTTCGAGAGGATAATCTTCCTCCAGCAAAATGGTTATTAGGGATTATAACGGATAAACATGCAGGTTCGGACAATATTACGAGGGTTGTTAGTCTTAAATGTAAGGATGTTATCGTTAAGCGTCCTATAACCAAATTATGTGTATTGCCTGTGACGAAGTAAGATATTTGGGTAAATCTGATGTTATCGTTTTTTATTTTATTTTTGTTGTTGTATAATATAATAGGTATGTTGTCACTTCTAGCTACTGTGAAAGGCTTGCACGAACTTTTTAAACTCTATTACAGTCCACTACGATTACTTGTTTACAGTTTATTCACGGTGGGCGGAGGTGATGTACATTCTGTCCATGGTGGGCGGTATGTTTAAACAATTATAGTTATATGTTCAACAAATAGATGTCGCCTGTGGTTCCTTGAATCGCGGTAGCGTTATGATTCAAAAATAGTATAAGTATCTCAATTGTTTTTGTATTAAATTGTCTCAGCCTTGGGAATGGTGGTTTATATTGTTCATGCTCACCAGAGCAAGTACTTTTTTTCTTTCCTAATACTTATTTCCAGGTTCTTAATGGAAACTTGAATTTCATATGTCTCTGCAACTGTGTTTTTCATTATCACAGTACCATCTGGAAAACTATCTATCATTGTAGAACCATGTAGACTAGGGAGCCTTTGACTTTGTATAGCTTTCTTTATGTTTATTTGATTGTTTGTTATAATTGTATCCCAATTTATACTTTTAATTCTAACAGTATTTTTTGCTATTAAGCATTTATCAGTTAACCCCAAAGCATCTTCATTTGTTGGACAACGAATTTCACCAATTGAGCCTGAAAATAGCTCAGTGGATTTTTGACAACTTGAATAGTATATAGCTTTATCATCCCTAACCAGGCAAAAGTCATTATTATTAATTGGTGTTGAATCAGCAATTTTTGTTAACTTTAGATTTTCTTCTGAATAGGGCTCTGCTCCTATTAAAGTTGCCTCAAAGTCATACCAGGGAGGTTATGGAATTTGACTTCAATAGATAGATGTGGAATCCAATTAGGGCATTCAAAAACATCATATATAATATCATCAGCATTTAAAAGTTCAACACTATGAAAACTGCAACCATTATCACATCTCATGCAACCATTACCTGCACATCCACCAGGAGTGAAACAATCAAATAATGATAATTTGTTAATTGTATTTGGGAACATTTCATGTTGCATTCCACTTGAATTCATAAATGAAGTGCAGGACCTCCATGAAGGGCAAGCACCAGATCCTGGACAATGACTACTACTTTTGGGGTTCACTTTTGCTTGTACTGTTTTATATAAAGCATTTTTAGAACAATAGTAATTATTAGAAAGAACTTTTATTGATATATATCCATTAGTGTTATCATCTTTATCCATTATATTTATACAAGTGGTTTGACCAACTGGTGGTCCAGAGATTCTTAAAGTTGAAGAAACTTTGCAAACAGCATTATTGAAGCCATCTGAAAAACACTCTTTTTGATCAGAAACCATAGTAGTGCTATCTGAACAAGCATGACCCATGTTTGTTCCAAGCATTATAAGCAATAAGCAACATATGGATAATTTAGATCTTTTATTATTACCATCATAATGATGTGATGGTGTATAAAATCTGAAAGAGTAAACTGATCTTCTAATAAATGGTTTTGGTACATGTTCTAATGAAGGGATGGAATTACTATTTTTAACTAGAATGCCACTCAACACATTTCCTTCCCTCCTTTCCTTCAGTAAACCTTCAGGATCTCCTTCTTCATCTTCATCCCTTTTACGTTTAAATGAAGGGAAAATTTTTCCTCTGAATGACCTCATATTGGGCATTTTAGATTTAATCTTTGGAATCTTTTCTTTGGTCAATTTTAAAATCATTACAATTATAGTTGTGATCAGAATTAATGAGATCATTGTGATTAATATTAGTAGTATTTTTTCATCTTGTTTCATGCATGATGGATTTAATAATTTTTTGTGACATAAAAAGCAATCAATTTTTAAACATGCAGATGCAGACTCCTAAACGGGCCACACAAACCGGCAACAATGGCTGACGAAATCACACTGATCGCAGCCGCTTTTATTGTTTTAAAAAATAAACAGAAAAAGAAGAGATTGTGGATTCGACCTTACTTAAATAGACGTGAAACTGTAGACAATTTGAGTCTAGAAATAAGTCTTGATAATAAATTATTCAAGAACTAGAATGACAAAAGTAGTCATTTTTACGTAGTAATCTAACGTCAAATACAGCTGATCGCAAAACACAGAATAAAGCAACAGGCACACTTCACTCAAAGCAAACGTCATGTCGCGTAGAAAAGGATACACTATGCCATAACAAAGAGAGTGACTGAAACAACACGAGAACTGGCTGTGCAATATTGCAGTTGAATTCGATAGCCTAGCGATCGTCCGGCCACCCATCGGGGCAACATCGGCCATATGTGGCTCTACAAAACATGTTTGGCTATATGGCCGGGACATTACTGCAATATTGCATAGTGTGGCTGCTATTGTTTGCAATGTTGCCGGCCACAGTGTTGCAGCCATCAATTGCAGCAAAACATGGCCCGTTTAGACGCGCCATTAAGACAGCAGTAGAACCTCATCCATGGCCAATATGTGCTCCCCTATTTGTGTATTTGTCTGGCATCTCTTTAAGAGAATAATAAAGACTTGTAATCCTGGAATTCAATGTAAGAATGTCGGTTTCATATTTATTTTTACACAATCAACCTCACTTGAACATATTTTTCATTAATTAAGTAGTAAATTAATATCTATATATTTTTTGATAAATTTATGTGATTTATGTAAATATTATCTCTTTTTTTTAATCTTTTAGTTTTTAAATTAATTTTTGCAATTTAAGATATTTCTTCTTTTTGCTGTTAAAATTGAATTGAGTTGGTGTATGCGACACAGTCAAGCGATCAAGTCAATCGTCGCAGTGGGCCTACAGTTTTTCCTTGATTTGAGATGACCAGCTTATCTTACAGACTTTGTGTACGATTAGACTAATTTTTTAATACTTATTTTGAGCTGTTCCATTTTTTCATACTATAGACACAAAAGAGATGAAACAGTAGCTGAGACATAGTTTTTAAATTCTCCTCATATTCAATAGTACAGCGGTCAAAGTTGCCTGTTTGTCTATTAAGCCGGTATCTCTCCTCCTGTGCCTCCAAGCAAAGAGTTTGAAGCTGTTTCATCTCAGTTTTTAGTGAAGTATTACTATCAATAACCTTTAAAGTCTCGATTTCGTCGTCATTCCTTTTAACAATAAATTGTTCATACGGCTCCTTGTACTTTTTGAGTGTTGGAACGCGAGGTGTTGGTTTGGTAAAGGGCAGCGGGCGGCGACCTGGCGCCAGCAGGTGGTCGCCAGGAAAGCCTGTTGTAGACGACGGAGCACATGGGCGCTTGGCCGCGGACTTGTCCTCCGAGCCGGGGTTCACAGCTAAAAAGGCCGGCGCACAGGCGTAGCAGGGGTGCGCGCTGGGAAGCGACACTCGTCGCGGACCCGATTGATCGAAAAAGATCAGGTCATCACTCGTGCATGTGCAGCTTGTTTTATACCCTTTTCCCTACTTCGACACGATCCCCCTCCGGGCTGGCTTTGACGTCAGTTCCGTAAAACCACAGAATTAGTAAACTGAATTATTAACAGCCAAATCTAGAGGTTGTAAGAGGATTTTATTAGAAATTAAAAGGATCGTGCGCTTTTCTCCCAGAGTTTTTAAAAAGACCTTTATAAAAAAGGACTCAAAAACCGCAGTTTCCATCCAGCCACTACTTATTGCAGTGTATGCTGTTCCGGGATAGTCTTTGTCTGTAGTCCACTCATCCCAAACATATTTGCCCTTGTAGACCATCATGGCTGGAGTTTTCTCTCCTACGGCATTACACCCCAACAAGCCGGTGGTGTTGTCTTTTCCAGGGGAGGCAAGAGGTCGACTGGAAGTATATCCTTTTCTCCCAACTACCTTGGACTTCGAGGGGTCTTTGGAAAAGCTAGTTTCATCGACGTTCCATATATGTGATGGTTTGTTGCTTAATTCCAATTCGTTCACTTTTTTTTCTAGTAAATCAAAGTACGGGTATATAATTTGTAGACTGCATTCTTTGTTTGCGAGCATACTCGACAGGTTGTGGCTTTTTATTTGATAAATTATATCTCTTTTTGAATGCAAGAAACCAATCTTCAGGCACGCCATTTTTAAACGGATTTTTTATGACGTTAGCCGAAACGTGTGACCCACGGTCTCTAATAATTCTTTTCTGGTCAGGCCGAAACCATGCTTCTTCATCACCTGCAAATCTTTACTAGACATTCTTCTGTTTCACGCGATAAGACGGCGGCACTTTCCAAACGTAGTCAGTTTATGATGACATCGAATGGATTTGACAAACAAGTCATAGTGTAGTAGTGATATGAAAAACCTTTTTTATGTAAATATGTACATATGAAGAGTCCATGCAAAAAAAGATGAAGGTCACCAAAAGGATACTAAAAGGATAACAAATTCCATTATTTATTTAGACAGACTTATTACTTCTCAGTCCATGGGTCAATTGTTATGATTTAAACACAGAAATATGCATCAATATATAAAGAATACTAATTAATAAAACACAAAATAATTATTTATCATATTTATTTTAAAATAATGTATTTTTGTAAATCAGGTTTTTTTTAAAGTAAACAAAAATGAGGGTCACAATGACAAGGATGAATGTCAGAATATACTATAAGTCTTCATCATCATCTACCAGAAGTCTTTTTGGTAGGCCAGAGTAAAAAACCCTTGCTGTCTCTGAGCAAAATTTGCTAAGATCTTGTAAGTCTTTATATTTAGCTTCTGATATTGTAATTAATTTCATTAATTACATATTATGTATGTACTTAAGTATTTTAATACAGAAACATAGTAATTGTGTACATATGTATACATACATATTAAATATAAATCACAATTGCACGTAATCAGCACATTATAACACATACAAGTGTATATCTTACTGTAAATAATCTGTAATTTTTGTCTGCTTTTGTTTTTTCATTTTATTGTATAGAAGACATAGCTATGGTCAAATTATCATTCTCAATATTGCTGTGAACAAAGCGTGATAATAATTCTGCAGCTTTTAATGCCTCTTCTGCGGTAGGTATTGGTGCTTCCTCGACTTCCTCTTCCCCATCACTTTCGAGTTGTTTCTTAGCACTAATGTTCTGTACGATATTTTCATCGGTGGGTTCTTCGAATGTGAGGAGAGCGCTATGTCAACATAATCTTCCCACGTTTCCGGTGCTGCTTAAGAATCTGAATTAAGGTTTCGTGACCACGAAGATAAAGGATTGTCATCTTCTTCATCGAAGCTAACGACAACCACAATATTCCTGTCTATATAATATGAACCTAAGCTAATTATATCATACAAATTTCTTATTTCCAAATCTAAGATTAATTGATCTGTGCCATACAGATTTTTTTAAATCATTAATATTTAACGAATGGTGAAATGACATAGTGCGACTAAAAGCTAATATATTTTCTATTCTAATTATTTCATTATATAACACCTGCACGTTATCGCTTATAATGTTGAATATTAGCGACGGATGGGAGTATCGAATTACACTTTGATTGTCCGAGTTATACATGTTTATTATATAGTTAGGCCTTTGCTTAATTTTATTTGATTATCTGTTAAATATTTAATACCTTAGTTTGTTGTATGCTATATTCTTTAGAAAGTGAAATATATTGATTAAAACTAGAACTTAATTCTATTTTAATTGATTTTGAAATATAATAACAGCTGTCTCATATCTCAGAGCGTCATTATGACCAAGATGCCTAGATATAAATGTATTAAGAGTTTCCAATGAATTAATGATGCCTCGTTTAACTCTGGAGACCAGTTCGAATCATTTTAACTGTAACATAACTTTAATTAATTTATGATTCATGTACCTAGTCAGTTTGTCTCTTGAAACGTAATTAGTAAAGCTTTAAACAATTGTTGGGTCGTTGAGGTAAAACTTGTCTATTAGAATTTTAACCGTTCGGTTGTCTATATAAAGTTTTAGTTAATTTTTCTTGCAATATACACCTTATATATAAGCTCAGAGGTTCCTCTAAATCTTTTAAATAGGTTTTTAAAGCAAGGCTATTGTATAAAGTGCGTTTAGCTTGGATGGTGGTCTCTAATTTATCTACTGCTCTTAAAATGTTATCGAATACTGCATCTTGTGCAATATAACGATCTTGGGAAACTTCGACTTCCATTCTATCTTCTAAAATTTCTCCTTAAAAAAAAAACTAAATCTTAACTTATGTTGCGATCTCTCAGCTCTATGCGAGAGGCAACTCTTGGGGCTTCGATTCCCCGGTTTTTCCTAGCATGGAAAATTTTGGATTGTTTGGGAACACACAGGAATGTAACAACCAATCGTTAAGAAATGTGTAACTTACATAAGCATTTCGACGATGGTGGCACCTTTTGTCATCGATTTCTGGATGCGCCGTGTGTGGTCCACTGTCCTCGGTTCTTGTGAATGGTCGATTAAAATTTGAAAGTCTATTAGTCCGCGTACTCTACGGAGTATATTACTTAGTACGCGCACTGACTCGACAATCCTACCGACTGCGCCAATTAAGTGAGGGCCAGCGGTGAATCCCAAAAAAAACCAAAATGTGTTTATATTACTCTAATTAATCACTTACAATAATTAAGACTTAACTAAATATAACTATTTAATCGGCCCGATATTAGGTGCACGACAAATAATCTTTATTATAAACTTAACTAGTTGAGAATTGACCGGTCCGATATGAGGTATCCGATCAAAAGCTTCTGATCTCTATTGTCCATTTCCTTTTATATCGGTGTTGCGTAAGAGGGGTACAGGTATTGGTTATACGGGGCAAAGGTAGTGCAATGGATATGTAACACCCAAATTATGTTTCACCCGCCGGTGCACTCCAAAAAAAAAACAATTTACTAAGAACTAATTTATTATAAAATTACAAATTAACATACTACTCTTAAGCGATACTGCTAATGCTTATAAGAGATTCTTAAAACTAAGTACGATAGTAAGGCTGCCAGTCCACCAGAGCGGAGCGAGGCAGCGGAGCCGAGAAACGGACTAATGCGGAGTGGAGTTGCGTACTGTGACTGTCCACCGGAGCGGAGTGAGGAAGTAATGCGGAGCGGAGTTGCTGTGTTTTTCAATATGCGGAGCTAGGCAGCAAGTACGCGACGAGTGATTTCGAGCTCCCGGCGTGGGGCGATTGGTTTAATTCTACGCGAAATGTCAGTGATAGCAGACATGCCATCGAAAAAGTTGATACATTATTACCTTACATTGCTTGAGGAAGAAGAGTTGGAGTCAGAAGAAGCCGAAATACTTACCATATACCATTTGAACAATTCTATGAGGAAACATAGATTTTGGTTAAGAAATCATATCAAACATCGTTCAGAACACAGTGAATATTTTACTTTTTTCCAAACAGCTGATGAAGAAACTTTCGAAAATTCTTATAGAGTTTCAAGATGTACTTTTTATGAACTTCACTCCCTGATTGAACCATATATTCGGAAACAAGACACAAATTACAGAAATTCAATTAGTAGCCGTGAAAGATTAGCGGTATGTTTAAAGTAAGTACACATTTTAAATCAAAGTAACTTTTATTTTTGCATACAGTTATACAAGCCATGTTATATTAATTTAAAAATCGTAATCTGTCTCAAAATTGACCGCATTTTCATTGGGTTCTGTTGGCTCTGCTGCAGATGTTTCAATATCCTGGGTTGTTGGAATTTGTAAAGCGCTAGGATTAATGATACTAGTGTTAATATTATCTGAAGCACTAGGAATATTGACACTAGTGTTGGTATTATCTGAAGCACTAGGAATATTAAGACTAGTGTTGATATTATCTGAAGCACTAGGAATATTGATACTAGTGTTGATATTATTTGAAGCACTAGGAGTATCGATACTAGTGTTGATGTTATCTGATGTAGGTGTTGAGCCTGTAGAATAACCATAATTATTCGGAGAATACCAACTATGTTGAAGATTACTTTCTTCAGCTGACATTACCGCATTAAAGCAGGTTTTTTTAATTTGAAGTTGAAAATAATACGGCAGCTTTTTTGTCGATGCAGCCAAATTTAAAAAAAATAAGTCTATTTCATCGTATTTATCACTGGCTGACATCATGTTTTTAAGTTCTATCCGTTCTCGTTCCAACATTTCGCGGCGTTCTTGATTTTTTTTTAAATAATCTAGAATTTCATCGTTCTTTCTTTTTTTGGATGTTGATGGAAGAGATTCCGAAGCTGTTGGATTCTTAGGATCATCGGCAGAAGGAAGATTATTTGAATTTGATGGCAAAAAATTGCATGATTCCCGTGAACTCTCTTCAATGGTATTTGGCGGATTTGAAGTTTCGCTTACTGAGTGGTCCAGGGGCGTAAAATTTGTTGACCGGTCTCTGTTACTCATGTAAGGCAATAAAAATGACATGGCTTTTTGATATTTCCATTCTTTTCGTTGTTTTCTAGCCTGTCCACTCCTTCTTGCATTTTTTCTTTTTAAGGCATCCCGATGGTTATCTCTCAGTTGTTTCCATCGCGACTTGGCAGTTGTAACTGAAACAATCAACAAACACAAAAATGTATTACATGGTCTATTTATGACAAAAATATTACATCACTTACGCGAAGTACAATTAAATACGTTTTTTTTTAGGTATTTAGCAACCGGCCAGTCATTTACAACGATGGGAGAGAATTTTAGAATTGGATTGAAAAGTGTATCAAGAATTGTTGAGGAGGTTTGTGATGCTTTATGGAATATATTGCAACCTCTTGTCATGTCACAACCAACAGAAAACGACTGGAAAGAAATCGCAAAAGATTTTGATGAACTATGGCAATTTAAAAATTGTATAGGTGCTCTTGATGGCAAGCACGTATATATCAAGGCTCCCTCGAAAACCGGGTCCTCGTTTTTCAACTACAAAAAGAGATTTTCTGTAGTATTGATGTGTTTAGCTGATGCCAAAAGGAAAATCATAATGGCTGATGTGGGATCTATGGGAAGATTTTCTGATGCAGGAATTTTTGATAACAGCATTTTCGGAAAGAGTCTAAAAGAAAAGAGATTGAATTTACCTCAGCCGGTACCATTTTATCAAGGTGGAGCAAAAATGCCGTTCGTATTTATAGGAGACGAAGCTTTTCCATTAATGGAAAATTTTATGAGGCCTTACCCACGTGATGGACTTAACGCAGAAAAAAAAATTTTTAATTACCGATTATCAAGAGCACGTCGTATTGTTGAGGCAACTTTCGGTGTATTGACGAGAAAGTGGTACGTGTATCATAAAGATTTTGAATGCAAAATAGAAACAGTTGACAAGGTAATAAAAGCAACATGTGTTTTGCACAATTATTTAATTCAAAGACAACCTAATTTTATAAACAATATTGAAAATAACATGGAGCAATCATTATTATCAGTTGGTGATATTATAGAAACACAACATTCTAGTAACGATGGTTATCAAGTTCGTGAAATGTATTGTTCATACTTTAATAATCAGGGGAAGGTACCATGGCAAGATACTCGAATTTTGAAAGGAATCTATAATAGTCAGTGATGTGAGACAGATATAGATAATTTGGCCAGCTGCGGACATTATTTAACTATTTAGGCTACTACATTATATAGGCTATTTTGTTAAATAAAAAAAAAGATATCAATATGTACCTACTAGAAGGTATTATAGAATAAAGATACATATTATTTACCATCCGATATGTTTGTTTCAATGATAATTTGGTCCCACGCAGCATCTTTTGTTTCGTTGCATTTGTAAAATTCTGAAGATGTGTTCCAAATGCACGGAAACTTTTTCACACTTTCAATAAGTTTTTCATCCATTATCTTCGGTCACATACGCACTGGTCGGAATACGGCGGCACACTGCCGGCGCAAAGTGCGCCCGCGCCCGCACTCGCTTCCCCGCTCCGCATCCCCGCTCCGTTTCCCCGCTCCGCATACCGGTTTTATATGAAATTTTAAACTAGCTCGCAAGTCCCTGTCCACTTAAGAGGAGCGGAGATTTTGTGCAATCCTATTGGTTAATATTTCTCCGTTTCTCGGCTCCGCTGCCTCGCTCCGCTCTGGTGGACTGGCAGCCTAAAGCGACGCCGGTGGCCTCCTTGGTCAGCAGAAATTGTATATCGTTAGGTGCAGGGCTGGCGCATAACTCCCACAAAAACAACAAACAACTCTGTATTTCGTGTTGAATACATGTCTGAAATAAGACTTCTTCACTTTCAGGTCATCATCAACTTTCAAATTATATTCTTTGTGTAACTTATTTATTGATAATTCTGACGGCAAATGCAACCTTTTAGTGTTTTCTCTACAGTATTGTGGTATCGTGTTGATAAAATTCATAATAGCTTCTCTTTTTGCCGCATAATTCATTGAAGTACGATCAACTCCTCTTTGTTCAGCTTATAGCTTTCCAGTTTTATAATATTCTTTCATTACAGATTGAAATCTGCACTGTTAAAAAATATCGTTGACACACTCTCCCTTTTTTTTAGCATTTTGCTATAAATGTAAAATTTTGTTAGAAAATTTTTATTTGCATATTTTAATGTATTAGGACGGCAACGCGACCTTGCAAGGTGTGCAATATTTGAAAATATACGCATCCTGTTTTTACTTGTCTGGGTCATCATGTCCGAAACTCACGCTTTCATGTCCGAAAATACCTCTCTAATAATTCTCAATTCCACCAGCTTTGCCTGTATCGCCTTCACGCTATCCACTAATGCCGATAAAGCCTCCATTTGCGACGACAAACGCCTCAGCTCGACAACGATGGAATCTGGATCCGATGACGTTGTTGGTTTTGGAATGGCTATTCCTCGGGACTTGCAACTAGAGAATATCCAGGTAGATTTCCGCTCTCCTAGTTTCCGCCATCCACCCTCAGTTATTCCAGCGCAAGGGAAGTCAAACTGACCCGCACAGACAGAGCATGTGGCGCCGTCCCTAGCTTCAACTTCACATCGTTTGCAAGCAAACATATTAATATGAACTTTGAGAAACACTTGCAAAAATTACATGAACGAGTAGCGAGCAGTTGTACACTTATGGTCGGACTCGAGTCTACCGACGTACTGGAAACTACACGTACTGGTTTTACCTTTTTACCTCACCTTCTATCATCTCACGGTGTGTTTGCACCATCCTCTTCTTCCGATAACTCACCATTTTCTTCTAAAAACATTTAAATATTTTCTTCTATCACTTTGGGAAACAGTACTTCAAAAGTGAGCTCTTTATTTCTTTCCAAAGAGACTTAAAATGTTCGATAAAACATAGTTAAGCTACATTCTAGTTCAATCATTTTTAATAGAGAAGGGACAAATTTTTTATGTATTTTATAACTAATAATAATTAAAAAGTTATACAAGTCTGACCATGTTTTTATAAGAATGGAATACATTAAGTTTTTAAAGTTTTCTAAAAATTAATGACTATTTTGTACTAATAACATTAATTATTGTACTGATAGGTAAGTATAATGTTTGTTCTCAACACTTTTACTAAAACATGGACACCGTCATATATCTTTGTAGGGTGAACGTTTTCCTTTTGAATTTGCTGCATTTCTGTTATATTAGGAACTGATAGTTAGCTAACTCTTGCTAAGAGCTCGTCGTCAGAGCTGGAAGATGAGGAATAAACGGTATCGTAAAATGTTTTTCTAGGTACGGCAACGATATTAGAAATGTCATCTAGGACTCATCAAATCCATCCAATAGAACGGCTTCTTTAAGTGTGTCAGTGACGGGAGTAGGAACAGGCTGATACGTTTGAGGATTCATGCAAAAACAGAAACAACTGAGGTGTCTGTACTGAAGTTCACCGAGAGTGTCAGTAAAAACTTGATGTACTTGAATGTACTCTTTAGGTAGTGCTTTTTTAACTATAAAATTTAGAATCTATTTTTCTCTTTTTCGTAAGCTGTTCAATGGGAGTTTCGGGTCTTTCCTCCGATTCTGGAGTTACAACATCCTGTGATATATTTTGCGTTTCAATACTATGTAAAACACCATCTAAATCGGAAATGCTTCTTAGATTTTAATCCTTATTAATGTATAAAACAGTCGGCGTGGCTATAAAGTCTATTTTTTGTAGGGTTGATGGAGTCATTATCATAAAACTATCAGTAGTCTGTAAATCATCATTATTATTTGTAGTTTGCAATTGCGCAGAGAATTCCATCTCAGATAGTAATGGTTCAATAACATTATGAGACATATCCAAAATATCACTATTTGACCCATTTGTTGGTTGCGTTGGGACGCAAATAAGTTAAATAGACTGTTTCTTTTTTATGATTAGATTTATTACTTTTTTTATAAAAGATGTTCAAATTGCCGTCCTTCAGCTGCAATACAGGCTCGACATCTCTATTCACAAATTCTACTGCTTCCGCTATTCTCTGTCTAAGCTCTTCTACATTTTGAATCGACTTGGAATAGACTTTTTCCTTTACTGCTCCCCAGTAAAAAAAATCAAGAGGATTTAAATCGGGTGAGCCACGAGATTGTACCACCCCGCCCTATCCATCTGTCTGGATACTTGGATCTTAACGAGGGTTAAGGTGGTTTCGAACTAAGCGGCTGTAATGCGCTGGACAACCATCTCGCTGGAACCACATATCTCGTAAAATATTAAGCGGCACGTCCTCCAGCAAATTGGGCAAATGATTTTGTAAGAAATCTAAATAAATTTCAGCATTTAAAACTTCTGGTAAGTCAAAAGGCCCTATGACTTTTCCGTTCAAAATTCCAGTCCACATGTTAACTTTGAAACGGTACTGTGATCTGTCTGGTCTCATTTTCGACGTGCCACTCGTGCAGATTGTGTAGGGTCATGTAGCCGTCTTTTTTAAAAGGTGATTCATCCGACCATAAAATTTTTTCTTAGAATTGTGGGTCTTCTCGGTGTTTTTGAATTATTGTTTGGCAAAAAGCAACCCGAGGTTCATAATCTCGAGGTAATAAGGATTGTACTCGCTGTACATGAAATGGATGGAACTCATTTTTTTGTGTGCTGTCTTTTTTTTTCCATACAAGTTTTCAGCGTTCATTCTGCTCAGCATAAAATGTGTCGGCTCAAATTTAACGCAAGAACCCTTTCGGTCAGGTCCCTTTACGCATTCTGCCGCAAGCAATGTGCCATTGACCGTTTTAGTTATCAGCCTATTTCTCAATTTGGTCTTGATAAGGTTAGTCTTACTGAACACACGTTCACAATCAGCGTGTAGAACAGATAATGTTTGTTTGTTTTACTGCAATTTTCGAGGTTAATCTGCGAACAGTGCTACCTACAGCAATTGGCCTCACCCCACCATCTTTTTTGGTAAGAGCCACCAAGTTTGCCCCATATAAAATAGGAGCAGTACCTATCACCAACACTGAATGAAGTTAAATCTTTAAGATGTTGGGGTGACAGCCCATCCAAGACTGCAGCTGATCCTGGTTTAAACGAATTTATAGCGTTTAGAATTTCATCCGTAGACTGAATTTGAAGGCAGGCCTGGACGTCGGTTTGCATGTGTTATATTTGCGCTGGCCGAATTTGCTTTCATCAATTTGTACTATTTTTCCAGGGCCACCTATTTTTCCTTTTATTTCTTGAGTTTCTAAATAATAAATTACAATTACTTCCCGGCAATAACTACCAGTCTGTGATGGTGGCCCTGGACACGCATTTATTTGTTTCGTCACGAAGAGGATCCTCGAACATGGCCTCTTCGTGGGACTTGCGATGTGCGAAACAGTTCATCAAATAAAATATTCGTGGCAATGGCAACCCTGACTTCTCGAACCATGTTCCTGTGGCCCTTGATGTACGGGACTTGGTTCTACAGCTCCCTCTGTTACATACAAAGGCCCCAACTGTGTTGTTAGCCGTCAAATCCAGGCGCATGAGCTGGCGGTGTACACGGCACATTTTGTTAGATAAAATGAGCCCATGCTCTTCAGCAAAAGCAAAACACTACTCCCGGGTTCCCAGTTGCCTGACAAGCCGAGGTAAATTAAACATAGGCAATATTTCGCCAACATATAAATGCCGGCACACATAAAGGTTGTCTATCAAAATTGTCAGGCTCCACAGAGTGAGAAGTGGATGGCCCAGATAAAAATAAAGACATGATTTTTACCTCGTACCCGCGGTCTCGAAGTGCCTGGGCCAGCTCCTCGGGGTCGGTGGTGACTGGCATACCCCGAAGGCCACCTTGAGGTCCTGCTCCGCAGGCAGGGAGTATGAAAACCAGGAGACCCGGCGGTCCTCCTTCTCCAGGTCCGAGAGGTACCGCTGGACCACCCGGTATTCGTCGCCAGATTCGGGGGTGATGCGGTATCCCTTACCGTACGCCCTGGCGTTGGCCGTCCGTCCCAGCAGCTCGCTGATCCTCCCCAAATGATGTACGTAGTTGGGGAGGCACTCGATGACTATAGGTGGGTATTCGGATATCTTTGTGGCCGCAGGGGCTCTAGGGGGCTGCGCCTGGACCGGTGCGGTCACCATCCTCGCATATGAGGGCGCCACCGGTGCAGATGCGGCGCCGTCGTCGTCGGGAGCGACGGAAGCGGCGGGTCCCGGTAGTGAGGCGTCAATGTCAGATGGTGGTGCGTTCGCCGCCCTGCCAGCCGATGGGGCGGCGGGCGGTGGAACGGCGCCAGGCGGCTGTACCGACGGCCCATATCGAGGCGACGACCTGGCGCCAGTCGAGGGTCGCCAGAGAAGCCTGACGAACTTTGAATTACGTTAGAAGAAGCGCATGGGCGCTTTGCCGCGGACTCACCCTCCGAGCCGGGGTCCACGGCTGAAAAAGGGCGGCGCACGGGGGTGACCGGGGTGCGCGCTGGCAGACGACACTCATCGCGAACCAGCGCCAACTCCATCAGACAGAACCATATCAGCAGCAAATATACGTAATTATTTTGCGAATTACTTTACTTCACCACAAGGGGCTGTGTCATGGCAGTATGACAAAATCTGAATTTCACCTTTTTGTACAACTGTTGTTTTAGCTACAAATACTAAAAATAAAAAGATACTCACCAGCTTCAGTTTTTTCTTGTGAC
Source organism: Pieris melete (assembly GCA_963693345.1). NCBI lineage: Eukaryota > Metazoa > Arthropoda > Insecta > Lepidoptera > Pieridae > Pieris > Pieris melete. The sequence continues at coordinate 456,571 of CAVNZK010000368.1, read as the reverse complement.
GACAACGTACCCCAAACTGTAGAAAATATTATACGACTGATTTCATCCCATGCTTTAATTTTCAAATTAGAATCTGAATACTCTTTCAGCTTTTTATCGTAAATTAATGCTCTTTTTTCAACTTCTTCAATAAGTAAATCATTATCGATATCCTCTTCGTGCACTTTCACGTTTTGCGTAGACGTTGACGCCATTTTGCGTTCGCTAAAGACGACGGTCCGAATGCAAATGGCGGAAGATCTACGTGTTGAGTGACAATTTTGTTGCTCGTGCGCGCGCTGCTATAAAAACCTAGTAAGTGACAGTTTCGTCACGGGCTTGTCCGCTGGTCGGCGGACAAAAATGTCACCCAATTGTCACGTCGTAACGTGCGCGCACCTCCATACATACTAATAGACTTGATGTGAGTGACGAAACAGTCACTCACATCAAGCGCTCGGTGTTTGCCGGTCCGGGGTTGGCGGCGGCCTCGCCACCCGCAGGGGCCCTCGCTCGACCTGAACGGGAGCGTGGGCGCTGCGGGCGGGGCGGCTACTTCTCCTCCTGGCCGACCTGTGGATTACGCTTCATTTTAGTTATAAAAAATAAAGCTGGAAGGCTGTCACGCACGACCAGAAACTACCGGTACATAGCGCACTCCACCGCTTCTTCCGAATCCCGGAGGCTTAGGGATAAGCGGCGAGTGAACGTCACCGAGAGTAGAATCAGTAGATTGTGGCAGCACCTCCTGGCAACTATAACAAACTTTTTGTACAAAAAAGTAGCGATAGTTAACCCTTAAATGGATTTTTTTTTACGTTTTAAAAAAATATATTTGTGTAATAGACATGTATTACTGTCTAGGAAAAATGAGTAAAAAATCTAGACATGAATTTACTATTTTTTTTTTTGCAATAATGTGAGTGTTGTTTATAAACTACATTGCGCATTCAATGACATTTTGCAAGTATGGGTAAAATAAGAGTGGATATTGTTTTTGAAATGTGTTTATTTATTCTAAATTATGATATTTATAAAAACAATTGCTTTTTTTCGTATCACATAAAGATACACGACATTTTTGGCACATTTTGAACGTAAATCCTGAACATTTAATGAACAACACTCACACAAATGAATGTCTGATCCAATCTGACGTCTTTCAAAGGAATTGCTTGAGCTGGTCCTCGGAACTTCTTCATTACAAGTTCTCTTTGTATTGTGCTCCCACTAGGTCGACCACGTTTAGCGCCATTTGCAGGTAGACCCAATTTGCAGAGGGTTTCGGCAAGTTCTAGTCTAAATGTACCCAAATTGAGAAGTTGATCATTTCCTTTTATATTATTTACCTTCTTGAACATAACCCATAAATTTATAACTGCGAGGTCCAGGCTATGATAAAATAAGCGCATGGTCCACTTGCGGCTCTTCATTGTGATGTGATAACGACCTATAAATGAATCTAATAAGTCCACGCCCCCCATGTGAGCATTGTACTCCTTGATGACTTTGGGGCATGGAATAGCAACTCTCTCTTTCTTCGATTTATCAAAGCGCGTGACTGTGGTTGCTGGTTCTGCTCCTACGTAAGTGGAAAGAAGGTTAACGGGCTTGTTATCTTTCCACACAACAGCACTTACGTCAATATCATCCACAGTCGCCACGTTTTCCTCATAGAATCCTCTGGGTACGTTCTTTTTCATTATAGTGTTTTTGTCAGGCAATTTGCAGTTTCTCAATCGGTTTACTCTTACTGTTCCCAGTGAGAAAATTCCTTCCTTAGCTAAATAGGTGACGAGAGGCACAGAAGTATAGAAGTTGTCGAAGTATATAATGTGATTCACATTGCGTGGTACCATTCTAGCTAACCTGACGACTGTATTTCCAGACTCTCCCATATCTGGCTCACCAGGTAAGATGTTATTTTTGGAGCCCCCTCCACTGTAAACCTCAAATCTATGAGCATATCCTTGTAGACTGCAGATGAGATATAATTTGAACCCCCACTTGTGGGGTTTATTGGGCATGTATTGTTTTATGTAATGGCTCATTTTGGTTGCACACATCTGCTCGTCTATGGAAAGCCTTTGGTCTAAGGGAACCTTTCCAAACTGGCAGTTGAGCATTTCCTCAAGAGGTCTTATTTTGAATAGCCTGTCATAGTCTGGATGATCTTTGGGTAAGCATAGCGTATTGTCGGCAAAATGGAGAGTGGATCTTATTTTTTCAAATTTTTTTAACGGCATCGTATTTTTTATGTGATCATAACCAAATTTATCACTCCAGTAAGCCCTGGTGTTTGGAAATTTTATGACTGAGGTGTAAATCAGAATGCCTAGGAATTTATTTAAAAGAAAACACGGGTCCGGATGCGCGCAACGAATAATACGTCCGATGCGAACGACAGCCGGGCAGTCCGACAATTTATTCAAAAAACATGTTAAACCTTATACTACAAACCACACACAACGATAGCGCGATGCAGCGCAATGCAGAAAACGCACAACGCCATCCGTTGATAAATTTCACAACTCAACACAATATTGTTGTATTACGTTTGGACAGGTAACCTTTCACATTTTCCGAGTATCCCACTAATATGTATTTAACTGCTTTCTTGTCCCACTTCAATCTTTTATGTTTAGGAACATGCGTCATTATAGGGCTCCCAAATATTCTGACATGGCTGAAGTCAGGTTTATGTCCTGTCCATACTTCAATCGGTGTCTTTTGGTCCAAACCTGAAGCTGGCGATCTATTTCTCAAGTATACTGTGTTGACTGCTTCTGCTCAAAAACTTTTATGCAGTTTGGCCTCGAACAATAAACAGCTTGCACGTTCAACAATTGTCCTGTTGAATCTCTCGCTGACACCATTCTGCTCCGGAGTATATGGGTTTGTCTTCTGATGGATGATTCCACTATCTTTCATATCTGAGCTAAACTCACCTCCATTATCAGTTCTCAATGTTTTTATTCCTTTTTGCTTCTCAACCATTCTTTGCAATTCCTTGAAATACTGTAGAGTCTGATTCTTCTCCTTTAGAAAATATACAAATGCCATCTAGCTAGCATCATCAACAAACAATAGAAAATATCTTGCCTGTCCAATCGATCGAACCTCCATAGGCCCACACAGATCTGAGTGAACTAAATCTAGCAATTCTGTACTTCTATGGTTTCTTAATTGGAATGGTATACGAATCTGTTTCCCTTCACAACAGTTTGGCAGTTTATTTTCTGATTATCAGCCTTCATATCAAATGATATGCCATCTACAGCTCCATTTTTCGTCTTCTGCAAATTATTACTGTTAATATGAACTAATCTCCTATGCCACTGTTTTGCATCTGTAGTTTGAACTGCCGCGGCCGACACTTTCTCTGACTTTACTGTATTCAACTTATACACACCATTCTTTAAATTTGCTATTTCAATAAGCTCATTCCGTTGATTATGTATATAACACACATCACTTTTGAAAATAACTTTGTTTCCTTTTGCAATTAGCTGGCTTACTGATAATAGGTTTGTGGTCAGGTTAGGTATGTACAAAATGTTGTTCACTTAAATGTCAAACTGAGAATTATTTATAAGCGTAGTTATCTGTATATTCCCGGCACACACAACTGGCACAGTCATATTATTTGCAACAATAATTTCCTTCATATCATCTACTTTTCTCACTTCCAATAAATTTTCACTATCAGTCACTAAATTCAGCTGCATAGGAGTGCTTATAGAGTATGTCACTCTACGAATGCTTACTGAGGGGAGTGGTTCCTCATTTTCAATGTCATTTAAATCTTCACTGTCAGTCACTAAATTATTTATCAGCTGCATAGGAGTGCTTACAGTGTATCTTCTTTTTTTTTATTTGGACCACAAAATTAGGACAAAAATTGACATACATACATAAATATCAAAAGCGGTGCCGTCCCTATAACATGTGGACACGACCAGCGTAATCAAGAAGATACAAAAACAGTGTTAAATACAAACAAACATAAAAATTAAAAATGCAAACTGTAAAAGAATTAAACCTTTTGAACCAAAATAATAAAATAAAAAAAAAAACTAGCACTCCGGGAGTGCCGGCAGAAGTGAAAACTTCAATATTAACGTTGTGTTTAATTATAAGTATAAAATTACTATCATTTATGAGGTAGAATACAATGTTTATTTATTGCGCTATCGTACACAAATATAACAATTTATATGTTGTTATTTATAATATTATATCGTTATTTATATATTACATTAAATTTTATCTCTCAGAAAAATCAACTTCCATCCATAATTTCGACGACTTTTACACCATCGTTATTATCAGAATCATTATAGCAAATTTTTACAACTGATACAATTGGTTTATGATAACTGAAGTAAGAAACAAACAGTTTTGATTCGAACCTATTTAAGTGTCTAATAAAGACCGCATCAATAGTAGTTTCGTATTTCGTTGTGCTAAAATTGCGATCATTTGACATAGTTAAACCAAATTCATTATTTAAAAATTCAATTAATGATTGATTTTTATCTCGTCTGCAAAGTTTATATTGAAATCTCCACTTAAAATCATTGGCAATTTATCAAAGCTTTTTCTAATTTTTTTTGAAGCAATGCAGATGCGTCATGAGAATAAATAAATAAATTTTCGTACAAGTTTCATTAATAGATTCACTTTGTTCGATTTCCATAATTTAAACAATTCACATTTACGAATACTAATACAGTGTATTTACTACACAACAGTCAAGCAATCAGCTGTCACCATCCTTGGATACGCGTGGGACGCTGTACATAAACACACACGGTCATTCGCGCAAGCGCCCTGTGCCGCCTAAACAGAGCAGCACACAGTAGAAAGAGTGGGAGATACTAGTTCCTCTCCCTTCCCCTCGATCTTACGCTTTTTCGATCAGCATCACGTGACCCTGACGCTAGTATGAAAGTTTTTACCCATACAAAAGAGTGCTCAGCGCCGCTAAAGAAGTTTTCACTTCAAAAATTATCGGTACTGTGTCCTTATTCTACTCTTAGCTGAGGCCAGAGTACCGTGAAAAATGTCAAAACTCTGTGTAATATCGTTATGGTAGCGACATAACCTATTAAATTGTGAGTTTCTGCCAACGTTTGTTCGACAATGTGGGATGTGAAAACATCTTCGATTGTACAAACGACTCCCGAATTTGCTGATATCTATTTAACGGAATTGTTTCTGCCACATGAGTTCCTGTGACCATGAGATGAGTCCAGGTGAAAATAAACCCATAATGTAGATGGCTAAAAAATCGTTAAATTCATTTTCAGTTAGTTTGATGGACTTTTTGGAACAAGTAAAAATTTGTTTGTTCTACAATATCTGTAACTATTTAGTTATATATATAGTATATACTTTGAGAAAAACATTAGAAAAAATGTGTTCGGCGATGCTTGGTCTTCAGGTAATTCTATATAATATTCTTGGTCCGTCAGATTTTCTTCTATTACTATTCTGTGACGGAATGATGCTCTTTTCCATTTGTAAGTTTTCGTCTTCTTCGCTCTTTTAGCAGGTGGTAAATTTGTCTTTTTAGATGTCGCTTTTCGTGATTTACCTGATGTCAATGGTATTGCTGGTGTAACTGGATTAGCTGGGAATGATGCAATGCCTGAAAGTGTTGATGGCACGTTTTCATGGTTACCTGCGTCAATTTCATTTAAGATTAGGATTACAGAATAATTCAAATTTGTTTACTATAATTTTTTTTACAACAATTATTATTTTTAAAAATATAATTTTTGACAATGGTTTTGAAAGTGGCATCAGGATAACAGCTGTTTACAAATGTTTGTCCATCATTTAATTGTAAAATATTAACCATTTTATCGGAATACATTGTTAATGCAGGATAGTATGAAAGTTAAAAACTAATTTCTTTCTTGAAAAAACGATTATAAATCAAACAAGATGTTTCCTTGAACAGAGGATGCAATTGACAAATTTTTGAAAATGATAGTCTCACATTTCCAGTAGACGTTCTAATTTCTGCGACACGAACAACATCATCGGCACCAGGAAAGAGCGCGACAATGCGACCCAGCTTCAGTCAGAGTCAATTTGCAATGGGTTTACTTGGGTTTGCCATTTTGTCAGTTTTTGGAGTTCTGAGATATACTCCTTGCTCCACCGTGTCCAGAAATGTTGGCGCAGCTGTTCAATTCTTTTAAATCTTGAAAGATGAGTGTATTTGTGGTCTACATAACTTTCTGTAGGAATAGCTGTGAGTGGACGTCCGATCAAAAAATTACCAGGGGTCAGTGGGGTCAGACCTTGAGGGTGCGTTGATAAGGGAGTGAGTGGTCGAGAGTTTAATATAGCTTCTATTTGCGTTAAAACTGTATACAATTCTTCATAATTTAATTTAGAGTTTCCTAATACCCTTAATAAATGGTATATATAACTGCTGCCTCCCAAATCCCACCAAAATGTGGTGAATAAGCAGGTATGAAATGAAAGTTAACGCCATCATTAATGAGATCAGTGGCAACATACTCAGAGTTACGCACTAAGAAATCAGCTTAATCTTTGCAAAAAAGTGCAATGGGTTACCCTGACGAGCAATGAATCGACGAAAAGTAGAAATGAAACTGTTACTTGTCAAATCACCCACTAATTCCAGATGTAAAGCTTTAGTCGTAAAACATACAAATATAACTATACAGGTGGCCATAAAGTCGTGGATCAAACGCAAATAGGGGATAGATGAGGTCATCAGGGGCAAAAAAATGTTCTACGGGAGGTCTCTAAGGTCAACCCCTGCAGAGTTATGATTTATTTTGGTTTTTATATGAAAATTGACTTTTTTTTACCAATTCTTCTTAAAATTCGAAAATATCTACATCCTGTACCTTTATCATAATATCCACTAGATTGGTACTGATCAGTTCTTGCGTTAGACATACTATTTATAGTTGTTTACTGAGTGTATTCAAGAAAATATTAAGTGATACAATATATCGGACGGATTGGCTACAAAAGTGGACAGATGGCTGCTGTGAGGAGAGAATACACTCAACGGGAGTATGCAGAAATGCATTACCTGTATGGCTTTTGCGACGGCAATGCCCGAGCTGCTGCCAGGGAATATCGTGATCGCTACCCTAACCGTGATCGTTTTCCGGACTACAGGGTCTTTATGCGCGTACATAATACGTACATGGAGGGAGTCTTACCCGGTCAGAAGGCTCTGAGAGCAGGTAGACCATTAGTGCAATTTGAAAATGAAGATCAAGTGCTGAGAGAATTAAGATTGGATCCGGGTATAAGTCAACGCGACATATCCCGTAATCTCGGGGTTCCAAGATCGACGGTGCAACATTTAATTAAAAGAAACAAATATCATGCCTACCACTTGCAAAAGGTGCAAGCTTTGCTGCCCGGTGACTATGAACCTAGAATGAGATTTTGCAGAGAGATGCTAAGATACCACAGAGAGGATCCGCAGTTCTTCAACAAGGTATTATGGACGGATGAGTCAAATTTTAGAAGAGTGGGTGTATTCAATATCCATAACCTTCATTATTACTCCAGAGTGAACCCACATATCATAAGAAATGATCGATTCCAGCATCTGTTTGGTTTAAACATGTGGGCTGGTATAATTGGCCAGCAGTTGGTGCTTTATGAAATGCCAGCAAGGCTGAATGGTGCTATGTATTTGAATTTTTTACGAAATAATTTAAACCAAATTCTTTACGAAGCTGAGGTTCCAGAAGCAATAATAGCAGAAATGTGGCTGCAGCACGACGGTGCCCCGCCTCACTACGCTCTAGCGGTTAGAGATCATTTGAACGAGCGCTTCCCCAACCGGTGGATTGGTCGAGGCGGACCTATTGCGTGGCCATCCCGGTCGCCCGATTTAAATCCATTAGATTTTTTTCTTTGGGGCTATTTTAAAGAAATAGTTTATGAAAGAGAGAACAATAGTCAACTAGAACTACGACAAAAACTAGAATTTGCTAGGGTACAAGTTATTAATAACAGAGGTGCATTTCGTAGGTTACGTAGGAATTTCATTAGACGGTGCAGATTATGTATTATGGCCAGAGGCAGAAATTTTGAGCATTTATTGTAAAATGTTTTGTTTTGTTTCGTTTTATACAAACAATTATTTCACAGTCGTTGTTTTGTTTTTTCTTCCTAGAAGAATATTAGAGCTACTCATGGCCATGTGTAATACCTTTTCAGGATCCCTATGAAATGCGCCAAAACTTGTAATACAGGGTCACTTTTCGGTAGAGTATTTTTTTTTCACAGTGGGGTCCGAAGTAAATAAGAAGTTCTAATTTGAATAATTTTTTTTTCGTAAAACTTAATATTATCTTCAATACACCCAATAAAGTTCCATAAATAGCATGTCTAACGCAAGGACACATCATTACCAATCTAGTGGATATTATGAAAAAGATACAGGATGTAGATTTTTTCGAATTTTAAGAAGAATTAGTAAAAAAAAGTCAATTTTCGTATAAAAACCAAAATAAATCATAACTCTGCAGGGGTTGACCTTAGAGACCTCCCGTAGAACAATTTTTTGCCGCTGATGACCTCATCTATCCCCTATTTGCGTTTGATCCACGACTTTTTGGCCACCCTGTATATTAAAATGTGAAAAAAATGAAATATTTAAAAAAACTTCACAAATAATAGTTACCACTAGCTCTAGGAGAGTCAAATATAAATCTCTTTGATTTATCTGGAGTATGAGCTAGTGTACTCGCATCACCATTATCTACAACCACAATTGGTTCCATCACCACATCATTAGGTATAGACAATGTAGTATGACTATCTATCGAGAAAGCTGGCACCGCTACCGGACAACCCTCTATTCCCACAACCTCATTAACTTCATGCAAAGCCCCAGTGTCACTGATGACCTCACCTGATTCCGCATCACCCCAGAACTCAGCTGGTTCTGCGTCACCCTCAAACTCGACTCACCCATTCACAGTACTTTCTAGTAATGAGGACACGTGGTCAAGGATCTCATCTGGGGGTATGTACTCCGGTGCTCCACCTCCTGTCTAAAAAAGACAAAATTTATACAATATATACTATGCGCTGTGTTTATTCAAATACTTAACATTTCCCAACTATAACTAACCTTGATATGATTCATTCTGATTTTAGTGCTTCGCTTGCGAGAACTTGTCTTCAAATTTTCCCACTTAAACCGCAATTACTGCGGGGTACGCCGAGTTATAGCTACTGTGGCGTTAAATTTTTCGGTTATACATTTCCACTCCTCAATTTTCAGCTTGTTGTTAGTAGCATTGGTGGTCTTATTGTTAATTATTTTGCTCTTCGCAATGAAGGCAAGCAACGCTTTCGTCTCGTCCTTTGATAAGGGTTTACCTTTAGACTAAAACAAGGAAAAGTGCAAAATACAATTATTACTTGAGAGAAAATAAATGTGTAGCGTTTATGTGAATTGAAATGTTATTATCTATTACACAATTTTATGATAAATATTACTTACCGCTTCAATATCCATATTAAATTATTAAAATATAAAAACAATATTATATTTCACTTCCGAAAGCTGTTAAACTTTTAAATTTTTTGTAAGATTGTCAATTGTCAGTAGGCGTTACGTTTTACTTTAATGCTAAACGAAAGCTCGATTCCATCAGTTAATTATTTTAACAGATTTTAACTTACACCAGGTTTTAAAATAATTAAAAAAAGCTGTTTGTTATGTTTTAAACATAGACATGTATATTTTAATGTTATTTTACGGTTTTATTTCCTTTATTTGGTTTAAATTGATTATCAAATATGAGTGTAAACTCGGAATAATGGAACGACAAAGAGGGAAGAGATTCCATTCTATCCGTCGCCAAAAATGGATAGTCTTCGTAGCTTTTGGTTATTGGGATCCAGATAGGAGATCGAGCGACTGTCACGGTCTGATCTCAGATTGTATTTTAATCGGAGATTGTGGATTAGTTATTGGGTTCGGGCGTATGGCAGCTACATTGATTTTTGCGTATCGTATCTGTAACCAAAGAAGTTAAAAATAAGTATGAAGGACATTTTATATAGCGCTATATATTATCAAAAACAAATAATTTTTACAGATACGATACGAGGCAAAGCCTAATCGTTGGCAGCAAACTTGGCATATCATCTCTCGTTCTTCTCAATATTGCCTTCGGTGGACTCAGATTCGTCAATTTTAAAACATTTATTTCTAATTTTGAAAAATTTAAACGTTTCTTAATTTTTTTACAGCCTTCTATGAGAAAATTGATACAAGTCGCTGATTTGAGCTTCTCATTGTTCCGAATCTCAACGTGTTCCAACATTTTTCGAACTTCAATGCCAAGGTCCTTGTTTTCTGGACGTAAACGATGTGTCTTGTTGGACGGATCTACCTCGATTAATTAATTCGGTTGGATGGAAATGATCCTTGGACGTGTACAATTCTAACAGCTCTTGATAGTTTCTAGATATTTTATCATGCAGGCTCGTAACGACTACAGACGATCACTGAAGCAATTCATTAAATTTCGTGAATTTTGGTAGAACGAAGACTAAAAAGAGATAGAGAAGTTTGACGATTGGATTGCTTAGAGTTTGGACAACGGATTTCAATCGAATCGTCAGGATTTGCTCTCTAAAATATAGTTCTAAATCAAGCCACTATTCGATAATCCTTAACGACCGCTTTCAACAGTAACCAACGCGTTTCTGCTGGGCGAAGGATTTTGTAGACGTCAATGTCTAGAATTGTTTGAAATTGTCGGAACAAATGCTTGCCGTGCTGTTCTTAAATTCACCATACACATTGCGTGCGAGATCTTCGCCACTCTTTGGTAATGTCGTACAAGCATTACTGAGACAAAAATGCATTGAGCGGCGTAGGCACTTGACAATATAGATGCCAGGGCACTTAACAATGAATCTAGAAGCTATAGAATTATTAAGTCCCATAATTGTATTTGCGCCATCGGACGCGAATACGATAATGTTCTCAAATGGAATCAAATTCTTTTGAATCAAGTGTTGGATAAGAATTGTTTTTAACTCAGCCCAATTATTAATATCTTGTCGTTCACTAATTAAATGACTCGCCTTGCCTCTTAGACGGCTTGCAGTAGCGTGAAATATATATATATGTCTTGCGCTACATTTGGAGGCTCTGATCTAAAAGCTCTAATAACATATTCACTCTTTCTTAAAAATAAATTCAATTTAGGTTTAAAATATGGGATATGATAGTGCGTATTTCCTGCATCTTAATTTTAACAATAACAATTATTTATTACAATATAGGAATTAAAAAGAATATAATTTTGTTACAGTAAGTATTTTTTTTTATATTTTTATTTTAATTTATAATTCATATAATTTTTTATATATTTTCTTTTTAATTCAAATAATATCTTTTTCAGCTTAAAATTACTTAAATCTTTTCTTACACAGTCAAACGGAAATAAAACGGGACAGGTTGGAATGTGAAGAGGTTTACTCACATAAGCCTGGAACTCATTTCTTCCACCTATAACTGCTACACTTGTTTCACTTTTTAACCTTTTACTGTCGCGCGATCTAAAGGGTCTTTCATTAAGGGATTCCTATCTTCAAATTTAAATAAAACAAAATTTGTGTTAGATATCATCAACAATTTTTATTCGTTTGAAAGGCCTATCGATGCCCTTATGTGTGGAATATAACATCGTTCAAATGTCCGCCCCGGCTTCTCTGGGTGGCATCCGAAATGTCCAATTTTCTATGACGCTGGTGCATAAATCAGGCTGAATTTTACCGATGGCATGGGTTATGTTGGCTTTGAGGGCCGCTGTGGTTTGTGGCTTATTCGCATAGACTTGCGACTTAAAAAAACCCCACAAGAAATAGTCTAATGGGGTCAAATCGCACGATCTCGGTGGCCAGTTCACATCATCTCCACGTGAGATGACCATGCCATCGAACCGCTCATGCAGAATGTCCAATGTAGCATGAGCTGTGTGGCACGTAGCGGCGTCCTGTTGAAATCACATTTCGTTGGTGTCCATATCATCCAATTCAGGCCAAAAGAAGTTGGTAATCATCGACCTATAGCGCTCTCCGTTTACGGTGATGGCTGGCCAACGTCGTTTCCAAAGAATTATGGACCGATGATGCCGCCAGCCCAAAATCCACACAAAACAGTGACTTTTTCGGGATGCATTGGACGCTCTTGGATCTCATGTGGATTTGTATCGGCCCAAATTCGACAATTTTTTCACGTACCCATTCATCCAGAAATGGGCCTCATCGCTGAAGATGATTTTTCGATGAAAATTAGGGTTAGTTGCCAACTGCTCCAGAGCCCATTCAGCAAATACAAGTCTTTGTCTATGGTCGTTTACCTTCAGCTCCTGGGTCAGTTGAATTTTGTACGGGTGCAGGCCTAAGTCACGACGCAAAATTTGCCAAGTTGTGGTCTGTGAAAGGCCGAGTTCTTGTGAGCGACGCGAAATCGACTGCCTCGGATTCTCCTACATGCTCTCACGGACAGCGGCGATGTTTTCGGTCGATCTTGCGTTTCGCCGACGTACGGGTGTTGATTGATCGTTTTCTGAACCAGTGGACTCAAATTTATCCACCACACTGCAAATAGTCCTCTCGGTAGGACGATTATGGCGCCCGTAAAATGGGCGAAGCGCGCGGAACGTTGCCCGAACAGAACACCCGTTTTGATAAAACAATTTTATCATTAGCACGGCCATCCATGGTGATTTGGCAAAACAGACTGAATAAATGACAGACAATTTGACAGATGTAGCTTCAACAAGATGGCCGCTATCAACTGTAAAAGTTCGGAAGTCCCTATTGAAAGACCCATTATAATTACAAATTTATTTGGTTGTAAAATACCCGTTAAATGCGTTTAAACACACGCGCAACCCTATACTCAGACCGATTTTTAGTCTTCACATGCACAGGATTACGACGGATATCCTACCGGCTGCGCCAGTCAAATCGCGACAGTATTGAAAAAGTTTTAAAAAACAAACTTTATAAATGAATATTACAAGTGTTCTTAACTATGGTCGATACTAGACCCTAATTCTACGGTGGTCGATGCAAGACCCTATAGCTACGGTGGTCGATATTAGGCTGCCGTTATTCTAATTATATTCTTACATGTAAAAATCCCTTACATCATCAAAAGCATACAATGTCAAACAATCGAGGTGTTGTTTGTATTAATGCTTACAGTGCGTTCCGAGTATATGGGTGACAATGTAACTAACTTTTATTTGCTATTGGTAAACAACGACACCTAGTGATCCAAACACTGATCAACGAGGAAAGCAAAGAATAGTGCAAAAAAATATTAGTTGGAGACTTATTTATTTATTTACACTTCGTTGCTAATTATTTTAGGAAAACAATACATAAAAATTATAAGGGATGCAACGGGCGGCCTTATCGCTAATAAGCGATCTCTTCCTCTAATTCAAGGATTAGGATCATTTAAGTAATCCTCAAATTTATAAAAAGCTTTGTTGATTAGTTTTCGTTTAACGAGGGCTTTGAATTTATTTAGTGATAATACTCTAATTTCGCTTGGGAGTTTGTTGTATACAATTTCCATATAAGGAGTGGTTTATCTTTTGGAGCCTGGTTAGTCGTACACTCAAATTAGTTCTATTTCATGTATTATACTGGTGAAAGTCACCATTTGTTTTAAAATCGTTTATATTTTCTTGGACATACAACAAGGCTTCAAGAATATATTGACCAGATAGTGTCATAATATTTAATTCCTTAAACTTATTCCGTACCGACTCCCTCGGAGAAACACAACAAATACCCCGAACAGCCCGCTTCTGCAGCACAAATATGGATTGAACCTCTGCAGCAGCACCCCACAGTAGAATACCGTACCGTACGGTAAATAAATGAACTTTTTGTATGTGCTTAAATCTTTCATTAAATTCATTTAATTATGAACATTATAATTGGATGGCCAATTCATGTGATGGATCTGTTTTTTCTAAATACTATTTCAAGCACTTAATCATACATTTGCGAAAAATGCGAATCCGCAAGATATTGCGGGATCCTGGAGAGCCTAAATTTGAGCTAGATTCTGCTGGATCGCGGATCCCATTTTGCTGGATTGCAATCCCGAATTCTAGTGTAGTTTATAGTTCTTTCCAAAGATGCTCCGTCATCAAGGTGTAATTTTTTAATACGAGGTTCTAAAAATGTCGCAGTTGTAAATAAATGAAATTTTTGTATGTGCTCAAATCTTTTATTAAATTCATTTAATTATGAACATTATAATTGGATGGCCAAGTCATGTGATGGATCTGTTTTTTCCAAATACTGTTTCAAGTACTTAATCATAGGAATAGCTGGCTTTCAAGCACTTAACCATAAAATTGCTTGCCCTGACATATTTTTCACTACATGTCTGCTCGCTTACCTTTTCAAACGGTTTTCAAACATTTTTATAACCTCTTTCAATACAGCAATTTCACTAGCTTGATTCATAGGCGAAGCATTTGCGTGATTCAACAAAATGCCACCCACTGTCCTGCTCATAGTTAAAAACCTTTCAAACATGTGCAATTGAGAATTCCACCGTGTTGAAACATCGCCTATCAGGTGTTTAATTTTTCCTTCCGGTACATTTTCAGCTTTTTAAGAATTCACGATGGAACTGTTACGCGGAAAATTTAGGATCTTTTATTAATCGGATGGAACGGAATTTAGGAATGGAAAATAATCTATAAAATAAAAGATCAATTCTTATGGAGATAGATTAAGAAGAAGAGGAAGAAAAAGATATTTACATATTTCCACGTTCATATCGTCTAACTTTTTATATGAAATATCATTACTTAAGATAAAACCTGCTAAAGTTTATGTACATGTAGGTCCATTGTTGCAAGTAAACAGGATATGGACGAAGGGAAATAAGACCTACGAGAAAAGACGACTGGTCGCGCCAAGAACAAACAAATATGATATAGTTCAAATCAGCTTCAGCATATCCGAATTCGCGCGTAGGGCTGTCAATATTTAAAATAAAATAAAATATGTTTATTATGGAACATAAGATACATGTATCACTTATTCCACGTCATTAAATTTGAAGGCATATTATTAAGCTTAACAAGATGAGCTGGGGTGCCGACGTATCCCAGGGGCTCAGTATTTGTCCTACGTATCTATGGAAATTTATTTTTTTCAGAAATGAAATTTACATTCGCCCAATATTATAAGATTATTGATAGATCTTCATTTTCCGACTTAATACTGTCGCTTTCGTTTTCATTGTTAGATACTTGTCCCGGTTCACTCCTGTAATCTGATTCTCCTGCAAGTTGGAGCTGTTCTCCTTCTAATGATGATGAGTATGATTTTAGTTGGTTTTTCATCTGGCCTCTAATAATTAACTTTTTCTTACATACTTGATTATAATTCTGAAATCAATCAATATCAAAGCTAGTTCTCAAAAAAAAAACTATCAAATTACTTAGGATATAATCATTGGTTATTTCAGGATTAGGTAATATTTTGACGATATCTTCTATTATAGGTCATGCAAAAATTCCGCCCTTCGCATCGTACTAGTTTTTCCTCCCAACGACGGCCTATTTATTTTGCACAACACCCACATAATACGTAAGTCTCTTAAGTTTATTAAGACATATTTTGCAATTACCCATTTGTTGATATTAATAATATGTGAATTTTCTTCTTCCACCTTATTTTATTTATCTTCTTCCCCAGTTGGGCTATCAATTTCAGAGATACTTTTTTCGTTATTACTTTAGTTATCGTTTAGACTCGTTTTCTTTTTCCATCCACACACACTTCGTCTCCAAAACCTCATTTAGTACAATTTCTTTAAACACTAGATCTTTTTCTTGCGATTTTTGTTCATTTTTAGTTTTCTATTATCTTCGAACGTTATTTCATTTTCTGAGTCTGCATCATTACTACTACTTTCACCAAAATTTCGAGTCACTTTCTTCCAGTATCCTTTCTTGTTTGGTTTTCTATTAAATCCTGTTTGCTTTAATAGTTCCTTTGTTTCTTAACTCGGTTTGCATTTCAACAGTCTTAATTACTTCTGCACCTGAGGCAACTTTCGTTTTTTTTTGTTTATTTGGCGGATGTTTTTGAAGGAATCCATTGAAACTTACCATCACCATTACGAAATACCACCACTTCATTTCCATATACAGGGTGTCCCAGAAAGAATGGATAATCCTTGAACCCTGAAACAGAACACAGAACAGCTCTCCAGCGCTCAGAAAAAAAAATCCAAGTGATACTCAAAATTTGTGGCGTTTATGGTGTCATCTTATACCTAATAGACTATACTACTAGAAATACATTAAATAATATAAGTATCTATGATACTTTTTTCAAAAACAAAATAAGCCCTTGAGTTTTTGACATGAAATTTGATGACTAAATAATTTTGGCATAGTCTGAGAGTGTTTCAGGTAAAAAAGGTATGAAAACGTAAGTGGCCAGCTATAAGTATAAGTTAAAAAAATGCGCAGTTCATACCGTTTACAAAATGGTATAATACGTCATTTTATCTAATACGAGTAAATACGACTAAAAAAGAAAAGCTCGCACGCTCTACATCTTCTTATAAAGGCTCTACTAAGATAACGTGCGTAGCGTCGTTCATTTGTTTTTGAAACGCTCTCTTGAACACGGCTGCTTTATTCTTTCAAATTTAAATTTTTTTTTGAGTACACTTCTTCCTTTAGGCATCCCCATTTAAAAAGTCCAATGGGTTTAAAGCCGGGGATCGAGAAGGCCACAAAATGAGATCCAAACGCCCAATCCATTTATTTGGATACGTGGCATTTAAATAAGCACGGACGTTTGTGCCATAATGTGCAGGGCAGCCATCATCCTCAGGCACTTCTTCCATTAAATTCGGGAGTTTTTTTTTTTTTGGAACAGGGACCACTACATCCTAGCCTATCAGACACGCAATCAGGCAGATTTGTGACCGAATGGCGAAGCAGCAGGGGAGTGTCAAAATCTCCCCTTTCTTAAAAAGGGACATTATTGCCTTAAAGGGTTGGCGTCTTCCGCCGGGCCCGGGCGACAACTACTTCGAAAATATCGTCATAATATAGGAGATCATTTTGCAAAAAATGTAAGTAACTATGAGAAGATAAATTTCCCGGCATTTCGAAAAGACCAATAATTATCCTGGTATTGCGACCTTTCTTCTCGCATTAAATTTGGATTCGAGAGTTGCCAGCTGTGCAGATTATGCATATTAAAGTATCTGTCTTTTTTTAAAGTTGATTCGTCGCTCCATAGAATTTTTCCAACGAATTGTGGATCTTCTTCTATTTTTGCCAGCATTTGTCGACAAAAAGCAATCTTTCATTGTAATCTCAAGGTTGTATTTTCTCTCTCGAGATGCCGTTCCTCCCCGTCCAAGCACCGCTCAGCAAGATTTTCCACTATTTCACCCAGCTCTTTTGCTGCGACCTCGAGGTCTCGAACAGTGTCCCCTTTTAAGTTATTCGACTTCGCCGCAATTTCCACAATACGGCCAACCCGTGCTACCATCCGTTCCCTCAGTTCAGGCACCTCTTTAAAAACTACATCGTTTATATTATTGGTCCTCTCAGACTCTAAGGCAGGACCTGAGGCGGCCTCAGAGATATCCACCTCTTCTTTGCGCCTAAACTCCCGACGTGCACTCTTCAATTGGCGTTCTAAAGTGGAACGAGCCACTTGCTCCACCATCTCCCGCTCAGCCTCCTCAAGGCCATCTGCGTGTTTCGCCGCCTTCTATTTACTCGCCTTCACCACAACAGTGGAGGGCGACGGGTCACGCAAAAATTCTTGCCTTCGGGATCCAGAGCGAGACCTACACTTTCTATCATACTCAGCCATAAATTGGTCCAGGCCCCTTATGGAGACATGGCCTTGCCTGTCCAATAATGTGTCTTACAGTATTACACTAATTAATGTAAGACCCATTACCAAGAGAAATAAAAAAGCTTACTGTCTAAACAATATAAATTCTATAAACTATCTTAATCTATACACACTTAGAATTCATACACTTAAACAAAAATCACCGCCGCTAGTCGAGATGACGCAATCACACACAAATAGTGTACCACCAATTTTACCCAGCCGCAACTGAGACACACACAATGGGTCTCTATCCCTTATACAAATGTGTCTACCCAACACACTACTTGGATGGCGTAATGTATCTCCGGTTCCACCAGGTCGCCAATTAATCACCTCAAAAGCAATAACTAATTCACAATCAGGACTAACACACACACGCAGTGGGTCACTG
The DNA here is from genome assembly GCA_963693345.1 of Pieris melete. Classification (NCBI taxonomy): domain Eukaryota; kingdom Metazoa; phylum Arthropoda; class Insecta; order Lepidoptera; family Pieridae; genus Pieris; species Pieris melete. The sequence goes on along the minus strand of CAVNZK010000368.1, from coordinate 438,237 downwards.
TCCCTTACACAATGTGTCAGACCACACAGCGTATTACTCCTCGCACTTCAAGACACTTCCATCACACGCAGACAAATAGGTACAACATGTTTAAGGTTCCATGCAGACACCAAAGTCTTAATCAATCCAGACAAGAATTAAATCTGGACCAAACAGAACTGACATATATAGGATGATCACCATCTCCTGCATAGCTTGATCATACTTCTGTCAGGATCAAATCTACTAGATCCTCCTTCCAACTGTCGAAGCCCCTCTTTTCCATGCATTATTGCAGCAACATTCTTATTATTAAAACGATTTCTATCTTGACTTTTAATTCTATTAATATCGGAAAATATTCTTTAAAATTTGGCGTTAGACAAAGGTAGTAAGGTCATTTGCTGCACAAACCGGGACAAATTGCCATAATTTGGTTTGATCAACATGGTGGTGATGGAAATTATATCCTTACTCACCGGTATTGTTTGCTGCATTTGTGTAGGTCGGTGCGGGGTGGCGACAAGGGCGCTCTCGTCGTCCGTATACCGCGACGAGAGCTGCGGGCTTAAATCGCCTCCGTAGGGACTTAAATTTTCACTTTCACCAATGTTTTTAGCCATTTTTAATTTCGCGTGTAATTTCACGTGTGACCACGGGGTCAATGGTCGTGCGCAATATTTTATGCTGGCCACTTATTATTTCCTTCGCGGGGGAGGGGTTGTGGGGGGCCGCTGCGACGGGGTATACGTCAGCCGTATACCGCGACGAGAGCTGTTCACTAAAAATGTTTTTTAAACCACTATCTTCGGCTCGGATCGCTACGCGAGCGATACCCGGGACCACTCCTGGGCCGGTCTGCCATGCGCGACGCGGTTGTAACTTTTGACGACGGCGGCGGCAGCGGCGCGGCTCCACCGCGCGAGCGGGAGCGTTCTTTGGCGCGCGGGCCAGACAAGTCGCGCCGGGATTTTCGCTCCATGCCGAGACCTGGGAGTCTGCGAGGCACAGCCTGGATACCTTAGCTTGGTCCGCACATGCGCATCCCCCGGTGAGACCCGCTGGTGGGAGGCCGGGATAGGCGCAGCACTTTCCTCACCTTAGTGCCGGCGTAATTAACCTACATATATTAACTGACAATATAAAACTTACAATACACTTTGAAAGCGCGTTATAAATAACAGCTAGCGCCATCTAGATACACTCGTGCAAAATTTTATACACTACATATATTCAACAGAATTCTTTATAATTAAAGCAGCAACATTGCTTCCCTCCTATCTCTCTTCCAGCAGTAAGAGGTTTTCAGTTTTTTCAAAGTCCAAAACCAATATTTATGTTTCCAATGCTTCAGCTTTGTCATGGACTTGAATGTCAGATTTTTTTCTATTGTGATTCTGTTCTGTCAATTCCAAATATTCTGGCTTCATAAAACATTCTAGTACTGTCTTGTAGGTTACAAAAATCTTTTCATATAGCAAGTACTCGTAGAGTTTTGGGCTCTCTGATTGCAAACTTTGTTCAAATCAACAAAGTATGGCAACACAAAATTTAGGAACTCTAAATATAATTCTGAGGTTGGTTCCATACATTTATCAAAGATTGACTAAGCTGCAAGCAATCGGTCAGTTAAAACAGATCTTTGAAAATATAGTTTCAATGCTGATAGTTGTTCAAGAAGTCTTTTCACAACTTGTAACATGGACAGCCATCTTGTTTGGGTAGGGTGTAGTAGTTTATACGGCTTTACACAAAGCATTGGAACTCTTTGTAGATTTGGACTATTTTGTAAGTAGTTGTACGTGTCACGAGCAAAGGCCTCCACACCTCGTAGTAGCTTTTTGCAGGCATATGAGGCACACAGATGAAACAAATGACATTTGCATTTCATCAGACACAGATTCGGAACCTCTGTTGCAAACAATGAGGACAGAGAATGGTGTTGTCCAAATATTGAATTAGTTCCGTCAGCTGCAAATCCAACAATATTATCCTTGTATGGAATATTATTCTTTTCAAAATATTTTGTACAGGCATTATATAAGGCTGAAGGCATACCATCAATGACTGGTATTAAAGAGAGGAATCTATCTTCAATATGAAAATCAATAAGCGTCAAGCTGAATCTTGCTATCCCGAAGTAGACTTTACACTGCGTTTATACAATTCGAATAAACGAACTGTTTCAGTATCTAACTTCTTCAGAGCAATATACAGAAACATATATATAAAATCGGCTAGGTGGCTTTAAATGCTTAAAACCGGCAACTGACGAAGAAAAAGTGTCTAAAAATTGCTCAAGGGTATTTGCGTTTTTTTTTATTTATTTGATGCACAAAACACATTACAATCTTTACAAAAATAAACTTAAAACTAAGAGTTTTGAACTGGATTGTAACGTAAAACTATGTGCACACTGCAAAATTAATGTTACAATAATGAAAAAGCACATGACTATTAAAGGTAACATAGTAAAAAAATAAGAAGTTCCTCGACACCAGTTTAACGATGAGAGTGGGTCATTTAGGTCATTCATCACCAGGGCCACAAGGGTCAGCACTTAACCTACGATGGAGGATGTCTTTAATGACACTGATGAATTTATTATTATTGTGACAGAATATGTCCACAAGTAAGTGATTGCTCTTTGCCATCTCGTTATATTGACAAGCCATCCTGGTCAAAGGGTTGTAATACGAGATGTTATTTTTATAAATTTGTAGGGAAAATAGATAGACTTCATTTGATCTACGGGCACTAAATTTAATGTTAAGACTTATGTGAGCTAGTAGTTCGGGAGAGTCTATAATGGAGTGGGTGGTTTGCGATGTACATCGCCTTAATATCATAAATTTGATCCAAATACGAAGTTGCGAGATATCGCTTGTCTTTAAATTTATCAACAAGTGTTTAGTAAATTATTTTATAATTTTCAGCGCGAGGTGTAAACCTGGCGCAAGCCAATTTAGCTTTGCCTGTAAGTTTCCCTAATAGACAATAAATCTTTTCAGCGTCCGTAAGAGCTTGATTTTCATGTATGGTGGTCTTTTTTTTTTATAAGTCTTTATCGTGCAATCAGTCAGCTAGACTATGAGCAGATGTGTTGAGAGCTGTTAGACGTTCAGAGCAAAATCTCCATCGAGACAGCTCCTCTCTTTCAACCGTGTCTATCAAGATTTGTCGCCTTTCAAGCCTATTTATTAGGTCCGGTATGGTATGTATGGTGGTCTCAAAGTCCAAGACTTAATATCCTCGTCAAAAGATACTAACTCGATCGCAGGCACAGGGCTCAAGACTTCGCGGCGTATCCTTATCAATTTTTTTTAGTCAAGATCGATATTACTTGAAGTAGAATAAGAGGTAAAAAGGGCGTTTAGGCTGGTTACTTCGATATCGGGAGGAAGTGGTACGTGGTGGCTTACCGTCACCCAGAGATTTTAAAAATTTCCATATTTTTGAGGGATCCCCATTTGACACTGGCTCGTGAATGTTTCGTCTGTGTGCATCGCGACAACGCGTGTTGCAACGGTTGCGCAAGGTTTTGTACAATACACGTTCCTTGTCCGTTTTGGCTGTTCTTTCACTTTCATAAACGGATATTAACTTCAGTTTTTCACGTAATGATAACGATTGTAGCTTTCGTTTTGGCATTTTTCAAATAAACATCTGTATGATAGAAAAGCGAAACTAAAACTGAAGGTAACTGAAGCTCAAAATTACTTATGTACTTGGAATTTCGTGTAGAATTTGTGGGTAGAATAAGAATGAGTAACCAAACAATGTTATCTCAGTTACAGCGGTTTATGCATCTAAAATTTACTCGCTGTCTCAGTTATAGAGGTAACTATGATACTAAATCGAAAGAACAAATCCCAGATATAGAGGCTTACCTTGTCCCACTAACAGAGGTAATTCAGTGCCAAAGTGTTGGGACCTCAGCATGAGTTCCAGTTATGGAGGTTTCTCACTTATCCAGGTCCCACTTAACCAAGTTTCACTGTAATTCGCTTAGTAGTTTATTAATAAACTTATAATTAAATTACAAAACTATAGGTCTACCAGGATCTGATGGCAAAAAGGGAAAAAAGAAATTGACGCTAGCAATACTGGGGAAATTGGAGTAAAACGTTTTGATACTTTTTTTCCCTTAAAGCGGCTGATTGTATGTGATACATGCAAATATACAAATTTATCCAATGATCAAGGATAATTTTTGAAAATTTTACTGTGGCGAATTTGGGGTTTGAAATTTAGATGAAAACTCTAATTATTCTGTTCATGAGTTTATTAATTAATTATAGGCTATTAGAACTTGAAAATGGTTCCAAATACTGCACATCCATAAAAAAGTCTTCATATGAAGAGGAAGACGCAGTATTTAAGATAAACCTATCCTCCCGCATCTCAATTAACTGATCTTGTTCTATGAACTGATTTTCAATTTTTATTAGATGTTCACAAGATTTTCGCCATTCATTGCACCCCACCTGAGGGTAAGCTTCTTAAATCTCTTCTCTGTTAAAAATTTTATGTTACTTGCAGGTATAGTAACGTTTTTACCCGCAAGTTTTTGTTTCATTATTCCCCAGATTAATCCTATGGGGTTTAACGTACAATGATATGGTGGGAGCCTCAAGACTTCGTGGCCGTGTGATTTTAAAATCTCATCTATCTGATATTTAGGTTTTTTTTCAATTCTAAATCAAAACCACCTTTCCTCTTTTTACCGGGCGTACTAAATACGCCTCTGTTAGACCTGCTCTCGGCAACAATTCGTCTTATGGTAGTATTTAAAACCCCTGAAATAAACCAAAGTTTATATAATTACATAATATAATACACACGAAAATCCAATAAACCAAAGTATCAAGACGTATCATTCCTACTAACCAGTCAACACTTGCACATAGCTCAATATCGATGATTGTGCATGTTCTGCACCTTGTTGATCAAGTATTCTTTGATAAACATTGAAAACAATACTTCTTGCTTGCGATCGAAGAGGTTTCTTCGACATTTTCACCACTTTTTAAAGGAAATTTGAAGCCAAAACAAAAACAATTCCTCGAAATTTCAGTTGACAACTGAATTTTTTTTTTGTTGCCATATGAAAAGCGCTAATTTTTAATTTTTTTTTTTGCCATCAGATTCTGGTAGACCTATACATCCGTTATCGATTCTAGATACGAATAGAATGATCAAACATATTTTATTAAATTAAAATGTTAAAACGCGGTAAATGCTGGATCAGCAGAACCATTCCTCGAAGCTGGCACGTTGACCATACACGTGCCACGATGTCAGCGATGTAATTCACTCCACCGCTAATAAAATGAACAGATAACATAGTCACACTATAAGAAAATAATAACAAACATAACTTAAAGGGGTTGAATAAACTAATTTTAACTATTTCTAAAAACTATTTAACAAGCGAATTTATATATCGTTCATAGTGGGAAGTTATTGTACAATCTTATTATTAGAGAATAATTTTATGATCTGTGGAAATACACACAAACGATTCTTAATTGACAATCACAACCATTGACAGTGTCACATCACGTTTGTTTTGTGGTAATTATCTGTCAATGGGTTTTAATAACAAAAGGTAAATGTTATAAGATCATCTCTGATTTGAATTAAAATAGTACAATTAAAAGTTACTCTTTCCTCGGTGAAATCATGATTTACCAGTGAGTTAGCCATTTTTAGCGAAGTTAAAACTTGTTTTATGTGAAAATATTCTAACATAGGTAATTGATTTTAACTCGGTTACTACGTTTTCGGTAGGCAGTCATTAAATAAATAGTGGATTTAATTAATCATTTTATTAATATAACAATATTATTAGATACACAAAAAATATTATGAAGTACACAATTATCTTAAACACGGTAATACAGTTTTTCATATAACAATCATAGTTGTCCAAACTGCATTCAAAATAGATTTGTGGTCTCGGTTTAATATATCTTCTTAACATTTCAATAATTGGTCACTTCCTCGTTCTTAACAACTACCGCCGATGGCTGTAATACAATGGTTATCTGTTGAAATTGTAAATAGGGAGATTGTGGTAGGGTGTGTGCTGACACAATAATATTGCGTAGCAATTTTATTATTGTAAAGCTAAGGAAAATAATTAAAAACTTGCATAAAACACACAGAAACTTAAAAAACATAAATTATGACATATTTAACTATTTTGATTAGGATAACCTCAAGTGTAGTGTAGTATCTTAGTGTAAGTTTAAAAATTTTTTCCTACTTGTCTATTCCTTAGGCGGCCCCTAATCGTCTAGGGGTAATTTTGAAGATTGCGCAATGATTGAACGAAGTTTTGAGTGAGTTTCATTTTTGTTGCGTCATATTTTTCCATTGCGTCGTGTAGGGTTAAGCATGTGCTACACGGTATGAAACGGCGGTTTGAAACGAAATAAAAGCGAGTTGCGCTTTTCGGGTACACGGTGTAAAACCGACAGTGTCCAAAATAACGTTGCGCTGATAAGACGTCTCCGTACGGATGTGACATTCTGCATAAAAAAAATCGATTTTTTATTAATCGATTATTTTTTTAGCATGAAAAATCGATTAATAAATAATCGATTTTTTTTATTAATCGATTGTTTCCTAATTTTAGAATCAATTTCAAAATAAACACCCTAATTTTTTTTATTTTTCATGGTTTTTTTATTTAAAAGTAAACAATAGAAATTATAAACACAAATTAACGTTTAAGAATAATCAAAATCGAAATTAACTAAATCTCGTTTTGATAGATTTTAGGTGAAATTTGATAAATGCTGAGTGTATGCCTTTTCAGTAGCACATTGCGTTGGCCGTTGGGTCCATAATTTTTAATTTTTCCGCTAAAATATCCCACCCTTCCTTTTTCTGAGACGAGTCTTTATATGACTCGCATGATATATCCCAAAGACATAGTAATTCTCTGTATGATTCGAGCAATTCGGTAACAACTTCACGTTCACTTGCTTCTTGTGCCATTGTGCAGAACGTCGTCGTCGCGTGCCTCTACGCGAACGCGTGGTTTTAAACAAGCGGCTAGACGGTTTCAAACCAACGGTTTTGGTCGCGGTTTGCAACGCAAAGCGTGCTGCCAAGGTCATATCAAGGTTAAACGAAATTTGGCATAAAACAACTATCCACACAAACTTTGGTTTCAAACCGCCGTTTCATACCGTGTAGCGCATACTTTAGTATTGCGCAAGAACGAAGTTTTGAGTGAGTGAGTTTCATTTTTGTTGCGCCATATTTTTCCATTGCGTCGTGTAGGGTTAGTATTGCGCAATATTTTTTAGTCTTTATTTCGTCGGCAAGGAGGTCACACGCGTGCACGCTTCCCAAAAATTCCAGAAAAAGATAATACGAAAGTTAAGGAAAGAGAGTTTATCGTTGAATGTATCCAATTGTACCATGCCAAAGTATCATGCCAAAAAAAGCTGATCACGAAACATTGTTGTCTAAATATAAAGAGATGTTTCCTGAGGCAAGCAAAGATGACGTTAAGAAGAAATTCAATTCTTCACTACCGGAAGGAACTCAAGAAACACCTTCTGTCGATGAAATCCGGATCTGGTACAGACGACATATAATATACTACAGCTGCAGCTAAATCTTGTGTGGATATGTTGCTCGGAATCAAAGTATTCTCCGACTGAACAAAAAACATCGCACAGTTCATATGATTGTGCAATATAATTGATCGATTGGATTCAAAACGTAATTCAATCTCATACAATTAAATATATTGTACAATGTTATTGTAGGGCTAGGGGCCGCCTTAGTAAAGTATCTTAAAAACATGTTTGATAGTATAATAAATAAGTCAAATATTATTGGTAACGTGGCTTAGTAATTTCGTACACAGTATTTGATTGAGTATTATGAATAAAAAAAATCTTGAGCTATATTTAGACCCAAACATCCAAATCGTATGTACTTTAAATGTATGTCCCTCACGGAAGGTGGGGGAAGTTGTATGTCCTTCACGGAAGGTGGGGGAAGTTGTATGTCCCTCACGGAAGGTGGGGGAAGTTGTATGTCCCTCACGGAAGGTGGGGGAAGTTGTATGTCCCTGTCGGAGGAAGATGAGGGTATACCTTCACCGCCGGCACGGAAGCTGCTCAAGAATCTGCTAATAAAAGAAGTAGTAAATGCTCTACGAGATTTTCAAGATGCTCCATATAAGGCAAAAGTACATTGTGCTGCATCTTTGATTCCGGAATTCGACCCTGACAGTGAGGAACATACGGTACATGGTCTCCGCCATGTCGTCAACGGCGCCTGTTGTCGTGTCCGGTGAGCCGGGAGCAGGGGTGTCTTCCATGGTGGACTCGAAGGCGTTCCAATCGGTGACCTTCCAGGTGCGTACGGGCAGGGATGGTGCCCCCGCGATTATGTACAGCACTAGCTGGTGGTCCGATTGGTATTCGTCCATCAATACCTCCTGCGCCAGGTAGAGGCCAGGCCGGTTGTGCACCACCAGGTTGATGGTATCCGGCCTGTGAGCATCCACATTCGGGTGGCGGCGTCTGGTCCGCACACGTCGGCAGCCGGATCCCTCGCGAGCTGTTGTTGTTGAATGCCAACTGACGTGCTTGGCATTCCAGTCACCCGCGAGAATCGTTGGCCTCTGGTTGAGCGTGGCCTCCAAATTGGCCGGAATGAAGTTGGGGCCAGGGGGAGCGTAGGTGGCCAACACGTCTGTGGGCTGACCACCCAATTCTACCCCAACGTCAGGGTATAAATTTTTGTTAGCCTCCCACCATTCTAAAGGCGAATGAGCCTTGATATTACTGTATCGTCTAGGTATCGTTGCACTTCAACCACGGCTCTAGAAAATGCGGTACCACTGGGCCTAATATTTTTCATTTTTTTGTAATAGTGGGCCCAAATGGTGTTTTCCGATCCGGATCCCGTAGAGGATTCTGAAATATTCTGTTCTGGTTCTGTTGCTTCCTCTAAAAGTAATGATGTTACCAATCCAATAACATATATTTTTGTGGATTCTGATGTACTTTCGTTTTCGAAATAAAGTTTGGACCGAGGGTCCAGAAACATGCATGGCGTAAAAGTGCGGCTAAATTCTAGCGAAGAAAAACGTATTTGGAGTCCATTTAGAATATCCTGCCTCACCATTTCTACGTCATCTGGTAAAGGCTCGGAAGAATCTAGTATAGCACCTAACGCCGATTTCAAAGCTATAGTTATGGGGATAACCGAAGTGCCAGTCACATATCTATCGCCGCTAATCTCTTTTGTAACTTCTTCATAGGGCTTTAAAACTAGGACCTGATTTTCTATAATAGACCAATCGTCCGCCGACAATACTGGAATATTTGCGTTTAAATTAGAAATTGTGCTATAAAGTTCCGCTTTCAGTGGTCAGTGATCTGCCACCGAGACCGGTCGTTACCTGCGCGCGCTAGTGAATTATTTTTCCACGAGTGCAATTACTTGCCTACCCTCACTGTGATAGTGACTAATTATGGAATCGTTTTTTGTGTGTTTTCTATAAGTGATGACTTCGCTACTTGCCAATTGTTTCTGATTACAAGAACAAAATGAACCCATAGGGTTTATGTGTAACGAATGGTCGTTAGTCAATAACCCTAGTTATGCTACTGTCACCCAAAATACCATGTTCAAAAACGTTCAAATCAAAGATTATGCCCAAGCTTTAGGAAGAATCATAGACAAGAATATCAAACAACAGAATTTGTATTTACGTTTCTTCAAAGGTAATCGCTGATGAGATCATTGACAATAAAAAATATGTTACAATCCAAAATCAAAAACTACCCATCCGACCGCTGATCAGCAGAAACAGACGTATCATCATATCCAATGTTTGTCCAATTATACCGCACATCGATATTGAAACGAAACTGTTAGAAATGAATATCACACCGCAGTCTCCCATCTCTTTCCTGCGTGCTGGTTTCAGTGAAACAGGCTATAATCACATTCTAAGCTTCCGAAGACAGGTTTACGTAACTCGAAGATTTCACCCGACTTCCAGAAAAACTATCTATTGATTTTGAAGAAACAAATTACTGGATCTATTTCTCATCAGATACTATGACATGTTTCATATGCAAAAAGACGGTCACGTAGCCTCGAAATGCCCGGATAATAGTAACGACTCAAATGTTGTCAACGAAAAAACACTACGGGATACTACGGAGACACCAATTTTCAAGCGGCCACACCCTCCCACTGATTTCATGGAGTCTGAAACAACAAGAGAAGAAAAAAACCTAACTAGCAACGAAAATAGTGATGAGGACTTTGATGATAAGTCTTCCCAGTCCAGCTCAGATGAAGTATACATATACAAGAGTGTAAAAAACTTAAAACATCGCCTCATAGCGATCTTGAATTGATCGACTGGGATCACTTTGAAAAGTTTACAACCAATTCCGTGAAAGAGTACCCACTATCTGGAAAACAAGTCAAAAGATTTTCTCACTCACTCATCGGGTTAAGGATATATCGAAAATAACTTACAATTATACAGAAGACATTAGTGCCTTAATTGAAATGTTTTCTGACTTAATACCGATCATATTATCATATCGTAGTGTTAAGAACAGACTTTCTCGTATTATAGGTAAACTCTTAGCTATTAAGAAAAATCCCAATTTAAATAAGTAAGTTACTTTTAGGTCAATACTATTTACATAATTTTTGTGTGTTTTGTTGGTCTCGACCATCGGATTCAAACTAAATATTATTATTAGTACGAGATCCGACCGCGTGATTTATACGTTCATATGTTTGATTAATAAAATATAATTTTTATCGATATTTATAACTAAACCAATGCAGATCCGCAAAGGTGGCCATCCAAATTTGGCCGCAATTAATTTTAATTAAAATGTAATTAAATATTTATTTTTGAACAATTACGTTCACTTGTAATTGTTAAAAAATATATTTCATTAGAAAGAAATATACCTGAGATACCGAGAAAGTTCAAGGTGCCATCCCTCACTTGGCCGCAACCTAATGTCAGCCAGGTGTAAACAGGTATAATTTCGTTAAATATATACGTTCATAATGTATTATCATGTTATACATACCAAATTGAAGATTAATTCTTTCCCTACATGATGAGATATAGGTGCCTATGCAAAAATGCCCGCAAATAGTGACTGCCAACGATTAAAGATAAATAAAAGCGAGAGAAACTTAAGATAAACACCCCATGTCGAATAAAGATAGAGCATCCCAGCTGCTTGTCGTTTTTATGCTACTGCGCATGCGTCCATAGGCAAGGTGCTCAACTAAATACCGTACTGAATATTGCAATCATATGTTTTTGACAGTCTTATGCGCCACGTTGTTTTTTTTTCAAGTCCAAAATTATAAAACTTTGTTAATATTAATATTGATATATTTCATTCTTAACGTTATTAAAACGTAAGAATAAAATGAAGAAGTGTTTTTTGTTGTGTAATGAAAAGCAAGAAGTGCTTAACTTTAGTGATGTATCATTTAAAAAGTGTTTTTTAATGATATTGTTTCGACGTCACAAAAATTTTATGTATCATAACCTAAAACTTAATGTGGAATCAACAAATGAATTTGGTTATCACATGAATTGTTTAAAAAAAGTTATTACTGTAAAAAGTAAATACAAGGAAGAATTTGAAGAATTGTGTAAAACTCAAAATGTAAGTACAATTTTTAATCACACAGGACAAATGAATAATTTTATAGCTACTAAATATAAATATTATTGCGTTGAGTGTAGGTTTAATAGTACGATGTTTTTAATCTAATAAAACTTGTATAATAGTAGACTATCTTTTTATATTTAATAATGTATAAAATAATGTTTAATACAGCGATATATACAGAAATTTTCAACTACCTAGTTTTTCATCTAATACTAAAATTGAAAATTATTCCAATGATACTTATTTCTCCACGAACTCAGGTAGGCAAACCTTTAAAGAACGAACTCAGGTAGCCAGACCTTCTTTAAAAAGAACAATACTATCTATCGAGTATCGTTTAGGTTTTTTTTTGTTACTCCAAGATGAACATTGTACATGATTTTGAACTGACAGTAGTACTAAAATGTATGTTTCAAATTCGGGAAAAAAAAATTTTTCTGTTTTTTTTTGTTATTGAAAATCAGTAAACAAATAAAAATATTTCATTTGATTATAAAAGTTTCGAGCTGTCGATATTGTCTATGGGATAGCTGTTTTTAAATTTTTATTGTCGAATAAATACTCAAAGTACTTAACTATTAGTCTCATTACTGAAAATTTTTTATTGTTGATATTTTATAAATGATCAATGACAGACAATTTAATTTTAACGAAGTTTTTTTTTCAATTCATAGGTACCAAATCTTTTATCGCAATGTTCTGAGCCGAGTACATCTGTTGCGAATCAACAACCGAGTGCATCAGACTCTGACCAAGAGACCAATCGTATATCTGCTCCGAACGACGACATCAGTAGCTCATCTACTCAGCAGGAAACATTGAACAACAACCAAGTACGACATCTGAATCAACAACAAGAAATAAAAAATTAGCTTGTGTTTTTTGCGGCCACGTTGAGAAGAAAGTTGGTAAGCGACGACTTTATGTAACGATTCCACAAAAAGAGGCAACTGTAACCGAAATCAAAGAAATGGCTGAATCATCGCGAAATTCGTCATTAATTAAAAATTTAGAGGACTTTCCGACTGTCGCTTACCATTCCAACTGTTTTACAGCTTTGAAGACAACTTTGCAACGTCAAAATAAAGAGAAGGCAGAACCAGGACATTGGCATGCGAATAGGCAATTGCACCAGTCAGCATTTGCTGTTATTTCAGATGTTATCACCATGGAAATAATTGAAAAAAATCGAGTCATGTTCCTTTGTGATTTATTTTCTCAATACAAAGCTTTATTATTAGAATTTGGTGAGAATAAAGTAAAAGCCGAAGACTTTCACGATTACCGTGCTGAAAATTTAGAAAATAAAATAATAAATTCCTTTGGCGATCGACTGATCATAGAGCCATCTTCTGCAGCACACAGAAAAAAAATTGTTTATCAATTTAAGATTGATACCTCTCAATTAGCTGGTGAAATTGCTAATTTAGAAGAGAAACAGCAAAATCGCCATAGGGACGTTGCTTATGAATTACGAAATAGCATCACCTCTGTTGAAAATAAGAAGTTACCAGCAGATCTTAGCGTGGACGACGTTATTCGTGGAGAGTGCACCATTCCAGAAGAATTGTTTAACTTTGTTTGTGACTTGGTTCAAGGGCCGGATATTCGTCGCAAAAATTCAAACGAGGATTTAGTTAAAATTATATCAGTGTGCAGTGACCTTATTTATATAGTTTCTAAAGGTCGAGTAAAACCATCTAAGCATCTTACTCTCGGATTAGCAATGAAGTCAATAACAAGTTCCAGAAAAGTTCTTTCAATATTGAATAGGTATGGTCATACTATCGGCTATAATCTAGCCGAAGAAATTGAAACGGAAATGACATACGCAACGCAAAAAGACGAAAGTTTAGTACCATCCGGCATCCGTAAAGTTAACGGATTAAGTACGCATGTTGCTTTTGACAATTTTGATCGTTTTGTCGACACTGCTACTGGTAAAGACACTTTACATGATACCGTTGGTATTATATACCAGTTCAATCATAGGATTAATGAAGAAAGTGGTGATATGGAAATCTTGAATTGCTCTACATCACAATCTAACGATGACAACATTGAATCTCATCCGCCTCGTAAAAGACGGCGTTACGAAGGAATTCCACAAAGTATTAGAACTTACTTCAAAAAACCTCTCACCAGTATGCCTTTTGTTCATGTCGATTCAATTACACAGACTATCGATGCGTGTCAATTTGCGAAAATAATAGCTATGGATAAAGATTATATTTGGAGTATGTCTCTATCACGGATTGATTCTCTCCCCATGTGGTTGGGATACAATTGTAAGATTTGTATTGATTGTAGCAAAACTCAAACAGTCGATTACTTACCTCCTATTAATTCGTCTCCTACTTCATTAGCAGTTGTTTATCAAACTCTCTGTACTGCTAAGGAAATTGCGAAAAATTGTGATCAAGAACAGATTATCGTCACTTATGATTTGGCAATTGCAAAATTAGCTATGCAAATACAATTACATGAGAAGCCTGAATTCGATAATGTGTTTGTAAATTTAGGAGCATTCCATATGCAAATGGCATATTTCAAAGCCATTGGTAAGTACATTGACTCCAGTGGATTAGTGGAGATTTTGGTTGAAGCTGAAGCACTAGCGGGAGGATCAATTGTTAGCTTTTTAGACAGCAAACATTTTAATCGGTGTAAGCGCATCCGCTGGCATCTGGTGCCTTACAAGTTCTTCATTTCGAAAAGTATTTATCGGAAAAACAATATGATCCAGATACATTGAATGAAGATTTAGCTGCTGTAATAAATACCCCGAGTGAAGACAATGAACGTATAATTTTACAGGACTCACTACAACAAATACTTGAAGATTACAAACAGTATCGAGAAACAACGCTTCAGGGTGGCCATGGAAAGACCGCTCAATATTACTTGCTATACTCGGAAATGATTAATATTTATCATCGATTTTCCAGAAGTATTCGTTGCAGTAACTTAGAGCTCTACCTAAATAGCATTTTTGAAATATGTGATTATTTCTTTGCATTTAATCTACCAAATTATTCCAAATGGGCAGCTTTGTACTTAAATAATTTAATTAAGCTGAAAATGGACGATTCAGCTTTGATTGCGGAATTTCGTCAAGGTGCATTTGGTGTTAGGCGTACCAATTCATGTTTAGGTAGATCACCTGTGGACCTAACATTGGAGCAAACGATAAATGCAGATGCTGGTAACACATTGACTGGTGTTAGCCACTTCACTAACTCTATAGCTGCAAGACAAAGGTGGGCTCTTAGCCATAGCATAAGAACCAAAATTTTATCAGCTGTAAAAGCGGAAGTTGGCCTATCACGGGCAGATGATACTTCTCATTCACTGCAAAAGAATCAAATAGAGAAAGACAATAAAACGCTGAATAGAATTATTGAAACAATGAAAAAAACAACGAATCCTTTCAGCGAAAATTTGGATAAGAATATTTTATTCAATATGTCAACTGGTAAAGCAGCATCTTCACACGTTTCTGATTTTTTATTGAATTGTAAGACATTAGGTCATGAACAAAAATTACGTTTCTTTTCGGAATGTTCTGAAGATCCTACAAGGTTTGTGAAATCTATCAAACGTAATGTTATTTCTAACTTTGCATCTGACTGTGCAAAAAGAACAATTAAGAATAAAAGTAAAGACAACCAAGCTCTATTAAAAATGGAACGCGATATTTTCGGACGACTTTTAGCAATTGCTATCGAACATAAAGTTGATATTGAGAACTGCCTGTCGTATCCACTTGCACCTGTACCTCCGGCACTGTTCCACTGTACTGGTCATATGTATAAGACAGACAAATCTACTCTAAGTAAACATCTAAAATCAAAAATTGAAGTTTCAAATCCTGGACATATTGATGTAGAAATAATAGATGGTTTCTATTATTTGTATTCTATAGGTTCTACTCTACCACAAAGTTTTGGAAAAGTAGCTGAAGCAATACTGATAAAGCTATGCTCAACAAATAGCCAAGAAATACACATAATATTTGATAGATACCTTACTCCTTCTATCAAAGATTGTGAAAGATTGAACAGAGCGGAAATTATTATTCCATATACAATTAGCGGTCCATTACAGCCTAGACCCAAGGATTTTTTAGCAAGTTTAAAAAATTATCGTTTTAAAGAAGCTCTCGTAAAAATTTTAGCTGATCACTGGAGTGATAATAGTTTTGCTGCAATATTAAAAAATAAAAAAGTTTTCATTACGGTCGACGAACTATGTTTTTCATTTTCTTCGGTTGGAAATATCGTACTCAAGAACGAAGAACCTGAATTAGCATGCCTACATGAGGAAGCTGATACCAGGATTATTTTTCACATCAGTAAAATACATGACGGTGCAAAAATTTTGGTTAAGGCAACTGACACTGACATCTTAATAATATTATTAGGAAATATACATAAATTTGCCAACTTACAAATTTGGTTGGCAAACAGTACTTCAAAAAAAACTACCAATCAAGATCAAGCTTGCATTAACTGCACAAAATTATCAGTGGAATTAGGTCCGACCTTATGTCTTGCACTACCAGCATTCCACGCGTTTACTGGTTGCGACTATACAGCAGCATTTTTTAACAAAGGAAAAGTCCGCCCTTTCAAGATATTTTGTAAACACCAGAACATTCAAGAGACATTTGCATCATTAAGCAATCCGGAGGATATTCTTGATGATAACAAAATGATAGTAGTTCAGGAGTTTATAGCTCTAATGTATGGGATTAAAAATTGTCAAAATGTAAACGCTGCAAGACTTTTAATGTTTAATAAAATGTATGCCATGACTACAATTAATGACAAATTTATGAAAAAACTTAAAGGTTTCAATTCAAGCACTATTCCACCATGCTTGAAATCCTTGCAACAAAAATTATTGCGTACGATCTTCGTTAATTCAATGTGGCAAAATGCCACTAATCCAGATTGCATCAGATTTAAACCTGAAAATAATGGTTGGATTTTAGATGAAACTTTAAAACCAACATGGTTCATTGGAGATTCAATGCCACAGCAAGTAGAAGATGTTATTTGTGATTTAATTGAACAATCTTCAGAAGATACAAACGATAATGATTCTGACGTTTCAACATATGAGAGTGACAGTTCTGATGATTCAAGTGACGATAGTACGTAAATGAAATTTTTTTCGTTACAAGTACTCCGATATGTATGGATAATTATCTAACTGTAAAATCTTTTTTATCATTTTTGTAATTTTTATCATTTTTTTTTAATAAAGAAGTGTTTGTATTTTTTATCATTTTTTATAATAAAAAAAAAGTTGCATTTTAAATCAAAAATAAATAATTCACTTTTTGTTGTCACTATCCCTATCAAATGAAAAAAAGGTTTGTGCATTTTTCTTTTAAAATATATAATTAACAAATAATTTTTTTAAACAAATAATAATTGTTAAATAAATGATTCCAACATTTTTTGTTTTCAAAAAATAAAACTGAAAAATTTATATTAATCAGATCCCTGATTAAAGAACCGAATTAAAAGCAATGGAAACAGAATTCAACAGAATTAAAAAATCAATTCTGTTTAATTCTGTTACCATTGTTTTTAATTCAGTTCTTTAATCAAGGATTCAAGGAAAATAAACGAAACTTTATATTGATGAAAATAAAAATAAAAAAAACATTTGTGTATAAAGATAAATTTTAATATAGATTCAAATTAACGTCTTACAGTTCAAAGTTATTGTTTGAGTTGGATATAATTAAAAAAAAAATTAAAAACACTGGTTTGGATAGTAATTTTTATGACATTTTTTATGAAGACCGAAAATAAACGAAACTTAATATTGTTAAAAATTGTAATAAAACAAAATTTATTTAAAAGATAAATTTTATATTTAAAATGACGTTTCACAGTTAAAAAATATTGTTTTAGTTGAATATAATTAAAAAAATATGAAAACACTAGTTTGGTAGATTAATTATTATGACATATTATTTTTACTGCTCATAGTCCGGTCTATTTAAGCCTAAAATCAGGAGGAAGGTTACATAAATTCCCATAAAGCTGAATATTGGCATAGTTGTTCAAAACATCATTATAAAGAAAATCTCAAAAGTCCTCATCGTTCCGAGGTGTGCTAAAAATTTGGCACGGGGTCAAAGGTCAAAAAAATGAGTTTTTTGCGATTTTTAGCGAAACGGTGAGTTTTTTCGCAAAATTACCCCAGTACAAAATTGTAGATCACGAAATTCTCTACAAAAAATATATTAATAATTTTTTTCCTAAAAGCCACCATTTTGGAGATATAACGTTCCGAAAAGTTGGATCAGTCGTAATCCCTCTATTTTGCACACGTACGCCACATATGAAAGTCACTAAAGGTGTAATAGAACTAAAATAAGTTCGCTATTATTTATTGTAACTTGCTTATGTAAAATATAAGTTAAACTACGAGAATCTCAGGTATAATGAAACCCCGTTCCTAAATTTGTACGTCAGTATAACCTTGGGATAACATCTGTCTTTTATTCTATTGTCCGCGTGGCTAGGGTCGTATACCTGCTTTATGTTGGCATGCCCAATATATGAAATACATACCGTTAGTCTTGAGCGCCACTGCGTAGGGAAAACATGTGCTTATCTTAACCTATCTTTTAACCTATTTTGTGCGTTTTAGATTTTTATAAGAAAAATGTCAGAATATTGTTTTATTTGTACTCA
The DNA here is from genome assembly GCA_963693345.1 of Pieris melete. Taxonomy (NCBI): domain Eukaryota; kingdom Metazoa; phylum Arthropoda; class Insecta; order Lepidoptera; family Pieridae; genus Pieris; species Pieris melete. Next base: position 419,831 of record CAVNZK010000368.1, on the reverse strand, counting down.
TCTTTTAACTGAAAGTGAAACTGTAACTGTTGATCGTGGTATGAAGACACTGATTAATGCAAGTGCTGAAAGAGATGATGGATACTCGGAATTTCTTAAAAAACAAAAATCTGTGACAATACATAGCAACTGTCGTAAAATTTATACGCGGAAGTGTTCTATTGCTGCTGCCATCAAAAGAAAACGCGAAGAACAAGAAGCTAACACATCTACAGGATCTACAGTAAGTAGTCCTCCTCGTACTAGATCCCGTTCAAGTGATTCAGCTTTTTGTTTTAAGAAACTATGTTTATTTTGTGGCAATAAATTGAATGAAGAGTTGCAGAGAAAAAAATCCTTAGATCGTCGCAGTAAAATTTGTCTGGGGTTGGAAGTTGATCGACAATACACTAGAGCCAGTTCAAACTTTACTTCCACCAGCACCTGAGAAACTTCTCAACACAATATTTTGCAACTGCAAGAAAGGGTGTAGTGCAAAATGTGGTTGCAGAAAAGTTGGACTGTTTTGTTCCCTGGCATGCACACACTGTCAAGGCCGATCATGCTCGAATGTTGAGTCACCAACTCTTGAAGATTCGTTTGATACCGATCAGGAATCGCTATTGGGGCAGTTTACGTGTGAAATAGAACAAGAAGAAGAAGAAGAACAAGAGGATGAACAGGAAGAAGAAGGAGAAGAAGATCAAGAAGAAGAAGAAACAGAAATCTTGGACAGTTATGAATCAGACGACTAACTTTTTATTTTAAGTATTTTATTTAATTACACCGCCGTTGTTTTTGCCCACTATAATATATAATATTATTTTGCAATAGTTTTAAAACATATAAAATCTCAGCAGACCCGTGGAATAGGCCTACTGGGGAAACCACGTTAAAAAAACGCGCTTTGTACACTACCTCATAGGTGGCGTGGAAACGTGTGCAAAATAGAGGGATTACGACTGATCCAACTTTTCGGAACGTTATATCTCCAAAATGGTGGCTTTTAGGAAAAAAATTATTGATATATTTTTTGTAGAGAATTTTGTGATCTACAATTTTGTACTGGGGTAATTTTGCGAAAAAACTCACCGTTTCGCTAAAAATCGCAAAAAACTCATTTTTTTGACCTTTGACCCCGTGCCAAATTTTTAGCACACCTCGGAACGATGAGGACTTTTGAGATTTTCTTTATAATGATGTTTTGAACAACTATGCCAATATTCAGCTTTATGGGAATTTATGTAAACTTGAATGTGTAAATAGACCGGACTATCAATTTTTGGAGTATTTTAAACTCCAAGCAAATACGCGAGCTACTAGTTGAGCACCTTATCTATGGACGCATGCGCAGTAGCATAAAAACGACAAGCAGCTGGGATGCTCTATCTTTATTCGACATGGGGTGTTTATCTTAAGTTTCTCTCGCTTTTATTTATCTTTAATCGTTGGCAGTCACTGTTTGCGGGCATTTTTGCATAGGCACCTATATCTCATCATGTAGGGAAAGAATTAATCTTCAATTTGGTATGTATAACATGATAATACATTATGAACGTATATATTTAACGAAATTATACCTGTTTACACCTGGCTGACATTAGGTTGCGGCCAAGTGAGGGATGGCACCTTGAACTTTCTCGGTATCTCAAGTATATTTCTTTCTAATGAAATATATTTTTTAACAATTACAAGTGAACGTAATTGTTCAAAAATAAATAATTAATTACATTTTAATTAAAATTAATTGCGGCCAAATTTGGATGGCCACCTTTGCGGATCTGCATTGGTTTAGTTATAAATATCGATGAAAATTATATTTTATTAATCAAACATATGAACGTATAAATCACGCGGTCGGATCTTAGACTAGATGTTTTTCCTGAAACTTCAGAAAACATGACTCCAGCCAAACAAATTATGAATTCTAATAATATTTCTGTAAGCTCAGGACAAGTGAATGTTCACCAACTAGAGACTAGTCCTGCTTTTAAAGTTGTTTCAAACAGCCTTTTGGGAATTTTTTTGTCTTTGCCAAAAACACCCGAAAGGAAAGGTAAAAGAAACACTGTGAGAATGCCATTTGCAATAACGTCTGCCAAATATAGAGCAATGTTTAAAGAACAAATGTCAAAAAAAGAATTAGAAACAAAAGCAAAGGAGGAAAAAAAGAAGAAAAAGGAAGAAACTAAACTACAAAAAGAAAAGGAAAAGATAGAGAAAACAAAAAGGAATGTTAACAAAAACTCTCAAGCTGTTTCAACAAATGCGTGCAAGGTATGCTGTAAGTCGACTAAGACATCAAATCGGGTGGTATGTGATATGTGTTCGGCTATATTCCACGTAAAATGTATACCATCTAAGCATCAACAGCACGTCCCCGAAGATTTAAGAATTGATCTTTTTATATGCCATGTTTGCTATAAAGAAGATAATAATGACGACACTCTTGATCTCAGCTCTGAAAGGAATAGTGAAGATAGTGGTGATGATGCACAAAAATTATATGATATGATTGTCGAACATAAGAAAAAAAAATATTATTAAGTCTGCTTGAGAAGGTATTGTTTTATTTTGAAGTAAATTTTATAATTACATTTTATTTTATGTTTAAAGCTTTAAATACACATATAGAAGTATACCTAAGATTTGGTAAGACTGAATAACATAGTTTTGTTACCAAATGTGATTAAAAAATTAATTCTAATATATAAAAATGTATGTTCTAATTGATTATTTTCTAATAAATGTAATTACGAACAGTTTATACTTTATTTATTTCCTTTAAGAACAGATATCATTGACTATTTTGGTATTTAAAAAGTTTATTACAGTGTTGTCCATTAACTAGTTGATGCTGTCCAACATTAAAAATTCTGTCCAATGACTATATATTTTGTAACTTTTTTTTTAACAGGATTTTTTTCGCGTGTTTGATCTTAAATGCTGTTTTTAAGAATGTATTACACAAAGTTACTTATTAAACTAATAAAATAACAATAATATTACCAGGGATTTTTGTAAACGTGTTCATAAACAATTTAAAGCCTTGAAATGCTCGTTAATTGTCCAATGACTGGAAGTTTACCCTACTCCGATATCGCCGAAATACATCTTCGAAGCCGATTTCAAAAACGGATAATAAGAACATGTCTGCAAGAACTTCGAGCAGCAACTTTTGCTATAGACATCAAAAGCAAATAGTTGCTCATCTTACGGGGGAGATGTTACATATTCATTGCACTCCCTTTGCCCCGCATACCCAATACAAGTACCCCTCTTACGAAACTATGCTATATAAGGAAACGGACAACAGAACCAACAGCTTTTGCTTTTGATCGGATACCTCATATCGGATCGGTCAATTCTCAAGTAGTTAAGTTTATTATATTTTTGGTGCACCTAATATCGGGCCGATTAAATAATTGTATTTAGTTAACCCTAAAAAGATAACGTGCGCCTCAGAGGCGCCCGCGAAATATATATTTCGCTGCCATTTTATTACCGACGCGCATACAAGTTTGTGTTTCCTGGCCAATTCAGTCCATGGTCATCACTTCCGAGAGACGACTGCATCTGTTCGGTAAGTACCACACGCTTGCTGTTAGAGCGATGCGTTGCGCTCGGGAGGCGCATGTTTATCTTTTGTGTAACTTTCGCCACTTTAATAGTGATTTTGTTTTTATAATTTTTTACCAATGTACGGTAAGTTTAAAGGTAGGTTTTTTTTATTGGTTAATACTTATTGTAATTCATTGTTTTTAAGAGCGTTTTCGCATCATGGCGAGCAAAAGAGTGTTGGATAAAAGAGAAATTGTTTATTTATTGAATGAAGAAGATGAAGGCGCAGATGTCGGCAGTGACAGTGAGATCGAGGACCATGTAAGTGAAGACAATGTGCAAAGCGATACCGATGATGATTACGTAGTTGAAGCTATGATTTATGAAAATTCGAATGATCCTTCATCGCAGAATGTCACTGAAAATACTGGACATGACCAACGCCGCCTAATGATGTGATCACGGGCAAGAATAGGCATGTTTGGGCTACTGCTAAAGGACAAAATAACAGAAGAACGTCTGCGATCAATATACTTCATTCCAATAGAGGGCCTAGTCGCATGTCTCGAAATATTTTGAACCACTTCCATGCTTTGAGTTATTTATATTTTTATCTACAGATGCCTTAAAGCATGCACTGAAGCTAAAATGGAAATGGGCAGGACATATATCTCGCTTGAAAGATGATAGATGGACACTTACAGCTACTAAATGGCTAGGTCCAAGGGGAAAAAGGAGAGTTGGCAGACCTCAGAAACGGTGGGTCGATGACATTGTCCATGTTGCCGGAAAAGAATGGATGATCAGGGGTCAGGACAGAGAGGACTGGAAGCGGCTAGAGGAGGCCTATACCCAAGATAGGGATCCATACCTAGGAAAATAAAATATGGTACTAATAATACTAACATTTATTTCAATATTAAATTACTAAATAATATTACATATACTGTATTACTAACCACATTAACACAAAATTTTTAGTTTAGTTGTATTAGCATGTAATGTAAATGGTATGGAACGAAATAAAGGCTTTATTATATTATATATTATTATTATACAAAAAACTCACATGGAGATTGGATGCGAATATGAGCACAGTCAATAGCACCAAGAGCCCGAGGAAATTGTGCTATTGAATAAAATTTATCTGCACCTTGTTGGTGCATTACAACATATTTATTGTACAATCTGGCGATTGCGACAGATATGTCCCGCACTATTCTGCCTGCAGAAGATTTGGAAACGCCTATGAAATCGGCCACGGAAATTAGCATTGTGCCCAATGCATAAAACCGCAGCGTCAATAAAAGCTGATGTAGTGGTGGCACGCCATTATTTCTGTTAAAAATTAACAAGGTATATATAACAAGTTCTGCACAGGCAAATAAGCTTTTAAAACAATTAGTAAAGTTACCGCATCGATGTTACTCGTACAAAGGGCATAATTTCGGTCAAAAGTAATTCCACTGCAGGTTATACCTACAAGAGAGCCAACAACTCCCTAACGAATCGGTTACCCAATACTCCTTGAGAGTGAAATCCAGCCTTTATAAATTATTAACCGAGATCACACTAGCTAATAAGAAAAAGGTCGAACTGTCCGGTAAGATATCTGCTATAGAAGAATTGGCGTTACACTGTTTTATAATGGGCTTTACCCCTAAAATATCTAAATTTGTTAGGATGAAAAACCACAGATCCTTAATGAGGCCACTAACCAGGCAATTTCAGAGGAAAATATGCAAATGTTACTAGAAACTAAAGCGTCTCATACCAACAAAATAAATCCAATCCTAAGCGTGACGGACGCGTCGATGCTGTAAATTCCCGGGACACGTAATTGAAAATTGTAAGAAACGCCAATATAATAATAGTTGCAATCGTAATAACTTCAACCGTGCTTGATAACAAAACCAAAAGTAAAGTAAGGTCATGTCAGAGAGCAATGGAGCGCAGTATGCTAAAATTAAAAAGGATACACAAAATCAGACACGAAACAATAAGAGAAAGAACTAGAGTTACAGATGCCTTAAAGCATGCACTGAAGCTAAAATGGAAATGGGCAGGACATATATCTCGCTTGAAAGATGATAGATGGACACTTACAGCTACTAAATGGCTAGGTCCAAGGGGAAAAAGGAGAGTTGGCAGACCTCAGAAACGCTGGGTCGATGACATTGTCCATGTTGCCGGAAAAGAATGGATGATCAGGGGTCAGGACAGAGAGGACTGGAAGCGGCTAGAGGAGGCCTATACCCAAGATAGGGATCCATACCTAGGAAAATAAAATATGGTACTAATAATACTAACATTTATTTCAATATTAAATTACTAAATAATATTACATATACTGTATTACTAACCACATTAACACAACATTTTTAGTTTAGTTGTATTAGCATGTAATGTAAATGGTATGGAACGAAATAAAGGCTTTATTATATTATATATTATTATTATACAAAAAACTCACATGGAGATTGGATGCGAATATGAGCACAGTCAATACCACCAAGAGCCCGAGGAAATTGTGCTATTGAATAAAATTTATCTGCACCTTGTTGGTGCATTACAACATATTTATTGTACAATCTGGCGATTGCGACAGATATGTCCCGCACTATTCTGCCTGCAGAAGATTTGGAAACGCCTATGAAATCGGCCACGGAAATTAGCATTGTGCCCAATGCATAAAACCGCAGCGTCAATAAAAGCTGATGTAGTGGTGGCACGCCATTATTTCTGTTAAAAATTAACAAGGTATATATAACAAGTTCTGCACAGGCAAATAAGCTTTTAAAACAATTAGTAAAGTTACCGCATCGATGTTACTCGTACAAAGGGCATAATTTCGGTCAAAAGTAATTCCACTGCAGGTTATACCTACAAGAGAGCCAACAACTCCCTAACGAATCGGTTACCCAATACTCCTTGAGAGTGAAATCCAGCCTTTATAAATTATTAACCGAGATCACACTAGCTAATAAGAAAAAGGTCGAACTGTCCGGTAAGATATCTGCTATAGAAGAATTGGCGTTACACTGTTTTATAATGGGCTTTACCCCTAAAATATCTAATTTTGTTAGGATGAAAAACCACAGATCCTTAATGAGGCCACTAACCAGGCAATTTCAGAGGAAAATATGCAAATGTTACTAGAAACTAAAGCGTCTCATACCAACAAAATAAATCCAATCCTAAGCGTGACGGACGCGTCGATGCTGTAAATTCCCGGGACACGTAATTGAAAATTGTAAGAAACGCCAATATAATAATAGTTGCAATCGTAATAACTTCAACCGTGCTTGATAACAAAACCAAAAGTAAAGTAAGGTCATGTCAGAGAGCAATGGAGCGCAGTATGCTAAAATTAAAAAGGATACACAAAATCAGACACGAAACAATAAGAGAAAGAACTAGAGTTACAGATGCCTTAAAGCATGCACTGAAGCTAAAATGGAAATGGGCAGGACATATATCTCGCTTGAAAGATGATAGATGGACACTTACAGCTACTAAATGGCTAGGTCCAAGGGGAAAAAGGAGAGTTGGCAGACCTCAGAAACGGTGGGTCGATGACATTGTCCATGTTGCCGGAAAAGAATGGATGATCAGGGGTCAGGACAGAGAGGACTGGAAGCGGCTAGAGGAGGCCTATACCCAAGATAGGGATCCATACCTTGGAAAATAAAATATGGTACTAATAATACTAACATTTATTTCAATATTAAATTACTAAATAATATTACATATACTGTATTACTAACCACATTAACACAACATTTTTAGTTTAGTTGTATTAGCATGTAATGTAAATGGTATGGAACGAAATAAAGGCTTTATTATATTATATATATCGGCGCAAGTCAAAATGCAACACTAACAAAACAAGTATGAGTCATCGTGCACGTGCGTTATCGGCGCAAAACAAGTATGAGTCATCGTCCACCTGCTCCGAACAATGTAAACAAGTGACGCACGGCTCCCGCCCTACCACATCGCCTATAAAACGGGAGTGAAGAGGCATTCGTCTGCCAGTGCTCGTACCGTGGACATCTCTGTGTAAATTAAACATCTCTGTGTGAATAAAGTGTTGTGTTATTTGAGTTTATTGTTTTATCTTCGTTATGGAATACACAAGTACCAGTGAAGTAAATGACGACAGCACGGCTGACGTCACGGTTTCTAAAAACAATACGGAACCAGTTCTTCCGTCATCAGAAGTGGGATCACTTTCCACTACCGCTCAACAACCTGATGAAACAACGGAATCGTGACATGGATTAACTACTACTAGCAGTAATGGAACTTCGGTCCAGCAACAGCAACCTCTATTCAACTCGTTCAACGCACCGATGAACAACATACCACCGCAGTTAATTATGCAGATGATGCAAGTCATTCAGCAAATGTCGACACAGTTAAGTAAACCGCAAGAAACGAAAACACGTATAAACGATGTTTATCTACCGACATTTGATCCTGACGCTAATGTAGGTATACGTGAATGGTGCCAACATATTGACAAAGCAATTGAAACATACAAACTCAAGTGACTTCGACATACGTATGAAGGTTGGAAGCCTGCTCAAGGGGAGAGCAAAATTATGGGTTGACGACTGGATGGTCACTCCAGGATCGTGGCCTGAAAATCGTTATTCTAGAGACATTGCTCGATTCAGAGAACATGTCTACGATTCTACAAAAGACATTTCTGAATATTTGTCTCGAGCATGGGTCTTATGGAGAAGGATTACAAAGGACAAGTTATCAAACGAAGATGCAGTCGAAGCAGTAATTGGGTGCACTAATGATGAAAGACTTTGGATGGAGCTACTGAATACCAGAGCTAAAACGGTGCCGATGCTGATATCGGTTGCATCATCAATAAGAACGATGAAACGTTCTCACCCGACTTTCATCAATGAAAACGCAAGTAAGCGAACACGTTTTTCGAATACTTCGTCAAGATTTTTCTTTCGAATTTGTAAGAGATCGAATCACACAACCAACAAGAATCCTCACGGTACCTTGGCTGCACTGAAACGTACGGTACACTTATTTGGTGCTCCAATACAAATCATAGCTGACGATGGAAGAGCGTTTTTGGGCGAATTTAAAATCTACTGTGATCGTACAGGAATAGAGATTCATGCTATAGCACCAGGAATCAGCCGAGCAAATGGTCAAGTGGAACGTGTGGTAGCTACAGTAAAGAACGCTCTAGTCATGATCAAAAATTATGAAACAGAAGAATGGCACACGACACTTGAAGAACTCCAATTGGCATTAAACTGCACTCCTCACCGCGTGACTGGGGTAGCTCCACTCACTTTGCTTACTCAACGCAGACATTGCGTTCCTCCTCAGCTACTCACACTCGTCGATATTGACGAGCAGACAATTGATATTGAAGCACTTACTAATCATGTTCATCAAAAGATGACACATAATGCAGAGCGGGACAAGCTACGATTTGATTCAAGAAAAGCAAAAATTAATCATTTTCAGCGTGGAGACTATGTTCTTATTAAAAATAATCCACGTAACCAAACCTCGTTGGATTTAAAATTTAGTGAGCCGTACGAGATAATAAGAATTCTGAATAAAGATCGCTATCTAGTCAAAAGGGTAGTGGGTGCAGTACGTCCAAGAAAGGTTGCTCATGATCAACTTCGCAGAGCACCTCAACCTGGTGAACAAATAACCGTATCGGCAGAAGAAGATGACACTACATCATCCGCCAATGAGGCTGTACCATCTACTTCACGAGCCAATATGGGTGAACAACAAGCCCAGGGATCAACTCATTAAAAGCTAAGTACATTTTATTTAAACACACACATACACACGTCACAAAAAAGTACCACAGTGTACGCGACTAAGTACCACAGTGTACGCGACTAAGTACCACAGTGTACGTGACTAAGTACCACAGTGTACGCGACTAAGTACCACAGTGTACGCGACTAAGTACCACAGTGTACGCGACTAAGTACCACAGTGTACGCGACTAAGTACCACAGTGTACGCGACTAAGTACCACAGTGTACGCGACTAAGTACCACAGTGTACGCGACTAAGTACCACAGTGTACGCAACAACAAAGTACCACAGTGTACGCAACAACAAAGTACCACAGTGTACGCAACAACAAAGTACCACAGTGTACGCAACAACAAAGTACCACAGTGTACGATTAACTTCATGTAATACCACAATATTATCAACATAATAATTTATTAAAACAGATACCAATTTAAAAAGAGAACAATAACCAATTGTTTCAGTTATAGTCATCAGTAAGACATTGAAAACACGGCTAGTGCAGAGCGCGCACTGCCGGTCAGAATGGTCGTATCGGCGCAAGTCAAAATGCAACACTAACAAAACAAGTATGAGTCATCGTGCACGTGCGTTATCGGCGCAAAACAAGTATGAGTCATCGTCCACCTGCTCCGAACAATGTAAACAAGTGACGCACGGCTCCCGCCCTACCACATCGCCTATAAAACGGGCGGGCACTGGAGTGAAAAGCTATTCGTCTGCCAGTGCTCGTACCGTGGACATCTCTGTGTAAATTAAACATCTCTGTGTGAATAAAGTGTTTAAACATCTCTGTGTGAATAAAGTGTTGTGTTATTTGAGTTTATTGTTTTATCTTCGTTATGGAATACACAAGTACCAGTGAAGTAAATGACGACAGCACGGCTGACGTCACGGTTTCTAAAAACAATACGGAACCAGTTCTTCCGTCATATATTATTATTATACAAAAAACTCACATGGAGATTGGATGCGAATATGAGCACAGTCAATACCACCAAGAGCCCGAGGAAATTGTGCTATTGAATAAAATTTATCTGCACCTTGTTGGTGCATTACAACATATTTATTGTACAATCTGGCGATTGCGACAGATATGTCCCGCACTATTCTGCCTGCAGAAGATTTGGAAACGCCTATGAAATCGGCCACGGAAATTAGCATTGTGCCCAATGCATAAAACCGCAGCGTCAATAAAAGCTGATGTAGTGGTGGCACGCCATTATTTCTGTTAAAAATTAACAAGGTATATATAACAAGTTCTGCATAGGCAAATAAGCTTTTTAAACAATTAGTAAAGTTACCGCATCGATGTTACTCGTACAAAGGGCATAATTTCGGTCAAAAGTAATTCCACTGCAGGTTATACCTACAAGAGAGCCAACAACTCCCTAACGAATCGGTTACCCAATACTCCTTGAGAGTGAAATCCAGCCTTTATAAATTATTAACCGAGATCACACTAGCTAATAAGAAAAAGGTCGAACTGTCCGGTAAGATATCTGCTATAGAAGAATTGGCGTTACACTGTTTTATAATGGGCTTTACCCCTAAAATATCTAATTTTGTTAGGATGAAAAACCACAGATCCTTAATGAGGCCACTAACCAGGCAATTTCAGAGGAAAATATGCAAATGTTACTAGAAACTAAAGCGTCTCATACCAACAAAATAAATCCAATCCTAAGCGTGACGGACGCGTCGATACTGTAAATTCCCGGGACACGTAATTGAAAATTGTAAGAAACGCCAATATAATAATAGTTGCAATCGTAATAACTTCAACCGTGCTTGATAACAAAACCAAAAGTAAAGTAAGGTCATGTCAGAGAGCAATGGAGCGCAGTATGCTAAAATTAAAAAGGATACACAAAATCAGACACGAAACAATAAGAGAAAGAACTAGAGTTACAGATGCCTTAAAGCATGCACTGAAGCTAAAATGGAAATGGGCAGGACATATATCTCGCTTGAAAGATGATAGATGGACACTTACAGCTACTAAATGGCTAGGTCCAAGGGGAAAAAGGAGAGTTGGCAGACCTCAGAAACGCTGGGTCGATGACATTGTCCATGTTGCCGGAAAAGAATGGATGATCAGGGGTCAGGACAGAGAGGACTGGAAGCGGCTAGAGGAGGCCTATACCCAAGATAGGGATCCATACCTAGGAAAATAAAATATGGTACTAATAATACTAACATTTATTTCAATATTAAATTACTAAATAATATTACATATACTGTATTACTAACCACATTAACACAACATTTTTAGTTTAGTTGTATTAGCATGTAATGTAAATGGTATGGAACGAAATAAAGGCTTTATTATATTATATATTATTATTATACAAAAAACTCACATGGAGATTGGATGCGAATATGAGCACAGTCAATACCACCAAGAGCCCGAGGAAATTGTGCTATTGAATAAAATTTATCTGCACCTTGTTGGTGCATTACAACATATTTATTGTACAATCTGGCGATTGCGACAGATATGTCCCGCACTATTCTGCCTGCAGAAGATTTGGAAACGCCTATGAAATCGGCCACGGAAATTAGCATTGTGCCCAATGCATAAAACCGCAGCGTCAATAAAAGCTGATGTAGTGGTGGCACGCCATTATTTCTGTTAAAAATTAACAAGGTATATATAACAAGTTCTGCACAGGCAAATAAGCTTTTAAAACAATTAGTAAAGTTACCGCATCGATGTTACTCGTACAAAGGGCATAATTTCGGTCAAAAGTAATTCCACTGCAGGTTATACCTACAAGAGAGCCAACAACTCCCTAACGAATCGGTTACCCAATACTCCTTGAGAGTGAAATCCAGCCTTTATAAATTATTAACCGAGATCACACTAGCTAATAAGAAAAAGGTCGAACTGTCCGGTAAGATGCTAGATGCTGCTATAGAAGAATTGGCGTTACACTGTTTTATAATGGGCTTTACCCCTAAAATATCTTATTTTGTTAGGATGAAAAACCACAGATCCTTAATGAGGCCACTAACCAGGCAATTTCAGAGGAAAATATGCAAATGTTACTAGAAACTAAAGCGTCTCATACCAACAAAATAAATCCAATCCTAAGCGTGACGGACGCGTCGATACTGTAAATTCCCGGGACACGTAATTGAAAATTGTAAGAAACGCCAATATAATAATAGTTGCAATCGTAATAACTTCAACCGTGCTTGATAACAAAACCAAAAGTAAAGTAAGGTCATGTCAGAGAGCAATGGAGCGCAGTATGCTAAAATTAAAAAGGATACACAAAATCAGACACGAAACAATAAGAGAAAGAACTAGAGTTACAGATGCCTTAAAGCATGCACTGAAGCTAAAATGGAAATGGGCAGGACATATATCTCGCTTGAAAGATGATAGATGGACACTTACAGCTACTAAATGGCTAGGTCCAAGGGGAAAAAGGAGAGTTGGCAGACCTCAGAAACGCTGGGTCGATGACATTGTCCATGTTGCCGGAAAAGAATGGATGATCAGGGGTCAGGACAGAGAGGACTGGAAGCGGCTAGAGGAGGCCTATACCCAAGATAGGGATCCATACCTAGGAAAATAAAATATGGTACTAATAATACTAACATTTATTTCAATATTAAATTACTAAATAATATTACATATACTGTATTACTAACCACATTAACACAACATTTTTAGTTTAGTTGTATTAGCATGTAATGTAAATGGTATGGAACGAAATAAAGGCTTTATTATATTATATATTATTATTATACAAAAAACTCACATGGAGATTGGATGCGAATATGAGCACAGTCAATACCACCAAGAGCCCGAGGAAATTGTGCTATTGAATAAAATTTATCTGCACCTTGTTGGTGCATTACAACATATTTATTGTACAATCTGGCGATTGCGACAGATATGTCCCGCACTATTCTGCCTGCAGAAGATTTGGAAACGCCTATGAAATCGGCCACGGAAATTAGCATTGTGCCCAATGCATAAAACCGCAGCGTCAATAAAAGCTGATGTAGTGGTGGCACGCCATTATTTCTGTTAAAAATTAACAAGGTATATATAACAAGTTCTGCACAGGCAAATAAGCTTTTAAAACAATTAGTAAAGTTACCGCATCGATGTTACTCGTACAAAGGGCATAATTTCGGTCAAAAGTAATTCCACTGCAGGTTATACCTACAAGAGAGCCAACAACTCCCTAACGAATCGGTTACCCAATACTCCTTGAGAGTGAAATCCAGCCTTTATAAATTATTAACCGAGATCACACTAGCTAATAAGAAAAAGGTCGAACTGTCCGGTAAGATATCTGCTATAGAAGAATTGGCGTTACACTGTTTTATAATGGGCTTTACCCCTAAAATATCTAATTTTGTTAGGATGAAAAACCACAGATCCTTAATGAGGCCACTAACCAGGCAATTTCAGAGGAAAATATGCAAATGTTACTAGAAACTAAAGCGTCTCATACCAACAAAATAAATCCAATCCTAAGCGTGACGGACGCGTCGATACTGTAAATTCCCGGGACACGTAATTGAAAATTGTAAGAAACGCCAATATAATAATAGTTGCAATCGTAATAACTTCAACCGTGCTTGATAACAAAACCAAAAGTAAAGTAAGGTCATGTCAGAGAGCAATGGAGCGCAGTATGCTAAAATTAAAAAGGATACACAAAATCAGACACGAAACAATAAGAGAAAGAACTAGAGTTACAGATGCCTTAAAGCATGCACTGAAGCTAAAATGGAAATGGGCAGGACATATATCTCGCTTGAAAGATGATAGATGGACACTTACAGCTACTAAATGGCTAGGTCCAAGGGGAAAAAGGAGAGTTGGCAGACCTCAGAAACGCTGGGTCGATGACATTGTCCATGTTGCCGGAAAAGAATGGATGATCAGGGGTCAGGACAGAGAGGACTGGAAGCGGCTAGAGGAGGCCTATACCCAAGATAGGGATCCATACCTAGGAAAATAAAATATGGTACTAATAATACTAACATTTATTTCAATATTAAATTACTAAATAATATTACATATACTGTATTACTAACCACATTACAAAATTTTTAGTTTAGTTGTATTAGCATGTAATGTAAATGGTATGGAACGAAATAAAGGCTTTATTATATTATATATTATTATTATACAAAAAACTCACATGGAGATTGGATGCGAATATGAGCACAGTCAATACCACCAAGAGCCCGAGGAAATTGTGCTATTGAATAAAATTTATCTGCACCTTGTTGGTGCATTACAACATATTTATTGTACAATCTGGCGATTGCGACAGATATGTCCCGCACTATTCTGCCTGCAGAAGATTTGGAAACGCCTATGAAATCGGCCACGGAAATTAGCATTGTGCCCAATGCATAAAACCGCAGCGTCAATAAAAGCTGATGTAGTGGTGGCACGCCATTATTTCTGTTAAAAATTAACAAGGTATATATAACAAGTTCTGCACAGGCAAATAAGCTTTTAAAACAATTAGTAAAGTTACCGCATCGATGTTACTCGTACAAAGGGCATAATTTCGGTCAAAAGTAATTCCACTGCAGGTTATACCTACAAGAGAGCCAACAACTCCCTAACGAATCGGTTACCCAATACTCCTTGAGAGTGAAATCCAGCCTTTATAAATTATTAACCGAGATCACACTAGCTAATAAGAAAAAGGTCGAACTGTCCGGTAAGATGCTAGATGCTGCTATAGAAGAATTGGCGTTACACTGTTTTATAATGGGCTTTACCCCTAAAATATCTAATTTTGTTAGGATGAAAAACCACAGATCCTTAATGAGGCCACTAACCAGGCAATTTCAGAGGAAAATATGCAAATGTTACTAGAAACTAAAGCGTCTCATACCAACAAAATAAATCCAATCCTAAGCGTGACGGACGCGTCGATACTGTAAATTCCCGGGACACGTAATTGAAAATTGTAAGAAACGCCAATATAATAATAGTTGCAATCGTAATAACTTCAACCGTGCTTGATAACAAAACCAAAAGTAAAGTAAGGTCATGTCAGAGAGCAATGGAGCGCAGTATGCTAAAATTAAAAAGGATACACAAAATCAGACACGAAACAATAAGAGAAAGAACTAGAGTTACAGATGCCTTAAAGCATGCACTGAAGCTAAAATGGAAATGGGCAGGACATATATCTCGCTTGAAAGATGATAGATGGACACTTACAGCTACTAAATGGCTAGGTCCAAGGGGAAAAAGGAGAGTTGGCAGACCTCAGAAACGCTGGGTCGATGACATTGTCCATGTTGCCGGAAAAGAATGGATGATCAGGGGTCAGGACAGAGAGGACTGGAAGCGGCTAGAGGAGGCCTATACCCAAGATAGGGATCCATACCTAGGAAAATAAAATATGGTACTAATAATACTAACATTTATTTCAATATTAAATTACTAAATAATATTACATATACTGTATTACTAACCACATTAACACAACATTTTTAGTTTAGTTGTATTAGCATGTAATGTAAATGGTATGGAACGAAATAAAGGCTTTATTATATTATATATTATTATTATACAAAAAACTCACATGGAGATTGGATGCGAATATGAGCACAGTCAATACCACCAAGAGCCCGAGGAAATTGTGCTATTGAATAAAATTTATCTGCACCTTGTTGGTGCATTACAACATATTTATTGTACAATCTGGCGATTGCGACAGATATGTCCCGCACTATTCTGCCTGCAGAAGATTTGGAAACGCCTATGAAATCGGCCACGGAAATTAGCATTGTGCCCAATGCATAAAACCGCAGCGTCAATAAAAGCTGATGTAGTGGTGGCACGCCATTATTTCTGTTAAAAATTAACAAGGTATATATAACAAGTTCTGCACAGGCAAATAAGCTTTTAAAACAATTAGTAAAGTTACCGCATCGATGTTACTCGTACAAAGGGCATAATTTCGGTCAAAAGTAATTCCACTGCAGGTTATACCTACAAGAGAGCCAACAACTCCCTAACGAATCGGTTACCCAATACTCCTTGAGAGTGAAATCCAGCCTTTATAAATTATTAACCGAGATCACACTAGCTAATAAGAAAAAGGTCGAACTGTCCGGTAAGATGCTAGATGCTGCTATAGAAGAATTGGCGTTACACTGTTTTATAATGGGCTTTACCCCTAAAATATCTTATTTTGTTAGGATGAAAAACCACAGATCCTTAATGAGGCCACTAACCAGGCAATTTCAGAGGAAAATATGCAAATGTTACTAGAAACTAAAGCGTCTCATACCAACAAAATAAATCCAATCCTAAGCGTGACGGACGCGTCGATACTGTAAATTCCCGGGACACGTAATTGAAAATTGTAAGAAACGCCAATATAATAATAGTTGCAATCGTAATAACTTCAACCGTGCTTGATAACAAAACCAAAAGTAAAGTAAGGTCATGTCAGAGAGCAATGGAGCGCAGTATGCTAAAATTAAAAAGGATACACAAAATCAGACACGAAACAATAAGAGAAAGAACTTGAGTTACAGATGCCTTAAAGCATGCACTGAAGCTAAAATGGAAATGGGCAGGACATATATCTCGCTTGAAAGATGATAGATGGACACTTACAGCTACTAAATGGCTAGGTCCAAGGGGAAAAAGGAGAGTTGGCAGACCTCAGAAACGCTGGGTCGATGACATTGTCCATGTTGCCGGAAAAGAATGGATGATCAGGGGTCAGGACAGAGAGGACTGGAAGCGGCTAGAGGAGGCCTATACCCAAGATAGGGATCCATACCTTGGAAAATAAAATATGGTACTAATAATACTAACATTTATTTCAATATTAAATTACTAAATAATATTACATATACTGTATTACTAACCACATTAACACAACATTTTTAGTTTAGTTGTATTAGCATGTAATGTAAATGGTATGGAACGAAATAAAGGCTTTATTATATTATATATTATTATTATACAAAAAACTCACATGGAGATTGGATGCGAATATGAGCACAGTCAATACCACCAAGAGCCCGAGGAAATTGTGCTATTGAATAAAATTTATCTGCACCTTGTTGGTGCATTACAACATATTTATTGTACAATCTGGCGATTGCGACAGATATGTCCCGCACTATTCTGCCTGCAGAAGATTTGGAAACGCCTATGAAATCGGCCACGGAAATTAGCATTGTGCCCAATGCATAAAACCGCAGCGTCAATAAAAGCTGATGTAGTGGTGGCACGCCATTATTTCTGTTAAAAATTAACAAGGTATATATAACAAGTTCTGCACAGGCAAATAAGCTTTTAAAACAATTAGTAAAGTTACCGCATCGATGTTACTCGTACAAAGGGCATAATTTCGGTCAAAAGTAATTCCACTGCAGGTTATACCTACAAGAGAGCCAACAACTCCCTAACGAATCGGTTACCCAATACTCCTTGAGAGTGAAATCCAGCCTTTATAAATTATTAACCGAGATCACACTAGCTAATAAGAAAAAGGTCGAACTGTCCGGTAAGATATCTGCTATAGAAGAATTGGCGTTACACTGTTTTATAATGGGCTTTACCCCTAAAATATCTTATTTTGTTAGGATGAAAAACCACAGATCCTTAATGAGGCCACTAACCAGGCAATTTCAGAGGAAAATACGCAAATGTTACTAGAAACTAAAGCGTCTCATACCAACAAAATAAATCCAATCCTAAGCGTGACGGACGCGTCGATACTGTAAATTCCCGGGACACGTAATTGAAAATTGTAAGAAACGCCAATATAATAATAGTTGCAATCGTAATAACTTCAACCGTGCTAGCGGCGCCAGTAATAGTAACAACAACTTCCAACGCCCCGCTACAAGTTGTACAATGAATAATGGATACATTTTTAAACATAGCCCAGTTTAATATACAAAGCTTACAAAGTAAGAAAGCCTTATTGAATATTTTTCTATCGGAACATAAAATTGATATCTGTTTATTAAATGAAACTTGGCTTAAAAGTACTAGAATAATTCCAAACTTTTCACCATATAACTTTTTACATAAAAATTCCGCTAGTACCCATAATGGTGTAGGTATACTAATCAAACAAAATCTAAAATATGATATAGTTACTACTTTTAATGAATCCATTCAGAATATCTGTGTAGCTGTAGAAACATCTAAAAAATTGCATATTCTTTGTGTATATTGCACTCACAATAATGATGTTAACAGATTTAATATTCACATAACGAAAAAGGTTTTACTTGAAGTACCTAAGCCATGTATAATAATAGTAATGCACACCGTATAGTTTTTGCATGTCAATCAAATAATAGTTGAGTCAATAGTTTGTACAATCTCATTGATGAACTAGACTTGTGTATTTTGAATGATGGTAGTGCTACGACTGTTTACATTCCAAACAGAAATGCATCTACTATTGATGTAACTTTGTTTAACCCAGCAATAGCTCCACTTTGTGAATGGCGATTTCATGCCGATGGGCAGCCACCACTATCTAACTCAGGTTGTTGTCAATGTAAAACCATATATGAAGTCCGGCCTGTGGAAGAAAACTACAAATATAGTCAGGCTGATTGGACAGAATATTATAATTTATCTGAAACATCTTTTCGTCAGTTAGACACCGAAAATATAGAACCAATTGTTCTTTACTCAATATTTTGTGTGACATCAGATCAAATACTATAAATATTAAATCAATGTAAAAAGTACATGTCCCATACTTAAATTTGTAAATTCAAACTCAATTTCACATACAGAAGTATTGTATTTAGAAGTTAACTATACCGAGATTTTACACTCAGTTTTTTTTTGGAGTATATTTTAGTTTGTTGAAGTATGCCATCCCACGGCTAAATATGAATAACGTACCGATACAGATAAATAACCACATTCGAATTCTCACAGTTTATATGGATGCTAGACTCACATTCAACAGACATGTGGAGAGGGTATGCCGGAAGGCCATCCAGATTTATAAGCAGCTGGCCAAAGCCGCGAAGATTGAATGGGCACTACACCAGTTATCGCGGCCGCGTACACTGCCGTTATTGAACCAATCGTAATGTATGCGGCCGGGGTGTGGGCTCCCGCGACAAATAAAATCTGTGTACGCAGAAAACTAAATCATCTGCAAAGGGATTTTGCCCAAAAAATCGCAAAAACTTATAGGACGACTGTTTACTCGCATTCCGGTTTCGTGGATTGTTCGGGAGGGAGAGGGCCGACCCTTCCTCCGTTCCTCTTGTCTTGTTCGTTTTAGATCGCCGTATAGGCATGTCATTGATTTATAATACAAGTTTATATCTTTAATATCATCTTTTATTTTGAATGTGGAATAAATATTCCGTGTTAACAACGACATCGTTACACAAAGCAGGTTACAGGCCGGTATACTTCCTCTAGACCTCCGCATTCAAGAAGCCGCTGCTTTATACGATATAAGAAGGGGGGGGGGGGCAGCGCGGAAATACTGGAGGGCGAAGAATTAGAGATGAGAGTGCAATACGTAGATCTCCCACACCCGGCGAAACAAACGAAACTGGATTACAAGATGCTCACCAATCCGGAAAATATCGAAAGACACGGCGGCACACAAATGTATACGGATGGCAGTAAAACAAGTATAGGAGTGGGCGCCGCTTGGACGGAATGGAAATAAATAGTAAGAAGATTAAGATGGAGCCCCATTGCGACTAGCAACATAAATAAAAATAACCGTGACGCTAAAATATACAGTGACTCTAGGTCACCATTAGATGCTATTGTGTAACGTACATAAAAGTATTTATGTGTAACGTGCAGAGGAGGCCAATGCTATTTAAAGTGAAACTTTTATTACATCGTCTCGAACTTTTTCGTCTGTGTGTAGCATGTCGCGTGACGGTCGGCCGAGGAGTAGGGATAAAGTGAAAGGCATGTAATGTAAATGGTATGGAACGAAATAAAGGCTTTATTATATTATATATTATTATTATACAAAAAACTCACATGGAGATTGGATGCGAATATGAGTACAGTCAATAACACCAAGAGCCCGAGGAAATTGTGCTATTGAATAAAATTTATCTGCACCTTGTTGGTGCATTACAACATATTTATTGTACAATCTGGCGATTGCGACAGATATGTCCCGCACTATTCTGCCTGCAGAAGATTTGGAAACGCCTATGAAATCGGCCATGGAAATTAGCATTGTGCCCAATGCATAAAACCGCAGCGTCAATAAAAGCTGATGTAGTGGTGGCACGCCATTATTTCTGTTAAAAATTAACAAGGTATATATAACAAGTTCTGCACAGGCAAATAAGCTTTTAAAACAATTAGTAAAGTTACCGCATCGATGTTACTCGTACAAAGGGCATAATTTCGGTCAAAAGTAATTCCACTGCAGGTTATACCTACAAGAGAGCCAACAACTCCCTAACGAATCGGTTACCCAATACTCCTTGAGAGTGAAATCCAGCCTTTATAAATTATTAACCGAGATCACACTAGCTAATAAGAAAAAGGTCGAACTGTCCGGTAAGATATCTGCTATAGAAGAATTGGCGTTACACTGTTTTATAATGGGCTTTACCCCTAAAATATCTAATTTTGTTAGGATGAAAAACCACAGATCCTTAATGAGGCCACTAACCAGGCAATTTCAGAGGAAAATACGCAAATGTTACTAGAAACTAAAGCGTCTCATACCAACAAAATAAATCCAATCCTAAGCGTGACGGACGCGTCGATACTGTAAATTCCCGGGACACGTAATTGAAAATTGTAAGAAACGCCAATATAATAATAGTTGCAATCGTAATAACTTCAACCGTGCTAGCGGCGCCAGTAATAGTAACAACAACTTCCAACGCCCCGCTACAAGTCGTACAATGAATAATGGATACATTTTTAAACATAGCCCAGTTTAATATACAAAGCTTACAAAGTAAGAAAGCCTTATTGAATATTTTTCTATCGGAACATAAAATTGATATCTGTTTATTAAATGAAACTTGGCTTAAAAGTACTAGAATAATTCCAAACTTTTCACCATATAACTTTTTACATAAAAATTCCGCTAGTACCCATAATGGTGTAGGTATACTAATCAAACAAAATCTAAAATATGATATAGTTACTACTTTTAATGAATCCATTCAGAATATCTGTGTAGCTGTAGAAACATCTAAAAAATTGCATATTTTTTGTATTTTGGGATATAAAAACCGGCATATACAAAGATAGGAATGCTAAAAAAGATGCATGGAATGAAATTGCTGAAAAGTTTAGTATAACAAGCAACGAGGCTTACAAAAAATTCAGAAGCCTAAGAACTTACGCAAATAATGAGGAGAAAAAGAAGAAAAGTGGTAGTGCTGGCGGTAAAACAGTAAAGTGGTTTGCTTACGATGCGCTATCGTTTCTCTTAAAACAAAATTCCGCTAATATAGGTTTACACAGTGAAAATGCAACTTCTAACGTAAGTATCTTTAACTGTGCCAACTCCACTGGAAATCATAAACTGCCACTTCTTTTGATAGGAAAATCAAGAAATCCAAGAGCATTTAAAAACGTAAAAAAACTTCCACTCTTCTACAAAAGTCAACCCAAGGCCTGGATGACTGCAGCTTTGTTTACCGAATGTTATGATGAAGTGTTTATTCCTGAAGTGAAAAAGCACCAAAAATCGGTGGGAAAAGAAGGCAGTAAGGTGCTTTTAATTGTTGATAACGCACCCACTCATCCTACAGCAGAACTGTTGGAAAGAGAGAATGGGCAGTTTAAAACGACGTTTTTGCCTCCCAATGTTACAAGTTTGCTGCAACCCATGGACCAGTCTGTTATTGAAACAATGAAGCGCCATTACAGATGGCAACTGCTGAGAAAACTGCTGATCGAAGGTGCTGAAGATGAAAAATTGGTTTTGGCAAATCATAGCAAAATAAATTTAAAGGACTGCTGTTACATGGTAGCGGAAGCTTGGAGTTTGGTTACGGCAGTGACGCTAAGACGTGCGTGGAATAAACTGAAAGGCCTACCGTCTGAGAAGAACAAAAAAAAGAATCTGAAGAAAATGAGAAACAAGAATATGGAGAGGATGATGATGATAAAGATGCGTTGTCACTAGAGGAAATAAGACAAATGATTGTAAAAATTCCTGGTTGTACAGAAGTATGTAAGTGCTGAAGATGTATGAGAGTGGATGGCTTGTGACACGTTTGACCCTGGTTTTCAAATTCTCAATGACGATGAAATTGTTGTAAGTGTGAGAGAAGATGTTGAAGTGGAAGTGGAAGAAGAACTTTCTGCTGATGTTGAAGTAGACGCTGGACCATCAGCTAGTGATGCATGAGATGTTTAAAAAACAATGATTTTTATTTCTAAACTTGAACATAAGTATATATAGTATTTAAAACATGTGAAAATTTCATGTTTCATTCATTTAATTCAATAAAAAAATAGTGCAATATCAAAACGTAGCTTTTATTCTCTCCAATGGCAATTTTTTTTTTAAAAATCCGACTACCCGAATATTTGATTATCCGAATGGGTCCCGGTCTCCATTAATTCGGATAATTGGAGTTGTACTGTTCTATGCCTGTGTTGTACAGTACTTTCATTATTGACATCCTTTGATGAAAGACTTCAAAAACTAGAAAGAAGCACCAAAATAGCAGCTTCTAAACGTCTTAAGCAATGATGTCTTTAAAAATAATGGCATGGATTGCTAATGGGCTTTTAAAACACCAACAAGGCTGAAAAGTTTTTTGTCTTCACAAGTGCAGTGTGACTTATATGACAAAATTTTGAATGATGACATAGATTCTACCTTACTTGATGTAGATATTGACCCAGAAGATAACAGTAGAGGAGAAGAGTGATCGAAATTAGTTGTAAGTAAAGGATTTATTAAGTTTCATAGGTTTTTATTAACAATAAACAGGAAATAGTACCACAGAATGCTGTTTTAATTCACTTTTTTTTCCAAATTTTATCACAAAAACAACGTACATGCATTATTTTTACTTAAAGGAACTTAACTACTGCATATATATCTTGATTTAATAAAAAAAACTGTGGCTAGTATCATTGTCAAAATGTATTCAAATATCACTTACTAATATATAGGTGTTACCGAGTAACATTCAGTTACAGAAGAGAAAATTTGTAGATTCCAGAAGATTTTTTGCTTCTACTGCATAAAAGTCCTCTAAAAAACTACATTGTTTTTGTAAAAAGCCCTTCAATTGTTGTAATGTCTGTGCACGATGAAATTGACATTTGTTTCGTTTGCTAGGGGTGCGTACAGACTATGTAGCATATTATATAACTTGTGTTTTATAACACGTCCACATTATGTAACGTTGTTATTCAACATTATAATATAAAACAATACAACACATTAGAATAACAATGCAGTATAACAATGTTATATAACCATTTTGCTGGCTGCGGCAGCGACTGTTGTATTTTTAAATATTTTAAATAACAAAAGAAAAACAAAAACAACGTAGATGCTGGGTTCATATCAGTAACAACAATATAACATTGTGGTACATATCAATAACATGTTATTATAACATTCAGTGTTCACATTATCTGAAACATGTTGTATAGCAATGTTGTATAACATGTTATGTTATATAGTCTGTACGCACCTTTATAAATAGTGTGATGAAACTGCGTGGGGCGGGGGCCGGGCGATCGTGAGATTGCTAACGTCTCGTTCATTCGCCTGAGGTAACTGACCACACTACACGCCGCACGGTACTGCTTCCGTGCACACTTTTACGAAAATATTCTTTTATATCTTCGCTTCGTCACCAACAATGTCTGTGCCAACATTTAAATTCAACAATATGAAGTTTATATTGCTGTCATATAGAACGGTTCCCGTAGCAAATGTGTCTTCAATCATGTCTGTATTGTAATGAATAACTCTTAAATGTTGAGTTATAAAGTCGGATTCTATTTGTATATCTTCACTTATAAAAAAACAAATTACTTTACTAAATTAAAACGTGTATTAATACAACTCCGAAGTTTGGTTAAAGCGTAATTTTTTTCGGAATTACTTCAATTTAAATATCAAACAGAAATGTGTCTGGTTTGGTTACGGAACAAAAGAACTTATAAAAGTTAAATATGTGGTATTTTTATTGTAAATAATACATACTTTAATGTATTATGGATAGTTTTGTTATCCCATTAACTAAAAATAGTTTATGACAATCGCTTTATCGCTTTATTGTAAGATCGTTAAGTTTTCTATCATCAAACTCAAAATATCTTTATTCATATAGGTAAACAAATTCACTTATAATGAAGTTTACATTTAGTACCAAATCAAGTGCTATTATGTAAAGTTACACAAATAGCATTAGTTAATCATATGAATATACGTACTTATAACAATTAATATTATAATAATTAATTTAATTAATTGTTTGACAAACTTGTTTCTTTTTAGTGATATTATGACTGAGGTCGGAATATTTAGAAAATAGTGGTACATCCATTTCAGTGGTACAATCCTAATAATAGCATTAGTAAATAAGAAAGAAAAAAACTTGAAGCATTTGAAATGTGGTTTTGGAGGAGAACGATGAACATAAGCTGGACCGAAAAGAAGACCAATGACCTGTTCATTACCATAGTAAACCGGAGAGGGAAGATGATTGGACGCCTGGTGCGACACGACAACTTCTTTAAGACCATCTTGGAGGGGAAGATAGAAGGCAGGAGAGGACGAGGAACACCGAGAATAGTTTACATACACCAGATCAAGAAAAAAAAGCTGAGGTCGTGACATAGCAGGCGGTCAAGACACTGAAGCAGAACCGCACTGAGAGGCGATTAATCCACAGACTCTTAAATTTGAAGAAGAAAAAGGGAATACTCATAAAAATATTAATTTCTATTATAATTTCTTAGATGACAGATATCACTCTTTTTTTTAGTTTATTGAATTGGAAATTGAGGAAATACAGAAAAAAACAACTCCGAAGACAGGACGACGACAAAGTGATCCCTTTTTAGATCTAGATGATTCGAAATTTATAAAACGGTATCTGCTTTCAAAGGAGTTAGCTCAAGCTTTGTGTGATGAAATAAGACCCCTCCTAAGTCAACCAAAAAAGTCTACAGATTTGTCGCTTGAGCAAAAGGTAATATAGTAATTCTTCATGGTTATTTAGTACACTATGAAACCATAAATAAAGTCCAAAAAGCTTGGTCAGTAAGGAAAGATGGTACTTAGATTTATGACTTAGACGGAACTTAGTTTTAATATCTTGTACTTCATTTGCAGAAATGACACTTCGTATTAACTATTACATAAGAATGTTTATAGTGAAAATGTAATATTCTCTGTAAACCGTAGACTCTGTATCTACGGTTATGAAATAAATTAAAGAAATGACCAAAGCGCATACCAGGGCTGCGAGATGTACGATTTAAATCGTACTTCGACGATTTTTGTCATTTTTACTCATGTACGATTTTTCTGTACCTGGTAACATTTCTTAATGAAACGAATATATATTCCACCGGCAAGTATTATGTTCTGGGAATTTCCCAACAACGTAACGTATGTCTAGAGGTTTTTAACTTGAATGAAGATTGAAGACCCTTTAAGTTATCATATAAAGTCTATATTTGTGTGCATTGTTATAAAATTTATTATTTTTCTCTTGTAACGACTTGTCTTGGAATTTTTCAAAAACCTGTTTTTCTTATCAGTCTTGAGCTTTAAGTAATTAAAAGAGGATATTGATCTCCATACTGTATTTAGTGTTATTGTTTAAATTCCATACGCTAAAGCAAGAATGGGTAGTGAAAGTGAAGAAGAACGACCTTCGCCAGGTATTACAAAAAAATAATTCTGCATCAGATAGGGACAAACACAGAACACAAAAGTATCGTCCCGATTGGGAAAAATTACATTTATTTAAGGACTGGTTAGGGCCCGGTAAAAACCTATTTAAACCCAGGTGCACTATTTGTGACGTCGACATGTTATCAGAATACGGAGTTTTGAAGATACACTCTTCAAGGCAAAGCATATAAAAGCCATGTCTGCAATTCCAAGCAAAACAAAACAGCGTAATATCATGTCAGAATTTGTGACTAAAGGAGTTGTCAGGATCAAGTTGTTATAGTGACTGAAAACAAGTTGGCTGCTTTTCAAGCTGAGCATAATATTGCGATTGAAGCTGCAGATCATATGTCAGATTTAATTAATGGTATATTGGAAGATTAAGTGTAACCCAGAGAGCCATGGAAAGAAGCATAAAAAAGAAAAGAAGAATTGACAAAATTAGTAACAAGAATTTAAGAGATAAAACAGGGTTGTGTATAACAAAAGTACTAAAATGGAAATGGGCTGGACATACCATAAAAGAAGCAGATAAATGGAGCAAAATTGTAACACTATGGCAACCAAGAGGCCATAAAAGAAACAGAGGTAGGCAATTTAAAAGGTAGGCCGATGAAATCCTGGAAATGGCTGGAAAGACTAAGACCTGGACGAGATTGGTATACAATAACGAAAAATGGAGGACAATGGGGGAGGACTTTGCCCGTAGGCACACAGAATCAGTTATTGTAGATTAAGAAAAATAACAGTTACAATGTATATATTTTGTATTCTGATAGAAGGCTGTAAATAAATAAAGTTAATAAAATATTTGAAGATGTCGGAGTAGAACATAGAATTACTATGAAAAAAAAACAAAAGCTACGGCTGCCATATCCGAAGTAATTGATGAAAGAGAAAAATTGTCTGTAGCTGAAAAACTGAAAAATTCAGTGTAATTTCTGATGAATCCACAGATGTCAGCACTCACAAAGCTAGTTGAATAATAGTCAGATATTATGACGTCGAGGAAAATAAAATTATAAGTAGGTTTTGGCGTAGTTGCAAAATATTCAGCTCCGATGATAAAAAAAACAGCAGAAGGTGCTACGGGGGAAAATTTGTATATAATACTAGTAGAAGTCTTAAAGTGACCTCTTACATGATATTAAAATTGTCGTCACTTATTCATTTCCTAGCTCTAAAATCAGCAATATTTTCCAAATTCCTTCTGCTAAAACCAACCTAGGAGTTCGAATTCCTCGCGATTTTAACGGATTGTACACAGCTTACCCAGAGCTGGATATATTCGGTAGTGGGCTGATCGGTTTTAGAGGAAGCATCGTGGGGTGCCTTTCTCAAACCTAATTTGTTGTTTTGCTGATGATTTTTCTTTTTTTCTGCTTTAAGTACCAACAAATTTCTAGTAATTTTAAATTATTGTGTGCTTATCTTATCTTGTATATGATTTAATTGTGTTTTTTCATTTCTATTTTTTGTATAACTTGTGTTTACTTTAATTGTCATACATTTTGGATGACAATTAATACTAAATCTACCGATTTTGTAAAATAATCAGTAGATTTAGTATTATGTATGATGTCGTACACTTTATAAATAAATAAGTCATTTTCTAGCTGGCATATATCGACTGAAAAAATGATTGGTTTTGGTTCAAATGGTTGCAACGTGATGATGGGTGGAAATAACTCTGTGGCGAGCAGACTCAAGAAAAATTTGCCAAGTATATTTGTAATAAAATGTGTTTGCCACTATGCAAACCTTTGAGCATTTGAATCGTGCAAAATGCTACCAAGACGCTGCGAAGATTGAGTTGTGTTTTGTTTAAACAGTTCAAAAAGGCGAGATACAAGAAGAACAGTCGACGCCAAGCGGAAGTAATATCTTAGAAGAGCAAAGCAGTACTGAGCAACTAGTCTCCACATTGGCTTGCAACAGATGACTGTCGTAGGTAGGAATAAATATTGTTGGTCAACTTCAAAGCCAACCAGGCGTGTTAGAGTCTCGGCTGTAAATGTTGTCCGAACTCGAAAGAGGTCCAACCCCGTCTTATGCTTCAATATGTTTTTTACTGATGCAATAATTATGGAAATCGTACGATGGACCAACGCCGAGATATCATTGAAAAGACGGGATGCTATGACAGGTGCTACATTTCGTGATACAGATGAGTATGAAATTCGCGCTTTGTTCGGTCTTCTGGTAATGACAGCTGTGAGAAAAGATAATCATATGTCTACAGATGAACTCTGATCAATCTTCGTCAACAATAGAGGCGAACTCTAGCAATAATTTAGTACAACTCAGCTCAACACAAACATGTAATATTACTAACAACTACTGTTTAAACTTGATGCATCAAAACATGTAAGGTATGTTGGGCAAAGAATTAGAATTGGAGTTAATTTTAAAATCAAGTAAAATTGATGTCCTTTGCATTACCGAAAACTGGCTTAGAGAATGCCAAATCATATCAGCACCAAGTTGCAAGTTCGTTTTGCAAATGATTAATTATTATTATTAAATTATGATTAGATTACTAACAAGCCAAGAATGTATGGCATAAAAATCTTCATGATGTGTGACAGCGGTACCAAGTACATGATAAATGATGGCAGTGGTTGGTGGGCTCAAAGGTTTCTAAGCCCGAAGCTACTTAAGCAGCTAGAGCAATGGGTTTTAATAAAGTGGCTGTTAGTAAATTCTACCAGTAGCTTGGAGAAATTTACGACAAGCATAAATTAACTCCTGACAAAATATACAATTGTGACGAAACTGTTGTATCTAAAACCAAGAGCAAAATATTGGTCATGAAAGGACGAAAACAAGTGAATGTCTAAATACTAAAAGGGCACATGTCACATTTTAACCCAATTTTTTTTTCTTTAATCTCTAGTCAAAACATATCTACACCGTTTTCTGTCAAAGCAGCACTTCTCCGCCCTTTACACAAACAGTAAGCGACTTGTCTATTCTTACTAAATACTAAAACGGCACTTGTCCAGGGACATGCTCTTTTAACAATTAATTTTTGAACGCAGCCTAAGGCGTCAAAAAAATAAACGTCATCTTCATTCTGTTTGCGTCTATGGTTTTGTGGCGGTTTTCTTTCTGAATCTATTGGTTTCTGGTATATAATATATTATTATATATTTTTCTAATTTTGTTGCGAAAGATGAGTGAAAGAAAAAGGAAACATGGCGTTCGTCATGAAAAAGACTACAGACGGAACCAGATAAAGAAATGTAAGGTAACTGGAGAAAGTCACAGAAATTGGAAAGGGCGATATGTTCCTGGAAGAAAGCTGTTTAATTTGAGTCCTATAAAATTTATAATTTTTAATAACTTTGTTATATATTTCCTTAAAGTTTTTCCATTTTGTTATTTAATATTTAATTAGTGTTGTGTTTAAATAGGTTTTGCTAACAAAATTAGCGTCTAAAACGCTAATACAGTAAAAGCTCCTTATTCGCGCTTCCTTTATTCGCGTTTTCACTATCCGCGGGAAAAAAAAATGCGACTACAAATTTTTTTTATTCGCGGATCTAATAAGTACATACATAATAATAAAATTATTTCAATAGGTATTCAACCCAATATCCTTGTCAAATGGACTAATAAAAAAGTAAAATAGATCTTATTACAACTTTGCCTAAAGTATGTTGTTAAATGATATCGCCGGACGCCGAGGCTTTTGACAAAAGCCGCCTTCGCCGCGATCAGTGTTTTTAAGAATGTAAACAAACAGAATAAAAGCAACCTTATACTCGTAGCTGAATAAATAAAGTATATTTTTAAATGTTGTTGTTCCGTTTATAGTAAAAGCCGCTTTGCGTGTTTTATTGTTTCGTCTTTCACATTCGTTACAAAAATTGTGATCGAGTAACACGTCTCTACTGCACTCTTTCTAGTTTATAATGTCAACTAAAAAAAATGAGAAACGAGTTTCGACACGAAAAAAATCTGTGTTACCGCTTAAAGTGAAAATAGAAATGCTTGATCGTTTACGCCTTGGAGAGTCATTTGCATCCATATCACGCTCATTCAATGTCAACGAATCAACTGTACGATCAATAAAAAAATCCGAAGATAAAATAAGGTCGTCTGTAGCTTCAACTTCAGTCAGTGTCAGCTAAAATTGTCCGTGATCCAGCAATAGAAAAAATGGAAGTGGCGTTGTCATTATGGATCGAAGACCGCAACCAAAAAAGGGTGCCCCTGAGTGGTCCAATGGTCCGGGAGAAGGCAAAGCGTCTTTACGCTCATTTTAAAGAACCTGATGGTAGTTTTAGTGGTGAACGTACAAATGGAGGATTTCAAGCATCGGAAGGTTGGTTTAATAAATTTAAGGTGAGACAATTATTGCATAACATCAAAATCGTTGGAGAAGCAGCATCTGCAGACACTGTTGCAGCAGGACGATATCCAGAAGAATTTGCAAACCTAGTAGCTGATGGAGGATACAAACCTGAGCAAGTATTTAATGCAGACGAAACTGCACTGTTTTGGAAGAGAATGCCAAACAAAACATTCATTTCTAAAAGCGAAAAGTCCGCTCCTGGATTTAAGGCAGCAAAGGATAGAGTTACACTGCTGCTATGTTCTAATGCATCTGGAGATTGTCTCATTAAGCCACTGATGCTTTACAGATCGTTTAATCCTCGGGCTTTAAATAAAAACAAGGACAACCTGCCAGTGTTTTGGCGTGCTAATAAGAAAGCGTGCGTTACAAGCGCTATTTTTTGTGACTGGTTCCGGAATTTTTTTGTTTCTGAAGTTGAAACTTATTTAAAAAAAACAGAATTTAGACTTTAAAGCGCTTCTAGTTTTGGACAATGCACCAGGTCATCCTCGCGAACTTGAAACTATGCATCCAAATATAAAAGTGACATTTTTACCACCCAACACGACGGCTTTGCTTCAACCTATGGACCAAGGAATAATCCAGGCCTTTAAGCTCTATTACATTAGACGAACCTTCAAAATCATATTGGATAATATGGAATGTAATTCTGATATGAATGTTATGGATTGCTGGAAGAAATTTGACATAGCAAAATGCATCGCAAACATAAAAGAATCATCGGAAGAACTGAAGCCACACACATTGAAGTCATGCTGGAAAAAACTGTGGCCTGCTCTGACTGCGGAAAATGACGAAGAATCTGTGCAAGTTCAAATTTTGACTGCAAACATAGCCGAAATCGCGAATGGAATAGGACGAGATGGGTTCGAACAGACAGAATCAAGTGACATTCAAGAATTGCTTGAATCGCAAGATGAAGATTTGACTGAAACCGACTTGGAGGAAATGTTAAATTCACAGCCCATTGAAGAAGAGGCTTCAACAAGCACTGGAAACGTGACATTAAATTTGAAAAATCTTAGAAAAAGAATTCTTAAGAATGGCAAATGAGCTTTGCGATTTCTTTATGAACATTGATCCGTCTATGGAACGAAGTCTTATTTTTAAGAGGCAAACTGCTAATGCGACTGCTGTGTATCAGTCTGAATTGAAGGAGCTTTTGAAAACTGCCCAGCAAGAAAAAATTACAAAATTCTTCAAACCATTGCCTAAGCCTTAAGATAATTAATTAAAATGTTCAAAAACTTCAATTAAATAATTTTTTTATATATTTGTTTTTTTTATTTTGTCACCTAGGAACGTATCCCCTATAATCCCATATAAATTGTCATTCCGTACTCACGGTTTCCGTATTCGCGGCATATTTATGGAACATATACACCCGCGAATAAAGAGCTTTTACTGTATTGTGATAAAAAGTTAAGTGTCAGTTAGGTTAAAAAAAATCAAAATTTTCTTTTACGAAATATTTCGTAAAAGAAAATTTTGATTTTTTTTTCACTATTAAACTTGGGACAATTAGTGTTTTGTAAGTACTATTTTTATTTTTTTATTTCATTTTATATAATAATACTAGTATACCTGTGCCATTAGTCTAAAATCACTACATACTTAACTTGAGTATTTACGCTTCTTATTGGAAGACAAAACAACACCTTTGTAGCATTATGATGACTCGCAGAGGCCTTGCGTTACAAGAAGAGTCTAAACTTAAGCTAGCGCTAAGGGAATTGAATGCTTCCAGGGAGTTGTGTGCTCAGTTAACATTAGAGAGAGAGGACAATGAAAGAGAACTGTTGGAAGTGCTAGAGGCCAATAAAAAGCTTAAAGCCAAACTATCATTGATATTTCAGCAAAATAACACACTTCAGGATGAGTGTGACTTGCTGAAAAGTCAATTGGACAAGCTTGATAGCTATGGCTTAGAAAATGAAAGTGCCATGAAACGCATAGCTAATCTTGAAAGGGAATTGTATGAGGCTAATCAACATATTATAAAGCTTGAAGAAGACTCACACCAAAAGTCAGAGACTATAACACAAGACCTTTTTAAAGACTTAGTTTACAATAGTTCACTTTCAAAATCTAATTCCTCAACAGCATATAAAAATATTAATGGATGTAGTATAAAAAGAATAAAGAAATACATTAAAATCAATAAATTTGTAACTAAAACTCAAAAATTACTGAAAAAGTACAACATTGTATTAGATAGTAAAAAAATAATGAAGGAAAACATAAAACTTAAAACTAATATTGACATGCACTTAATTGAACTTGAAAATAGTAGGATTAAATATGAATTTGACACCCAACAACTGCAAAAGGAGATCTTGGATCTTCAAAATATAGCAGATTCCATGATATCAAAATTCCAGGAGTCACAAATGGTTTCTAAATACTCGACTGCTATGGAAGATCTTATCAAGATCTCCACACATGCAGCACAATGCTTTGAGCTTGAAAACTCAAGCCAGTCTGTACAGGTGCCATCACCAGTATGTAGGGTTAATAACATTTCAAAGCTAAATTTAATGTACTGTGACCAAATAGGCCATCAAATGAGCCAATTTTTAAATAAGGAACAAAATATTATAAACAGCTGTTACCCAAATGCTACTTTTAAATATATTATAAAGAACATTGTAAGAGAGACTTTCAGTAAAGCGACATTTAGACATTAAAGTAGGCTCGTTATCATCTGCAGAACGCGGCCAGACTTTTACAGTAGAAATATTTTTTAACGCTGCAGGAACCTATATGCCTCCACTGATAATATTTCCGAGACAACGAATGAAACCTGGCGGCGGGTACCTCGGCATAGTCAAAGTAGCATTTTGGAATTCTAAAAAAATCAACTAAAACGTCGGGCGGCGGTGTTATGGTATGCACGAAAAAGTCAATGCATGCACAAGAGATGTCCGAGTGGACGTGGGACGGTGTTGAGAGTACCTGGTTGACTATTCCCGCCAGAACGCTCGCATCAAATTAATGCAATAAACGCGAACTACATATATGTATTGTATACATACCACCAAACGATTTGCAGTCTGTAAGACTTACAGCCTTTACAGACTCCCTTCTATATATAGAAATTTATTCAATTTACCCCACATAGGCTGGTCTCCTACCTCTGACCCCACCTTCTTTAGGCGTGGAACTGTAAATCTACAAAATGCGTGTTCAAATCTTGTTTAAACATGCAGTAATCTTGGCTTCAGTCAGTACAATTTTCATACAAACTCCTCTGACAATGTACTAGCCGTAATATTTAGTGACACATACATTGAGGTGTCTAAATTTGATAATTATCTTGTTAAGGTAGACCTATTTGTTTGTAAACTGAGTTCACAAGAGTCGATTCCTATATTATTAGTTATGAGATTTAGGTATATAAATATATTTTTTTAATGTTTTTTATCTAGGTTAATTAGTGTGGGTATAAATATTGTGTCGTTCTATCGAATTAGTAATTACTGTAAAGATAGAATAATGATATGGAATAAATAAATAAATGTCGGAGCTTTTAGTTGACAACATATTTAAAGCCTTACGTTTTGTTCCCGAGTTTGATGGTAACCCGAATGTCCTTACTAGGTTCATAAATTTATGTGATCAATTGGTGGCAAAATTTATAACAGCGGAACCGGGTTATGAGTTAATTAATCTAGCACTTATTAATCGCATTCTCAATAAGGTTACTAGGCCCTTCGCGCGGACTCCTACCTCAAATGGAATTTCCGAGAATTGGATCAGTATACGTAGTTCTTGAATAAATAATTTTGCAGAGCACCGCGATGAGACCTCTCTGTATAATAATTTATCTCTCATAAGTCAGGATTCAGTTAAGTAATAAAACAGACACACACACACATAATTTACCCATACACACATACCCCATGTGGTTTCCTTATATGTGTATTCCTATAAGTATTGCAATAATGATTGTTTATTCATTTCGTTGATTCGGAGGTGAAAGGTGTTGTAGCTTTACGTAGAGTCAATGCCAACAAAATTGCGGTTGATTTTAAACAATACAACACTGCAAATAATTTCATCACAAATACAGACTTTTTAACAAAGCACAACTTGAAGGCGGAAGGAAGGAAAAACCTGGAATTATTCGATTTGTACCTACCAACATTTCGAACAAAGATTTATATACAAAACTGTCTTCGATCTATGAAATTATTTCAGTGAGAAGATTCACGAAAAAAATCAAAGTACTGTAGATCTCGAGACTGTCAGTATAACTTTCTTGTCAAATGTTCTGCCCGACAACATCCAATATGACCTATTTCCGTTTAGGGTGTTTGAATATGGCCTGCCGTTGCAAAAAGTACACTTTGTAAACAAGCATATTACAAATTAGATGATTATATTTAAGATAAGAATGCTTGGAAACATGCTGGTCCTGCTCCATAGGACAATCATAGAGCCTGGACAAAATCAAATTGATTGCTGATTTTTTGCTTTAGCATATTTTTGTTGTTATTATTATTTTTAATGATATATTTTAGTTTATGTTAAGTTTAGTTATTTATTTCAATGTATATTATTTTATTATTAGTTTTAGTGATAATTATATGTTATAATTATAAGTTTATAATAATACATAGCTTTAATCCACTATAAATTACATTGACTAAATTTTTTTTTTGTATCTCACACACTGTTTTGATGTGTTTTTTTAAATATTTTTATTACTTTTTAATGTTAATATTCTACGGTTTCGATATTTGTAAATATGTGAGGAACATGTATACTAACTTTTTTAGTATAGTAGTTTATGCTAAGAGTACATTGTGTTCACATTTATTTAACAAATGTAACAAAATATTGTAAACCTATTTTAAAAGAGTAAGTGTGGAGTTTCTTGCCCATTCTTCTCCACACGAAACTAAGGGGCAACTAGAATCTTCTTTAAATATATATATTTTTTTTTGACGTTCAAAAGTGCCATTTTAGATGGCCTAATTGAAATAAATGATTTGACTTGACTTGTTGCAGTAATGCTTCCGGTGCTTTAAGTTCAATCATCCTGCGAAAATTTGTATTTGTAACAACGTTGCTCGATTAATGTGCTCCAAATCTTGCCCAATAAAAATGAAATAAATACTTGAAAAAAAGGGTAACTGTGAAGTATGTATATACTGGCATACGAGTGTCCAAGTGCCCATAAACAGTGCCTAAACCCAACTTGAACCAAACTCAAGCTAAGGCTCAATTTGCTAATGCTTATCTCATGATTTGTTTAATCTGTGGTGTAAGTAGCGCAATAATAATCTGTGGTGTTTTTATTCTGTGTGTGTTGCTTAGCTCATAGCTGCCATATATATTTCTTAACTCCAGAAGTACGTACATTTTAGGTTTTTATTCATTTTCATTCATTCATTAATCGAAGCCCCAAGAGTTGCCTCTCGCATCGAGCTGAGAGATCGCAATAGATGTTTAAATTTAGATTATTTAGAAGATATTTTAGAAGATGGAGCGCGAAGCTTCCCTTGAGAATTTTTCAATTGGACAAGATGAATTATTAGATAGGATTTTAAGAGCGTTAAAATTTGTACCTAACTTCGACGGAAGTGCGTGTAATTTAACTAGATTTTTGAACTTGTGTGACACTTTAGTAGTCACTTATGCCAAGCCAAGTCCGGGTAATGATGTTACGAATTTAGCATTAATTAATGGAATAATTAATGAAATAACTGGCGCTGTCGCCAGAGCCCTATCAACAAATGGGGTCCCTCAAAATTGGAGTGGCATAAGAAGCATTCTAATTAATAGCTTCTCAGATCACAGAGATGAGTCTACTCTTTATACTGATTTGTCGCAATTAACTCAAGGATCGAGATAGGCCGCATATATTTTATGAGCGTATACAAAATTTATTGAGTACAATCATTACATATGTAGAAATTCATGATAAAATAGAGACAACCGTTCAGGCTAAACGTAATTTATACAATAGCCTCGCTTTAAAAACGTATCTAAAAGGTTTGGAGGAACCTCTGGGCTCACGCATACGATGTATGAGACCAGATACATTAGAAGTGGCGTTGCAATATGCAAAAGACGAGATGAACATAATTTACTTGCAAAACAAAAACACGAAGAGACAAAATTTTACACCTCAAATATCTAGCTCGCCTACTCTAAAACCTTATAGATACGATATTAATCCACAGTATCAAAAACCTTTTAACTTGACAAGATTAAAATATAATGGTCAATATTTTAATAACAATTCATATAAGCCTCACATGTACCATCAGCAAGGTCCTTCAAGGACCCAACAAATGTTTAAAGCTTTGCCAAGGTCGAATATGTCTACGGGATTTAGAATTCCACCCCATCAACCAATACCTATAAAAAATTACCCTCAACCCATGAGTGGTACTAGTCACCCTGCTGCTCGAGTTTTACCACCTACTCAGACTGGACATGACTGGAGGATTCATGGTAATCCACCTCCTAACAATTACTTTAAAACTCGACAGATTAATGTTCTTCAAGGTCTAGTTAATAAGATATGTGTAATTTATGCCCCGTATTCATGGGAAACATTTGTTGAGCAACAAAGTTGAATCAACGTGTTGCGGAGTTGCTGTCAACATGTTGCTGGCAACACTGCGTGTTGCAGAGTTGACAGCATCATGTTGACAAGCTCTCGCCCGACAAGCGTAAACATCAGTTTAGCGACAATTGTTGACGTGTGTGGACGAGTTTGCAACAGTTTATAAACATGGCAGTAGTGTGGAGCAATGATAAAATAATGCAATTAATAGAATTATTTCAATCAAAACCATTATTATGGGATTGTTCTATAAAACAATACAAAGATAGAAACAAAAAGAACGATGCATTCGAAGAAATTTCTCAAGTCCTAAATATACCCAAAAAAGACGTAGAAACTAAAATACATGTACTGCGTACTCAATTTACTAGAGAGAAAAAAAAGATGTCGGCAAAAAAAACTACAGGCAGCGGCGCAATAGAAAAATGTAAATGGATTTATTACGAGCCATTGGAATTTTTGTTATGTGGTGCAACTACTTCTGGTGAAACGGATACTATGAATAAAACAGTAAGTTGTTTTTGTATATAATTGTTTTATACTATTGTCTGTAAAATTATTACAATTACGCTACATTATTTTGCCATGGAACTCTTCCCTCTGGAGTTATAAAGTAATCGGCAAACTGTTCTCTAATACAAAGAGCTGATTGTGATGCAGGCCTGCCCCGTCTTTGCAAATCAATCATAGGAAACGAACTTAGTTCCCTTCGCCAAGAACCTTCTAATAGGTTACCTTCAGAGTCTTCAAAATCAAAAGTTTGTGGAGGTGTATATATGGATCTGGAAACTGAGTTACGTCTTAAGAAGTTATGTAAATATACACAAGCAATTACCACGAGTTCACAATTGGCTGGTTTTAACGGAATAGGTTTAGTGAATACACGGAACACCACACATAAAATGCCAAAAACATTTTCTATAATCCTCCTAGCTCTTGATAGTCTGTAATTGAATATACGCTTTTTGTTCCCACGTTCATGAATGCCAGGATATGGTTTCATGATGTTCTCCGTTAGCGCGAAAGCACTGTCACCTACAATTACATACGGCATTTCTGTTCCGCCTTGTGTTATTGGTTCAGGCCGTGGCAGTTTAAGTGAGTTTTCTAACAATGCATTATAAAACGGTGTTTCTTGAAATATTCCACTGTCGGACGACCGACCCTTAGCTCCATAATTTGCGTAAATAAAGTTGTAATTGCCATCTGCAATTGCCATAAGTACCATGCTGAACTGATTTTTATAATTGTAGTATTCACTTCCAGAATTATTTGGCGCCACAATCATAACGTGTTTCCCATCAATGGCCCCAATGCAATGTGGAAAATTCCATCGTATTTCGAATTCACGACTTATTTGTTTCCATTCTTGTTCCGAACTTGGAACCTAAAAAATAAATAAATATATAATAAGATAATAATTTACAGGTAGATGAAAACAATGCACTTGAAAGTGGTATGGAGTCAGAGCCATCTCAATCACCAAGGCCGAATGCTACAACATCTACATCTTCGAGGAAAAGAAAGAAAAGAGAAAGATGGATGAAAGGGAGAAGAAGGATCCATTTGATATATATGGTGAATATATTGCTGCTGAATTAAGAAGTGTTAAAGATGACCAAGCCGTGACACAGGCAAAGTACCATATTAATAATATACTGTATGAATTAAAAATGGGACGATATAATACATATGGATATCAAACGGCATCTTCTCATCCATCATCAACACCAAATAATGTTCAGGAAACTGAAATAAGGGAAATTGAGAGACACGAAACAAATAGACTAGATGCATTACGAGACGAAACAGAAGATTCGGCTATACTAAACTTAGTTAACTATCTCAGTGATGAATCAACGCAATAGCATACACTGTTTTTTTTTTTGTGTTTTTTAATTAATAAAATACTTGATTACACAAATAGTGTTCTTGTACCTTGACATATCCTGCTAGTGAGTTAATTAGTTCTTGACATACATCTGGTATAATTTTGCTAATCAATTGTTTTGATACTCTGAATGTGTATGAAAGAGAACTGTATGAATCTCCAGTTGCAAGATACCGTAATGTAATAGCCAGCCTCGTTTGAGGTGAAACTGGCTGACGAATATTTGTTTCCCTTTTGGCTATTGATGGACCAATCATTTCTAGAAGATGTTCGAAATCACTTTTCGACATTCTCGTAAAGTTACAAAATGATCCATCTGTCATTCTGAGGTCACTCATCAAATTTTCTCTTTGCAAAAGATAATTTCGAATCCACCATCTTTTTCTCTTTTTTTTATTAGAGATTCTATACATCTGATACAGAGAACACAACAACACTACCTCCTCGGGCAACATTTTAACGCAGACTGGCGTGTGGACAACCTGTATTGATTTAAACATAGTTGCTAGCAACATTCTCGCCGCTCACCAACAATGTTTAGCAACTGTTGCTAAACAAATGTTTACCATGAATACGGGGCTTTATCTCGATGACATTTTAGTGTTTGGTACCTCCCTTCAGGAAATGATGACTAATCTTAAAGAAGTATTTCAACGCATAAGAGATTCTAACTTTAAAATCCAAATGGATAAATCCGAATTCCTCAAACGAGAAACCCCTTATTTAGGTCATATAATTACGACCGAAGGTGTTAAGCCAACCCCAGACAAGATCAAGGCCATAGAAATCATTAATTTTCTCTGCTTTTTGACAATACTCAATAGTTCAAAACATTTTTAATAGATGGCAGTTGTAGTTAATTTTTGTTTACTTTTGTTGGCGTCCTAGCAGTCGGCGGTGTTTCTAGAGAACAATAAAGAATTCGGTAAGTTTATCAACAAAGTTTTTAGCAGTTAATTTTCTTTTCGTGAGTCCCATATGCTTAGCCGTTTACACAGTAAAGCATTATCGTATTTACCATAGAATTTATAGGAATTGGTGACCTTAAAACATAATTTTTAAGTTATAATGTACTGTCTAACGATTAAATTTTTTTAATGTTAAAATCTAATTAATGGACAGGTGTCCAATAACTGTGATTTCGAAATTGAAATAAATTTAAGCTATTATAGACTCTCCTACCTTGCTTTTTAAGTAAAAACAACAATTTTTATATTATTGCTTATAGACATTTGCTACTAGTCTTTGGACAGGGTGTCCAACGACTCATATTAATGTGTCCAATAACTCGATGGCTGCAGGTAATCTTGGATAGCGGTGTTAAGAACATAAAAAAATGCCTAAGGGGAAAAAGAAAGACTATGATCCTAATACTTTAAATCTAGCACTTAATGAAATAAGAGAAACTGGTAAAATTCGAGAAATAGCGCGAAAATACAATATTCCCAAGTCTACCTTACATTTCAAACTCAAAAACCCAACCCATAGAACATCATTTGGTCCACCTCCCGTTCTGACTGAAGAAGAGGAGCGTACTTTAGAGGTTTGGATAAAGGAAGTTATGAAGAAGGGATTCCCTTTAAAAACTGATGACTTAAAACAAAGTGTTTTCAAGTTTTTAACCGAAAATCCACGACCCAATAAGTTTATAAATAATTATCCTGGAGATGGATGGGTAAGAGGATTTTTAAGACGACATCCAGCCATCGTATTCCGTACAAGTGAAGGCGTAACAAAATCTAGTGCATGTGTTTCGGAATCTGATATCAGGAAATGGTTCTCTGAAATTCATGACTACTTGTCGTAAAACAACCTGATAAATATTTTTAATGAGCCATCTAGGATCTATAATGGCGACGAAAGTGGATTCCAATTATGTCCAAGAACGGGTAAAGTGCTAGCAGAGAAAGGAACCCAAAATGTGTATAAAGTTGATGAAGGTAATGCTAAGGAGTCAGTAACAGTAATGTTCACTTTTTCCGCTGATGGTACCGCGTGTCCACCTATGGTTGTTTACAACTATCAAAGAATTCCTCAAAAAATTGCGGACGGAGTTCCCAAAGAATGGGGAATTGGTAGAAGTGAAAATGGATGGATGACATCCGAACTATTCTTCGAATATATAGCAAATATATTTCACCCTCACCTGATTGCCAAAGGCGTGCAATTTCCTGTAATATATTTTTTAGATGGACATAAAACTCATCTTACTTATGGTGTAAGTAAGCTGTGCAAAGAGTTGGAAATCGAAGTAATAGCATTGTATCCTAATGCTACTAGAATCCTGCAACCGGCCGACGTAGCCGTATTTAGGCCAGTTAAGGCTGCTTGGAAAGACGCTGTAAAGTTATGGCATTTAGAAAACAACGGCGAATCAATTACAAAAGTGAATTTTGCATGTGTTCTGGAACTAGCATTACAAAAGTCAATAAAACCAGATACTCTCATTAATGGGTTTCGTTGTTGTTGTTTAGTACCATTCGATCCTAACGCAGTAGACTATTCGAAGTGCCTCGGTGGAATAAACAATAATAATTCAGGTACAGATGTTCTGTCTGTTCAGCAACAACCTGAAACAAATTCTTCAAATGTTATTACTTTGGCGAAATTTAAAGAATTGGTTGGACCTTCTATTATGTCAAAATTGTATGCTTATGATAGTAACCCTGTAGATGACGAAAACGTGAATATTTTGTACCGTCTCTACTCAGTATTTGACGTTTACTGCACTCAGTCATCATCCGCACAAAATAATTTAACCAGCCGTGCAGAAAATATACCTTTGGAGAATATAGA
Source organism: Pieris melete (assembly GCA_963693345.1). Lineage (NCBI taxonomy): Eukaryota > Metazoa > Arthropoda > Insecta > Lepidoptera > Pieridae > Pieris > Pieris melete. The sequence continues at coordinate 377,946 of CAVNZK010000368.1, read as the reverse complement.
TTCGCCTTTGACCATTCAGCCCATTGAAGAAATAGAAATGAATAACGAAAGTCGATGTGATAAAGATATGACACAGAAGCAAATATTTGGTGCACCTGGAAATAACGAAGTAAATGTCTTACAGTGTATATTTTCTAAGAATGATGATTTGAATGAAGATCTTCTTATATCCGATGTTTTTCCTGAAACTTCAGAAAACATGACTCCAGCCAAACAAATTATGAATTCTAATAATATTTCTGTAAGCTCAGGACAAGTGAATGTTCACCAACTAGAGACTAGTCCTGCTTTTAAAGTTGTTTCAAACAGCCTTTTGGGAAATTTTTTGACTTTGCCAAAAACACCCGAAAGGAAAGGTAAAAGAAACACCGTGAGAATGCCATTTGCAATAACGTCTGCCAAATATAGAGCAATGTTTAAAGAACAAATGTCAAAAAAAGAATTAGAAACAAAAGCAAAGGAGGAAAAAAAGAAGAAAAAGGAAGAAACTAAACTACAAAAAGAAAAGGAAAAGATAGAGAAAACAAAAAGGAATGTTAACAAAAACTCTCAAGCTGTTTCAACAAATGCGTGCAAGGTATGCTGTAAGTCGACTAAGACATCAAATCGGGTGGTATGTGATATGTGTTCGGCGATATTCCACGTAAAATGTATACCATCTAAGCATCAACAGCACGTCCCCGAAGATTTAAGAATTGATCTTTTTATATGCCATGTTTGCTATAAAGAAGATAATAATGACGACACTCTTGATCTCAGCTCTGAAAGGAATAGTGAAGATAGTGGTGATGATGCACAAAAATTATATGATATGATTGTCGAACATAAGAAAAAAAAATATTATTAAGTCTGCTTGAGAAGGTATTGTTTTATTTTGAAGTAAATTTTATAATTTCATTTTATTTTATGTTTAAAGCTTTAAATACACATATAGAAGTATACCTAAGATTTGGTAAGACTGAATAACATAGTTTTGTTACCAAATGTGATTAAAAAATTAATTCTAAGATATAAAAATGTATGTTCTAATTGATTATTTTCTAATAAATGTAATTACGAACAGTTTATACTTTATTTATTTCCTTTAAGAACAGATATCATTGACTATTTTGGTATTTAAAAAGTTTATTACAGTGTTGTCCATTAACTAGTTGATGCTGTCCAACATTAAAAATTCTGTCGAATGACTATATATTTTGTAACTTTTTTTTTAACAGGATTTTTTTCGCGTGTTTGATCTTAAATGCTGTTTTTAAGAATGTATTACACAAAGTTACTTATTAAACTAATAAAATAACAATAATATTACCAGGGATTTTTGTAAATGTGTTCATAAACAATTTAAAGCCTTGAAATGCTCGTTAATTGTCCAATGACTGGAAGTTTACCCTACTCCGATATCGCCGAAATACATCTTAGAAGCCGATTTCAAAAACGGATAATAAGAACATGTCTGCAAGAACTTCGAGCAGCAACTTTTGCTATAGACATCAAAAGCAAATAGTTGCTCATCTTACGGGGGAGATGTTACATATTCATTGCACTCCCTTTGCCCCGCATACCCAATACAAGTACCCCTCTTACGAAACTATGCTATATAAGGAAACGGACAACAGAACCAACAGATTTTGCTTTTGATCGGATACCTCATATCGGATCGGTCAATTCTCAAGTAGTTAAGTTTATTATATTTTTGGTGCACCTAATATCGGGCCGATTAAATAATTGTATTTAGTTAACCCTAAAAAGATAACGTGCGCCTCAGAGGCGCCCGCGAAATATATATTTCGCTGCCATTTTATTACCGACGCGCATACAAGTTTGTGTTTCCTGGCCAATTCAGTCCTTGGTCATCACTTCCGAGAGACGACTGCATCTGTTCGGTAAGTACCACAGGCTTGCTGTTAGAGCGATGCGTTGCGCTCGGGAGGCGCATGTTTATCTTTTGTGTAACTTTCGCCACTTTCATAGTGATTTTGTTTTTATAATTTTTTACCAATGTACGGTAAGTTTAAAGGTAGGTTTTTTTTATTGGTTAATACTTATTGTAATTCATTGTTTTTAAGAGCGTTTTCGCATCATGGCGAGCAAAAGAGTGTTGGATAAAAGAGAAATTGTTTATTTATTGAATGAAGAAGATGAAGGCGCAGATGTCGGCAGTGACAGTGAGATCGAGGACCATGTAAGTGAAGACAATGTGCAAAGCGATACCGATGATGATTACGTAGTTGAAGCTATGATTTATGAAAATTCGAATGATCCTTCATCGCAGAATGTCACGGAAAATACTGGACATGACCAACGCCGCCTAATGATGTGATCACGGGCAAGAATAGGCATGTTTGGGCTACTGCTAAAGGACAAAATAACAGAAGAACGTCTGCGATCAATATACTTCATTCCAATAGAGGGCCTAGTCGCATGTCTCGAAATATTTTGAACCACTTCCATGCTTTGAGTTATTTATATTTTTATCTACAGATGCCTTAAAGCATGCACTGAAGCTAAAATGGAAATGGGCAGGACATATATCTCGCTTGAAAGATGATAGATGGACACTTACAGCTACTAAATGGCTAGGTCCAAGGGGAAAAAGGAGAGTTGGCAGACCTCAGAAACGCTGGGTCGATGACATTGTCCATGTTGCCGGAAAAGAATGGATGATCAGGGGTCAGGACAGAGAGGACTGGAAGCGGCTAGAGGAGGCCTATACCCAAGATAGGGATCCATACCTAGGAAAATAAAATATGGTACTAATAATACTAACATTTATTTCAATATTAAATTACTAAATAATATTACATATACTGTATTACTAACCACATTAACACAACATTTTTAGTTTAGTTGTATTAGCATGTAATGTAAATGGTATGGAACGAAATAAAGGCTTTATTATATTATATATTATTATTATACAAAAAACTCACATGGAGATTGGATGCGAATATGAGCACAGTCAATACCACCAAGAGCCCGAGGAAATTGTGCTATTGAATAAAATTTATCTGCACCTTGTTGGTGCATTACAACATATTTATTGTACAATCTGGCGATTGCGACAGATATGTCCCGCACTATTCTGCCTGCAGAAGATTTGGAAACGCCTATGAAATCGGCCACGGAAATTAGCATTGTGCCCAATGCATAAAACCGCAGCGTCAATAAAAGCTGATGTAGTGGTGGCACGCCATTATTTCTGTTAAAAATTAACAAGGTATATATAACAAGTTCTGCACAGGCAAATAAGCTTTTAAAACAATTAGTAAAGTTACCGCATCGATGTTACTCGTACAAAGGGCATAATTTCGGTCAAAAGTAATTCCACTGCAGGTTATACCTACAAGAGAGCCAACAACTCCCTAACGAATCGGTTACCCAATACTCCTTGAGAGTGAAATCCAGCCTTTATAAATTATTAACCGAGATCACACTAGCTAATAAGAAAAAGGTCGAACTGTCCGGTAAGATATCTGCTATAGAAGAATTGGCGTTACACTGTTTTATAATGGGCTTTACCCCTAAAATATCTAATTTTGTTAGGATGAAAAACCACAGATCCTTAATGAGGCCACTAACCAGGCAATTTCAGAGGAAAATATGCAAATGTTACTAGAAACTAAAGCGTCTCATACCAACAAAATAAATCCAATCCTAAGCGTGACGGACGCGTCGATACTGTAAATTCCCGGGACACGTAATTGAAAATTGTAAGAAACGCCAATATAATAATAGTTGCAATCGTAATAACTTCAACCGTGCTTGATAACAAAACCAAAAGTAAAGTAAGGTCATGTCAGAGAGCAATGGAGCGCAGTATGCTAAAATTAAAAAGGATACACAAAATCAGACACGAAACAATAAGAGAAAGAACTAGAGTTACAGATGCCTTAAAGCATGCACTGAAGCTAAAATGGAAATGGGCAGGACATATATCTCGCTTGAAAGATGATAGATGGACACTTACAGCTACTAAATGGCTAGGTCCAAGGGGAAAAAGGAGAGTTGGCAGACCTCAGAAACGCTGGGTCGATGACATTGTCCATGTTGCCGGAAAAGAATGGATGATCAGGGGTCAGGACAGAGAGGACTGGAAGCGGCTAGAGGAGGCCTATACCCAAGATAGGGATCCATACCTAGGAAAATAAAATATGGTACTAATAATACTAACATTTATTTCAATATTAAATTACTAAATAATATTACATATACTGTATTACTAACCACATTAACACAACATTTTTAGTTTAGTTGTATTAGCATGTAATGTAAATGGTATGGAACGAAATAAAGGCTTTATTATATTATATATTATTATTATACAAAAAACTCACATGGAGATTGGATGCGAATATGAGCACAGTCAATACCACCAAGAGCCCGAGGAAATTGTGCTATTGAATAAAATTTATCTGCACCTTGTTGGTGCATTACAACATATTTATTGTACAATCTGGCGATTGCGACAGATATGTCCCGCACTATTCTGCCTGCAGAAGATTTGGAAACGCCTATGAAATCGGCCACGGAAATTAGCATTGTGCCCAATGCATAAAACCGCAGCGTCAATAAAAGCTGATGTAGTGGTGGCACGCCATTATTTCTGTTAAAAATTAACAAGGTATATATAACAAGTTCTGCACAGGCAAATAAGCTTTTAAAACAATTAGTAAAGTTACCGCATCGATGTTACTCGTACAAAGGGCATAATTTCGGTCAAAAGTAATTCCACTGCAGGTTATACCTACAAGAGAGCCAACAACTCCCTAACGAATCGGTTACCCAATACTCCTTGAGAGTGAAATCCAGCCTTTATAAATTATTAACCGAGATCACACTAGCTAATAAGAAAAAGGTCGAACTGTCCGGTAAGATATCTGCTATAGAAGAATTGGCGTTACACTGTTTTATAATGGGCTTTACCCCTAAAATATCTAATTTTGTTAGGATGAAAAACCACAGATCCTTAATGAGGCCACTAACCAGGCAATTTCAGAGGAAAATATGCAAATGTTACTAGAAACTAAAGCGTCTCATACCAACAAAATAAATCCAATCCTAAGCGTGACGGACGCGTCGATGCTGTAAATTCCCGGGACACGTAATTGAAAATTGTAAGAAACGCCAATATAATAATAGTTGCAATCGTAATAACTTCAACCGTGCTTGATAACAAAACCAAAAGTAAAGTAAGGTCATGTCAGAGAGCAATGGAGCGCAGTATGCTAAAATTAAAAAGGATACACAAAATCAGACACGAAACAATAAGAGAAAGAACTAGAGTTACAGATGCCTTAAAGCATGCACTGAAGCTAAAATGGAAATGGGCAGGACATATATCTCGCTTGAAAGATGATAGATGGACACTTACAGCTACTAAATGGTTAGGTCCAAGGGGAAAAAGGAGAGTTGGCAGACCTCAGAAACGCTGGGTCGATGACATTGTCCATGTTGCCGGAAAAGAATGGATGATCAGGGGTCAGGACAGAGAGGACTGGAAGCGGCTAGAGGAGGCCTATACCCAAGATAGGGATCCATACCTTGGAAAATAAAATATGGTACTAATAATACTAACATTTATTTCAATATTAAATTACTAAATAATATTACATATACTGTATTACTAACCACATTAACACAACATTTTTAGTTTAGTTGTATTAGCATGTAATGTAAATGGTATGGAACGAAATAAAGGCTTTATTATATTATATATTATTATTATACAAAAAACTCACATGGAGATTGGATGCGAATATGAGCACAGTCAATACCACCAAGAGCCCGAGGAAATTGTGCTATTGAATAAAATTTATCTGCACCTTGTTGGTGCATTACAACATATTTATTGTACAATCTGGCGATTGCGACAGATATGTCCCGCACTATTCTGCCTGCAGAAGATTTGGAAACGCCTATGAAATCGGCCACGGAAATTAGCATTGTGCCCAATGCATAAAACCGCAGCGTCAATAAAAGCTGATGTAGTGGTGGCACGCCATTATTTCTGTTAAAAATTAACAAGGTATATATAACAAGTTCTGCACAGGCAAATAAGCTTTTAAAACAATTAGTAAAGTTACCGCATCGATGTTACTCGTACAAAGGGCATAATTTCGGTCAAAAGTAATTCCACTGCAGGTTATACCTACAAGAGAGCCAACAACTCCCTAACGAATCGGTTACCCAATACTCCTTGAGAGTGAAATCCAGCCTTTATAAATTATTAACCGAGATCACACTAGCTAATAAGAAAAAGGTCGAACTGTCCGGTAAGATATCTGCTATAGAAGAATTGGCGTTACACTGTTTTATAATGGGCTTTACCCCTAAAATATCTAATTTTGTTAGGATGAAAAACCACAGATCCTTAATGAGGCCACTAACCAGGCAATTTCAGAGGAAAATATGCAAATGTTACTAGAAACTAAAGCGTCTCATACCAACAAAATAAATCCAATCCTAAGCGTGACGGACGCGTCGATACTGTAAATTCCCGGGACACGTAATTGAAAATTGTAAGAAACGCCAATATAATAATAGTTGCAATCGTAATAACTTCAACCGTGCTTGATAACAAAACCAAAAGTAAAGTAAGGTCATGTCAGAGAGCAATGGAGCGCAGTATGCTAAAATTAAAAAGGATACACAAAATCAGACACGAAACAATAAGAGAAAGAACTAGAGTTACAGATGCCTTAAAGCATGCACTGAAGCTAAAATGGAAATGGGCAGGACATATATCTCGCTTGAAAGATGATAGATGGACACTTACAGCTACTAAATGGCTAGGTCCAAGGGGAAAAAGGAGAGTTGGCAGACCTCAGAAACGGTGGGTCGATGACATTGTCCATGTTGCCGGAAAAGAATGGATGATCAGGGGTCAGGACAGAGAGGACTGGAAGCGGCTAGAGGAGGCCTATACCCAAGATAGGGATCCATACCTAGGAAAATAAAATATGGTACTAATAATACTAACATTTATTTCAATATTAAATTACTAAATAATATTACATATACTGTATTACTAACCACATTAACACAAAATTTTTAGTTTAGTTGTATTAGCATGTAATGTAAATGGTATGGAACGAAATAAAGGCTTTATTATATTATATATTATTATTATACAAAAAACTCACATGGAGATTGGATGCGAATATGAGTACAGTCAATAGCACCAAGAGCCCGAGGAAATTGTGCTATTGAATAAAATTTATCTGCACCTTGTTGGTGCATTACAACATATTTATTGTACAATCTGGCGATTGCGACAGATATGTCCCGCACTATTCTGCCTGCAGAAGATTTGGAAACGCCTATGAAATCGGCCACGGAAATTAGCATTGTGCCCAATGCATAAAACCGCAGCGTCAATAAAAGCTGATGTAGTGGTGGCACGCCATTATTTCTGTTAAAAATTAACAAGGTATATATAACAAGTTCTGCACAGGCAAATAAGCTTTTAAAACAATTAGTAAAGTTACCGCATCGATGTTACTCGTACAAAGGGCATAATTTCGGTCAAAAGTAATTCCACTGCAGGTTATACCTACAAGAGAGCCAACAACTCCCTAACGAATCGGTTACCCAATACTCCTTGAGAGTGAAATCCAGCCTTTATAAATTATTAACCGAGATCACACTAGCTAATAAGAAAAAGGTCGAACTGTCCGGTAAGATGCTAGATGCTGCTATAGAAGAATTGGTTACACTGTTTTTATAATGGGCTTTACCCCTAAAATATCTTATTTTGTTAGGATGAAAAACCACAGATCCTTAATGAGGCCACTAACCAGGCAATTTCAGAGGAAAATATGCAAATGTTACTAGAAACTAAAGCGTCTCATACCAACAAAATAAATCCAATCCTAAGCGTGACGGACGCGTCGATACTGTAAATTCCCGGGACACGTAATTGAAAATTGTAAGAAACGCCAATATAATAATAGTTGCAATCGTAATAACTTCAACCGTGCTTGATAACAAAACCAAAAGTAAAGTAAGGTCATGTCAGAGAGCAATGGAGCGCAGTATGCTAAAATTAAAAAGGATACACAAAATCAGACACGAAACAATAAGAGAAAGAACTAGAGCTACAGATGCCAGATGCCTTAAAGCATGCACTGAAGCTAAAATGGAAATGGGCAGGACATATATCTCGCTTGAAAGATGATAGATGGACACTTACAGCTACTAAATGGCTAGGTCCAAGGGGAAAAAGGAGAGTTGGCAGACCTCAGAAACGCTGGGTCGATGACATTGTCCATGTTGCCGGAAAAGAATGGATGATCAGGGGTCAGGACAGAGAGGACTGGAAGCGGCTAGAGGAGGCCTATACCCAAGATAGGGATCCATACCTAGGAAAATAAAATATGGTACTAATAATACTAACATTTATTTCAATATTAAATTACTAAATAATATTACATATACTGTATTACTAACCACATTAACACAAAATTTTTAGTTTAGTTGTATTAGCATGTAATGTAAATGGTATGGAACGAAATAAAGGCTTTATTATATTATATATTATTATTATACAAAAAACTCACATGGAGATTGGATGCGAATATGAGCACAGTCAATACCACCAAGAGCCCGAGGAAATTGTGCTATTGAATAAAATTTATCTGCACCTTGTTGGTGCATTACAACATATTTATTGTACAATCTGGCGATTGCGACAGATATGTCCCGCACTATTCTGCCTGCAGAAGATTTGGAAACGCCTATGAAATCGGCCACGGAAATTAGCATTGTGCCCAATGCATAAAACCGCAGCGTCAATAAAAGCTGATGTAGTGGTGGCACGCCATTATTTCTGTTAAAAATTAACAAGGTATATATAACAAGTTCTGCACAGGCAAATAAGCTTTTAAAACAATTAGTAAAGTTACCGCATCGATGTTACTCGTACAAAGGGCATAATTTCGGTCAAAAGTAATTCCACTGCAGGTTATACCTACAAGAGAGCCAACAACTCCCTAACGAATCGGTTACCCAATACTCCTTGAGAGTGAAATCCAGCCTTTATAAATTATTAACCGAGATCACACTAGCTAATAAGAAAAAGGTCGAACTGTCCGGTAAGATGCTAGATGCTGCTATAGAAGAATTGGCGTTACACTGTTTTATAATGGGCTTTACCCCTAAAATATCTTATTTTGTTAGGATGAAAAACCACAGATCCTTAATGAGGCCACTAACCAGGCAATTTCAGAGGAAAATATGCAAATGTTACTAGAAACTAAAGCGTCTCATACCAACAAAATAAATCCAATCCTAAGCGTGACGGACGCGTCGATACTGTAAATTCCCGGGACACGTAATTGAAAATTGTAAGAAACGCCAATATAATAATAGTTGCAATCGTAATAACTTCAACCGTGCTTGATAACAAAACCAAAAGTAAAGTAAGGTCATGTCAGAGAGCAATGGAGCGCAGTATGCTAAAATTAAAAAGGATACACAAAATCAGACACGAAACAATAAGAGAAAGAACTTGAGTTACAGATGCCTTAAAGCATGCACTGAAGCTAAAATGGAAATGGGCAGGACATATATCTCGCTTGAAAGATGATAGATGGACACTTACAGCTACTAAATGGCTAGGTCCAAGGGGAAAAAGGAGAGTTGGCAGACCTCAGAAACGCTGGGTCGATGACATTGTCCATGTTGCCGGAAAAGAATGGATGATCAGGGGTCAGGACAGAGAGGACTGGAAGCGGCTAGAGGAGGCCTATACCCAAGATAGGGATCCATACCTAGGAAAATAAAATATGGTACTAATAATACTAACATTTATTTCAATATTAAATTACTAAATAATATTACATATACTGTATTACTAACCACATTAACACAACATTTTTAGTTTAGTTGTATTAGCATGTAATGTAAATGGTATGGAACGAAATAAAGGCTTTATTATATTATATATTATTATTATACAAAAAACTCACATGGAGATTGGATGCGAATATGAGCACAGTCAATACCACCAAGAGCCCGAGGAAATTGTGCTATTGAATAAAATTTATCTGCACCTTGTTGGTGCATTACAACATATTTATTGTACAATCTGGCGATTGCGACAGATATGTCCCGCACTATTCTGCCTGCAGAAGATTTGGAAACGCCTATGAAATCGGCCACGGAAATTAGCATTGTGCCCAATGCATAAAACCGCAGCGTCAATAAAAGCTGATGTAGTGGTGGCACGCCATTATTTCTGTTAAAAATTAACAAGGTATATATAACAAGTTCTGCACAGGCAAATAAGCTTTTAAAACAATTAGTAAAGTTACCGCATCGATGTTACTCGTACAAAGGGCATAATTTCGGTCAAAAGTAATTCCACTGCAGGTTATACCTACAAGAGAGCCAACAACTCCCTAACGAATCGGTTACCCAATACTCCTTGAGAGTGAAATCCAGCCTTTATAAATTATTAACCGAGATCACACTAGCTAATAAGAAAAAGGTCGAACTGTCCGGTAAGATATCTGCTATAGAAGAATTGGCGTTACACTGTTTTATAATGGGCTTTACCCCTAAAATATCTTATTTTGTTAGGATGAAAAACCACAGATCCTTAATGAGGCCACTAACCAGGCAATTTCAGAGGAAAATACGCAAATGTTACTAGAAACTAAAGCGTCTCATACCAACAAAATAAATCCAATCCTAAGCGTGACGGACGCGTCGATACTGTAAATTCCCGGGACACGTAATTGAAAATTGTAAGAAACGCCAATATAATAATAGTTGCAATCGTAATAACTTCAACCGTGCTAGCGGCGCCAGTAATAGTAACAACAACTTCCAACGCCCCGCTACAAGTTGTACAATGAATAATGGATACATTTTTAAACATAGCCCAGTTTAATATACAAAGCTTACAAAGTAAGAAAGCCTTATTGAATATTTTTCTATCGGAACATAAAATTGATATCTGTTTATTAAATGAAACTTGGCTTAAAAGTACTAGAATAATTCCAAACTTTTCACCATATAACTTTTTACATAAAAATTCCGCTAGTACCCATAATGGTGTAGGTATACTAATCAAACAAAATCTAAAATATGATATAGTTACTACTTTTAATGAATCCATTCAGAATATCTGTGTAGCTGTAGAAACATCTAAAAAATTGCATATTCTTTGTGTATATTGCACTCACAATAATGATGTTAACAGATTTAATATTCACATAACGAAAAAGGTTTTACTTGAAGTACCTAAGCCATGTATAATAATAGTAATGCACACCGTATAGTTTTTGCATGTCAATCAAATAATAGTTGAGTCAATAGTTTGTACAATCTCATTGATGAACTAGACTTGTGTATTTTGAATGATGGTAGTGCTACGACTGTTTACATTCCAAACAGAAATGCATCTACTATTGATGTAACTTTGTTTAACCCAGCAATAGCTCCACTTTGTGAATGGCGATTTCATGCCGATGGGCAGCCACCACTATCTAACTCAGGTTGTTGTCAATGTAAAACCATATATGAAGTCCGGCCTGTGGAAGAAAACTACAAATATAGTCAGGCTGATTGGACAGAATATTATAATTTATCTGAAACATCTTTTCGTCAGTTAGACACCGAAAATATAGAACCAATTGTTCTTTACTCAATATTTTGTGTGACATCAGATCAAATACTATAAATATTAAATCAATGTAAAAAGTACATGTCCCATACTTAAATTTGTAAATTCAAACTCAATTTCACATACAGAAGTATTGTATTTAGAAGTTAACTATACCGAGATTTTACACTCAGTTTTTTTTTGGAGTATATTTTAGTTTGTTGAAGTATGCCATCCCACGGCTAAATATGAATAACGTACCGATACAGATAAATAACCACATTCGAATTCTCACAGTTTATATGGATGCTAGACTCACATTCAACAGACATGTGGAGAGGGTATGCCGGAAGGCCATCCAGATTTATAAGCAGCTGGCCAAAGCCGCGAAGATTGAATGGGCACTACACCAGTTATCGCGGCCGCGTACACTGCCGTTATTGAACCAATCGTAATGTATGCGGCCGGGGTGTGGGCTCCCGCGACAAATAAAATCTGTGTACGCAGAAAACTAAATCATCTGCAAAGGGATTTTGCCCAAAAAATCGCAAAAACTTATAGGACGACTGTTTACTCGCATTCCGGTTTCGTGGATTGTTCGGGAGGGAGAGGGCCGACCCTTCCTCCGTTCCTCTTGTCTTGTTCGTTTTAGATCGCCGTATAGGCATGTCATTGATTTATAATACAAGTTTATATCTTTAATATCATCTTTTATTTTGAATGTGGAATAAATATTCCGTGTTAACAACGACATCGTTACACAAAGCAGGTTACAGGCCGGTATACTTCCTCTAGACCTCCGCATTCAAGAAGCCGCTGCTTTATACGATATAAGAAGGGGGGGGGGGGCAGCGCGGAAATACTGGAGGGCGAAGAATTAGAGATGAGAGTGCAATACGTAGATCTCCCACACCCGGCGAAACAAACGAAACTGGATTACAAGATGCTCACCAATCCGGAAAATATCGAAAGACACGGCGGCACACAAATGTATACGGATGGCAGTAAAACAAGTATAGGAGTGGGCGCCGCTTGGACGGAATGGAAATAAATAGTAAGAAGATTAAGATGGAGCCCCATTGCGACTAGCAACATAAATAAAAATAACCGTGACGCTAAAATATACAGTGACTCTAGGTCACCATTAGATGCTATTGTGTAACGTACATAAAAGTATTTATGTGTAACGTGCAGAGGAGGCCAATGCTATTTAAAGTGAAACTTTTATTACATCGTCTCGAACTTTTTCGTCTGTGTGTAGCATGTCGCGTGACGGTCGGCCGAGGAGTAGGGATAAAGTGAAAGGCATGTAATGTAAATGGTATGGAACGAAATAAAGGCTTTATTATATTATATATTATTATTATACAAAAAACTCACATGGAGATTGGATGCGAATATGAGTACAGTCAATAACACCAAGAGCCCGAGGAAATTGTGCTATTGAATAAAATTTATCTGCACCTTGTTGGTGCATTACAACATATTTATTGTACAATCTGGCGATTGCGACAGATATGTCCCGCACTATTCTGCCTGCAGAAGATTTGGAAACGCCTATGAAATCGGCCATGGAAATTAGCATTGTGCCCAATGCATAAAACCGCAGCGTCAATAAAAGCTGATGTAGTGGTGGCACGCCATTATTTCTGTTAAAAATTAACAAGGTATATATAACAAGTTCTGCACAGGCAAATAAGCTTTTAAAACAATTAGTAAAGTTACCGCATCGATGTTACTCGTACAAAGGGCGTAATTTCGGTCAAAAGTAATTCCACTGCAGGTTATACCTACAAGAGAGCCAACAACTCCCTAACGAATCGGTTACCCAATACTCCTTGAGAGTGAAATCCAGCCTTTATAAATTATTAACCGAGATCACACTAGCTAATAAGAAAAAGGTCGAACTGTCCGGTAAGATATCTGCTATAGAAGAATTGGCGTTACACTGTTTTATAATGGGCTTTACCCCTAAAATATCTAATTTTGTTAGGATGAAAAACCACAGATCCTTAATGAGGCCACTAACCAGGCAATTTCAGAGGAAAATACGCAAATGTTACTAGAAACTAAAGCGTCTCATACCAACAAAATAAATCCAATCCTAAGCGTGACGGACGCGTCGATACTGTAAATTCCCGGGACACGTAATTGAAAATTGTAAGAAACGCCAATATAATAATAGTTGCAATCGTAATAACTTCAACCGTGCTAGCGGCGCCAGTAATAGTAACAACAACTTCCAACGCCCCGCTACAAGTCGTACAATGAATAATGGATACATTTTTAAACATAGCCCAGTTTAATATACAAAGCTTACAAAGTAAGAAAGCCTTATTGAATATTTTTCTATCGGAACATAAAATTGATATCTGTTTATTAAATGAAACTTGGCTTAAAAGTACTAGAATAATTCCAAACTTTTCACCATATAACTTTTTACATAAAAATTCCGCTAGTACCCATAATGGTGTAGGTATACTAATCAAACAAAATCTAAAATATGATATAGTTACTACTTTTAATGAATCCATTCAGAATATCTGTGTAGCTGTAGAAACATCTAAAAAATTGCATATTTTTTGTATTTTGGGATATAAAAACCGGCATATACAAAGATAGGAATGCTAAAAAAGATGCATGGAATGAAATTGCTGAAAAGTTTAGTATAACAAGCAACGAGGCTTACAAAAAATTCAGAAGCCTAAGAACTTACGCAAATAATGAGGAGAAAAAGAAGAAAAGTGGTAGTGCTGGCGGTAAAACAGTAAAGTGGTTTGCTTACGATGCGCTATCGTTTCTCTTAAAACAAAATTCCGATGCGTTGTCACTAGAGGAAATAAGACAAATGATTGTAAAAATTCCTGGTTGTACAGAAGTATGTAAGTGCTGAAGATGTATGAGAGTGGATGGCTTGTGACACGTTTGACCCTGGTTTTCAAATTCTCAATGACGATGAAATTGTTGTAAGTGTGAGAGAAGATGTTGAAGTGGAAGTGGAAGAAGAACTTTCTGCTGATGTTGAAGTAGACGCTGGACCATCAGCTAGTGATGCATGAGATGTTTAAAAAACAATGATTTTTATTTCTAAACTTGAACATAAGTATATATAGTATTTAAAACATGTGAAAATTTCATGTTTCATTCATTTAATTCAATAAAAAAATAGTGCAATATCAAAACGTAGCTTTTATTCTCTCCAATGGCAATTTTTTTTTTAAAAATCCGACTACCCGAATATTTGATTATCCGAATGGGTCCCGGTCCCCATTAATTCGGATAATTGGAGTTCTACTGTTCTATGCCTGTGTTGTACAGTACTTTCATTATTGACATCCTTTGATGAAAGACTTCAAAAACTAGAAAGCAGCACCAAAATAGCAGCTTCTAAACGTCTTAAGCAATGATGTCTTTAAAAATAATGGCATGGATTGCTAATGGGCTTTTAAAACACCAACAAGGCTGAAAAGTTTTTTGTCTTCACAAGTGCAGTGTGACTTATATGACAAAATTTTGAATGATGACATAGATTCTACCTTACTTGATGTAGATATTGACCCAGAAGATAACAGTAGAGGAGAAGAGTGATCGAAATTAGTTGTAAGTAAAGGATTTATTAAGTTTCATAGGTTTTTATTAACAATAAACAGGAAATAGTACCACAGAATGCTGTTTTAATTCGCTTTTTTTTACAAATTTTATCACAAAAACAACGTACATGCAATATTTTTACTTAAAGGAACTTAACTACTGCATATATATCTTGATTTAATAAAAAAAACTGTGGCTAGTATCATTGTCAAAATGTATTCAAATATCACTTACTAATATATAGGTGTTACCGAGTAACATTCAGTTACAGAAGAGAAAATTTGTAGATTCCAGAAGATTTTTTGCTTCTACTGCATAAAAGTCCTCTAAAAAACTACATTGTTTTTGTAAAAAGCCCTTCAATTGTTGTAATGTCTGTGCACGATGAAATTGACATTTGTTTCGTTTGCTAGGGGTGCGTACAGACTATGTAGCATATTATATAACTTGTGTTTTATAACACGTCCACATTATGTAACGTTGTTATTCAACATTATAATATAAAACAATACAACACATTAGAATAACAATGCAGTATAACAATGTTATATAACCATTGTCGTTTGTCGTTCTCCAGTCCTATCCACAATGTCGACACGAGAGGACGTTTTGCTGGCTGCGGCAGCGACTGTTGTATTTTTAAATATTTTAAATAACAAAAGAAAAACAAAAACAACGTAGATGCTGGGTTCATATCAGTAACAACAATATAACATTGTGGTACATATCAATAACATGTTATTATAACATTCAGTGTTCACATTATCTGAAACATGTTGTATAGCAATGTTGTATAACATGTTATGTTATATAGTCTGTACGCACCTTTATAAATAGTGTGATGAAACTGCGGGGGGCGGGGGCCGGGCGATCGTGAGATTGCTAACGTCTCGTTCATTCGCCTGAGGTAACTGACCACACTACACGCCGCACGGTACTGCTTCCGTGCACACTTTTACGAAAATATTCTTTTATATCTTCGCTTCGTCACCAACAATGTCTGTGCCAACATTTAAATTCAACAATATGAAGTTTATATTGCTGTCATATAGAACGGTTCCCGTAGCAAATGTGTCTTCAATCATGTCTGTATTGTAATGAATAACTCTTAAATGTTGAGTTATAAAGTCGGATTCTATTTGTATATCTTCACTTATAAAAAAACAAATTACTTTACTAAATTAAAACGTGTATTAATACAACTCCGAAGTTTGGTTAAAGCGTAATTTTTTTCGGAATTACTTCAATTTAAATATCAAACAGAAATGTGTCTGGTTTGGTTACGGAACAAAAGAACTTATAAAAGTTAAATATGTGGTATTTTTATTGTAAATAATACATACTTTAATGTATTATGGATAGTTTTGTTATCCCATTAACTAAAAATAGTTTATGACAATCGCTTTATCGCTTTATTGTAAGATCGTTAAGTTTTCTATCATCAAACTCAAAATATCTTTATTCATATAGGTAAACAAATTCACTTATAATGAAGTTTACATTTAGTACCAAATCAAGTGCTATTATGTAAAGTTACACAAATAGCATTAGTTAATCATATGAATATACGTACTTATAACAATTAATATTATAATAATTAATTTAATTAATTGTTTGACAAACTTGTTTCTTTTTAGTGATATTATGACTGAGGTCGGAATATTTAGAAAATAGTGGTACATCCATTTCAGTGGTACAATCCTAATAATAGCATTAGTAAATAAGAAAGAAAAAAACTTGAAGCATTTGAAATGTGGTTTTGGAGGAGAACGATGAACATAAGCTGGACCGAAAAGAAGACCAATGACCTGTTCATTACCATAGTAAACCGGAGAGGGAAGATGATTGGACGCCTGGTGCGACACGACAACTTCTTTAAGACCATCTTGGAGGGGAAGATAGAAGGCAGGAGAGGACGAGGAACACCGAGAATAGTTTACATACACCAGATCAAGAAAAAAAAGCTGAGGTCGTGACATAGCAGGCGGTCAAGACACTGAAGCAGAACCGCACTGAGAGGCGATTAATCCACAGACTCTTAAATTTGAAGAAGAAAAAGGGAATACTCATAAAAATATTAATTTCTATTATAATTTCTTAGATGACAGATATCACTCTTTTTTTTAGTTTATTGAATTGGAAATTGAGGAAATACAGAAAAAAACAACTCCGAAGACAGGACGACGACAAAGTGATCCCTTTTTAGATCTAGATGATTCGAAATTTATAAAACGGTACCTGCTTTCAAAGGAGTTAGCTCAAGCTTTGTGTGATGAAATAAGACCCCTCCTAAGTCAACCAAAAAAGTCTACAGATTTGTCGCTTGAGCAAAAGGTAATATAGTAATTCTTCATGGTTATTTAGTACACTATGAAACCATAAATAAAGTCCAAAAAGCTTGGTCAGTAAGGAAAGATGGTACTTAGATTTATGATTTAGACGGAACTTAGTTTTAATATCTTGTACTTCATTTGCAGAAATGACACTTCGTATTAACTATTACATAAGAATGTTTATAGTGAAAATGTAATATTCTCTGTAAACCGTAGACTCTGTATCTACGGTTATGAAATAAATTAAAGAAATGACCAAAGCGCATACCAGGGCTGCGAGATGTACGATTTAAATCGTACTTCGACGATTTTTGTCATTTTTACTCATGTACGATTTTTCTGTACCTGGTAACATTTCTTAATGAAACGAATATATATTCCACCGGCAAGTATTATGTTCTGGGAATTTCCCAACAACGTAACGTATGTCTAGAGGTTTTTAACTTGAATGAAGATTGAAGACCCTTTAAGTTATCATATAAAGTCTATATTTGTGTGCATTGTTATAAAAGTTATTATTTTTCTCTTGTAACGACTTGTCTTGGAATTTTTCAAAAACCTGTCTTTCTTATCAGTCTTGAGCTTTAAGTAATTAAAAGAGGATATTGATCTCCATACTGTATTTAGTGTTATTGTTTAAATTCCATACGCTAAAGCAAGAATGGGTAGTGAAAGTGAAGAAGAACGACCTTCGCCAGGTATTACAAAAAAATAATTCTGCATCAGATAGGGACAAACACAGAACACAAAAGTATCGTCCCGATTGGGAAAAATTACATTTATTTAAGGACTGGTTAGGGCCCGGTAAAAACCTATTTAAACCCAGGTGCACTATTTGTGACGTCGACATGTTATCAGAATACGGAGTTTTGAAGATACACTCTTCAAGGCAAAGCATATAAAAGCCATGTCTGCAATTCCAAGCAAAACAAAACAGCGTAATATCATGTCAGAATTTGTGACTAAAGGAGTTGTCAGGATCAAGTTGTTATAGTGACTGAAAACAAGTTGGCTGCTTTTCAAGCTGAGCATAATATTGCGATTGAAGCTGCAGATCATATGTCAGATTTAATTAATGGTATATTGGAAGATTAAGTGTAACCCAGAGAGCCATGGAAAGAAGCATAATAAAGAAAAGAAGAATTGACAAAATTAGTAACAAGAATTTAAGAGATAAAACAGGGTTGTGTATAACAAAAGTACTAAAATGGAAATGGGCTGGACATACCATAAAAGAAGCAGATAAATGGAGCAAAATTGTAACACTATGGCAACCAAGAGGCCATAAAAGAAAGAGAGGTAGGCAATTTAAAAGGTAGGCCGATGAAATCCTGGAAATGGCTGGAAAAACTAAGACCTGGACGACATTGGTATACAATAAGGAAAAATGGAGGACAATGGGGGAGGACTTTGCCCGTAGGCACACAGAATCAGTTATTGTAGATTAAGAAAAATAACAGTTACAATGTATATATTTTGTATTCTGATATAAGGCTGTAAATAAATAAAGTTAATAAAATATTTGAAGATGTCGGAGTAGAACATAGAATTACTATGAAAAAAAACAAAAGCTACGGCTGCCATATCCGAAGTAATTGATGAAAGAGAAAAATTGTCTCTAGCTGAAAAACTGAAAAATTCAGTGTAATTTCTGATGAATCCACAGATGTCAGCACTCACAAAGCTAGTTGAATAATAGTCAGATATTATGACGTCGAGGAAAATAAAATTATAAGTACGTTTTGGCATAGTTGCAAAATATTCAGCTCCGATGATAAAAAAAACAGCAGAAGGTGCTACGGGGGAAAATTTGTATATAATACTAGTAGAAGTCTTAAAGTGACCTCTTACATGATATTAAAATTGTCGACACTTATTCATTTCCTAGCTCTAAAATCAGCAATATTTTCCAAATTCCTTCTGCCAAAACCAACCTAGGAGCTCAGGCATCTCTCGTTCGAATTCCGCGCGATTTTCACGGATTGAACACAGCTTAACCGGAGCTGGATATATTCGGTAGTGGGCTGATCGGTTTTAGAGAAAGCATCGTGGGGGTTTCTCGAACCTAATTCGTTGTTTTGCTGATGATTTTTCTTTTTTTCTGCTTTAAGTACCAACAAATTTCTAGTAATTTTAAATTATTGTGTGCTTATCTTATCTTGTATATGATTTAATTGTGTTTTTTCATTTCTATTTTTTGTATAACTTGTGTTTACTTTAATTGTCATACATTTTGGATGACAATTAATACTAAATCTACCGATTTTGTAAAATAATCAGTAGATTTAGTATTGTATGATGTCGTACACTTTATAAATAAATAAGTCATTTTCTAGCTGGCATATATCGACTGAAAAAATGATTGGTTTTGGTTCAAATGGTTGCAACGTGATGATGGGTGGGAGTATCTCTGTGGCGAGCAGACTCAAGAAAAATTTGCCAAGTATATTTGTAATAAAATGTGTTTGCCACTATGCAAACCTTTGAGCATTTAAATCGTGCAAAATGTTACCAAGACGCTGCGAAGATTGAGTTGTGTTTTGTTTAAACAGTTCAAAAAGGATACAAGAAGAACAGTCGACGCCAAGCGGAAGTAATATCTTAGAAGAGCAAAGCAGTACTGAGCAACTAGTCTCCACATTGGCTTGCAACAGATGACTGTCGGAGGTAGGAATAAATATTGTTGGCCAACTTCAAAGCCAACCAGGCGTGTTAGAGTCTCGGCTGTAAATGTTGTCCGAACTCGAAAGAGGTCCAAGCCGCATGTGCCGTAATATATATGACCCCGTCTTATGCTTCAATATGTTTTTTACTGATGCAATAATTATGGAAATCGTACGATGGACCAACGCCGAGATATCATTGAAAAGACGGGATGCTATGACAGGTGCTACATTTCGTGATACAGATGAGTATGAAATTCGCGCTTTGTTCGGTCTTCTGGTAATGACAGCTGTGAGAAAAGATAATCATATGTCTACAGATGAACTCTGATCAATCTTCGTCAACAATAGAGGCGAACTCTAGCAATAATTTAGTACAACTCAGCTCAACACAAACATGTAATATTACTAACAACTACTGTTTAAACTTGATGCATCAAAACATGTAAGGTATGTTGGGCAAAGAATTAGAATTGGAGTTAATTTTAAAATCAAGTAAAATTGATGTCCTTTGCATTACCGAACACTGGCTTAGAGAATGCCAAATCATCTTTTACTTTGATCAGCACCAAGTTGCAAGTTCGTTTTGCAAATTATTAATTATTATTATTAAATTATGATTAGATTACTAACAAGCCAAGAATGTTTGGCATAAAAATCGTCAAGATGTGTGACAGCGGTACCAAGTACATGATAAATGATGGCAGTGGTTGGTGGGCTCAAAGGTTTCTAAGCCCGAAGCTACTTAAGCAGCTAGAGCAATGGGTTTTAATAAAGTGGCTGTTAGTAAATTCTACCAGTTGCTTGGAGAAATTTACGACAAGCATAAATTAACTCCTGACAAAATATACAATTGTGACGAAACTGTTGTATCTAAAACCAAGAGCAAAATATTGGTCATGAAAGGACGAAAACAAGTGAATGTCTAAATACTAAAACGGCACTTGTCCAGGGACATGCTCTTTTAACAATTAATTTTTGAACGCAGCCTAAGGCGTCAAAAAAATAAACGTCACCTTCATTCGGTTTGTGTCTGTGGTTTTGTGGCGGTTTTCTTTCTGAATCTATTGGTTTCTGGTATATAATATATTATTATATATTTTTCTATTTTTGTTGCGAAAGATGAGTGAAAGAAAAAGGAAACATGGCGTTCGTCATGAAAAAGACTACAGACGGAACCAGATAAAGAAATGTAAGGTAACTGGAGAAAGTCACAGAAATTGGAAAGGGCGATATGTTCCTGGAAGAAAGCTGTTTAATTTGAGTCCTATAAAATTTATAATTTTTAATAACTTTGTTATATATTTCCTTAAAGTTTTTCCATTTTGTTATTTAATATTTAATTAGTGTTGTGTTTAAATAGGTTTTACTAACAAAATTAGCGTCTAAAACGCTAATACAGTAAAAGCTCCTTATTCGCGTTTTCACTATCCGCGGGAAAAAAAATGCGACTAAAATTTTTTTTATTCGCGGATCTAATAAGTACATACATAATAATAAAATTATTTCAATAGGTATTCAACCCAATATCCTTGTCAAATGGACTAATAAAAAAGTAAAATAGATCTTATTACAACTTTGCCTAAAGTATGTTGTTAAATGATATCGCCGGACGCCGAGGCTTTTGACAAAAGCCGCCTTCGCCGCGATCAGTGTTTTTAAGAATGTAAACAAACAGAATAAAAGCAACCTTATACTCGTAGCTGAATAAATAAAGTATATTTTTAAATGTTGTTGTTCCGTTTATAGTAAAAGCCGCTTTGCGTGTTTTATTGTTTCGTCTTTCACATTCGTTACAAAAATTGTGATCGAGTAACACGTCTCTACTGCACTCTTTCTAGTTTATAATGTCAACTAAAAAAAATGAGAAACGAGTTTCGACACGAAAAAAATCTGTGTTACCGCTTAAAGTGAAAATAGAAATGCTTGATCGTTTACGCCTTGGAGAGTCATTTGCATCCATATCACGCTCATTCAATGTCAACGAATCAACTGTACGATCAATAAAAAAATCCGAAGATAAAATAAGGTCGTCTGTAGCTTCAACTTCACTGTCAGCTAAAATTGTCCGTGATCCAGCAATAGAAAAAATGGAAGTGGCGTTGTCATTATGGATCGAAGACCGCAACCAAAAAAGGGTGCCCCTGAGTGGTCCAATGGTCCGGGAGAAGGCAAAGCGTCTTTACGCTCATTTTAAAGAACCTGATGGTAGTTTTAGTGGTGAAGGTACAGATGGAGGATTTCAAGCATCGGAAGGTTGGTTTAATAAATTTAAGGTGAGACAATCATTGCATAACATCAAAATCGTTGGAGAAGCAGCATCTGCAGACACTGTTGCAGCAGGACGATATCCAGAAGAATTTGCAAACCTAGTAGCTGATGGAGGATACAAACCTGAGCAAGTATTTAATGCAGACGAAACTGCACTGTTTTGGAAGAGAATGCCAAACAAAACATTCATTTCTAAAAGCGAAAAGTCCGCTCCTGGATTAAAGCAGCAAAGGATAGAGTTACACTGCTGCTATGTTCTAATGCATTTGGAGATTGTCTCATTAAGCCACTGATGCTTTACAGATCGTTAAATCCTCGGGCTTTAAAAAATCAAAACAAGGACAACCTGCCAGTATTTTGGCGTGCTAATAAGAAAGCGTGGGTTACAAGCCAAAACAACACCTTTGTAGCATTATGATGACTCGCAGAGGCCTTGCCTTACAAGAAGAGTCTAAACTTAAGCTAGCGCTTAGGGAATGCTTCCAGGGAGTTGTGTGCTCAGTTAACATTAGAGAGAGAGGACAATGAAAGAGAACTGTTGGAAGTGCTAGAGGCTAATAAAAACCTTAAAGCCGAACTATCATTGATATTTCAGCAAAATAACACACTTCAGGATGAGTGTGACTTGCTGAAAAGTCAATTGGACAAGCTTGATAGCTATGGCTTAGAAAATGAAAGTGCCATGAAACGCATAGCTAATCTTGAAAGGGAATTGTATGAGGCTAATCAACATATTATAAAGCTTGAAGAAGACTCACACCAAAAGTCAGAGACTATAACACAAGACCTTTTTAAAGACTTAGTTTACAATAGTTCACTTTCAAAATCTAATTCCTCTACAGCATATAAAAATATTAATGGATGTAGTATAAAAAGAATAAAGAAATACATTAAAATCAATAAATTTGTAACTAAAACTCAAAAATTACTGAAAAAGTACAACATTGTATTAGATAGTAAAAAAATAATGAAGGAAAACATAAAACTTAAAACTAATATTGACATGCACTTAATTGAACTTGAAAATAGTAGGATTAAATATGAATTTGACACCCAACAACTGCAAAAGGAGATCTTGGATCTTCAAAATATAGCAGATTCCATGATATCAAAATTCCAGGAGTCACAAATGATGGTTTCTAAATACTCGACTGCTATGGAAGATCTTATCAAGATCTCCACACATGCAGCACAATGCTTTGAGCTTGAAAACTCAAGCCAGTCTGTACAGGTGCCATCACCAGTATGTAGGGTTAATAACATTTCAAAGCTAAATTTAATGTACTGTGACCAAATAGGCCATCAAATGAGCCAATTTTTAAATAAGGAACAAAATATTATAAACAGCTGTTACCCAAATGCTACTTTTAAATATATTATAAAGAACATTGTAAGAGAGACTTTCAGTAAAGCGACATTTAGACATTAAAGTAGGCTCGTTATCATCTGCAGAACGCGGCCAGACTTTTACAGCAGAAATATTTTTTTAACGCTGCAGGAACCTATATGCCTCCACTGATAATCTTTCCGAGACAACGAATGAAACCTGGCGGCGGGTACCTCGGCATAGTCAAAGCCTTTTGGAATTCTAAAAAAATCAACTAAAACGTCGGGCGGCGGTGTTATGGTATGCACGAAAAAGTCAATGCATGCACAAGAGATGTCCGAGTGGACGTGGGACGGTGTTGAGAGTACCTGGTTGACTATTCCCGCCAGAACGCTCGCATCAAATTAATGCAATAAACGCGAACTATATATATGTATTGTATACATACCACCAAACGATTTGCAGTCTGTAAGAATTACAGCCTTTACAGACTCCCTTCTATATATAGAAATTTATTCAATTTACCCCACATAGGCTGGTCTCCTACCTCTGACCCCACCTTCTTTAGGCGTGGAACTGTAAATCTACAAAATGCGTGTTCAAATCTTGTTTAAACATGCAGTAATCTTGGCTTCAGTCAGTACAATTTTCATACAAACTCCTCTGACAATGTACTAGCCGTAATATTTAGTGACACATACATTGAGGTGTCTAAATTTGATAATTATCTTGTTAAGGTTGACCTATTTGTTTGTACACTGAGTTCACAAGAGTTGATTCCTGTATTATTAGTTATGAGATTTAGGTATATAAATATATTTTTTTAATGTTTTTTATCTAGGTTATTTAGTGTGGGTATAAATATTGTGTCGTTCTATCGAATTAGTAATTACTGTAAAGATAGAATAATGATATGGAATAAATAAATAAATGATAAACGGGTTATGAGTTAATTAATCTAGCACTTATTAATCGCATTCTCAATAAGGTTACTAGGCCCTTCGCGCGGACTCTTACCTCAAATGGAATTTCCGAGAATTGGATCAGTATACGTAGTTCTTGAATAAATAATTTTGCAGACCACCGCGATGAGACCTCTCTGTATAATAATTTATCTCTCATAAGTCAGGATTCAGTTAAGTAATAAAACAGACACACACACACATAGTTTACCCATACACACATACCCCATGTGGTTTCCTTATATGTGTATTCCTATAAGTATTGCAATAATGATTGTTTATTCATTTCGTTGATTCGGAGGTGAAAGGTGTTGTAGCTTTACGTAGAGTCAATGCCAACAAAATTGCGGTTGATTTTAAACAATACAACACTGCAAATAATTTCATCACAAATACAGACTTTTAACAAAGCACAACTTGAAGGCGGAAGGAAGGAAAAAACTGGAATTATTCGATTTGTACCTACCAACATTTCGAACAAAGATTTATATACAAAACTGTCTTCGATCTAGGAAATTATTTCAGTGAGAAGATTCACGAAAAAAATCGGTCAAAGTACTGTAGATCTCGAGACTGTCAGTATAACTTTCTTGTCAAATGTTCTGCCCGACAACATCCAATATGACCTATTTCCGTTTAGGGTGTTTGAATATGTCCTGCCGTTGCAAAAAGTACACTTTGTAAAGTACACTTTGTAAACAAGCATATTACAAATTAGATGATTATATTTAAGATAAGAATGCTTGGAAACATGCTGGTCCTGCTCCATAGGACAATCATAGAGCCTTGACAAAATCAAATTGATTGCTGATTTTTTGCTTTAGCATATTTTTGTTATTATTATTATTTTTAATGATATATTTTAGTTTATGTTAAGTTTAGTTATTTATTTCAATGTATATTATTTTATTATTAGTTTTAGTGATAATTATATGTTATAATTATAAGTTTATAATAATACATAGCTTTAATCCACTATAAATTACATTGACTAAATTTTTTTTTGTATCTCACACACTGTTTTGTTGTGTTTTTTTAAATATTTTTATTACTTTTTAATGTTAATATTCTACGGTTTCGATATTTGTAAATATGTGAGGAACATGTATACTAACTTTTTTAGTATAGTAGTTTATGCTAAGAGTACAGTGAAATTAGTCTCGAGAAATTTTTGCATATGTAGTGGTGTGTATATTACTCAGATCTTAGAGCGCGTTTCCACTATATCGTTCTGGCCTATACAAAAATGTTTCGATATCCTAACATTACTATTTAATATTATACTTATCCCTAGCAACACTCTGATTTTTGTTATCAATAAAAACAAGTTTTTATTTAAAAAAAAAGGTTTTGACTTTATAAAAAAAAGGTGTGTGCGCGATTCACACACGATAGAAGTGAAACTTCAAAGAGGAGAGACCGATATATATTTTTTTTTCCTTTCATCTAGGTTTTTAAAACTCCGGGGGGTCTACGGGGGGGTCAAAATTTATTTTTGGCCTAGGACGCACCGTTTCCGAGATATTTCAATCTAAAGCAAAAAATCGTCACTTGATAGTGGAAAGTGGAAACACGCACAAAACCAGAATAAACCAGTTTACGCTGTCCGCAGGTGCCACGTGCAGTCCGGCGTCAGTCGCTTGGTACTGTTAGAACATAAAGCACACATTTCATTCAAAAATTATAATTATTACGTTAATTGTTAAATTTTGTATTTGTTGATTGTTGTTATTGTTTGTTATTATTGTTATAATATTTGTTGAAGTGTTTAATTTGTGTGTAAGTGTTGCAACTTTATATTGTTAATTAAAAATGGCTCCAGTGTTAAAACATGGTCGAGGCAAGCCTTTGACTTCTCAAACTAAAGAAGTTTTGTACTGTTTGTACAAATATTTCGAAAATGAGTGTAATAACAACCCGAGCAGTATTATGACTCCCACTCAATTAGTTGCTAAATCAACGGGAATTTCAATAGCATCCGTCAGAAAGGTAGTATCAGAAAGCAAATGTCGACCTTCAGATCAGGAAGTAACATTTAAATCTCCTAAAAAGAAACCGAATCGTAAACCTACAATAGTAATCGATAACTTTGATCAGCAAGTTATCAGAAGAACAATTCATGACTTCCACATCACAAATAAAGAAATTCCCACTTTGAAAACTTTGCACGCAAAATTAAAAGAAGATATCGATTATAAAGGTTGTGTCAGCACGTTACGAAAACACGTCATGTCATTAGGTTTTAATTGGAAGCAAACAGAAGATAACCGGAAACTTCTTATGGAAAAACACGAAATTAGATACTTGCGAATTAATTATTTGATGAAAATTGCTGAATATCGTGAACAACGCCGACCAATTGTTTACACCGACGAAACATATATACATACATCACATACCCTCTCGAAATCTTGGTCAGATGGAAGCACTTCAGGTTTGAAGCAACATATATCGAAAGGCAACCGCTTAATCATTGTTCATGCCGGTGGTATGGATGGCTTTATACCAAATGCATTGCTTATGTTTAAAGCCAACCAAAAAAGTGGAGATTACCACGACAATATGAACTATGACAACTATTCAAGGTGGATTCAAACTCAATTAATACCCAACTTACAACCAAATAGTGTTGTTGTTGTTGACAACGCACCATATCATAACTCAATACAAAATCCTGCACCGAATAGTAATTCTAGAAAACAGCAAATGATTGACTGGCTGACATTGCGAAACATTGAGCATTCATCCACGTTGCTTAAGCCTCAATTATATGAACTGATTCTGCAAAACAAGGCGAGATTTGTAGAGTACAAGATAGACGAAATATTACGACAGCACGGTCATACTGTGCTGCGTTTACCACCATACCATCCGGAGTTTAATCCTATAGAAAATATATGGGGGATAGTGAAAACATATGTCGCAAAAAAGAATGTCGCAATGAATATGAAGGTTATAATGTCATTAGCTGAAGAAAAAATGAACGCCATAACTGTAGAGGAATGGAGAAAAGTTTGTCTGCATGCTATTGAGGAGGAAAACAAATATCAGGGTAGAGACGCAGCTTTAGACACAATATCAGAACGAATCATAATTAATTTAAATAATTCATCTGATGAAAGCGAGGATGGGGATGATTGTGATATGCCTGGGGTTGATGAATTATTAGAATAAAACATTTATGGCCGGAGAACACCTAATTCATACACGTCTTCACTGAAGTGAAAACCGGCATTCACTGCTTGTAATATTTGGAACTGGCTTATCTGCCTCATACAGTTCCATAGATTACAATGCAGTGGATACACATTTTCACGTCCGTATTAGTACGTAGTGCGTATGCGTAGACGTGTACGCATTTGGTGTGCTCCAGCCACAAACGTATATTACCTTTAAAAAAATAAAAACTAAAAATAAAATGTTGTTTTTTTTTTATTTGCTGACCATACACTACTACAAACGCAAAAATTTCTCCAAGCTAATTTACCTGTACATTGTCTTCACATATAATTATTTAACAAATGTAACAAAATATTGTAAACCTATTTTAAAAGAGTAAGTGTGGAGTTTCTTGCCCATTCTTCTCCACACGAAACTAAGGGGCAACTAGAATTAAAAAAATGCAACCCAATTTCATTATTCGCGGCAAAAAATTTCTTTATTCGCGGACCTAAAATTTCATAAATAATTCCAATAGGTGTTTAACACAATATCATATAGATAATATGGAGTGTAATCCTGATATGAATGTTATGGCATGCTGGAAGAAATTTGATATAGCAAAATGCATCGTAAACATAAAAGAATCATTGGACAAACTGAAACCACACACATTGAAGTCATGCTGGAAAATACTATGGCCTGCTCTGATTGCGGAAAATGAAGAATCCGTGCAAGTTCAAATTTTGACTGCAAACATAGCCGAAATCGCGAATGGAAAAGGACGAGATGGGTTCGAACAGACAGAATCAAGTGACATTCAGGAATTGCTTGAATCGCAAGATGAAGATTTGACTGAAACCGACTTGGGAGTTATTAAAGTAATTTTAATATATTTTGTTTTTTTTTGGAATCCACCGCTGGCCCTCACTTAATTGGCGCAGTCGGTAGGACCGTCGAGTCAGTGCGCGTACTAAGTAATATACTCCGTAGATCGCCTACGTAGAGTACGCGGACTAATAAACTTTCAAGTTTTAATCGACGATTCACAAGAACCGAGGACAGCGGACCACACACGGTGCATCCAGAAATCGATGACAAAAGGTGCCACCATCGTCGAAATGCATATGTAAGTTACACATTTCCTAACGATTGGTTGTTACATTCCTGTGTGTTCCCAAATCATCCAAAATTTTCTATCCTAGGAAAAACCGGGGAATCGAAGCCCCAAGAGTTGCCTCTCGCATCGAGCTGAGAGATCGCAATAGACGTTTAAATTTATATTATTTAGAAGATATTTTAGAAGATGGAGCGCGAAGCTTCACTTGAGAATTTTTCAATTGCACAAGATAAATTATTAGATAGGATTTTAAGAGCGTTAAAATTTGTACCTAACTTCGACGAAAGTGCGTGTAATTTAACTAGATTTTTGAATTTGTGTGACCCTTTAGTAGTCACTTATGCCAAGCCAAGTCCGGGTAATGATGTTACGAATTTAGCATTAATTAATGGAATAATTAATAAAATAACTGGCGCTGTCGCCAGAGCCCTATCAACAAATGGGGTCCCTCAAAATTGGAGTGGCATAAGAAGCATTCTAATTAATAGCTTCTCAGATCACAGAGATGAGTCTACTCTTTATACTAATTTGTCGCAATTAACTCAAGGATCGAGATAGGCCGCATATATTTTATGAGCGTATACAAAATTTATTGAGTACAATCATTACATATGTAGAAATTCATGATAAAATAGAGACAACCATTCAGGCTAAACGTAATTTATACAATAGCCTCGCTTTAACCCTAGATCACTAAACATTAGTCTCACAGGCTACACGACTCTGACGCATTCGCTGTTTATGTATGTTCCCGTTACCGCACCCCCCTCAGCCGCTCAGTACCTTCCTAATTCGGCCAATCAGTGACCCGTGAACTCGCATTGCGTACGCACGCTTCCTACTTCCGGAGATATTACGCAATAGTAGTCTCTCAGGCTAATGTTTAGTAATTGCGCCACAAAAGTGAAGAAAGGTAAGTTATGAAATATTTCTTTTTATTTACGATTTTATCTATAATAACTAATTACTGATTAATGTAAATGAATAATAAATATGTGTGATACTACGAGCAATATTTATTTTATGAACTTATTATCATTTTTTATTTTTTTATGAGATTTTGAACATTTTGTTTTAGCAGTATTTTCTGTTACAGATGGATTTGATACGAGATCAAGATAAAATATTGCAGATTTTGAACGAGTCAGATAATGACGATGACGATTCACCATTTTTTGGACCATCTGGTGTGCCTTCGGACTCCGAACCTGATGACAACTTAGAGGAGGACTTAGTCGAGGATACCGACGAAATTGAAGATGATTCGTCGAGTTCTTCTGATGAAGATCTAAATGTTTCCCGGAGAAGCCGTAACAGAAACAGAATCCTAGATTCTGATGATGATTCTTTGGAGTGTTTGCAGCCTTGTCCACCCATAGCTTCTCACCAGGATCTGGTAATACAACCTGAGAGACCATACATTTATGGAAAAAACAAACATAAGTGGGCAACTACTCCACGCTCTTCAAACACTCGTGCATCGGCTCGAAACATTATTCATTTTGTACCCGGACCTAACAGTGATGCAAGAGATTTGGTAGAACCACTTCCAATATTTCATTTGTATTTATCTGATGAAATGATTGACCAACTTGTTATTTACACAAATGCAGAGATTGAAATAAAAAAGGTGAAGTACAAGGAACTCACTCATACTATTTCTCCAACTTCAGCTATTGAACTAAAAGCTTTACTGGGTCTTCTTATGCAATCAGCTGCTATAAAAAGTAATCATTTACCCACGAGAATATTGTTTGATGACAGAAGGAGTGGTAACATTTTCAAAGCCTGCATGAGCGCTGAGAGATTTGATTTCTTGCTTAAATGCCTTCGATTTGATGACAAAGCTACCAGACAAGACAGAAGAGCATCCGATAAATTTGCACCTATAAGAGAATTCTGGGAGAAATTCATTGGTCATTGCAAACAATGGTACAAGCCAAGTTCCTATCTGACAATCGATGAGCAATTAGTTGGGTTCAGAGGGCGCTGCCCATTTCGAATTTATATACCCAATAAGCCTAACAAGTACGGCATAAAAATTGTAATGGTTGCAGATTCTAATTCAAAGTACGTATACAATGCTACGCCTTATTTGGGTAAAGGAACCAATTGCGATAATATGCCTCTTGCCACACATTTTGTGAAACAACTCTGTGAGCCTGTCTATGGGACAAACAGAAATATTACGATGGACAACTGGTTCACTTCAGTGCCACTTGCTTCAGAATTACTTCAGGACCCGTATAAACTCACACTTGTTGGGACAATACGTAGTAATAAGCGAGAGATTCCACCTGAGATGAAAAACAAAAAATCAAGAAAGATTCATACTTCGATGTTTGCATTTGATGGTGAGAAGACTCTGGTCTCGTATAAACCAAAATCTAACAAGACAGTATTTCTTCTTTCGACAGTACACAGTCAGCCAGACATTAACTCCACTTCGAAAAAGCCTGAAATTATACATTTTTATAATAGTACCAAAGGTGCTGTCGACACTGTCGACCAAATGTGCTCAGCTATATGTGTCAATCGCAAAACCAATAGATGGCCTCAATGCGTGTTTTATAATGTCTTGAACCTGTGCCTAATTAATTCATATGTCATCTATGTGTCGAACATGGTCAGAGAACGGCAAAAACCAATGAGACGTAGGAGTTTCGTCCAAAGTTTAGCCGATAAGCTCATAGAGCCATGGTTACGAGAGCGGTATAACACTGTCACTTTGAGGAGGGATATAAAAGCTAGTATTAAAGATATTTTAAAAATTGAAGATGCTACTCCTAGTACCTCTCAAGCGCAACAAAATAAGCGTAAAATATGTTCTTTTTGTCCTTACAAAAAACACAGGATGACTAAATATGTTTGCAGCCGCTGCAAGACGGCGATTTGCGGGGAACATACGGTTCCAGTGTGTGCCGACTGCCAAGAATAATTTTTTTTAACCTTTTGTTTTATTATGTGGTAATTTAAAAGACATTCCATATTTTAAGTAGACTTTTTCTAAATAAATACTCTAGTTTTGATAAATATTGCGGTTTTATTTTGTTAGTTTGTAGGACTAATGTTTAGTGACAGAGTTTGAAAAAAAAAAGTTTAGTGATCTAGGGTTAAAAACGTATCTAAAAGGTTTGGAGGAACCTCTGGGCTCACGCATACGATGTATGAGACCAGAAACATTAGAAGTAGCGTTGCAATTTGCAAAAGAAGAGATGAACATAATTTACTTGCAAAACAAAAATACGAAGAGACAAAATTTTACACCTCAAATATCTAGCTCGCCTACTCTAAAACCTTATAGATACGATATTAATCCACAGTATCAAAAACCTTTTAACTTGACAAGATTAAAATGTAATGGTCAATATTTTAATAACAATTCATATAAGCCTCATGGTACATCATCAGCAAGGTCCTTCAAGGACCCAACAAATGTTTAAAGCTTTGCCAAGGTCGAATATGTCTACGGGATTTAGAATTCCACCCCATCAACCAATACCTATGAAAAATTACCCTCAACCCATGAGTGGTATTAGTCACCCTGCTGCTCGAGTTTTACCACCTACTCAGACTGGACATGACTGGAGGATTCATGGTAATCCACCTCCTAACAATTACTTTAAAACTCGACAGATTAATGTTCTTCAAGGTCTAGTTAATAAGATATGTGTAATTTATCTCGATGACATTTTAGTGTTTGGTACCTCCCTTCAGGAAATGATGACTAATCTTAAAGAAGTATTTCAACGCTTAAGAGATTCTAACTTTAAAATCCAAATGGATAAATCCGAATTCCTCAAACGAGAAACCCCTTATTTAGGTCATATAATTACGACCGAAGGTGTTAAGCCAACCCCAGACAAGATCAAGGCCATAGAAATCATTAATTTTCCTCGAATGGACAACATCATTCAACAAAATCAACCAGGTGTCCAACTTAATTCAATCGATCTCACGAAGTTACACAATATGCAAAATGGAATTACAATGAAAGCACCGGTGGAAACATATGATTCATCAAACATAATATACAACGATTCCTTTGTACTTCGCTATGACCACACTCTTGGGCGCAGCTGTACTTTTCTTCGTACTCCGATATCGCCGAAATACATCTTCGAAGCCGATTTCAAAAACGGATAATAAGAACATGTCTGCGCAAGAACTTCGAGCCGCAACTTTTGCTATAGACATCAATAGCAAATAGTTGCTCATCTTACGGGGGAGATGTTACATATTCATTGCACTCCCTTTGCCCCGCATACCCAATACAAGTACCCCTCTTACGAAACTATGCTATATAAGGAAACGGACAACAGAACCAACAGATTTTGCTTTTGATCGGATACCTCATATCGGATCGGTCAATTCTCAAGTAGTTAAGTTTATTATATTTTTGGTGCACCTAGTATCGGGCCGATTAAATAATTGTATTTAGTTAAGTTCATTATTTGTAAAAGTAATTAATTAAAGTAATTTTAATATACTTTGGTTTTTTATGGAATCCACCGCTAGCCCTCACTTGATTTGCTAAGTCTTTGTGAGAAATAAATAAAGATTATTATTATTATTATTAACAAATGTTTCAAGTTTAAACACTCAGCAAAAATCTGTAATAGTAAACAAAAATGTTCAATTTCTGGGGGCGAGCACTTATATCATAGTTTACTTTTCATAGTTTTAACGCTATGACATTTGAAAACCTAATAGGCTCATGTAAAATTGGGTAAAACCAACATATAGTTCTTCTTCTTATAGTGCCATCTCCTTGCGAAGGTTGGCGATCATCATGGCTATTTTAATTTTGGATGCCGCGCTTCTAAACAAGGACTTGGTGCTTTGACCAAACCATTGTCTCAAGTTTTTCAACCAGGACGTGCGTCTGCGGCCAGGTCTCCTTCTATCTGCCACTTTGCCTTGTATGATTAGGTGAACATATAGTTGTATGTGCTATTTACAGGCCACCAAGGCCCAGAACCCAAAACCTGTTTGTAAGGGAGCTCGACAATTGCATATCGAATTTTAACTCATTAACAAATTTTCTTTTAGTTGGTGTTAATTTGTGTGTTTATGTGTAATTACTACAACAATCAAATATTTAGAAATTCAAGGAAAGTTTATCAAATATTGAATCAAATGCTAAGACGAAGGACGCTGTCTATCGATGAGGCTATCATGAAAGCTTTTGACTTGCAAGGTATCTCGGTTAAACAACTAGCTGACAACTTTGCCCTACATTTCAGCAATGCTGTTGAAAAATGTGTCGTTGACTGTGATACAAAATTAGCGAACACGGACATCAAGTATTAAATACGGGCTTTATCCAAACGATTTAAAACAAGGATGTTTAAGACCTGTCTTTGAAAAAGTTAAGAAAGGTGATTATGCCAACTACTGTCCTATACTACTAATCTTCAATAAACAAGATAGTATGTATACAAATATATCGGGGAACAAATTAAATCTTTTTTTAAGCGACATGACATAATATACAAGAACCAATTTGGGTTTCAAGCAGGCAAAAATACCTCGGGGCTGCTATCGCGTTCCACGGAGGATGTAAATAATCTTACCTAGATCTTAAAAAATCATTCATCGATTTTTCCCGCGATTTGACTCTTTGGATCGTAAACAACTTGAGGATAGATTTAATCATATAAGAATTCAGGGGCCACTAGGTATCTTGGGTTTGCGCAAAACGTAGATAAGACATGCAAAAAGGCTTACAGAAACTTGGGGTTCATATTACGAATAGCTTGTGGCTTTACGAATATCAGTGCAATTAAATTTTTATACAATGCGTTAGTTAGAAGTCAGTGGGAGTGCAACGCAATGGTGTGGGTCCCATATGAGGCTAAGACTGTATTTAGCGTAAGAGCGAGTATAAAATAAATTCACCGGTTACCTCTACAAGAGACTGTATGGAGTGTATCCCTTGTATCCGCTAATGTACCCGACCATGTTTGTTCTCAGTATGGTTATGACCATCTACGCGTCAGAGGAGAGCTAGCTTTGTCAGTATATTTATTTAAGATACTTACGGGTCGTTGAAATAGTTTTCAAAATATCATGTATGAAAATCAAGACTCAGACTGTAAGTAAACTTGCGTTATTTTTTCGCAAACTTTTAAGCGTCTAGCGGAAATAACCGCCGACGAAAACTGTCTGGCAATGTTAATTTTAAATTTCTAATAAAATTGTATAAAATATATACAAAAATCGACAACTACCAATAAGCCACCTAAAGTGCTATCAACGAATGGAAAGAAACAGGTTGGCATAATTGCCAGTGCAGAACGTGGTCAATTACCGACGGTCATCGGTTGCTTTAATGCCGCTGGTTCGTTTCTCCCACCATTCTTAATTTTTGCTAGGAAAAAGATGCAACCCAGACTACTTGATGGTGCGCCACCCGGCACTCAAGGTACCTGTACTCCAAATGGCTGGACTTCAGGAGAGGTATTTCTTGATTGGATGCGTTTCTTCGTGGAACATGTTCGGCCTACACCAGAGAAAAAGATACTTCTACTATTGGACAACCATGAGAGCCATAAGTATTACCCAGCTTTGGATTACGCTAGCAAGAACAACATCGTAATATTATCCTTGGCTCCACATACAACGCATAAGATGCAGCCCATGGATGTAGCCGTTTATGGCCCATTGAAAACATATTTTGAAAGGGAGGTAAATGCTTTCCAAAAATCTCACCCTGGACGTATTATAAATCAATACGATGTGGCCAGACTGCTATCACCAGCTTTTCTGAAATGTGCAGTAGCCATAAATGCCGTTCATGGTTTTGAAAGACCTGGTATTTGGCCAGTGAATAAATATGCTTTTGGCGACGAAGATTACGAACCAGCTGCTGTGATTGCAGGCACGTCTAACATGAATATTGGCACAGAAAGCACAAACTCACCAGAAAGGATTGATATTCCAGGATCTTTTGCAGAAACTTCTTCAACCCCTTCGCCTTCACTTATTCAAGAATTTGTTTCACCAAATCCAGTGGATCCTCTAGTAAAAATAATTCTATCACCAAACAGAGCTACCCCTTCTGAGCTTGAAGCCCTTGTTGTGCCAATTACAGACTCTTTTAAAACACCTGAAAAGATTAGTAGCGAAGTTGGATGTACACTTGAACCAGAACCTGGATGTTCCCAAATTTCTTCCGCTGTTGAGCCGGATGTAGCTACAAGTGCTCAGAAAATTGACACAATGCTGCCAGAGACCGAAGTAAATACTCAACGAAATACAAGCTGTGACAAATCACCAGATCCGGAACCTGGATGCTCAATCTACCACTACAGTCCTTTGGTTTTGAGACCTATACCAAATCCTGCCAAATCAATGACCACTCGTAAACGGAAACTACAAAAATCTGAAATATTAACGAGTACGCCGATCAAGGAAGAGCAAAAGCAGAAATTTGAGAAAACGAAAGTTCTTGTTAAGACCGTTCCTAAGAAAACAAAGACTGACAAAAATAAGAAAAAAGCTAAACAGACAAAGAAAATTAAAGAATTTAAGGATATATTATGCTTTTTTTGCGGAGAAATTTACATTGAAGAAGATGATAATCCTATTGAAAATTGGATTCGATGTGACATTTGTCAAGAATGGTGTCACGAAGAATGTTCCGCATTCAATGGCACGGAAGGGTATATTTGTGATAACTGCCAATCTTAATTTTTAATTATTTAAGTTCAAGTTATGTTTTTTTTTTCAGTTTATTAAAAAAAAGTTTCTTTAGTTTGTTACTCTCGTTTTCAGAGTTATTAACATGAGTATTCACTTTGCCCGAGTACTGAATCCGCTTTACCCAGGGGTCCTGGCAAAGTGAATACTTTCGTACTTTTTTTCAATTCTATTTCCAGTTAATATTTGTTTAATTATTTAGGTTAACTGATGACAGTATTTGTAAGAGCAATTAATAAAGACTGATTTGTACTAGTTATTTTGTTGTTATACCGTATACCTTTTCGGCTATAACCTTAAATATCTTAAGATATCCACTTTGCCCGGCCTTCCCCTATGTATATACCTTCAGAGTATACACTAACTCTAGTACGATTACAGCAGTTGGAATGCTTCACAAAAACTAGCTATGCAGTGGAATTTCATCATCAAATATTCCGATAAAATGAAGAAGAAAAGATGCCTGAATCAAGACACTCCTAATAATAGAAAACATACTTTTAAGTATTATCTGCCGCTGATCACAGGTTCTAGCGAGTCTCACTGCGAGAAAACCGAAGTATGCCAAACTATGTTTATTAATACTCTTGCCGTTTCAACTCGTATCTTAAAACGCGGACAGACGCGGTCGCCATGATAAAAATGCACAAACCAAGTGCGAAAGAGTTGGCAGCCATATCTCAAGGATCTCTTCAAGTTTATTAAAAACAAGTCATATCTGGATACAGTAAAGTTAAAGTCGAAAATTTACAAGATGATGAAGCAGTAACAGAAAAAAAAAATGTGCGTGTACTAGTGTACACACGTTAGAAGTGAAACTTCTTTATGACCTTATTTTCCGAAAAATTATCTATAATATGCAACTTTACGGAAATTGGTTAAATAAAGTTAAATTAGATAAAGTTTAACAAAAGGCTTTTAATATCACAGACTTGAATACAAATAATACAATTATTTCATTGTACCTTATTACCACTAAGATTATTACAGAATTTCATAAATTGTAATAGAATTATCACTGTTATCGTTATAATACATTTTTATTATTAATGGTTTAGAATCTCTTTGAATCAACCCTGGTAGGGACAAGAAAAAGACGCACGTAACGGTCAAATGTGACGCGTAACCGAAACATGTGACGCGTAACCCAAAAATGTGACGCGAAACGCAAAAATGTTACACTAAATTTTTTTCCAACCCCGATAAAGAAGTTTCACTTCAAAAAATTAACGGTGTTGATTTTTTGTGGTTATAATATGGAAAGTGGAGAGATATTACACCAATGCCAGGGTTGAATGGTTATCTTGAACAGCTTACTAAAAACAACAAAATGTTTCTTTCTTTTATTTATAATCCTGCACGTCACGTAGACACTATTTATACAACTTTACATTGCGCTCTCGATGTTCCTAAGTCACATAGACAAAAAACGTATGTGATTACTTTTGATCAACCCCTCTACTCTAAAGCACGTGAATGGTAGCTGCGTCAGATGTTAACTCACCATTATGTAACATAGTTGTAAAATTAGGAGGATTTCATATGCTTATGTTCTTTCTTGGAAGCATAGGGTACATAATGGACGGAAATGGACTCAAGGAAGCTCTCGGTGCAAAGAATTCTGTAGACAAATTGCTCAATGGTCACGCTTACTCAAGAAACATTAGAGGTCATAAATTTTTACGACTTGCATTATCAATGATACGTTTTAAAGATATAAATACTGAGGATGATACTTAGGATCAGCTAATTCACCATCAACTTCTCGAGATGTTTCTTACGAAAACAGAAGGGTGTATAAGAAGCTCGCCCCATTTCCCTGCGACATTTATAAACACTGGATGAATTAAAAGCTCGAGGTCCACCAGCACTGTTATGGGTACAATATTTCGAAATGGTTTCAATAGCACTTGATTTTGTTCGCGCTGAAAGCTTATAAAAATGAGCTGGAGCATTTGAAAAAACTGAGGAAAGTATCCAATCCTAATGATCCTCGGCTCAAAAAAAAATGGTAAGAAACAAAAGACTACAGTTACGGCCAAAACGAAAAAGTTTAAAAATACCGAAGTTTAGAACTAATAACGGTAGAAAAACATTGAGCGTTGGGGGAGTGTTGCGTTACAATAGACTACCACAAAATATAAAAAGTGCAGACAGCCTGGCGATATTTAAACTTAAACTAAAAGACCATCTTCTGAGTGATCCTAATTACCTACGCAAATGACAGTCCACCCAAGTTATACTTCGATGATTGATCCTTGACGCTTAAACACGACGTGATAAATTGTATTTTTAGTCTATAAGTCTCATGTAAGTGACCATTGTCTGTAATGAGAAAATAAATGTCTTTAAACCTAAAATGACGATGATAAAGATACAATTTGTCTCTATTGTAATGATGAATTGTGCTGGTGTGGATGAAAACACCCAAGAAATTCATATTTGTATTTATTGTGATAATAATTAGCTTACCCCATCTTGCCCCATTTTCATTACCTCATCTTACCCCCATGGTAAGGGGCAAGATGGGTTTTCGAAAGTTCCTATTAAAACGATTATTTAAAAAAAAATGCTAAAAGTTCATCTCCCAAAGACTATGCCAAATTGTAGTTAGATTAATAAGACATGGTGCCATAAATAAATAAGCATAATAAACGTAATGATTATACTGTATTGTCAGTATTTTCTTTAGATACCCCAACATTCCCCCCCCCCCCCTTCCCCTAAGAAAAAGGAGGATGAGACACCGAGTAAAGCGCTGCGGTGCGGGACTCTGAGTCGGACTCCATTATCTCGGAAGAAGACGCTGATAAGTACTTTCCGTTTAAATTACCTAATTATGTCTGTTTCTATCCTGAAGATGATAGCAATTTTGAATATATTGTCTTCATTTTTTAATTTAATTATCCTCTATAAATCGTCATGGAAACCGCAATATGTCGTATGTCAAAAAAATAGATTTTTTTTTATTGCACCTCTATGGCCAACTTGTTGATCTGCACAACATGTAATAGGTATTATGTCAGTAAACCAATCAGAAGCTCAGTATCCCCCCCTTTGCAATAAGTCGGTCCAAAATCGGTCCAAATATCATGCAGATGGCATGATATTTGGCCACGACAAATAGTTGTGTCACAGTTTGTGATGA
This sequence comes from Pieris melete, assembly GCA_963693345.1. Lineage (NCBI taxonomy): Eukaryota > Metazoa > Arthropoda > Insecta > Lepidoptera > Pieridae > Pieris > Pieris melete. Next base: position 338,060 of record CAVNZK010000368.1, on the reverse strand, counting down.
GTTTTGTTTGTTCTCTTCCATTTTGGTCAGTGCAAGTTGTTATATGTCACTAAATTTCAAGTTTTATTGTTATTGTTTATATTACCTATAGTTGTTATTCAATAAAAACATTAAAGGTAAGTAATTTTACACTCACTAATATCATTTTACTTTAATTTATCACTTTCACGTCGAATTTTTTCCTTTTTTGGTAAAAACGCATGTTGATTCTAACCTAAATTTTAAAATTTAATGAAATTGATTGTTTTATCGAGGGAGCTAAATCTCAATTATAGCAAAAATACAAATTTTAAGGCTTTTAACAAGTAGCATGTTGATATTTTTATATTCACGTTGTTTTAAAGTATAATTTTAAAGGTTGAAAGTATGACATACAACGTTTTGCATCTATAATTTTGGACACCAATTTGACATACGACATATTTTTATCTTTTGCAGAATAGTTGGAGAGTGGAAAAAATTATTAAATAAGATGTTTGGACAAAGCCGTGGAAAATACTTAACGAATCTTGCAATACAAAAGAAAAGAACTAAAGATGATTTGGGTAAGTACAGTTGTTAAGTCTTATTGTTATCATCAAAAGTCACTAAAGTAGAACTGATTGCGCTTCAATCGAGAGGTGGTATCATTAATTTTCTGAATAATTATTTGTTTTAGAAAACTGTGAAGCTATTGTTGCCTCGGGACCAAGTCATGCTCAGGATGGACCAATGGAAGTTGTAAATGAAGGTCATTCTGAACGGGCGACACTAGAAAATTTGGGTCCATTAGAGTTACTTGGTATTGATGAAAATAATATTATTTTGCTTGAGAACGTTTCTGACCAAGCTGGATTGTTTTTGAGTCAACCTTTGGAAATACAAATAACAGGAGATCAACCACCAACATTTAATGAGAATGTTGAAACATTGCAGTACCCAGAATTGGAGGTACCAGTTCATGAAATTTCGTCAGTAGTTTCCGGCAATTCTAATTTCAAAAGTGATTCTGATGAAGAGTACCAACCTCCCAGTAACAATTCGACTACATCCATTGAATCGGATGATTCAATACGAGTAGCCAGCGTCATCCAAGCTGAAAATAATGAACAATCAGCTACTGAAGAAACTGCTAGTAAAAGGAAAAAACGTAGGGGAAAGAGGAACGGCAACGAGTATAAAAGACAAAAGAACGCAAAGATGCGCTTATTTGGGAAATCCTATGTTGGTTTCAAAAAGGATGCCGCTGGAAAATATAAACAAATCAAACAAATACATTAAAAGAAGATTGGTCCTCGTTGTAGGGGGCACACTCGCATGAAAAAGGGGGGACCAAGACAAAGTTTTTTTTGTGACCAAATCAACGATGAAGAACGCAGTCATCTTTTCTCAGAATTCTGGGCTTTACCCAACTGGGACTCTAAAAAAACTTATATAAAAAACAATGTATTGCATTCTGAGCCAAAATACAAAAGAAATGATAGTATTGATGTCTCGAGAAAAAAAACGACCTTCCGTTTTTATTTTTCAGTGAGTGATGGGAATAGGGGCAAAGTTAAGAAACAAGTTTGTAAACAAATGTTTATGCACACAATAAGCATTGGGGAAAGACCATTACTTATTTTAATTTGTCATCAAAAGATGTTTCGTGCTATGTTTGGCACGAAGGAAATGGTGGGTTGGATAGCGATGTCTTTGCTTCTATAGCAACTAAGTTTATCTCAAATGAATAAGCTCAGGCCCAGACTATTCCACAAAAAATAGTTATATGGAGTGATGGGTGTGGTTACCAAAATAGGAATACCAAACTGTCTAATGCCCTATTAGACTTGAGCATGAAGTACAGGTTAATTATTGAACAAAAGTATCTTGAGGTGGGCCACACCCACATGGAAGTAGATGGATGCCATTCCGCAAATGAAACTAAGCTAAAGCATCGAAAGCAAGTGTTCCTTCCTACAGACTACATTCCAATTATACAATCAGCACCTGACCAGCCATTCAAAACTTATTATTTGAGCTACAACGACTTTGAAGAGTTTAATTCTGATTACTATACCAGTATTCGGCCAGGGTATAAAGCAGGAGATCCCTGTGTTAATGACCTTGTGGCCCTCCAGTACACCCCGGAGAAGGTAATCAATTATAAACTTGCATTTAGCGACGATTGGGCACCATTATCATGTCGTCCACGACGTACAATAAGCCTCAGCACCATAAGGCCGAAGTTATATGACCGACCCTGCCCAATCGAAAGAAGTAAGTTTGAACACCTTCAAGAGCTAAAAAAAACTTATACCAGAAGATTACAGAAACTTTTATGAAACTCTACCACACAAAAAGTAAGCTAATTAACAGTTTCAAAACTTTCTAAACAATATCAGGATTTTAAAATATTTTAAATTGTATTTCTTATTAGTTTGTCTTTTTTTTAAATATTTTTACAAATAATAAAGAGATTTTTAGCAAGTTGGTTTTTTTTCTTTACCTACCATTCATTGTTAGAACACCTGAGAAAAGGTCGTATGTCAACGAAAATTGAAAAAAAATCTGTACACAAAAGGTCATATGTCAACATAAATCAAATAAAGCAATACATTTTGAAAAAAAAATACACCATTATCATTCTACGGTAAAATAAAAAATGTTTAAGCATTTAAGAAATAAATTGGAAGCATAATGACATGTTGGAACAGTTTTTAGTCCATCCTGAAAACTTTGATTTTTGGACATACGACATATTGCGGTTTCCATGACGATATATAGCTTTTGTCGACTATCTTAAGGCATTTGATAGCATCACTCACTGCTCCATTTGGGAAGCATTAACCTCTTGAAATATAAACTACTGCTATACAAAAGTGATCCAAAACTCAAACAGTACAAGTTCAATATGATTGGAAAACAAAGGGGATAAAATTAATATAGTAAGAGGTGTGAGGCAAGGGGTTATCCACCCTCCCCTAAACTTTTTATAGCAGTTCTGGAAAAGATGTTTCAAAAATTGGACTGAAAGTCTAATGGTATATGGATTGGTAAGAGACAACTAAGCCACATAAGATTTGCAAACGATATTGCACTTTTTGCCAACTCGGCTTCAGAACTTGAGCAAATGATTCAATCTTTGAACAACAAAAGCAAAAAAGTTGCCTTTCACATGAACGCCAGTAAAACTAAGCCTTTAACAAACAGAGAGAGACCAGAAACCTATACAAATAGATGTCTATCTAGGGAAACAAATTTCCTTCAACAGCGACAGTAATGAACAAGAAATTGAAAGAAGCTCATGGAACAAGTTTTGGTCACACAAAGAAATTTTAAATTATAAATTTAGAGCTAAAAAAGACGGTAATGGATGTCTGTATTTTGCCATGTGTATGGTAGCCAAACATGGGTGTACACTATTAAGGCCAGAAACAGATTGCTTACTACCATGGATAGGAGTATGCTAAGGCTAAGGAGGATACATAAAGTTAGCAACAAAACCATTAGGGAGATCTATCTCTTACTCTACCTCTACTGTTTATGATAATTCCCTTCAAAATATAGCTATTAGAATGAAATATTCAAATTGCAAGGAATTAACTTTTGTAAGCCTTTATAGTCCAGGTAATTGCAGCCCTCCTTTTTCAAAGTTCTTGCGTCTGTTGTTTATTAACAATTTATCCTGGGGTAAATATGTTGATTATGTAACTGACAGAGCTATAAAGGCGCTGACTATTTTGAGGTCTCTTGCTGGCAATACTCTGATCCTAAAATTCTTTTAACTCTATACAAATCTCTGGTTTGTAGCCACTTTGAATACAGTTTCATTTGTTTTGCCTCAAATAACCAATTTCTTCAGACATCATTCAAAATTTCATCATTCAAATTCATAGTCTTTGACTCATTACTGGAGCAATGAGAACAACTCCCATAATTTCACACCAAGTTGAATGCAACACTCCTCCACTATTCTTAAGGTTTCAATATCTAAAAACTAACTTTCTATACATAATCACATGCTTATTACCAAACTAATCCATCTGAACAATAGTTACCCTGTGAGTTCCCCTCTCTCAAGCAATCATCCCTTTCTTTTGCATGAGCTCCCTTGTTAAATCTGATCAATCAGCACAGCATCTTTAAATCAGATAACTGGGTTTGCTATACTAATAGCTATGAAAGTATTATGCATCACATCAGCATAGTTATAAGCAATAAACTGAGAGAATCGACAAGAAGTCCTATAATCTTATATCTCAATATCGCATTTATAGTCATATTTACACAGATGGCTGGAATAAGAAGGATAGGGTTTCAGTGGCATTCTACATTCCAAATTTGAAGTTTGGACGAGGTACTAATTAAAGGAAGATTTGAGCATATTTTCTGCAAAGCTCTTGTTGCTACATTAAGATTCATTGAAGATCGTTCTGAAAGATTTTGGGTAATCATCACAGACACCATGAGTGTTCTAAAAGCTCTACAGAATCATGAATTCAGTGCTAAGTCAAGCTACAATATCCCCGAAATCAAATACTAACTTTATGAAATTACAGTGCGGAAATCTTATGGACGCCCTCGCATATAGGAGTCTCAGGTAAGGAGCATGTGGATTTCCTTGCATGTGCGATTGACGTCAGTGACAGCGGCAGCGGTGTTGACAAAGTTTACATTCCACACATTGATTTACTACAACTTCTAAATTCAAAACTTAATCAGAATTGGAAAGATGTTTGGCAAGAAAATTTAGCGAGAAGGGGCACTTGTTATGCTACAATCAACCAAGATATTGGAATGACATGGTTTTGTAAATCCAGCAACAAAAGCAGAAGATTTTACACAATACTTTGCCGCCTTAGATTCGGACATTGCAGATTCAATTCACATTTACACTGCATTCGAATTATTATGTCTCCCTCCTGTTTGTATTGCAATTCAGACGTCAATCAAACTTTAGACCACATATTCTTCGAATGCCTTGAAGTCCATACCCAACGCCATTGTTTATCATCTTATTTGTTAAACTATCAAAGTCCTGAAAATATCCCGCGCTGTATTCAAGACTTGCTTATGAACTTATGACTATGCCATGATATGCATGATATTATTTATGAATTTATTTCTAATACGGTTCAAGACATTTAAAAGGATTGTACTCCCCGGATTGACTAATTGGATTGAACGGACAAACTTTAGGATTTACCTTAACATCGGATTTGAAACGAGCACCTCGAGGCTTGAAATATAGTATTTTTTTTATTTTTTTTTTAGTTTTATGACTTGGCATTTATAGTCATTTTTAATTGTTTTCTACAGTCTACTATTATTGCTTAATTTATGGATTTTGATGTAGAGTAATGCTTATGATTTGTTTAATCTGTGGTCTATGTATCGCAATAATAATCTGTGGGACTTTTGGCGGGAACTCCAAATGTGGCGATCGATTTAATTATCTTTACTGTTTTTCGTTAAAATATCTTGTGTAAATATTACCAAAACTTATTTTAGTCAGTGTAAATAAATGTATATTTTGATAATTATTAAAAGTAACCCCTTACCGCATGGAATTTTATTTCGTTTTAGAAAAAATACATGCGATATTCCATGGCACAGAGTTTAAAGTTACTTTGGACACTTTTCTGAAATCCTTATACTTTTCGAAAAATAATATAATTTTGTAATGTCCCATATATAGCCCGGACATACAACGACCAATATTTAAGCCTTGACCTGTTTAAGCTGTCGCGGAATATGATTAAAAGAAGTATTAAGAATATCCATAGCGCAAAATCACCTGCATCATGAGCATACCCCACATACACACCTTCACGTACTTACCCTCACTTTTACACCATCATACAACACAACCAAATTAGGTACCACTTAGATAAACGTATTGAATAGTTTTTATTTGTTTGTTTCCTTTTATAAATTCTTGAACCATTTTGTAGTTAAATGTATTATTATGTATTCCATATTTGGCTATATTTTTAATGTAACTGTTTGTTATTGTATATAATTTATGTTAGCTGTAGGTTTACAAAATAAATAAATAAATAAATAAATAAATAAATATATGGCATAATATTATGCAGTAAAGTCTCAAATTCTCGTTATGCCATTTATGGCATCAAATGCAGTCATGGTTATTTTGAATGTTTTATGGGTGCGAGCATTTCCCCTTGCCCCTCAAAAATATATTAGATGAGGTTAGGTTAGGATAAGAATATTTTTTTAGAAAATAGAACTCAGGAAATTATGTTAACTGAAAAAATTAATATATTGCATAAGATCTGTTGAAGAACACATTTTGCGCCTTAATTAAATACCTATCTACAATTTAAGTAGTGTGAAACTTAGATTTATAGCGTTAGATAGGCCCCGACACCAAAAACTGTGGCATTGTTTTTGAATGTGTGCGTTTACAAAATGCCGACAACACCTGTGCAATCTATACACAACAAGAGTACTGAGAAAATAGTGTCATCTCTTTTACTCCTACATTAGTTGCAAGCACTACTTTCTCTTTCGTGAACTAACCATTTAAATTTGTTATTTTAGACAGTGCGGAAGGAAAAATTTAATAGTTTTTAAATCAAATCGCAATACTTACGAGTGAAATGTTACACCTCTGGCTTTATTTGTGTTTCTAGAATTGTTGTTGCACTTTAGAAAGGCACACAATGGCATTTTGTGACACTAAATTGCTTGCAAACGTCCTTTACAACACGTCCGGCTAACACTGTGCTTAGGGGTGCACTGATCCCAGGTTAATGAGCTCACTCACTTCGACTGTGCGACAACACGGCGTGGTCTCACTGCGGTAAGGGCCTATCTAACGATATAAATCTATGGTGTCTTCCTCTTCTTCTTAAAGTGCCTCTCCACTACTGGAGGTTGGCGGTCAGCTCATCAAACTCCTTCTTATTTTTCGCCAAGCGCATCAGCTGTTCTACGCTGGCCACTCCCGTCCATTCTCTAATATTGCGGAGCCACGACTTCCTCCTTCTGCCAGCGCGTCTTTTCCCCTCGACCTTGCCCATCATGATTACTTGAAGAAGTCGGTACCTTTCGTGTCGAAACACATGTCCCAAGTAACTTATCTTCTTCTTTTTAATGTTCAACGTGAGTTCTCGGGATCGTTTGACGCGCCGTAGAACTTCTTCGTTCGTGACTCTATGGACCCAGCTTATCCTCAGCATTCTTCGGTAACACCACATTTCAAAGGCGTCAAGTTTCTTAATGGTTGCCTCCTTCAAGGTCCAAGCCTCGCAACCATACATTACAACTGGCCAGATGTAACATTGAAGCATCCTACTTCGGAGGTGCAGACTGATGTCCTTGTTGCAGAGTACCTTTCTCATTTTGTTGAAGGAAGCACGAGCAACTTCTATTCGGGTCTTCACTTCATTTTCAGACTCCCATGCTTCAGTCAGCCATGTGCCTAGGTACTCGTATTTATTAACTCTCTCTAAAGTAGTAGCTGCCACCGAGATTGTTGGGTTTAAGTCTTCTCTTCTGCTAATCACCATATACTTGGTTTTGGCGAGGTTCATTGATAGCCCCGCTCTTTTGCTGCACTCATAGACGTGGTCAACTATACTCTGTAGATCTTCAGGTGTTGTTGCTATAAGAGTGGTATCATCGGCGTATCTCAAGTTGTTAATTATTTGCCCATTGATCTTGATACCCCACTCTTTGCCTTCCAGTGCTTCAGAGATAATTGCTTCTGAATACAGATTAAATAGAAGCGGGGACAGAATGCATCCTTGCCTGAGTCCACGACAGATTGAAATTAGTTCAGTGTCATCACCGTCCACTCTCACCGTGCTGGTTTGATTCCAGTAGAGGTTTTGTATTATCCTCATATCCCTGCCATCGATTCCGACTTCTTGCAGACGACGCATAAGTACCTCGTGTTTGACACGGTCAAAGGCCTTTTCGTAATCAACAAAACATATAATGACGTCTGTCTGTAAGTCTCGACATTTTTGAACAAGCACATTCAATGAGAACAAGGCTTCTCTGGTTCCTACTCCAGATCTGAACCCGAACTGGCTCTCCGAAATTTGTGCATCGCATTTGCCTCTAATCCTCTCATGTATAATCGAGAGAAAAAGTTTTAAGACCTGATTCATCAGACTTATTGTGCGATATTCTGTGCATTTCTTAGCCGTAGATTTCTTCGGGAGGGTGATGAACGTTGAATTTAACCAATCCTTCGGCATAATCCCCGTTGTATAAATACTAACTATAATTTCCGCAATCCAGCCATCTCTTTGATCTCTTTGTGTAAGTTGAAGCTGTCATGTTTGGTGTTGAGCTCTTCCAACCTAACACATTTGTCCTCATAAAATCTATCGTGTGAAATGCTTTAAAACAATTTCTCTCTTTAATAAGGCAAAGATGTACATTGCATTTCTCACATTTCACGTAGGATTTTCCTGAGCACCCGTACAATTTACAAAGTTGTCGATCCTGTGTGTATCCTGGTAAATGATCTAACCCGTCGTTGGCGATTTCGGGTAAAGGCAGCTCTATTTGTCGTATCCTTTTCCTTAAAAGCTCTACAGCTGCAGGCCTCCCACGATTTCGCGTAGGCGTGTAAAACTCTTGGTTAGCTCTGGTCAATGATTCTGCCAATATTAATTTGAAATCTAGCAATGGTATTTAGGTTTCATGGGGTTTACGCCACAGGATCCAGCTATTTCCGCATGCTAAGTCAATCATGTGGAAAAATATTTTGTAATACCATTTCTTGCTTCTTACTTTTATGCAATAATAATTGTTTCGTCACCAGCTGAAGTAGGTGGCAGCACTTGTACTGGATTTGACGTTTAGACGTTTCCTGATATTATGTCTTAGTATGTGGTAAAGGTTAAAATAACGTAATTTTTGATTTTCGAACGATTAAACTTATGAATCCATTTATGGGTATCCATGCGGTAGGGGGTTATAGAACCGGAGGACTCAGGTGGTACTCCAAAACGATCAACAATTCTTCGTAAAAGAGTTGCGAAGGAATGTGGACCTAAAGTAGGCGGCGGTGAGGATGACTTTATTCCGTTTTTGTAGTCAGGTTATCTGAGACTATCCTGAACATTGTACAAATACGAACTTCAAAGTTTTTTTTGAAAGCCAGAACCGACAGGCTTAACTTGGAAATAAAAGCTCGGTTTACTTAAAACATATTTTTACTCCGGAGGTGAAAGGTTTTGTAGCTTTACATAGAGTCAATGCCAACAAAATTGCGGATGTTTTTAAACAATACAACACTGCAAATAATTTCATCACAAAATATACAGACTTTTTAAGAAAGCACAACATTATGCCTCTGTGGCTAACACAATTACGTCATCTGATTTTTCGTCTTTACCTGCACAGTCGAGCAGCATTGTTAAGACCTTACCTTAAGGAAGCCAAAATGTACATAAATTAAATAAAAATGTGAAAAGTGCCTAAACCCAACTTGAACCAAACTTTACTTAAGGCTCAAATATTCAATCTCTGGTCTATGTAGCGCAATAATAATCTGTGGTGTTTTTATTCTGTATGTGTTGCTTAGCTCTATAATGCTCTATATAGCTGCCCTGCGCTGTTTAATATATATGTTAATAATGAAGTATGTAAACACTAAACATCACAAAATTATAAAAGGACAAAATGGACGCCAAAGGCCAAGAACTCTTTCAATATTGAATTGTTAAACAGTGACAATTATCATACATGGAAGTTTCGAATCCTTACATTATTAGTTGAAAAGGATTGTTTAGAATGTATAGATGTAACATTTCAGAAGTCATAAGTGAGAGTCAAAATGCAATGAAGGATAAAAATGTAAGTCGTATATTATTCAATGCGTCCACGATTCCTAATTGGATATGATATAATTATAAATAAAAACACTGGTTATTTAATGTTGGACACTTTAGAAGAGGCCAAGTCAATTACTACAAAAAAAAATACTTATGACTATAAAACTACATGGTGAAAATAAATACCATGAAGCTTTAAAAAGTAAACGCATGTGGTGTGGAGTTGAAATACGAAGATAGTATTTGCTGTTATTGGCAATGCCAAAAAGTTGGGAAACAGTTACCACAATATTAGAAAGTATGCCTTCAAAGGAACTAACTATGGATATAGCGAAAACAAGATTGAGATCAGAAGTAGAAAGAAGGGGTGTACTGAAAGAATCAGATCTAAGAAGTACAAGTAATAATATTCCATCTGCATTGGCAAATAATAATACTACAAAGTTATTTTACAATTGTGGGAAACCAGGACATTTAAAGATGAATTGTCGACATCTACAAGGAAATGGTTATAAGTTGTCTTGAGAACCAACCATCTAATAAATCAATAAGCATTTCCTTAAGAGGATGTTTTACACCATCCAGAGGATTGAATGGTACATTTAGAGGAAGAAGCGGATCAGTATGGAAACAACAATATGGAAATATGAAGCGAGCTAACTACATGGAAATATGAGGCAATTCAACAACCCAAAGGAAACTATTTTAGTTTCATGACAGATGCGTACACATATAATGAGAACTCAAGCAATGTCTGTGAGTAGATTCTCTTTTATTTTATGTGGATTGAGGTTGCACTGACCATATGGTGAATGATATTAAATATTTTATTGAATTTATGTATCTGAAAAATCATATTAACATAGCTGTAGCAAAGAATATTAACTATATGAAAGCAATTGTATAAATGTTGAAGTAAAGCTAATGGGCAGCCTGTAAATGGTGTTCTAAAAAATGTATTTTTAGTTCCAAACTTAATGCGAAATTAACTATCTGGGAAGAAAATAGAAACATGTGGAAACAAGATTGTTTTTAATAATGGTAAAGTTTTTATTTATATTATGAACAAATTAATGTGTATTGGACAAATAAAAAACTTGCATGAAATAAGCTTTAACATTAATATAAAGGAATGCAGCTAATATCGATTTGGTCATATTTGTTATAGTAATTTGTCTAAATTAATTAATTCTTATCTAGTAAGGGGGCATTCTATTATTTGGTAGCCATTAAGGATTGTCACTAAACTTGTTTATTACCAGTGTTCAAATATAGAATATTTACAAAATCTATTGTTCTCTTCTGTAACACGATATCCTGCATTACTGGCTGGAAGAGGTTTAACACTAACATTAGTCTTATGATTACAGGAATGTGATAACCAAGAGGGCTATCGTGCACACCCCATTCACAACTAAGTGCTAAGGATGAAGAAACCAGGGCATTAGGACGCCAAGTTAAAGATACAACTGTTGTTGATTGACCGTTATTAAGCAGAACTAAATTATTTTCATCAATAACATCCAAAATGTGACGATCACGTATTGAGTCTGAGCCACAACCCCAAGAGGTATGATGAGCAATAAGTTACCAGCAAATATAAAAGGTTCAGGGATAGGTTTTATGAATAAATCGAAGTTACTTTTCTTGAATTCTGAATTACATTTCAAAGGACTATTAAAAACTTACTATTCTAACTTTTATTTTTACACAGATATTTTGTAATGAGTTGTCAAAGTAGGTATTAACTATATTGTGGGCAATACTTTTGTGAATAATTATTGCATCTTCTTTATGTTTGTTACCAGTATCATTTCTTTCAATGTAACATTTTATTTTAAAATTTTGTTGAGGTTTAAACCATGCTTCACGGATATTTGCTATGTCTATTACATGCCGTTAGAGCTGGGAAGGTATTTGTATCAAATCTGAATATATGGCATTCCTAGCTTATATTTTATTTTCCTTCACTTATTCCTTTTTCATTTAGAAGAAAGAAATAGCAATATGATTACCCTCACAGTTTGGCATCCTTGAGGGCAACCTGGCAAGATTTAAAATTGTGTTTATTTATTTATTTATTTAATTATAAGTAATCTTACAGCTAACATGCATAATATTACAAAACAAACACTTAGACAGTACAAAAAGCCAAAACAGATTACATAGATAAACTATAATACATGTATGCAATGTATATATGAAAAATTAAACAAATAAGCGCATCAATAGACAAAACTATACACAGAAAACTGAAATTTAATATTTAAAACAATAAATAATACTAAATACAACCTAAACAAAATTCGAGTCTTACCGCAATATTTTCTCACATGTTCTTTGGTGAGGTGGAAAATATCAATATCCTCATAATTAGTGTCATAGTTAGATAAAACCCGAAACATTGGTGAATTATGCAGGTAATTCGAGTTCGTACGAGGTACATGGAACAATTTTGTGTGTCTTGTCGCATATGGAGAAGGAATTTTAAAAGAAATTAACGACAGCAAAGTTTCCCTGCACAAATTTAACACACTTCCGAATTATGACAAAATTTAGCAATAGTCCAAAACGCATACATTTCAAATATTGTTTAACAGGTGGAATATATTATATTAGTTTATGACACCAAGAGAACCTTATATTTTTGTCTTCACATAGGCGTATTATATTCACGTTTAAATGGCTGGAAAGGTTATCACCAATAACCACTTTGGGGCCTTGTAGCTGTTCAGCCCAAGGTATGACGATTGTGTGGAACCAATCTTCAAAAACAGTGGAATCGAACCAGCCTGATTTAGTTCGATTATATCTGCTACCGTTTGGTCCATTTTGACACTGACGTCCACAAATGCTCTGCTTTATAAACAGTATAAGTTGGCAAGAGTTATCCATCTGCTGCCGCTGCAAACATAATCGATATACTACCTTTGTGTGGTTTAGAACTCTTTCGGGATATTTTATTTCGCGCTTAAAAATGCATTTTGACGATCCGGAATTATCTGAGAGATTTGTTTCATCGTAATTTGATATATTTCTTGCGGGTATGTCTTTGAAGGTATCTTTTAGATTTGCGAAATAAGTACTAAATTCATCGACAGTTTTTGCACGAACTTTTTTGATATTTTGTGGCGCTCGGGCTCGCTCTAGGCTATTTATCTGGATGCAGTGCCGGTTTTAGCACTACCAGCGCCATGGGCGAGATTTATTCGGCGCCCCCTAACTGCAATTCAAACCCATATAGAAAAAGGAAAATGATATAATGAAATTACCATTTATTAAAAAAAAAAACTAATAAAAATGCCTTTTCTAGCCTTTCTGTCGGCGAACTCTTTTATTATTTTATCATCGAAAATCTTAATTTAATTTAAAATCGAGGTTTTCAGCAATTTCATTTTTCACAGCAAAGTTGCCAAGTTTGTCAATTGGGATCTCTGTCTGTTTTAATTGTTTTTTAATCTGTTTTATATTGTACAAAAAATACCAATATTTCGAGTACTCATTTCACTGTTCAAATCTTTCGAGTGCCGTGAAACGCGTGCGTGTTTTTGATTTTTAAATGGCTAAATGGTCTGAAGATACAACTATCAAATTTGTGTCTGAATATGTTGTTCACAAATGTTTGTGGAACGTTAAAAACAATTTTTACAAAAACAAACAGGCTAGGTATTCGGCATACACTGCCTTAAAAGAAGCTATTTTATTTATATTTAGTTTATTTATTTCGAATAAAATCTCGTCTTCTATTTGTTCCATAACAGTTAGTATTTTGCGAAGAATAGAGCGTATTTGCCGACGTCGTTGCTCGTTCATTGTGGCGCTGTAATGATACTCTACTGGAAGAAATGTAAACGTTCACTCGCAATGCACTAAAGCACAAAAAAACTTGCTTTGTACTCAACTTCAACTTCAACTTGTACTAAAATACTCTCCTAAACACTAAGATAATGTAAATCGGCCCTAACATATCGAATTCTTGTCGTGGCTCTAAACACAGGTTCAATTTCCAGTTCTTCAGCCAATTCCTTCTCCATTAAAGTGGCGCTTTTGAAGCCTATATTTCTATATTCTTCCTAGAAAGTGCAGCATTTTTGCAACAGTTCTGTGCATACGTCTAAACTTTTTCAGGCTTATGTTTTTTTGGCTATTCATGTTGCATTTTCTCCTGTAAAGTAGCCAAGCATTGTTAACCTCTATATCTAACATTTGCCCAAAGATGTTCATATACCAACGACGGCTCTTGAAAGATGTTCGATACAGAGCTATCAACATATCGCACAAGTCAACGCCTCCCATATGTTGATTGTAATGTCGAACTAACTGCGGACACGTCACACCAAGTTTCTTTTTCTTTTCTTTGCTCCATCTCTTGATTTCGTGAACTGGGTTAGCATCTGCATAAGAACAGGCCAAAGTTACGACTTTATTGTCGTACCATTTGACAATAGCTATCTTTCTGTCGTTGTCTACAACTTGGCTAAATTAACCTCTTACTCTTTTCTTAAGTTCTTTGTCACTTAACAGTCCCTTGCAACCTTTGAGTCGGTTTTGCCTTACGGTTCCGAGGTTGAAAATCCCCCTGTGTTCACGTAGATACCAGATCAAGTCGAGCGCTGTGAAATAGTTATCGAAATAAACAGCACATCCTGGAATATGAATTGTGCAATATGCAAAGGGTTAATACCATTTTTGCATCCAGTGTCATCTGCTCTTCTTCCGCGCTAAAATCAATATAACGGAAAGTGTCATCGCCGCCGTACAACAAAAAATCATAGACGATTCCAGACGCACCAGCGCGCACGACATTCTTGAACCCCCATTTATTAGGTTTCCTGGGGTTATACTGTCTCCGGTTTCCTGCTTTTGTGCCCTTATAAGGTATAGTCATCTCATCTATGCTATACTGTGTTTCTTCCTCCGTTGCTAGGCAGTTCCTCCTAATTTTTTCAACAAATGGTCGTATTTTGTAGTATCTGTCCTCATCCAAATTGGCGTTGTCCACTAAGTGAATATTGCGTCGAATCTGCTCGAATCGTTTCAGTGGCATTACGTTAGCCACTTGGGCATATCTGAATTCTGTAGACCAATAGTCAAGATAAGACGGCATTTTCACTACACCCATTATAAGAAGAATCATGAGAAAGTCTTTCAACTCGTCGATGGTTAATTGTATACATTTGCCAGTTCTTTGGGTTGAATAAAAGTTCGTAGCTCACATTAGGCTCGGGTCGTACTGGTAGTTTCTTTTTACGCCTGGTTGTCCTTCATGTTGATGCACTAGCAATAGACGAAACATTTGGTGACGGAATCGACAATAATGAAGCCAAACTTATTTTGCCGAAAGCCGAATTTATTCCTCATTCTCATTTTCTGTAAAACATTAAGCTTTTCCATTTCTGGCAATAAACTCATTAAAAAGTGATAGTCATCTGACCTGGGAATGTCTTTTTCTTTACCACCTGCTAAGACAGCTTCCAATGTCTTAAATTTTTTTCTCTCTATTTCTAAATACTCAGCACGGATTTCAGTTGCTTTCAATCGTTTTCGAGAAGAATTTTGTGTTTCATTTTCCCTTAGGGTGGTAGCTTGAGACTGGATCTGCTGTCCTGATGAATGTGGAGTTGGTAGCTGCTGTGTCGGGGAGGTAGGACTTGATGGCAAAGGTGAAACTGACGACGGTTGGTTGGTTATAAGTTGAGATTCAGGAGTTTTGTTGTCTATTTCACGATGTTCTGAAGAATGTAGAATAAAATCATCAGGAATTTTGCAGATAGAGATTTCATTTTGTCGGTCGTGTATAAGTTGTGTTTCAGGAGTTTTGTTGTCTTTCTTACGATGTTCTGTAGAATGTGGAATTAAATCGTCGTTGTTAAGAAACTCTGCAGCTAGAAAATCTTCTTTGGTAAATATATCAGGGTTAAAAGGATATATTCCTGCAGCTTTAAACCCTGCTTCTGCTTTGGGGATTGTTGCGATTTTTTTAAATGCTTTTCTGAACAATGAAGCAATATCGTATCGAGTGATCTTGCGGCCTAAGTTTGACTTCATGAAATAGTTACATTCAGCCTAATAAGCCGTTTTAAAAGGTCCATAAATTGATATGTCCATCGGTGGGATTCTGTGTGATACGTGTGGTGGGAGAGATAGCATTACGATGTTGATTGATTTGCAGAACTCATAAGCTTTGAGTGATATATGGCTCGAATGATTTTTGAACAGCGGTAGAGTGCACCTCTTGGCCCATCTGCTTCTAGTGCTACAGAATGTCTCTGACGGGGATAAATAAGCATAGGTGGGACAAATATTCCCGTCGCACTCATTGCAGAGACAGCTGTAACTGTTTGCCCTCGTTCACCACTGGTTATCGACCCGACACGCTTTTGGCCTTTCTCTGCCACAATTTTTCCCGGATCTTGCACAGAGGTCGACTGTCTCGTCGACATTAAAAATATTTCAAGGAGGAAAATGAATTTCTCTATCAAGTCTCCCAAGAGCTTAAAAATATATATACTTCATCCTTATTAAATGCAATCGCTCTATTTAAACTCGTTGCTTCTGCTTTGCGGACAGATAAATTGTTTCTTTTCAGAAGCCTTTAAGCCAGTCTTTGCCGGCCATTTGAGTAGCATTATTAAAGTTATTAGGCACATTATTTTTTAACTGTGTATTCATACGCCATTCTCTTTATTTCACTTTCTGTGCACCCGTAAAATATCTTTGCTAATAGCTTGATTTGATCATCAATATTTCTCCTAAATCAGTGGCATATAGTTGTTTTAACTATAATAATAACTAGTAGACTTGGCCAAGCGTTGCTGTGGCTAAGGTTTTTGTTACAGATGTTAAATAGTGTCTTATGTGAAACGTTGGTACTTTCAACACAGCGCGGCGCCATCTGTTAGAATTGTGATTTGTGACTGTCAAAAAATAACAGACAAATAATTAGCAATCAATTAAAATTACTACTATAATTTGAGATTTAAACTATCCTATCTCTCAAGTTGGATCGAACTGCACATGGTGTGCAAATTTGATTGATATCGGTTCAGTAGTTTAGGAGTCCATTGAGGACAAATATTGTGACACGAGATTTATATATATTAAGATAAGCCTCTTATCCTGAACTGTTTCTTTGACTTTGTGGTTGACTCTTATCTTTAAGTTATAAAATATCTCTGAGTTCAGTGTGCCTCTTGGCAAAGGCCTCCTCTAACAGTTTCCATTTAGAGTTGCTATGTATAATTTGTTCTCATTTCTTTGTTTTTTGTTCTTGTTAGATGGTCTAAGTCTTTCGCGGGGACCAGCCGTAGTGAAGATAATTTTTTTGATTGTTTGTGTAAATAATTCATTGTTGATGTATGATGGTTCCGGTGGTCCTGGGGCATATTTAGTTTTTTGAGAGATTTATTTGTGGATCAGAGCTTGCTCTTTCTACATAGTTTAGTATGTTGGGTCTTAAGATATCTCTGGTATGTGTTTTGGGTAGTGTAGATGATGGATTGTTCAATATTGCTTTCTTGTTAGTTTTCTTTTCTATTGGTGCCTTTGGTGAGTTCTCTCTATTTTCTTTCGACTTCTTTTCAATGAGCTTGTCGTATTTTATATAGGCGATATTTCCTTTCTTTAGTTTTTCTTCTACTTGCGGTTGCAGTTGTTTGCGTTTGTCTAGGATTTCTTTGGGGTAGTCCTCTTTTATGTTGACGCCTTGTGGAAGGTCAGGCTTATTTTTGAGTATAAGGTGTTTTTTCCATTGAGTTGTGATGGTGACTATCACTGGACGGTTTTTATTATCAGTTTTCTGCCCAATTCTATACTTTGCTAATTTCTTGGCTATCCATATGAACTCCCATATTCACAATTATTTCTTTAATATAATCCACTAACTCCGTTTCTAATTTAATATTTTCATTGATTCCAAAAAAGACGAGGTTGTTTTTTCTCTTTTCTATCTCTGCTCTTTGGAATTTAAATTCCAGTTCTGAAATTTTGTTGTCGAGTTTAGTTTTTTCCTCAGTGATAGTTTTTATTTTCTCGTCTAAAGCCTGCATGACGCTCTTAGGAATATGTAATAAGGTCCCAAAAGGGACCACATGTATAAAAATACAGCATGTAACGTAGATAGTAATACGTAGCTAAAGCACTATTCGCGAATTTGTTAGCATTAACCTTTCGAAAGAGAAAAAATGATACATTTGCGGTAAACATCAGACAAAGACAAAAACATGTGAACGAAATACGAACGAATAGAAGTGATAGTAGAGATGATAGTAATAGAATTATTACTATCATTGTTATCGTTATTATATATTTTTGTTATTAATGGCTTCGAATCTCTTCGGATCAACCATGGTAGGGACAAGAAAAAGATGGCGCGTAGCCGAAAAACGTGACGATTTGCTACAAAATTTCTCCCATACGTCGATAAAGAACTTTCATTCCAACGCCGATAAAGAAGTTTGACTTCAAAAATCAACATGGCGCGTAACCGAAAAATGTGACGCGTAACGAAAAAATGTTACACTAAATTTTTTTCCAACCCCGATAAAGAAGTTTCACTTCAACATATAAATCGATACTTTTTTATGGAAATCGATTTTAAGTTCTCTCTGGGCAAAGAGGAAGGAGGGGCAATGTTGGAGGGTTTCACAGTAACTGTAATTCTTCTTCATCTAGGTTAAATAAAACATTCTTGTAGTATACCAAATAAAGTAACTCCTTCCAATCTTCACTATTATGCTTTTGTAGAAGATTTCTCACATCTCTGAGCTTTAGTGGTTTTACATCTATGCCTTTTGAAATTGTAGACGGTTGTATCATTTCTGCTTTTTTTCCTTTTCGGCAAATAGTCCTGGGAGCACCTGTGTCAGAATTATAAAACAATTCGCCACGTATCATAACATCTCCCTGCTTTTTGATCCGTCGAATAATGATACGCTTGCGCTGCGATATCTTAAAATGGAGCTAGGCTGGTGTTTTGACTATGTTCTGAATATAAGTTTTCCAGTCCAGCACATCTATCTCATCAAGCTTTGTGACAGTTGCACATTCGCTAATAATATCTGTATATTCTGAAGGCTGTGTTATCACTTACAAGTTTGCGAATTCTTTTTTCTATATTCCCGAACACACGATCCGCAGGCATAAAAGAGTGTCCAGTGACTTATTTTATTAATTAATATTTTTTTTAAATTTATATATAAATAAATTTAAAAAACTAAAATAAATAATTTAATTATTAATTTTTAGTTACTTATCAAAGGGATTTTATCCATCAAATTATATTTAAAAAGTATATATTAGGTATGTAATTACTTAATTAGGATTGAAATTCGGAAATGTACTGTGCTAAGGTGAAGACATCATGTACATTTTTGTTTTCTGTATCCTTAGAAGAATTTTGATTATTTGTAGGATTCAGAATACTCTCGGATAAAGTTTCAGTCTCTGCTGATTCTCCTTGCATACTCGTTGGGGCACTTGTAGATGTAGATGGACTTGGATGTGTAATTTCTGGTAATTCTTCTTGCACTTAAAAAAATATTTGTACATTTTCAACATTTTCTACTTCGTTCAAACATGTTTATTTCATACTTTTGTCACTCTAAGCTAAGTTTTGGTAATACGGTGTAAGATTTTTAAGAGTGGGAGCAATACCATGCAGAAACTTGTCAATTAGATGTTCCTCTGTAGTGTTATTTTGATTTTACTTTAATACATACTCCAACAAAGTAGCAGCAGCAGACTTTGGTTTGTCAGTTGTTTCCTGAGCAGATGCAAGAGAACTTGCAGATGCTGCTGGTGAAAGTGATCCTGTTCGATGGGATGTATGAACTGGCGATTTCGTCACTCAAAACTGATGGAGACTGTGTAGAGTGTGAAGAACCACTGTTTAAATCGGTATCTAATGTACTATCTTCACTTTGAGCACTTATATTGCTAATTGTTTCTCTTTCTTGAAAATACGGCCGAAGAAATGACAACTGCTCGTTATATTTATAATGTTTTTGTGATTCACGTCTTTGGCCACGTTGCTGTATTCTTTATGGATTTACGGTATTGATCCCGAATATTATTCCACCGCGATTCGCACACCGTTGCTGGAAAGATAATAAAACAGATAATTTAACATTTTTGTTTATTACAGATTCCTGTCAACAGATTTTTTTTTATAATAAGAATCATTTTTATTTTCTCCCATATAACATTTACAACAAACAATAAGATAACAGTTGAGAAGGCATTGGGAGACTGGTTTCCAAACTAATTAAGAACCTGTGATATGGATAACCAGGCTTCCAGTCCACAGCAAAGTCATATTGAGTGTTTACATAAAGTACATACATATATGGGTAGGCAAATTTAATGATTTAATTCAAGAAAGAAAAACAATACAGTCAACTAATTAGAAGTTAGCACAAATAAAGTTGCATGGGCGTATGTGTTTGTGTAGGTGAGTGAGTGTATGTTGATAGTGGGAGAGGGTATGTGTCAGGCACACGCCTTGGAACATATGTGAAAATTATTTTAATATATCTAGCAGGTTTTCCGTTTAGTCATAGTTCAAAGTAAGTAATCATAAATTTTTTATGAACTAACTATCTGCTTTACACATTTTAACATCCAATCCGCCTAACAGTGGATATATACTTCAAATATAAAAAAAACATTCTCAGTTGTGCTTATGGCGTTAAGCCCCGTATTCATGGTAAACATTTGTTTAGCAACAGTTGCTAAACATTGTTGGTGAGCGGCGAGAATGTTGCTAGCAACTATGTTTAAATCAATACAGGTTGTCCACACGCCAGTCTGCGTTAAAATGTTGCCCGAGGAGGTAGTGTTGTTGTGTTCTCTGTATCAGATGTATAGAATCTCTAATAAAAAAAAGAGAAAAAGATGGTGGATTCGAAATTATCTTTTGCAAAGAGAAAATTTGATGAGTGACCTCAGAATGACAGATGGATCATTTTGTAACTTTACGAGAATGTCGAAAAGTGATTTCGAACATCTTCTAGAAATGATTGGTCCATCAATAGCCAAAAGGGAAACAAATATTCGTCAGCCAGTTTCACCTCAAACGAGGCTGGCTATTACATTACGGTATCTTGCAACTGGAGATTCATACAGTTCTCTTTCATACACATTCAGAGTATCAAAACAATTGATTAGCAAAATTATACCAGATGTATGTCAAGAACTAATTAACTCACTAGCAGGATATGTCAAGGTACAAGAACACTATTTGTGTAATCAAGTATTTTATTAATTAAAAAACACAAAAAAAAACAGTGTATGCTATTGCGTTGATTCATCACTGAGATAGTTAACTAAGTTTAGTATAGCCGAATCTTCTGTTTCGTCTCGTAATGCATCTAGTCTATTTGTTTCGTGTCTCTCAATTTCCCTTATTTCAGTTTCCTGAACATTATTTGGTGTTGATGATGGATGAGAAGATGCCGTTTGATATCCATATGTATTATATCGTCCCATTTTTAATTCATACAGTATATTATTAATATGGTACTTTGCCTGTGTCACGGCTTGGTCATCTTTAACACTTCTTAATTCAGCAGCAATATATTCACCATATATATCAAATGGATCCTTCTTCTCCCTTTCATCCATCTTTTTTTTAGCACTTTTCAAAACCTCTAATATTTCATTTGATTCATCTGTCTTATTTCTTTTCCTCGAAGATGTAGATGTTGTAGCATTCGGCCTTGGTGATTGAGATGGCTCTGACTCCATACCACTTTCAAGTGCATTGTTTTCATCTACCTGTAAATTATTATCTTATTATATATTTATTTATTTTTTAGGTTCCAAGTTCGGAACAAGAATGGAAACAAATAAGTCGTGAATTCGAAATACGATGGAATTTTCCACATTGCATTGGGGCCATTGATGGGAAACACGTTATGATTGTGGCGCCAAATAATTCTGGAAGTGAATACTACAATTATAAAAATCAGTTCAGCATGGTACTTATGGCAATTGCAGATGGCAATTACAACTTTATTTACGCAAATTATGGAGCTAAGGGTCGGTCGTCCGACAGTGGAATATTTCAAGAAACACCGTTTTATAATGCATTGTTAGAAAACTCACTTAAACTGCCACGGCCTGAACCAATAACACAAGGCGGAACAGAAATGCCGTATGTAATTGTAGGTGACAGTGCTTTCGCGCTAACGGAGAACATCATGAAACCATATCCTGGCATTCATGAACGTGGGAACAAAAAGCGTATATTCAATTACAGACTATCAAGAGCTAGGAGGATTATAGAAAATGTTTTTGGCATTTTATGTGTGGTGTTCCGTGTATTCACTAAACCTATTCCGTTAAAACCAGCCAATTGTGAACTCGTGGTAATTGCTTGTGTATATTTACATAACTTCTTAAGACGTAACTCAGTTTCCAGATCCATATATACACCTCCACAAACTTTTGATTTTGAAGACTCTGAAGGTAACCTATTAGAAGGTTCTTGGCGAAGGGAACTAAGTTCGTTTCCTATGATTGATTTGCAAAGACGGGGCAGGCCTGCATCACAATCAGCTCTTTGTATTAGAGAACAGTTTGCCGATTACTTTATAACTCCAGAGGGAAGAGTTCCATGGCAAAATAATGTAGCGTAATTGTAATAATTTTACAGACAATAGTATAAAACAATTATATACAAAAACAACTTACTGTTTTATTCATAGTATCCGTTTCACCAGAAGTAGTTGCACCACATAACAAAAATTCCAATGGCTCGTAATAAATCCATTTACATTTTTCTATTGCGCCGCTGCCTGTAGTTTTTTTTGCCGACATCTTTTTTTTCTCTCTAGTAAATTGAGTACGCAGTACATGTATTTTAGTTTCTACGTCTTTTTTGGGTATATTTAGGACTTGAGAAATTTCTTCGAATGCATCGTTCTTTTTGTTTCTATCTTTGTATTGTTTTATAGAACAATCCCATAATAATGGTTTTGATTGAAATAATTCTATTAATTGCATTATTTTATCATTGCTCCACACTACTGCCATGTTTATAAACTGTTGCAAACTCGTCCACACACGTCAACAATTGTCGCTAAACTGATGTTTACGCTTGTCGGGCGAGAGCTTGTCAACATGATGCTGTCAACTCTGCAACACGCAGTGTTGCCAGCAACATGTTGACAGCAACTCCGCAACACGTTGATTCAACTTTGTTGCTCAACAAATGTTTCCCATGAATACGGGGCATAAGTTGATGCTAATTATAATTTTACAATTGTCAATGTTGGTTCTTATGGAAAGAATAGTGATGGAGGAATTTTTGCTAACTCTAATCTGGGAAAAGAACTTGAATTGTTGCAAGAATGTTCAACTATCGTTTCTCTTGTGCCAGGAAGGTAGTAGAAAACACATTTGGACAGTTGACATCAAAATTCCGAATTTATAATAGACGCATTCATGCTTTACCAAAAAATGTTGATAATATAATACTTTCTACGTGTATTCTTCATAATTTTACTTAAAAAAATATGACAAAGAAACAAATTTGTTTGTAGAAGTTGCAAGCACAAACGAAACTCTTGCAGCATACAACGATTTACCAGCTGTCGGTTTAAATGCTTCAAGAGTGGCTTTTTATGTAAGCGATACTTCAAATCTTATTTTATTTCTCCAGCTGGCGCAGTGTCTTGGCAAAACAATAGAATTTAAGTTGTTGTCCCTAAAAATGTTTCTTGAATGCATTTGAAGATTTTTCATGTAATCAATAACTATACCTCCCACTTTAGGATCTTCCTGGCATAATTTGGTTACTGCTGACAGTTTATCATAAAACTTCTTTGCTCTTCGTACAGGCACAAGTTTTTCTGCTCTAGCTATACGCTTCACATTGTCATTTAAAAACTTGCTTTTTATTTTTACTTTAACTCTTCGCATTGACAACAAGTGTCAACTTGGGGGCGGCCAAAGGAAAGATTAAAGTGTTCCTTAAATATTTTTAAATAAAATTGGTATTTTACATTGTTATTGGGATTGGCAGAGCAAAATAATTTGTGCATAATAAGCACATTCAGTTTCTCACTCAAATAATGATATTGTCTGTTGGTGTAGTGAGCTATTTTAGTAGGAAATGAAGATATGTGTTCCCTAATTTTATCTAGAACAACTCCAGAAATAGCATTACCAGGTGTTTGCTTAGCACGCTGGTTACAAGGAATTTTCCCTTCTGATAACAACTTATTCAACCGACTAATACGCTCTGAGTTACAGCAAAAATACTCATGAATGTTTCCTTTCAAATAATGTACTTTCTGAATTGTGTTGAAACCCTATAGATATATGAATTTGATATGTTTGGTCTTGATGAATCTGGTACTCTCCTGCGTCCTTGCTTTATTTCTTGAATATTGATTAAACTCTGCAGGTATATATCCTGTTCATTTTTAGTTTTAAAGCTACTAAAATTACAGAATAGTTGAAGGCGTTCATCATCATTAACTCATTGAAGACATCATTTTTAGCTACTGAAAAAAGGAAGGTGTAGGTTAATAATATACAACAAAATTTCGTATTATTATACGTCGCAACCGTTAAACATTACGATACATCGAAACCGTCAAACATGTGATATTAACTTAAAACAAAAAAAAAAATTTAAATGCCTCGACTTAATACCAACTATAGAAAAAATACATTCATGATTCGAAGTGTACAGACCTACAACCAATATTCAACCCAGTTTGACATCGATCTTTTCTGTTCTTCCATTGACTCTGTGAGATGCACACTCACATCCAGCTATTTCCATTAGAATAGTCATACTTAATTTTTTATGTACTAAAGTTCTTTAATCGTTTCATAGTATTATAAATTCATAAATGTAAATTTTATTCCTCCTATCTCCTTAAGGTATTTATGGATTATTAGGTGGAGATTTGTAATTAGTACTGACTTTATTTTATGGTAATCATAATTTACCTTCTGTAAAAATACTGTAAATCTTCCTAAAATGCTATAAATAAATAAACAAACCTGCAATCGGAACCGGGTATCTTTCCAGGAGTTTTTACATGGATTTCCTAGCGCGCCTTTTTGATAATCTCACTCTTATAATCTTCTTTATTCTCACAATTTTTACGCCTCCTAGGTATTTTTATGTTTTCATCAGCTTCTGTAGACATTTTGTTATTATTTGATAGCTTTTTGCGATAGTATTTAACCAGTTTTCATATAAATTATGAGCGAGATTGTTATTTTCTCTGCTAAAGAGAGGTTATTTTTTTCCAAAGCAGACTGCTGGCTGTCAGTATTGTCTGTCACTGTCACTCACTTTTTTTTTCATTGATTGATTGATGCGTGCCGTGAAAAAATAACATAGACTTGTGTGTAGGGATGTCGGAAATGCAATAAAGTATCGATATATATTGTATCTATAATTTTTGAATATATCAATATCGATATTGATATTTTTATTTAAAAATATCGATATATCGGTGTGATAGGAAAAAAAAAATATTTGGCCTAATCTACTTCAATCATCTTACATTACAAGATAAATACTAATCAATAGACATCATTTTGAAATTTTTTAAATCAAGGACAACAATAAAAAATATTAATTATTTATTAATCAAACCAATATTTATCTGATACAGACATAAGAAAAACTCTTTGATTTACATGCTCGGCTGTAAGCCGACTTCTGTTATTGGGTACTGCGAGATTTACAGCAGATGCCACTCTCTCTGAGGAAAACGAGGACGCAGGCGATATCAAATACTTTAGAGCTATGTCGGAAAGGACTGGAGTAAAATGACGACAATCAAACCAGAATTTTGTAGGATTCTCTTTTCTGGGTATTATAGGCTGATCTAGATATTGCTTTAGTTGGCTAGGCATACCATCACTGGTTGAAAGTAAACTGGAGGTTGCTGCAGCAATATCTATCATAATTTTTTCATGTCCGGACCACAACGACGGCGAAGAATTTTCTGAATTTGGAATTATGGTAGTGGTTGTGGGTCTGAGTTCAGGCGAAAGTTGTCCTCTACGTCTATGTTCTAAACGTATTTCTTTTGATAATGCGGTTATTGCAGTGGAAACAGCTAGTGCTGAATTAAAATGAATACGCTTAAAGCGAGGGTCTAAAATTGTTGCTATAGCAAGATGTAAATGTCGCTCTAGTGGTTCTAGTTTGGCAATAAATAAGTTTAGCAAACTCTTCTGAACAGCAACACCAAATTCAGTGAAAGGTTTTACTTCTTCAAGTCCTTTCTGAAGTAAGTTTGCAATGGGAATCGCCAAACTAGAAGTCACGTAGGGGAGGCTGGGGAGGGTTGATCCCACCTTTGTATTTTGGTCTCTAAATTTATTACTCTCTACATTATTGCTAAAATTTTGATATTTCTATAAATATCTATCATCAATCCGAAAGAGGGCATGATTTGTTTACAATTTTAGTCAATAATTTCATAAAACTTCATACCATGGACGTGTATCATGTGTCCCTTATATCAGGGACACTTGTTCCCAACCATAAGGGAGCTTTGATCCCGGGGGATCAAATCTCCCATACATAGGGGACACATGAATCACGTGAGTTTACTTTATTTTCTTTTTTGCTAGGCTTTTTATAAAGGGAATTAATTATAAGGGCAGCTAAAATATAAATCACATAATTTTGAATCAGTTTTAATTTTCAAATTTTTACTTAAAAACAAATTACCAAAGGACTAGTATTAAACACAATTTGTTTATACTTAAATATTAAAAAACGTAACGTAAATAAATCAGTTAAACTTATGACTTCTATAAAATCTAGTTTTATCATAACTTAAGTAATGAGTTTTCAATATTTAAACAAATTTACCTAAGAAGATAACTGTTGGTAATTAAAAATAAACACAAACTTCAAAAACCTATAAAATATATAAGTAACCGGCTAGACCCGATTAATATAGTATAGTATATACTAGATTGGCCTAAAATAGGGTTTTGCCAGCAACGGTAACAAAAATAAAATAAGTCTCTCACATTTTTACCTTAATTATTATAATCACATTATAATACTTGAAGCTTACTTAAGAAATCAGTTGTATAGTCTTGTGCTCTTTGATAATATTGTTACTTATAATGAATAATTATATACCTAACTTATTTTTCAATTTTAAACTTTCTGAGTGATTTTGGAAATACAAAGGAACCAACGCGTCTAGAGGATGACTTAAATTGCGGAGTAGGAAGTTTTTTCACAACTTGGTACTTTCCAATTAAACTTGAGTCATTTTTTTCAGGCCATTTGAATTTCTTGGCGGTAATTTTTTTTGCAAACTTAACCCTTAAATGGACGATTTTTTTTTACGTTTTAAAAAAATATATTTGTGTAATAGACATGTATTACTGTCTAGGAAAAATGAGTAAAAAAATCTGGACATGAATTTACTATTTTTTTTTTGCAATAATGTGAGTGTTGTTTATAAACTACATTGCGCATTCAATGACATTTTGCAAGTATGGGTAAAATAAGAGTGGATATTGTTTTTGAAATGTGTTTATTTATTCTAAATTATGATATTTATAAAAACAATTGCTTTTTTTCGTATCACATAAAGATACACGACATTTTTGGCACATTTTGAAAGTAAATCCTGAACATTTCGGGAATTTGCACCTCTGCTGCTTATCCAGCCAAACTGCCCAATGACATGTCTGATCCAATCTGACGTCTTTCAAAGGAATTGCTTGAGCTGGTCCTCGGAACTTCTTCATTACAAGTTCTCTTTGTATTGTGCTCCCACTAGGTCGACCACGTTTAGCGCCATTTGCAGGTAGACCCAATTTGCAGAGGGTTTCGGCAAGTTCTAGTCTAAATGTACCCAAATTGAGAAGTTGATCATTTCCTTTTATATTATTTACCTTCTTGAACATAACCCATGAATTTATAACTGCGAGGTCCAGGAAATGATAAAATAAGCGCATGGTCCACTTGCGGCTCTTCATTGTGATGTGATAACGACCTATAAATGAATCTAATAAGTCCACGCCCCCCATGTGAGCATTGTACTCCTTGATGACTTTGGGGCATGGAATAGCAACTCTCTCTTTCTTCGATTTATCAAAGCGCGTGACTGTGGTTGCTGGTTCTGCTCCTACGTAAGTGGAAAGAAGGTTAACGGACTTGTTATCTTTCCACACAACAGCACTTACGTCAATATCATCCACAGTCGCCACGTTTTCCTCATAGAATCCTCTGGGTACGCTTATGTGGCTTTCATGATTGTCAAATATGATGAGTGCCGGGTTTTCTTTGGTAGGTCGGACATACTTTTGAAAATGTTTTAAAAATTGCATGAATGTAGCAGCAGTCATCCAGCCACTGGGATTTGGGCAACCATTGCTTCCAGGAGGAGCATTATTAAGCATTCTGTTTTGCCAGTTTTTTCTGGGAAATATCATGAAAGGTGGCAAACTTTGTCCAATTGCATTAATTGCCGAACAGACCGTGACAAGTTCTCCTCTTTCGGCAGATGTCACTTTCGACACTTGCTTTAGGCCTCGACAAGCAACAATTTTTTTGGGCTTATGAACGGTTGTTATACCTGTTTCGTCCACGTTGAATATTTGCGAAGGATCGAAATTGAATCTTTCCATCAAACTTTTTAAATTTGCGAAGAATGCCTGCACGTTATGGCGATTGAAACTAGTGGCCCTTGATAGACTTGTAGCCTCGGGTTTTCTCAACGACAATTTCTTATGGCGTTCCATAAAACCCCAAAACCAATCGTAGCTTGCCTCTTTTTTAACTTCCCAACTGATAGGAATCTTCTTTTTATTCTTGCTAGCGAACTGGTAAGCTAGCGTACGTACTTTCTTAGGGTAGAGGCCATGATACAACTTACTAGCGGTTTCCAAATATTCTTCAAAATCATTTTCTTCTTGCTTTCTAGCATATCTTTTCAAAGTCATGAGAGGTACCGAATATTGTTTTGCAGTGCCATTTAGTGTATTTCCGGCCAGAACTGCAGCAACCGCAAGTTTTAGTTTTTCTTTATCGATTGGCTTTCTTTTTCTTGAACCTTCTTTAGTTTTATACTTTCGCGGCATCGTATTCTAAAAATTAAATACCAATAAATAATTGCGCCATTAAAGTGTAAAAGTAAATATTTTATGTATGGTAGACTTGATCCTCTTATGGGACACATGATCCCTGGGATCAATTCACCCCTATGGAAGAGGATCAAATCTCCCCAAATACATTGAGGTTATGAAACATGCATCACTCTAAACACTTTACTACTTATTTCATAACAACAAGCGTCAAACCACAGGAAAAACAATGCTCTAAAAGCTATACACATTTTAAAAAAGCGAATCCATCACACTTTATTAAATATGTCGTGTTAAAACTTACCAAATTTTATATAAATCACCACAGAAAATTTCGATTGCCGGCCATTTGCAAACTACTGATATTTGTCCAACGAAACTATGACAGAAAGTTAACCTTGCCATAAACAAACAAGTGTTGCTAGTTTAAAAAATGATTGCGCATTTAGTAGATTTTTTAATGAAGATTACCAAGTGTCCCCTAGGGATCAAGTGTACCCAGTCTCCCCTACTGATCGCCGCTAATTTCTTCAGTAGCTTGCTTAAATGGGGTAAGCAATATTATCAGATCTCGTATGACACTTAACTCTGAAGAAGTTATCATATCAGGTGCATTCCGCCTAGTTGCTAAAATCTTAGCCACAATAGCTGATAATGTATTGAATCTTTCCAACATATCAAGACAAGAATTCCACCTTGTGCTTACTGAT
Organism: Pieris melete; assembly: GCA_963693345.1. NCBI lineage: Eukaryota > Metazoa > Arthropoda > Insecta > Lepidoptera > Pieridae > Pieris > Pieris melete. The sequence goes on along the minus strand of CAVNZK010000368.1, from coordinate 308,479 downwards.
TGTATAAGTGTTAATACTTCTCCCTCTTTCTTTTGTCCCTCTTGTTCTGCTCGCAAATCGTCCATTGCACAGATTGTTTAAAATATGTAACAATGGCTTTGACACGATTGGCAATTTCAAGAACTGGTGCATTATCTCTTGTTGCGCCATCCACTATTAAATTCAGCAAATGCGCCATGCAAGGAATTCTTTTTCCATCTTCCAAAAATTTCTTCACTGCAGCAACCATGTTAGCACCACCATCAGTGGTAATTGATAAGATGCAATCCTTTTCTATTGTAAACTCGTCGGTAATATTTTCAAAGCATTCTTTTATATAATCAGCTGTGTGCGCCTGCAGGAAAGAAGACCAATATTAGTCCACTTTATTAAATTTATTATAATTAACTATTTATTTTATTTTTTATAATTTGATGCATTTATTTTATACTTTACTTACCTGATACATTCTTCGTGCTGTCAATGTCACCATCTCATGCTCAGGAGTGCAGTTATTAGCTGTGTTAAGAAAATGTGCTGTCACTACGATGAAACTTCGTGTCGAGTTAGTAAGAGTTAATATATCACTTGTTAAAGCAATATTATTTATCTCACTTAATTTTTGTTTTAAAATGGCTTTGGTAGTGGCGTATAGTTGTTCCATGAGGCCAGTTATCTGGAATGAGAAATGAATAATAAAATAACATTTAAAAATAAAAAGGATAAGATAATAATTTAATATTATAGTTCGCTTACAGTAGTTCGTGATGGAATTTTATAGCGTGGACAAATGACGCTCATAAATCTTTTCAATCCTGATTTTTCTACACAAGATAGAGGCATGTTGTCTTTGCAAATCATGTAGATAAAAGCTTGATTTATTTGGCTAGTTTTATGACCCCCTGCTAAATTGAGAAAAATAATAAAATTAGAACATCCTCATAGAACTAAAATGTAAACAATACAGTAATCTAATATAAAAAAAAAATACCTTCATAGCTTGAACTTCTTTCAAACATATCTATGAGTGTAGTCTGTTTCCACAAGTCTTTACTCTGACCATCTTTGGAGGATTCAGTTTGAAAAAAATTATTGAATATTTTGTATATATTTCATTACACTTGTCGTCATAAATAGTATTAAGGTTAAGTGAAAACACCAAAATTTTAATTTATCGATACTTTTAGTAATTACACATCATTAGTTGACTGGTTATTGGTTATGAACAATTGATATTTAGATTCTAAAGCTACGTTTGATCTTTCACAAATAAAATACTTACACCAGTATCATCGTAAATCGCAATTTCAGACAATTCCATGAAGTTATTTTCTATCTCAGCAGGTTTATTAGTATTGGTAATAGTTGAATTAGTAGACGAAACAGGTGAACTAAACTAGTTCTTGTTATTGGTGTAATATTCACTTCACTTGACCTTGAGTTTTTATTTTTAAGTTGCAAAAACGCATGGTGATGCTTATTTTTAAGATGTGTAGATAAATTCGTCGCATTGCCACTGGTTTTATATATTTTCCCACACACATTACATGAAACGTTTTGTCTGTCTATTTTTTTGAAAAAGTTCCATACAACACTAGACATGACTGGAATGCTCGAATTATTTTGTTCACATACGTGAATTAATTATTGATTTAATTAGTTAGATTGTTTGAGAACTATAATCAACTCAAATGCAGGCAGAAATACGATCGCGTTGAGGTTATAATACGGATAACAGACGGACGGATAGTTGAAGCACAGACACTGACACTGAAATGACATTGACAGACAGAGTTGCCAACTTAAAAGCCAACTTAAGTACCAAATTAAAACGCAGTAAATCAAGTCGACCAAAGACAAAAAAATGTAATTTGTTAAAAAATGTTAGTATAAAAAAGTATTCTTTTTTAGGATTTTTTAATTATAAAAAATATCGATTTTTATACCTTTTCAATACTTGTAATTTTATATCGATACCTCGATACATCGAAACATTAAATATCGCTCAAAAATATCGATACGTTGAAAAAATAATATCGATATTTTTTCTACGAGCCTACTTGTGTGATTTCTTTATGAAAGGGCTGAGTCAACCGCACTTTGCACTAAATAAAAGTCTTGTGTGGTTTCTCCAAGGAAAAATATGCGTCTTTTAAAATGAGAACCGATTACCGAATATAAAAAAACAAGTAACCGCCAAAAACCTGACTTATGGGGTTTCTCAAATGACTGATTCATTTTTGTATAACGTTTTGTTACTCGGTACTAGATGGCGCACACGTTACTTAGTACCGAATACATACGGTTTGCTACAGCTCTAGTTGGCAACACTGAGTCGGGCGGGCGTCGGCCGTCGGCCATCATGGCGCAATTTGGGATTGTGGACGATGAAGAATATTTTTAAAGTTAACTTTTAATGTATAAATTATGTGTTTTACGGTGAAGGTGTAAACTGCACCATCATGAACATAAGTATTCTCTCTCCTTTGCTCAGATTAAACTCATGAATCATAGTTATTTGTGCAATATTGTATGGGGTTGGTTAGTTTTGTTCCTTGAAGGAACTTCCTTCATATAACAAACTATCTCAATATTGCAAGATCCCTGAATGTCTTTTGTTTTTATATCGAGAAGTACATGATTTGTGGTAAATTAATTGATTCGATTCGATTATGATTAAAATGTCTGTGAATCATGTTGTCTTTAGTTATTCTTTGTAGATTCATGATTCATGTACAGGTTATGTTTCTTCTGAGAAAAGTTATTCATTTTTTTGTACAAATTGGTAAAACAAGTTCAGTCTAGTGAAGTTCTTAAATGATTGAAACATTCCAAATGGGTGTGTTCCTGAAGCGTTCCAGCCTATGTTGCTCCACATGCATGTTATGTGTACTTTTCAGGGTGTATAATCCCTAGCCATTTGATTTGAGGAGCCCATGTTCAGCTGTATTCCATTTATGAGTAACCTCTTATTGGGAATATACATGTGTCAGATGCTAAAGTATGTTATGTAACATGCTAAATTTGGTATGATGGATATTTGTTTTCACTGCAACATAAGCCAGACACTACTATTATTTAAATGTAATATGTTGTTTGGTTTGGTTTGTCTCTTAATATAAATTATTAAGCAATATCTACCCTTGGTCAAATAATCATGTTGGTTTAATAAAATACCTATTGGCATCAATTACTTAAAATTTATTGCCATATGTTGTCGATGTTTCTTGTATTAAATTCTGGCTGTATTGTCATAAATGTATTTTTTTCTATTTATCAAACATCACTTCATTAATATGAAGATCTATTTAATTTACATTCCTTCTATTACCTATAAAGACTTTTCCATTTCAAGCTTAAATGCTCAAAAAAAAGTTCTGTTTCGAAATGAAAAATATGATTCTCATCTCTTGAAGTTTAACTTGAAGTCTGTCTATAATTTCAAAAAATACTGACCTTTGACCACATACTGAAGAAGTAATATGTAAGCAGATTCTTTTGCTGTTTTTTTTCTTTTGAATCCACTTTTTATAGTTATTGTTCACATCCTTTTGGTAGTGAAAGTTTCAAGGCTTGCTGATCGCAGTTATAAAAATATTCCCCTTACTGTAGAAATTTTGTGAATTGCACTTACACATTTGTATGTATAACTTATCAAGTGTCATTATCAATAGACTGTAATTTTTGTTTTTTATTGTGGATGTGAACCAAAATAAAACCCTAAAACAGGATTATAAAACCAGGTCCTAGTCATTCTAATTTCATTCTTGTCTTTGCTGAATTACTGGAAATTACTCTTTACAAGCATCTGCTAGGAGCTGATCAGAGTGTGACTGATGGATTTTTGAGTTTTAGTTTTATTTTTATGGAGTTTTTGTTCTTGTTGAATTTGTAACTTTTCTATAGCAGCAAAGGATACTGGTGTTCTATGCTCAACTACAAGTTCTTGGTTACTAGCAACTGCTAAAACACCTTTGATCCTAACATATTTGATAAGCATCGCAAAAGAGAAGTATTTCCTGAACTTATGGATGAACCTTTGGACTCAGACAAAATTCTGGATATTTGAGACTAGATTTTTAGTTATTTGTTCTGATACTTGTCGACCAGTGAAGCTGCCAGATAATTTTGATCGGTGAAAACAATTGAAATCAATGAGTAACTCCTGTGGCTCAAAATCCAGATTCTGCTTTACTTATATGTGCATCTTGTACCTATACCTTTTTGAAAGGTTCTCAAACATTGCTTGGAGTTATTTTAGACATTATATGTGTCTTCATCTGCCTGTTGAATTAATATTATGGTCTAACAGTGAATCAAAAATAGTTTTTTTTGTATTGTTATACTCGGCTAAAGCAAGATTTCTTGTCTATACCCCATCACAATTAATTAATCCTCTACTGCCACCTGTTTATAAAATTAGACGATTAGACATATTTTATACTTTGACCAAATTACAATATAAAATCTATAAAAACAAATAAAAATTATATTACTTCTTTTGGTAAAAAAAAAATTACCCTTGATATACTGTAATTCAGTTACATTCCTCTTATTTTACTCCCCTCAATTAATGAGCGAAGGATTTTAAATACCACATTTGTTAAACGTTGATTAATATGTTAGTCTATATTTTTATTTTATATACAGGGTGGGCCACAAGGGTGTTGGCGGTTTCAATATTCAATTAAAAAAGAACTACGAGACATAAAAATATATTTGTATTTTTAAAAACTAGAAACACGGGAATTTTAAGACCTAAAAATAGTGTTGTCCAAATGACCCCCTTCGGCTGCTTGGCACTCAAGGGACCGAAGTCGCAAATTTTGGAAAATTCGTTTAAAAGTTTGTTTCGGTATTTTGCTAATTTCCCGAATAATATTCGTCTTCAGCTGCTCCAAATTGGTCGCATTATTTTCGTAGACTACCGATTTAAGGTAGCCCCATAGAAAATAATCGCATGGCGAGAGATCGGGGCTACGTGGTGGCCATTCAATATCCCACCTTTTCGAAATGAGTTTTCCGGGAAACATATTTTTCAGCAGCGCTATGGATACCCTAGCCGTATGACATGTGGCCCCATCCTGTTGAAACCACATCCCCGAGGTATTGCCTTGAAGTTCTTGCAAAGCTGGCACCAAAAAGTCTTTTATCATGTTGCAATAATTGTTAGCTCTAACCGTCATCGCTTGCCCTCTTTCGTTCTCAAAAAAGTATGGCCCAATAATACCGGTTGACGATATCCCAGCCCACACGACAAGCTTAGGGCTGTGAAGTGGACGTTCATACAAGCGTCGGGGATGAGTCTCGGACCAGAACCGACAATTTTGTTTGTTCACATGGCCATTAAGGTGAAAATTGGCCTCATCACTAAACATCACGTTGTTGAAATTGTTCAACCGCTCGAGCATCAGATTGACAAAGTTAAGTCGGTTATTGGCATCATCTGGTTTTAATTCTTGGACTGCCTTCAAATGTAAATCACGCTTCATAATTCGTCGCAAAATCGTTCTTTTGATGTCCAAAGACTGACTTCTCTTACGTGTTGACTGTTGCCGATTTCGCTGAACTGAAACATGGACTCGCTCTACAATGTCGGCTGATCTTGCAGAAACTGGGCGACCACTAGGCATAATTGGTACTGTTGAGCCGGTTGTTTCGAACATTCTGATCCATTTCCGTATCACATTGGCGCTTGGAACTTCACTTAAATTGCGTAAACCGTGTTCATGTCGATACAAACGTCGTGCAGTAATCACAGATTTATTGTTTTCGTAATACGCTCGGACACAAAATGCACGCTGCGCTTCCCGTGTACGGCTCCATGGCGACTAAATTTCCAGGAAGTGGGGCAGCTAACAACATATCCCACAGCTGCCCCGTGCCACGCGTTTCCGAGAAATTGAAGAATTAAATCGCCAACGCTTTTATGGCCCACCCTGTACAATAATTGCGTTACAACTTTTTTGCATAGATTGTACTTACTGGCGAGTTAGTTAATATGAAAGTTGAAAGTTTTCTTGTTTCCATTGTTTAGGATTCCGACTTTATGGGAGGCGAACAATTCCATCGGGACAGTCGCTTCCATCGCCGATTCTTTTGGGCCTCCTTCTCTGTCATCCATGAACTCTCGTCTCGTCCTGCAGCGTAGAAGGCTCCACTGATATTCCCAGATATCATGTTTCTGCAGCGTAGGTGGTGTACCACCATTTTGAACTTCAGTTAGCGAGAATCGGGTCAATGGGACATGGGGCTCTGCTAAAAATACTAACTGATCGCTTGTCTAATGTGACAGGTTTAATAAGAGCTGGCCAATCGATACTATCGTTCGTCTAATTCGTATTGTTATTCAAATTTTCATGAAACTTCGGTGGTAAACTAGACGTTTATCACCGAATTGTCTGCAAAACGAAAAGAAATCTACACAAGATCCAAAAAAGCTAGTCTTAGCATCAGTTTCTTCTCGTTTTTGCTGATGTCGCAACATTTTACTTTCATTATTATTTGTGACTAGCGGACCCGCCTGACGTTGTCCAGTCTTGACTATGAATATTGATTTCGAATTGGTATAATTAACTAAAAAAGTATTTCTGAACAACTGTTTATGAATAATAAACACTATTGTTTTATGATATACAACATTCTTTGTTTGTTTTTCTGGCGCATATATAAATAGTTTTTAATTTTTTAATTTTTTGTTGGTATTGCGACGCGGGAACAGGCGACATAACTGGCCATGTAAAAAAATGGATTCTCAAAATTAATGCCGCAAACAATTAGCGACTGCCCTTGATATTTATTTATCGACATTGGAAATGCTAGCCGCACTGGAAATTGTAACTGTTTAAAGTCGAATGGCATGTCGTTTTAACTCAAAAGAATCCGTGGAATCAAAATGTCTTCGCCGTTATACTTCCCTTTCAAAGTTGTGTCTTCGATGACGTTGCTCATTAATTTGTTCACCGTAACGCGGGTGCCATTACAACGTGACTGGTTTATACTTTGCAACATAACGATTACCGATCCGATCTTTAGTTGCAGATTATAAGGTGGTAATCCGGGCAATTCTAGCTAATTGAGGACTCCGTTTTGGATAGTTGACAAAATCATTTTGGTTAGTAACGGAATAAATCGATTTGTATGTCATTCATTCGCGAGCTATCTTATTTTGAATCTGGAAATTCATTTCTATGACATCAAGTGGGAAAACCTCGATGAGTTGAGTCTTTGTTTCAGTAAAGTGACAAAAATTGGTAGGGAATGTGATGTATCCAGACGATGAGTCGACAGGTATTTTGCCATTCCCAATATCGAGCAATTGTTTGGAAAAAGCTTCTTTAGATAGGTCGTTCTGCAATTCGACTCGCATGTTTATAAGTAATTTTAGTAGACGTTTTAACGTCTTTCCATAAAATGAATGACTAAACATGCGTTCAGTTCGTCGGCTGGCATTGATTGTTGATAATCAAATCATTCCACACCAAACCGGTTTTGGTTCTTTCGGAAATCTTGCTACGTGCGCTCTAATGCTTCTTAATTATTTTATCAATATAATAAATCTGAACAACCTCTTTGACGATATTTTCAGCATGCATTCTGTCAATGTTATTTCAAACGCCATAACATCAAATAGTTTCAATTGTAATAGTAGTAACAGACGATCGAACTTGGTACGGGCCGGATAGCGGATTGGTATGGCGTACCAAATCCGTTACAACACACGGCCAGATCTCGCAGTAACCGCGTGGCGTGTACACAGTTCAGACGTCATGTCTCCGACGTTATCCAAGCGCGCTAAAATAGCAATTGTTGTTGCGGCAAATAAATGAAGAATACTAAAATAAAAGACTGATTTTAACTAACCTTTTTCCTCTCTCGTCTGTACGCGGCTCTCATATTTTCTTTTTCACATCATATACTTCTATCAAACCTTGAATGACAATCCCGAAGAATCTGTAGAGCTTGATTACGAGCATCTCTGTTGCAATACAATTCATGTGATGTATCCCACAAGCACGGAAAGTCTTTATACAGTGCCAAAACATCGACAAGGACTTCGCGTTCTGTTAAAATCTCCGCCATAGTGCGAACATGCGCTGACGCACGTGTTACCTCCAGAATGTTTCAAACGTGACTGCCGTGCGTTTGTCCGGTCCGAGCGTACAGACACCGGATTTGGTACGGAGCGGACCAAATTCGGTGTGCAAACCATCGGACCGAGCGAACACGAAAATTGATAATAATAATGTTCGGCAGACAACTCTCCAGACGAACGGATATGGTATGGAGCGTACGGAATCCGCTAATAATACTGTAAAAGCGCTATGCTCTGAAAATAAAAATAGGTTCTGCCAGTCTTGAATACAATAGCTTATGTAACATTTCTGGATTAATTGTGAAAAATGCGTAGCAACGGTTATTCGAGCTCCTCGAGGGATTCTTTTAACTAATAGGATGGATGTCTAAAGGTGAACTGTTTTGGCTAATACATTTCCTTTTTTTTGTGGTGTATATGTTGAGGCCTTTCAAAAGATTTGAATGACTTGTTGCACTGTGTATAAGTAGCGGCACGAAACTCTAGCGCTGACCGTTATTGCGCAGAAGTAAAAAATAAGGTACCTGAGGGGGGCTAGCGGAATGATGAGTTTCGATTGGCTCTCCAGTCGCATTTTGTCCCCCGCGCGACAGTACACATGCGCAGCAAGCCCCTCCACGTATCGGCCAGCGATAGACTTACGTGCCGCTGCCTATACATGTATGGGTCGCGTTCGTCGTGCCATCACAAGATTGGGTCCCGGACTGCATTAACAAATTGAATAACTTAATGCAAATCTAAAAACAATAAACAAACTTAAAATAAACACTGAAAAAATATAAAAGTTACAAGTCAGTTATAACGGCAGCTTGTTTTGTTAACAAGACGCATGTGTTGTTACGTAAAAGCCAAACAGAAGGGTCTTGCAAATGACTAGAGGAATTCTTCTCTTAGTTTAGCCAACATTGTCATATATACATCTGTCTCCATTTTTCTTTTCATTAGTTCTCTCCGTTTGTTATCACCTTTCGCGACGGAGGTATTCGGCATGAAGTGCAGGATTTTCTTATTTTTGTGTAGAACCATTCACGACATTTATTTTTTAAATATAATCCTTTTCAAATGTTTGCCGCAACTGCGCTTTAATTCGTCCATCCGTAAACATCAATTTTGAATGAGTCGCTCGAAGATTTCAGTCGGTCTAGTGGCCAATCCACCGGCCCAAGACGAGAGATAAATTCTGCTTCTCTGAAGCCGCCTGCATTCACTCGTTTTACGCGTTTTTGCGCACATAGCGCAAGTAGGGACGGTGGCTGGGCAGCGGTTTTAGGTGTCTTTGTAGTGTGTTCTTACACTGTAGGAAATAATAGAAATTCTCACAGTGGACTCTCTGATATGATATAGGTAGACACTTACATGTGTTGTATGAAGAAAAAAAGTTTTGAAGTGGTTTTTTAGGAGCACAGTGAGTAGTGACGAAAAGGTGCTAAATCTGAAAAAAATCTGCGTTCGGAGTCATGTGAAATTTAAATAAATATAGTAAAAATCTCGGTGGCGCGCATCCGAAATGTCCAATTTTCCATGACGCTGGTGCTTAAATCAGACTGAATTTGACCGATGGCATGGGTTATGTTTTCTTTGACGGCCGCTGTGGTTTGTGGCTTATTCGCATAGACTTGCGACTTAAGAAAACCCCCACAAGAAATAGTCTAATGGGGTCAAATCGCACGATCTCGGTGGCCAGTTCACATCATCTCCACGTGAGATGACCATGCCATCGAACCGCTCATGCAGAATGTCCAATGTGGCATGAGCTGTGTGGCACGTAGCGCCGTCCTGTTGAAACCACATGTCGTTGGTGTCCATATTATCCAATTCAGGCCAAAAGAAGTTGGTAATCATCGACCTATAGCGCTCTCCGTTTACGGTGATGGCCTGGCCAACGTCGTTTTCAAAGAAATATGGACCGACGATGACGCCAGCCCAAAATCCACACCAAACAGTGACTTTTTCGGGATGGATTGCACGCTCTTGGATCTGATGTGGATTTGTATCGGCCCAAATTCGACAATTTTGTTTGTTCACGTACCCATTCATCCAGAAATGGGCCTCATCTCTGAAGATGATTTTTCGACGAAAATTAGGGTCAGTTGCCAACTGATCCAGAGCCCATTCAGCGAACACAAGTCTTTGTCTATGGTCGTTTACCTTCAGCTCCTGGGTCAGTTGAATTTTGTACGCCCTAGTCACGACGCTAAATTCGCCAAGTTGTGGTGCCGACTGCCCCTGATCCTCCTGCATGCTCTCACGGACAGATGCGATGTTTTCGGTAGATCTTGCGTTTCGTCGACGTACGGGTGTTGGTTGATCGTTTACTGAACCAGTGGACTCAAATTTATCCACCACACTGCGAATAGTCCTCTCTGTAGGACGATTATGGCGCCCGTAAAATGGGCGAGGCGCGCGGAACGTTGCCCGAACAGAACACCCTTTTTGATTTAACAATTTTATCATTTGCACGTGTTGTTGAACGCTATATCCATCCATGGTGATTTGGCAAAACAGACTGAATAAATGACAGCGAATTTGACAGATGTAGCTTCAACAAGATGGCCGCTATCAACTGTAAAAGTTCGGAAGTCCCTATTGAAAGACCCTTAATAAGTTTAGATGCCGTTAAAATCATTCTTTCTGTCGAATTTTGGCATCGCTTTCCTCGAATTTATGTGGACTTATATGAATCCCTCTCTCGATGTTTTATCGCATACAGTGACTGAAACTTCGGTCACCGGTTTAACAGCTCTCTTCTGCTTGAGTGTGACAAGGTAGGCGTAGTAAATTCAGTTCTCCTCCTTTCTGCTCAATAAACAATCTAATTTTATCTTTGGTTACAGATTTTTAATAGGGTTCAGTAAAGCTTTCCTGCCAATTCAAAAGAATATATGCTGTTGCGCTAAAGTTAATCTTTAGTAACTGAAACACAAGATTTCAAAATAGAACGTGCAGCTAATTTATGAATGTGCCGCTGGGGATCTGTTAACATTGCAGGCGATACATTTTCTGGGTTTGCGAAGTAGCTGTTTCTTTGTATTACTGAGTCAATAATAAATAGCCTTCAATGTTGATGTTACATATCGTGTTAGCTCAAAGTTTAAAGAAGCACTTCGATCCATCTTTACAGCATGAATGAATGTTCTGGAAACCCATATCGGCGCGTACACCTCAACAGCATACATTGCTAGAGTAATTAGATTTTCAGAAGGAGTCTCTACTGAAGCAAACTGACGCATGAGACATTTTGCCTGGTGATTCGCTTCGCTAAATTGCTGGGAAATGTGCCTGTTGAAACTGCTTCGACTATTCTGTACAAGTAGTTCTGGTCTCTACTAAAAACTTTAACAGAATGTTCCGTAGGAATAGAAGTAAACTGAGTTGGATCTCTTCTCACGGTTTTTAAGCTTTAAGCAGCTTTGCTTGCAATTTCTCCTGAACATGTTTGCAACGTACTGCCTTCAATATGTTGAAACAGATGTCTAATTTTGTCATTTGTTTTGTTATGCTACTTCTACCAATCACCATTTGCCATGCGGATTGTTGATCTACTATAAAGCTGTGTCTTGCAGTTATCTTTTTGTTTTTGGGGCAAGTACATTTCAGGAAATCTCGACACTTCCAAATCGAAATGTCATAAAAACACTTTACTTTCCATGACGAGAATCTTCCATGTTGTTTGTAGGTATTTTTGTATGAGATTTTAGCAATTTTTTGCATTTTAAATGATGATTGCAGTATTGACTTCATTCGTTTAGATTCAACTGAGGAATAAAATATTTCGCCCATATTTCTATCAGATACACAATCACAATACCCTCAATATCTTTATATGTTGTCTGTCTTTTAGTTTCCCTCTCAAATTTTATCTTTTGTCCACTCAATAATTTTCATCACATCATATGTAGGCAATATGTTGTCTTTCATAGGACAGAGACTAACAAATAACGGACCATTCCGACTATTTCTCGAACGTTCCACTCTTAAAAAGGTGTAAAAATTACTGCACTGAATTTGGTTAATGTGTGCCACTGATATAAGTCGCGCGTCACTTGATAAATCTAACATCACACCACGTTTAGTTTTATCCATTTGATATATTAGGTCCTTACATACGAAATTGGCGTTTTGTTTGGGAGGAACAAAAAGTCGAATGTTTTTAAATATAATATATTTGATTAATAAAAGTATGAACCATTTTTTTCAATGCACTTTTTCCATGTCATTGGTAGTTCATTGATCCCTTTACTAAAAAAAACAGTCGGACGGGAATCAATAAAACCTGTGAAGGCGATTTGGACTGCCCCGTTAGAGTTACATTTTTTCCCTTGTAAAAAGTTGTCCAGATTTCGAAAAAAATGGTAATCTGTTGGAGCAAGGTCCGCGGAGTACGGAGGATGTCTTAGACATTCCAATTGAAGCTCTTCTAATTTGGTAGTAGCTGTCTGTTGTGCAGTGTGTCGTCTAGCTTTGTCGTGAAGTAGCAGTGTCGTGGGGCGATTGACCAGCCTAGGTTGTTTAGCCGCTAGCTTTTCCATCATGGTTTGCAATTGCTGACAATAGACATCAGCCGTAATAGTCTGGCCAGATTTGAGAAAACTGCAACGAACAATACCGGCACTAGTCCACCAAACGCTTACAAGTAACTTTTTTGGGGTAATTTTTTGCTTGAGGCAGGATTTGGCTGGCTGGCCAAGATCCAACCATTGCGCTGAGCGCTTCCGATTAACGTAAAGAATCTGGATGTAATGACGCAGGGATGGGGACTTTTTGCGATTTTGGTTGATTTTGATAATTAAGCCTATTTAATATTTCTCTCTTCTTTTTGAGCGATATTTTACGCCGTTCACCCAGTTCTTTCAGAGTTACCACGTTACTGTTCAAGTCAGCATTTTCTAAAAAAAACTCATCTGGATTTCGATCCTCCATTATTATGTGCTTACTTGACACTTGAATGTATGTATCTAAAAATAAAAATTAAAAACCTGTAAATTTGTTTGTAATGCAATACCGCGTAAATTACCGACACAACTAAATAACGTAATGTCACCGCAACCGCGTAACTACGCGTCAATAAATTATTACAGAATTTGACGTAGCCTACAGCATTCAAGCATAAGCACAAACATAAATATGTTTATAAATTAGTATATAAAGCTTATAAACAATCAAAAAGTACTTACATGGTCGTTATCCTAAGCAAAACTTATTTTTTCGGGAGCACGCGGTAATCGTGTCATAATTTCTTCACCGTTTGGGTAAATACGCGGACTTGCAGTCAACTTCAGGCATACTACTGTTCCGCTGTATTGCTGCGATGCCAAAAAAGAGGTTTCCCATTGGCTAATTCAAATTGCGTGAGAGCTAGTTTAAGCCAATCCGCATCAAGGATCTATTGGCGCGATATCTCAATTTTGTTCCTTTTGATGTTACGCGGTATTAACAAAGTGCTCTTCCGCGGTATTGCACGCGCAGCGACGATATGGTGCTGCTTAACTTGCCTGATATGTTAATCGAGCTACAGATTCTGTTTTTAAACTGATTGAACGAATTAAGTTCCGAGTCAGTGAGCAAGGAAGCAGTACAAATTTGGGTAATAGGGGGTTTACACGGGTGACTAAAGCCGCACGCGTTTTTTTTGCCGCGCGGCGTAAATCGACCATCTAAATGGCAATGCGGCTAAGTCGCAAGTGACTAAGTGTGGTTTTACAGTGACGCTTCTGTCCGCGCGGGTGGTAAGCGCGCGGATGACCCGCTCGAAACTATAAAACTAGTTTTAAAGCTAGTCGCGCGGTTAGCCGCCTCGTACAGTCGTGATCGGTTTGCCGGCTCATACAGTCGTGATGAGACTTCTCGTATTTATTATACTATATTACTTATGGAAAAAAAGGCAACGACGACGACGTATACAAGTACATCCTTACAATGCCACTAGATTGCTGAGAGGCGCGTTCTCTACATCGTTTGCGGATTTAAGAGAACATAGTGACAAGTTCTTTAAACATTTTCGTCTGTCTATAACAACATTTGATGAATTACTCTGCAAGATAGAACATAATTTAAAAAGATCAAGTTTACGTCGAGCACCTATAGAACCAGTTGAAAAGTTGGCGATTACCTTAAGGTAAGTGGCATGAAAAATACTATTTAATTTTTAGTAATTACTTTATTTACAAATTTAAACAATCAAAAAAACAAAACTCGTTGAAATGTAATTAATAGAAATTGTCGTTTTCTGATGCAATATTTGGAAAGTGCTGTATTTCTTCACAGCTTTGCTGAACAGAATTATTGACTGTTGAATGAGGATCATATTGATTTGCTGTTTGATAGCCTTGCTGAGTGGTGGTACTAGACATTGATTCGTTGACTGGTAGCGTTTGGTTTGAAAAATATGATGAATTGGTTGCACACATTACAGAAGAATTAGAATCATTTTCTGGTGACATGACGGTGTAATATTGACTTGCTGATTGATAACCTCGTTGCGTAGTAGTATCATTAGAATGATTGGTTGTTGATGTTGTAGTAGAATTTGAGTTATGTTCTGGTGACAAGATGTTGGACGTCGACGTAGTGCCACTTGAAGTTGGCGCGGAGAGATCCATGGCGATTTGCAATACTTTGGCACGAAATAATAGTTTTTTATAACTGTTAAAAGATTTTAGTATTGGACCTAGAGAATTAAAAAATGACAAATCGTCAGAGCTTATGTCTGGCATATTTTTGTCTAACAAATCTACCAACTTTTTCTCAAACGCGGAGTTCTCTTGTACCCGTTCATGTTTCCTCTTCCGAGTCCATGTTGGTTTATCTTGGTCAGCCACCGGAGTAGAACTGTTTTGAGAAGAGCCAGAAATTTCGTCGTTATTTACTACGTGAGCTATTGTTTCAGATGAACTTGATTGTTCATTAATGTTGTACATAGATTCTGAAACTTCGTTTTCAGTGATACGATCAAGAAAGTTTAATTCTTTGAAATAAATGTATTTTGTAACGGTTTTTGCCCCGCTACCAGATGGTGCTTTTTTCATATTAGCTTTGGTTTTGAAATATCCATCTCTTGCAGATTTCCATCTTTGACGTAAAAGCTTATCTGAAACAAAAAAAAATTGGCAAAAATAATATTTTGTGTATCACGCCTTCTCACTTGTACTTTTTATGAATCCTTTCCTACTTGGAACTTTCTACTAGTTCTAATAATTATATATATTTTTTTCAGATTCTTAGCTACTGGGAACACTTACTCCGATCTACATGTCACATACAGAATGGGCGTTACTACTATAAGCAAAATCGTCAAGGAAGTTTGCTGTGAGATATGGGAAAAACTACGCGAAGAATGCATTCCTCAACCGACAACGCAAATGTGGCAACGTATTAGTGCAGAGTTTGAGATGTATGCAAACTTTCCTAACTGTTGTGGGGCAATAGATGGTAAACATATACGCATAGTTAATCCCGCAGGTGGAGGGTCAATGTTTTACAATTACAAACATTTTTATTCTATTGTCCTTCTGGCAATGTGCGATGCCAACTATTGCTTTACTTATGTCAACATTGGTTCTTGTGGGAAAAACTCTGATTCCACCATATTCCAAAACAGTGTACTATTTCAACAGTTAGAAAGAAATAATTTAAGGTTACCGGCTCCAAAGTACCTGCAAGGATCTAATATTGTGGCACCTCATATAATAATTGGTGATGGTGCATTTGGCATATCGAACTATGTGATGAAACCTTATCTTCGAAATGATATGAGCCACAAACAGAAGATATTCAATTACCGTCTAAGTCGTGCCAGAAGGTACATAGAATGTACATTTGGAATATTATCAAACAAGTTTAGAGTGTTTCACACTCCAATGAACGTGAGCTTCTCCAACGCAAAAACTATAGTTAAAGCTTGTTGCGTATTACACAATTTTATCAGAGTGCGAGACGGCTACAATGGAAATGACTTATTAAGCATTAGTGGTTTGATTGACATGAATCTTCAGCCAGTTTCTAGAACAGGAAACACACTACGCGAAGTGTTTGCCGATTACTTTATATCGCCTGCTGGCAGTGTTTCGTGGCAAGACAGACAAATATTCTAGAGGTACCTACCTAGTACCTATTTGAAAGAACTTATTAGTGGAATTGAATTCATTGTCGTCCTTTCAAGTATAGACTATAGTGATGATTCATAGTCATTTATGACTAATCTAATGTGTTTTTTCTGCAAGTAAACCGTTGAAGAGTGTTCAAATCATCAAAAATCCACAATCTTATTTTTAAATCCATAAAGATAGTGCTCCAACAAGTAAAATTGATCAATTTACCTTATCTTACCCTACATATCGATTGAAATCTTACCCTACATATGTTTAACGACGACTTTTATACCAACATAATATAAATTTTATATTATAAATGTAATTGATAAAAATACAAATTTTATAAACATACCTTTGTCTTTCTTTATGTAATTTTCTCCAAAGATTGCTTCTCCAACTTCTTCCCAAGCCTTATTTTTTGCGTCTTTGTTTTTGTATAATTCGTTCGATGGATCCCACAGCAACGGTCGAAAGCGAACTTCTTCAATCAATCGACCCGTATCGATATAATTCGCATTCATTTTGGCGACGACGGTACGCATGCGCGCGTCCGACCGGCGAGACTGTGCAACGCACACTGAACACAATGACTCCTCGCCCGCACGCGGTTGAAAAGCGCGGCTGAATTGCCGTCAACGCGGGCCATCCGCGTGACTATGTAATGATCCATGAGACGCAAAGCTCGTGGCCCGCGACGCTTACCAACTGCGCTGGCGAAAGCGTCACTGTAAAACCACACTAAGGGCGCTTTTAGTGTCACGCGGATTTGCTCACGCACGCGGGATTGGACCGCATGCGTAAAATTTCACGCTGCGGATCATACGCAGCATGAGTTTCAGTTTTCTACGGGCTGCGTAACGGTATAGACGTGTTCAAAAATGATCAATGTCAGAAGAATATGTGTCGCTTACATACTTTACAAACGACGAAACAAGAAGACAAGAGTACATGTTGATCCCTTTCTTGAAAATAGGCTTCTTGCTGGGGCTTGATGCTTGTATAAATAAAATAATGAACCAAACACATACCCGCCTCTTTTCTTTCCTCTTCGCTCAAATTTTCGTAGTTAGGTGCCAATTCCTTCAAAATATCTCTCCATGCAGCCTCCCTCGCGTCCCTGTTTTTGTATAATTCATTGCGTTTATCCCACAAAACGGGCCGCAGATGAACTTCAATGATTACTCGTTCTGTATCGATTTTCATTTCGGTAGTACAATACGGCGCGTGCGCCCCGCTCGACTCTAAAATGGGCACTGAAGTTGTAGGCAGCGCTTACGCATGCGGATACCCCGCACCGGGGTGACGCCCCGCACAGCGCCCCGCGTCCCGCGTGCGTTTATCACGCTTTACAATAGATACCTACATGAAATTGTTCTTTGCGGATGCTACGCATGCGGTCCAATCCCGCGTGCGTGAGCAAATCCGCGTGACACTAAAAGCGCCCTAAAGCCTAGCATCCGACTTTGGCAGCGCGGCGACCGCCCGCATGCGACTGGTGACTAAAATCGACCGTGTAAACGATCAGTTGCAGGCGATCGCCCGCCGCATGAAGGTGTTTTGGTTTGTATAAGCGGAGTAACCTTATGTAGTAAAGTATTAAACTGATCAGTAGTCATTCTTATTCGTTTTTTTAAATAATCAGGATCTTCTAAACTCCACTCAACCAATAAAGTATCCTCGTACCCAAGACCTTACGTCGAGAAATCCACCCTCGTATCCAAACATTACGTTTTCTTCTTTCCTTTTGTTTTTTCTTCTCTCTTTGTTCTTTAAGCTGTTGAATAATTGGGTAATTAATTTTAATTTCAATTCCGGCACAAACGGCTATTCTGCTCAACATTTTCGATGGAAATGACCGAGCCGCATGGGATTTTAGTAACCTGTGTAAATGGGCTAGCGATGCGGCTTGGTGATGCAATTTGTGAAGCGACTCACCGCACGGCGAAAATCGACCCGTGTAAATACCCCATAATAAATTTCATGTTGTTTTATTTCCTTGCCGTCATGTCGTTTTCGGTTTCGTCTATCGTTCTTTTTCTTACAATGAGAGCAATGTTTATTCACAGTGGAACGTTTCCGAGCACCACTCATAGGCTTCACGGATCCGTCGGTTTCCATGCCAGACTCCCCATTTAAATTGTTTCATTATAACCAACCCCATCAGGCTGCTTCATATGAAGCAAAATTATATTTAACCCTAGATTATTTACCTTTTACCCTAGACCTTATTTTACAACACTTATTACTAACCTTCGTCGTACAAAAGGGAGGTTTCTAAGGGTTTATGTAATAAAATATTTATATATGTTTTATTTATTTAATACAATAATCACTTGTTAATATGTTAATAAGTTTTTTATTTACTAAAATCACAATTTAATTACATTTAAAATATTTTAATTGAGACTAAAGTTATTACTCATTTGAAAATTTATGGTTTCATTCATGCTTAAATCTTATAAACTTATAAAAAACAAAGAGGGGAAACATGTACAAAATGATCCCTCTAAGGGAAAATGTAAATAAAAGCGAAAATATTATAGTCATCGAAATTGTTAAATTAAATTTGGATTGTTTACATAAGTGCGGTAATATTGGCTTACTTGTTTTTGTAGAAATATATGTCTTTGGAATTATTACATATTTCTTGAAAGCTTACTAAAGGATCATTTTGAACACAGGTGTCTTAAATGATCCCAGGGGTAAGGACAAAATGATCCCCCGGGAATTTAGGCACCAATTAAAAGATTTCCGTAATTTTATTGTAATTCTATATTAAAAAAAGACATCTGCTTATAATGATTAGGAGCCTAAGTCTTCAATTTTAAGTTTGAGATCAAAATGTTACAAGTATGTTCTAATGTTACAGTCTTAAGTATTAATTATAACAAGTTAACCATCTTCTAAAGTTATTCTTATTAAATATAAATGCTTTATGAATCACATCTAGTAATCACATCATATTTGGTACTTCTCGTAGCTGAAATTTTTAATAAAATTATGAAAAGTGTTAGTTCAAAACTCTAATTGCTTTTTTGCCATATCATACTTAACGGTTACGCAAATATCACATGTAAAGTTGTCAAAATCGTCACTGTCTATTCCTGCACATTCTTCATGTCCCCAGTTCAAACAGCTGACGCAACGTACCCATCCTTCTCCCAAGACATCATTCGAATACGGCTGTGTACAGAACATACACTCTGTATCATCTTCATCTCCGGAAGATTCTGACTCATGCCTTTTTTCTTTTTTTTTCCTTACAACTTTTTGTTTTTTTTTCTTTCCATTATCAGTAACTTGTTTTTTTATTTTTTCTTGTCTGTCCTGCATTTTTTCCCTTTTTACTTGTTTTTTCTTTGGATTTCTTCGCTTTATTGGCTTTATTGGCTTTTTTTTCCTTACGGGCTTTTTGTTTTTCTTCCATTACTCTTTTTTTTTCCATTTCCTCTTCTAAATAGGTTTTGTAGGGTGTACTAGTAAGTATCGACGTGTCAACTTTTTTTCTAATAATTTTACTCCTTTTTCCTTCTATCTTTGGAAACGGTAGAATGTCACGGGGTGCGAAACATCCAAATGATGTCGACGGCAAATCGACAGAAGCAACTGGTAATGGTGTCATGGCAGAAATCGAAGATTCACACGATGAAAGTTGTCCTGTAGCGTTCGACTCCTTTGGAGAGCACGTTAATGGTGGCATGATGGGAAGCAAAGCAGTAGAATCTTCAGTCTGCCTAGAAGGAGATTCGTACGATGAAGCTTGTACTGTAGGTCTTGACTCCTATAGAGGGCACGGTGCTGGTGGCTTGACAGGAAGCGAAGCAGTAGAATTTTCAGTCTGCCTAGGAGGAGATTCGCACAATGAAGATTGTACTGTTGCATTTGACTCCAATGGAGGGCATGGTAATGGTGGCATGACGGAAAGCACAGCAGAAGAATCTTCAGTCTGCCTAGGAGAAGATTCGTTTGTAGGGCATGGCGTTGCTGGCTCATTTCTAGGTATAGCATAAGCCTCATCCGTTTCCATTGGAATCAACACTTGTGAAACATCACTAGTTTGCATAGCTTCAGTGGATGTAGACAATGGTAAGACAGAAACCGAATGAGACATCCGAATCGGCAATATCTGTATCCGCTTCCACTTCAGTCGTCTCTGCAGCTACGTAGTCCACATCGCTGAAAACATCTTGGTTTATCGGTTGTATTCCGCATTTTAAAAATCCGCTAATAATGTTTGATGGTGTTGCTGCCTTTAGGTAACCTCTCCAAAAATTTTTGCTACTTGGAAAACAGTCACTACTCTTCCAGGATTATTGTTCATCCATTTTTCTAGTGCTTGGTTATAATAATAAATGCTCAGAGGATACATGACCGCAACGTCCAATGGCTGGAGTTTATGGGTGCAATGCGGTGGCAGGCACATAATAAGCACATGTTTTTCTCGCGCCTTTAGCACCACATTCAAATTTTTTGTATGAGAGGTGGCTATCCAAAATCAACATTGCTGGATCGTCTTTTGAAGGCTTCACGTGAGTTAAAAAATTATCAAACCATTGCTCAAAGACACCCAATTTCATCCAGCCAGTCGTATTACATGCATAAGCGGAACCGGGAAGTGCACCATCCATCAACTCCATCTTCATTGGCACTCTGCGAAATATAAACATCGGTGGTATAAAGTTTCCAGTAGCAGAGCCGCAAACTACTGCTGTTGTGGTGTCACCTTTTTCAGCTGAAGTGACTCTAGCCACTTGTTTACGACCAGTTTGAGCAAACACCTTTGTATTTTTGGTCGGGACAGTGCATAAACTGGTTTCATCGACATTAAATATTCTATACGGTGGAAAAGAATGTTTCGCTTGTGTGTCTTTCAAAATCGAATTTTTTTTATCAACAACAGGTTTGTTGAACGCACGTTGCTGCAATAAGATCCCAAAGCTGGATCACCGCGTACACTTCTATATCACCAAAGTTGCTAGCTTGGTATAATTGCGTGAGTATAAAGTTTACATCTCCATGTAGTTTTATTAGTGGTACATCATGTGTCGACAAGCTCACCAGTCTGTTATTGTAATTGTAATTATCTTTTTAAAAAAATCTCTTTACTGCCCTCCATTGAGATTTAAATCTTTGTGTATGAGTCCCATCTTCAGCAACAAACGGGTTGTCAGGATCCGAGTGATTGACCATTTGATGAATGTACCCATGCTTTCACAAACAATCGTTTGCTCGCCAGAAGTCGGTGTGGATGGTTTTGTGCCAACTTTGTGTGAAACACTCGCTTGGGGTTTCATTCAAATGCTGAATCCATTCGATCACATCCACATTTATATTTCCTAAATTGTCTTCCTGATGCGCTGCAATAAGATCCCAAAGCTGGATCACCGCGTACACTTCTATATCACCAAAGTTGCTAGCTTGGTATAATTGCGTGAGTATAAAGTTTACATCTCCATGTAGTTTTATTAGTGGTACATCATGTGTCCACAAGCTCACCAGTCTGTTATTGTAATTGTAATTATCTTTTTAAAAAAATCTCTTTACTGCCCTCCATTGAGATTTAAATCTTTGTGTATGAGTCCCATCTTCAGCAACAAAGGGGTTGTCAGGATCCGAGTGCTTGACCTTTTGATGAAAGTACCCATGCTCAGACTAACAATCGTTTGCTCGCCAGAAGTCGGTGTGGATGGTTTTGTGCCAACTATGTGTGAAACACTCGCTTGGGGTTTCATTCAAATGCTGAATCCATTCGATCACATCCACATTTATATTTCCTAAATTGTCTTTCTGATGCGCTGCAATAAGATTCCAAAGCTGGATCACCGCGTACACTTCTATATCACCAAAGTTGCTAGCTTGGTATAATTGCGTGAGTATAAAGTTTACATCTCCATGTAGTTTTATTAGTGGTACATCATGTGTCCACAAGCTCACCAGTCTGTTATTGTAATTGTAATTATCTTTTTTAAAAAATCTCTTTACTGCCCTCCATTGAGATTTAAATCTTTGTGTATGAGTCCCATCTTCAGCAACAAAGGGGTTGTCAGGATCCGAGTGATTGACCATTTGATGAATGTACCCATGCTTACACAAACAATCGTTTGCTCGCCAGAAGTCGGTGTGGATGGTTTTGTGCCAACTTTGTGTGAAACACTCGCTTGGGGTTTCATTCAAATGCTGAATCCATTCGATCACATCCACATTTATATTTCCTAAATTGTCTTTCTGATGCGCTGCAATAAGATCCCAAAGCTGGATCACCGCGTACACTTCTATATCACCAAAGTTGCTAGCTTGGTATAATTGCGTGAGTATAAAGTTTACATCTCCATGTAGTTTTATTAGTGGTACATCATGTGTCCACAAGCTCACCAGTCTGTTATTGTAATTGTAATTATCTTTTTTAAAAATCTCTTTACTGCCCTCCATTGAGATTTAAATCTTTGTATATGAGTCCCATCTTCAGCAACAAAGGGGTTGTCAGGATCCGAGTGATTGACCATTTGATGAATGTACCCATGCTTACACAAACAATCGTTTGCTCGCCAGATGTTGGTGTGGATGGTTTTGTGCCAACTATGTGTGAAACACTCGCTTGGGGTTTCATTCAAATGCTGAATCCATTCGATCACATCCACATTTATATTTCCTAAATTGTCTTTCTGATGCGCTGCAATAAGATTCCAAAGCTGGATCACCGCGTACACTTCTATATCACCAAAGTTGCTAGCTTGGTATAATTGCGTGAGTATAAAGTTTACATCTCCATGTAGTTTTATTAGTGGTACATCATGTGTCCACAAGCTCACCAGTCTGTTATTGTAATTGTAATTATCTTTTTTAAAAAATCTCTTTACTGCCCTCCATTGAGATTTAAATCTTTGTATATGAGTCCCATCTTCAGCAACAAAGGGGTTGTCAGGATCCGAGTGATTGACCATTTGATGAATGTACCCATGCTTACACAAACAATCGTT
This sequence comes from Pieris melete, assembly GCA_963693345.1. Taxonomy (NCBI): domain Eukaryota; kingdom Metazoa; phylum Arthropoda; class Insecta; order Lepidoptera; family Pieridae; genus Pieris; species Pieris melete. The sequence continues at coordinate 285,338 of CAVNZK010000368.1, read as the reverse complement.
TGCTCGCCAGAAGTTGGTGTGGATGGTTTTGTGCCAACTATGTGTGAAACACTCGCTTGGGGTTTCATTCAAATGCTGAATCCATTCGATCACATCCACATTTATATTTCCTAAATTGTCTTTCTGATGCGCTGCAATAAGATTCCAAAGCTGGATCACCGCGTACACTTCTATATCACCAAAGTTGCTAGCTTGGTATAATTGCGTGAGTATAAAGTTTACATCTCCATGTAGTTTTATTAGTGGTACATCATGTGTCCACAAGCTCACCAGTCTGTTATTGTAATTGTAATTATCTTTTTTAAAAAATCTCTTTACTGCCCTCCATTGAGATTTAAATCTTTGTATATGAGTCCCATCTTCAGCAACAAAGGGGTTGTCAGGATCCGAGTGATTGACCATTTGATGAATGTACCCATGCTTACACAAACAATCGTTTGCTCGCCAGAAGTCGGTGTGGATGGTTTTGTGCCAACTTTGTGTGAAACACTCGCTTGGGGTTTCATTCAAATGCTGAATCCATTCGATCACATCCACATTTATATTTCCTAAATTGTCTTCCTGATGCGCTGCAATAAGATCCCAAAGCTGGATCACCGCGTACACTTCTATATCACCAAAGTTGCTAGCTTGGTATAATTGCGTGAGTATAAAGTTTACATCTCCATGTAGTTTTATTAGTGGTACATCATGTGTCCACAAGCTCACCAGTCTGTTATTGTAATTGTAATTATCTTTTTTAAAAAATCTCTTTACTGCCCTCCATTGAGATTTAAATCTTTGTGTATGAGTCCCATCTTCAGCAACAAAGGGGTTGTCAGGATCCGAGTGATTGACCATTTGATGAATGTACCCATGCTTACACAAACAATCGTTTGCTCGCCAGATGTTGGTGTGGATGGTTTTGTGCCAACTATGTGTGAAACACTCGCTTGGGGTTTCATTCAAATGCTGAATCCATTCGATCACATCCACATTTATATTTCCTAAATTGTCTTTCTGATGCGCTGCAATAAGATTCCAAAGCTGGATCACCGCGTACACTTCTATATCACCAAAGTTGCTAGCTTGGTATAATTGCGTGAGTATAAAGTTTACATCTCCATGTAGTTTTATTAGTGGTACATCATGTGTCCACAAGCTCACCAGTCTGTTATTGTAATTGTAATTATCTTTTTTAAAAAATCTCTTTACTGCCCTCCATTGAGATTTAAATCTTTGTATATGAGTCCCATCTTCAGCAACAAAGGGGTTGTCAGGATCCGAGTGATTGACCATTTGATGAATGTACCCATGCTTACACAAACAATCGTTTGCTCGCCAGATGTTGGTGTGGATGGTTTTGTGCCAACTATGTGTGAAACACTCGCTTGGGGTTTCATTCAAATGCTGAATCCATTCGATCACATCCACATTTATATTTCCTAAATTGTCTTCTGATGCGCTGCAATAAGATCCCAAAGCTGGATCACCGCGTACACTTCTATATCACCAAAGTTGCTAGCTTGGTATAATTGCGTGAGTATAAAGTTTACATCTCCATGTAGTTTTATTAGTGGTACATCATGTGTCCACAAGCTCACCAGTCTGTTATTGTAATTGTAATTATCTTTTTTAAAAAATCTCTTTACTGCCCTCCATTGAGATTTAAATCTTTGTGTATGAGTCCCATCTTCAGCAACAAAGGGGTTGTCAGGATCCGAGTGACCTTTTGACCATTTGATGAATGTACCCATGCTTACACAAACAATCGTTTGCTCGCCAGATGTTGGTGTGGATGGTTTTGTGCCAACTATGTGTGAAACACTCGCTTGGGGTTTCATTCAAATGCTGAATCCATTCGATCACATCCACATTTATATTTCCTAAATTGTCTTTCTGATGCGCTGCAATAAGATTCCAAAGCTGGATCACCGCGTACACTTCTATATCACTAAAGTTGCTAGCTTGGTATAATTGCGTGAGTATAAAGTTTACATCTCCATGTAGTTTTATTAGTGGTACATCATGTGTCCACAAGCTCACCAGTCTGTTATTGTAATTGTAATTATCTTTTTTAAAAATCTCTTTACTGCCCTCCATTGAGATTTAAATCTTTGTATATGAGTCCCATCTTCAGCAACAAAGGGGTTGTCAGGATCCGAGTGATTGACCATTTGATGAATGTACCCATGCTTACACAAACAATCGTTTGCTCGCCAGATGTTGGTGTGGATGGTTTTGTGCCAACTATGTGTGAAACACTCGCTTGGGGTTTCATTCAAATGCTGAATCCATTCGATCATATCCACATTTATATTTCCTAAATTGTCTTTCTGATGCGCTGCAATAAGATTCCAAAGCTGGATCACCGCGTACACTTCTATATCACCAAAGTTGCTAGCTTGGTATAATTGCGTGAGTATAAAGTTTACATCTCCATGTAGTTTTATTAGTGGTACATCATGTGTGAACAAGCTCACCAGTCTGTTATTGTAATTGTAATTATCTTTTTTAAAAAATCTCTTTACTGCCCTCCATTGAGATTTAAATCTTTGTGTATGAGTCTCATCTTCAGCAACAAAGGGGTTGTCAGGATCCGAGTGATTGACCATTTGATGAATGTACCCATGCTTACACAAACAATCGTTTGCTCGCCAGAAGTCGGTGTGGATGGTTTTGTGCCAACTTTGTGTGAAACACTCGCTTGGGGTTTCATTCAAATGCTGAATCCATTCAATCACATCCACATTTATATTTCCTAAATTGTCCTTCTGATGCGCTGCAATAAGATACCAAAGCTGGATCACCGCGTACACTTCTATATCACCAAAGTTGCTAGCTTGGTATAATTGCGTGAGTATAAAGTTTACATCTCCATGTAGTTTTATTAGTGGTACATCATGTGTCCACAAGCTCACCAGTCTGTTATTGTAATTGTAATTATCTTTTTTAAAAAATCTCTTTACTGCCCTCCATTGAGATTTAAATCTTTGTATATGAGTCCCATCTTCAGCAACAAAGGGGTTGTCAGGATCCGAGTGATTGACCATTTGATGAATGTACCCATGCTTACACAAACAATCGTTTGCTCGCCAGAAGTCGGTGTGGATGGTTTTGTGCCAACTATGTGTGAAACACTCGCATGGGGTTTCATTCAAATGCTGAATCCATTCGATCACATCCACATTTATATTTCCTAAATTGTCTTTCTGATGCGCTGCAATAAGATTCCAAAGCTGGATCACCGCGTACACTTCTATATCACCAAAGTTGCTAGCTTGGTATAATTGCGTGAGTATAAAGTTTACATCTCCATGTAGTTTTATTAGTGGTACATCATGTGTCCACAAGCTCACCAGTCTGTTATTGTAATTGTAATTATCTTTTTTAAAAAATCTCTTTACTGCCCTCCATTGAGATTTAAATCTTTGTATATGAGTCCCATCTTCAGCAACAAAGGGGTTGTCAGGATCCGAGTGATTGACCATTTGATGAATGTACCCATGCTTACACAAACAATCGTTTGCTCGCCAGATGTTGGTGTGGATGGTTTTGTGCCAACTATGTGTGAAACACTCGCTGGGGTTTCATTCAAATGTTGAATCCATTCGATCACATCCACATTTATATTTCCTAAATTGTCTTCTGATGCGCTGCAATAAGATTCCAAAGCTGGATCACCGCGTACATCATATCACCAAAGTTGCTAGTTTGGTATAATTGCGTGAGTATAAAGTTTACATCTCCATGTAGTTTCATTAGTGGTACATCATGTGTCCACAAGCTCACCAGTCTGTTATTGTAATTGTAATTATCTTTTTTAAATAATCTCTTTACTGCCCTCCATTGAGATTTAAATCTTTGTATATGAGTCCCATCTTCAGCAACAAAGGGGTTGTCAGGATCCGAGTGATTGACCATTTGATGAATGTACCCATGCTTACACAAACAATCGTTTGCTCGCCAGAAGTCGGTGTGGATGGTTTTGTGCCAACTTTGTGTGAAACACTCGCTTGGGGTTTCATTCAAATGCTGAATCCATTCAATCACATCCACATTTATATTTCCTAAATTGTCCTTCTGATGCGCTGCAATAAGATACCAAAGCTGGATCACCGCGTACACTTCTATATCACCAAAGTTGCTAGCTTGGTATAATTGCGTGAGTATAAAGTTTACATCTCCATGTAGTTTTATTAGTGGTTCATCATGTGTCCACAAGCTCACCAGTCTGTTATTGTAATTGTAATTATCTTTTTTAAATCTCTTTTACTGCCCTCCATTGAGATTTAAATCTTGCATATGGTCCCACTGCAGCAACAAAGGGGTTTGTCAGGATCCGAGTGATTACCATTTGATGAATGTACCCATGCTTACACAAACAATCGTTTGCTCGCCAGGATGTTGGTGTGGATGGTTTGTGCCAACTTGGTGTGAAACACTCGTTTGGGGTTTCATTCAAATGTTGAATCCATTCGATCACATCCACATTTATATTTCCTAAATTGTCCTCTGATGCGCTGCATCCCGATACCAAAGCTGGATCACCGCGTACAATTTCTATATCACCAAAGTTGCTAGCTTGGCACTGCGGAGTATAAAGTTTTACATCTCCATGTAGTTTTATTAGTGGTACATCATGTGTCCACAAGCTCACCAGTCTGTTATTGTAATTGTAATTATCTTTTTTAAAAAATCTCTTTACTGCCCTCCATTGAGACTTAAATCTTTCTGTATGAGTCCCATCTTCAGCCACAAAGAGGTTGTTAGGATCCGAGTGATTGACCTTTTGATGAAAGTACCCATGCTCAGACTAACAATCGTTTGCTCGCCAGAAGTCGGTGTGGATGGTTTTGTGCCAACTTTGTGTGAAACACACGCTTGGGGTTTCATTCAAATGCTGAATCCATTCGATCACATCCACATTTATATTTCCTAAATTGTCTTCCTGATGCGCTGCAATAAGATTCCAAAGCTGGATCACCGCGTACACTTCTATATCACCAAAGTTGCTAGCTTGGTATAATTGCGTGAGTATAAAGTTTACATCTCTATGTAGTTTTATTAGTGGTACATCATGTGTCCACAAGCTCACCAGTCTGTTATTGTAATTGTAATTATCTTTTTTAAAAAATCTCTTTACTGCCCTCCATTGAGATTTAAATCTTTCTGTATGAGTCCCATCTTCAGCCACAAAGAGGTTGTTAGGATCCGAGTGATTGACCTTTTGATGAAAGTACCCCTGCTCAGACTAACAATCGTATGCTCGCCAGAAGTTGGTGTGGATGGTTTTGTGCCAACTTTGTGTGAAACACTCGCTTGGGGTTTCATTCAAATGCTGAATCCATTCGATCACATCCACATTTATATTTCCTAAATTGTCTTTCTGATGCGCTGCAATAAGATTCCAAAGCTGGATCACCGCGTACACTTCTATATCACCAAAGTTGCTAGCTTGGTATAATTGCGTGAGTATAAAGTTTACATCTCCATGTAGTTTTATTAGTGGTACATCATGTGTGAACAAGCTCACCAGTCTGTTATTGTAATTGTAATTATCTTTTTTAAAAAATCTCTTTACTGCCCTCCATTGAGATTTAAATCTTTGTGTATGAGTCTCATCTTCAGCAACAAAGGGGTTGTCAGGATCCGAGTGATTGACCATTTGATGAATGTACCCATGCTTACACAAACAATCGTTTGCTCGCCAGATGTTGGTGTGGATGGTTTTGTGCCAACTATGTGTGAAACACTCGCTTGGGGTTTCATTCAAATGCTGAATCCATTCGATCATATCCACATTTATATTTCCTAAATTGTCTTTCTGATGCGCTGCAATAAGATTCCAAAGCTGGATCACCGCGTACACTTCTATATCACCAAAGTTGCTAGCTTGGTATAATTGCGTGAGTATAAAGTTTACATCTCCATGTAGTTTTATTAGTGGTACATCATGTGTCCACAAGCTCACCAGTCTGTTATTGTAATTGTAATTATCTTTGAAAATCTCTTTACCTCCATTGAGACTTAAATCTTTCTGTATGAGTCCCATCTTCAGCCACAAAGAGGGTTGTTAGGATCCGAGTGATTGACCTTTTGATAGAAATTGCCCCTGCTCAGACTAGCTGTCATATGCTCGCCAAGCGTGGATGGTTTGGCTGCCAACTTTGTGTGGCTGCTCGCTTGGGGTTTCATTCAAATGCTGTGATCCATTCGATCATCCACATTTTATATTTCCTAAAATTGTCTTTCTGATGCTGCAATAAGATTCCAAAGCTGGATCACCACTTACGTACGCTTCTATATCCACCAAAGTTGCTTCAACTTGGTATAATTGCGTGGTATAAAGTTTACATCTCTATGTAGTTTTTATTAGTGGTACATCATGTGTCCCACAGCTCACCAGTCTGTTATTGTAATTGTAATTATCTTTTTTAAAAAATCTCTTTACTGCCCTCCATTGAGACTTAAATCTTTCTGTATGAGTCCCATCTTCAGCAACAAAGGGGTTGTCAGGATCCGAGTGATTGACCATTTGATGAATGTACCCATGCTTACACAAACAATCGTTTGCTCGCCAGAAGTTGGTGTGGATGGTTTTGTGCCAACTTTGTGTGAAACACTCGCTTGGGGTTTCATTCAAATGCTGAATCCATTCGATCACATCCACATTTATATTTCCTAAATTGTCTTTCTGATGCGCTGCAATAAGATTCCAAAGCTGGATCACCGCGTACACTTCTATATCACCAAAGTTGCTAGCTTGGTATAATTGCGTGAGTATAAAGTTTACATCTCCATGTAGTTTTATTAGTGGTACATCATGTGTCCACAAGCTCACCAGTCTGTTATTGTAATTGTAATTATCTTTTTTAAAAAATCTCTTTACTGCCCTCCATTGAGACTTAAATCTTTCTGTATGAGTCCCATCTTCAGCCACAAAGAGGTTGTTAGGATCCGAGTGATTGACCTTTTGATGAAAGTACCCCTGCTCAGACTAACAATCGTATGCTCGCCAGAAGTTGGTGTGGATGGTTTTGTGCCAACTTTGTGTGAAACACTCGCTTGGGGTTTCATTCAAATGCTGAATCCATTCGATCACATCCACATTTATATTTCCTAAATTGTCTTTCTGATGCGCTGCAATAAGATTCCAAAGCTGGATCACCGCGTACACTTCTATATCACCAAAGTTGCTAGCTTGGTATAATTGCGTGAGTATAAAGTTTACATCTCCATGTAGTTTTATTAGTGGTACATCATGTGTCCACAAGCTCACCAGTCTGTTATTGTAATTGTAATTATCTTTTTTAAAAAATCTCTTTACTGCCCTCCATTGAGATTTAAATCTTTGTGTATGAGTCCCATCTTCAGCAACAAAGGGGTTGTCAGGATCCGAGTGATTGACCTTTTGATGAAAGTACCCATGCTCAGACTAACAATCGTTTGCTCGCCAGAAGTCGGTGTGGATGGTTTTGTGCCAACTATGTGTGAAACACTCGCTTGGGGTTTCATTCAAATGCTGAATCCATTCGATCACATCCACATTTATATTTCCTAAATTGTCCTTCTGATGCGCTGCAATAAGATTCCAAAGCTGGATCACCGCGTACACTTCTATATCACCAAAGTTGCTAGCTTGGTATAATTGCGTGAGTATAAAGTTTACATCTCCATGTAGTTTTATTAGTGGTACATCATGTGTCCACAAGCTCACCAGTCTGTTATTGTAATTGTAATTATCTTTTTTAAAAAATCTCTTTACTGCCCTCCATTGAGACTTAAATCTTTGTGTATGAGTCCCATCTTCAGCCACAAAGAGGTTGTTAGGATCCGAGTGATTGACCTTTTGATGAAAGTACCCCTGCTCAGACTAACAATCGTATGCTCGCCAGAAGTTGGTGTGGATGGTTTTGTGCCAACTTTGTGTGAAACACTCGCTTGGGGTTTCATTCAAATGCTGAATCCATTCGATCACATCCACATTTATATTTCCTAAATTGTCTTCTGATGCGCTGCAATAAGATTCCAAAGCTGGATCACCGCGTACACTTCTATATCACCAAAGTTGCTAGCTTGGTATAATTGCGTGAGTATAAAGTTTACATCTCCATGTAGTTTTATTAGTGGTACATCATGTGTCCACAAGCTCACCAGTCTGTTATTGTAATTGTAATTATCTTTTTTAAAAAATCTCTTTACTGCCCTCCATTGAGATTTAAATCTTTGTATATGAGTCCCATCTTCAGCAACAAAGGGGTTGTCAGGATCCGAGTGATTGACCATTTGATGAATGTACCCATGCTTACACAAACAATCGTTTGCTCGCCAGATGTTGGTGTGGATGGTTTTGTGCCAACTATGTGTGAAACACTCGCTTGGGGTTTCATTCAAATGCTGAATCCATTCGATCACATCCACATTTATATTTCCTAAATTGTCTTTCTGATGCGCTGCAATAAGATTCCAAAGCTGGATCACCGCGTACACTTCTATATCACCAAAGTTGCTAGCTTGGTATAATTGCGTGAGTATAAAGTTTACATCTCCATGTAGTTTTATTAGTGGTACATCATGTGTCCACAAGCTCACCAGTCTGTTATTGTAATTGTAATTATCTTTTTTAAAAAATCTCTTTACTGCCCTCCATTGAGATTTAAATCTTTGTATATGAGTCCCATCTTCAGCAACAAAGGGGTTGTCAGGATCCGAGTGATTGACCATTTGATGAATGTACCCATGCTTACACAAACAATCGTTTGCTCGCCAGATGTTGGTGTGGATGGTTTTGTGCCAACTATGTGTGAAACACTCGCTTGGGGTTTCATTCAAATGCTGAATCCATTCGATCACATCCACATTTATATTTCCTAAATTGTCTTTCTGATGCGCTGCAATAAGATTCCAAAGCTGGATCACCGCGTACACTTCTATATCACCAAAGTTGCTAGCTTGGTATAATTGCGTGAGTATAAAGTTTACATCTCCATGTAGTTTTATTAGTGGTACATCATGTGTCCACAAGCTCACCAGTCTGTTATTGTAATTGTAATTATCTTTTTTAAAAAATCTCTTTACTGCCCTCCATTGAGATTTAAATCTTTGTATATGAGTCCCATCTTCAGCAACAAAGGGGTTGTCAGGATCCGAGTGATTGACCATTTGATGAATGTACCCATGCTTACACAAACAATCGTTTGCTCGCCAGATGTTGGTGTGGATGGTTTTGTGCCAACTTTGTGTGAAACACTCGCTTGGGGTTTCATTCAAATGCTGAATCCATTCGATCACATCCACATTTATATTTCCTAAATTGTCTTCCTGATGCGCTGCAATAAGATCCCAAAGCTGGATCACCGCGTACACTTCTATATCACCAAAGTTGCTAGCTTGGTATAATTGCGTGAGTATAAAGTTTACATCTCCATGTAGTTTTATTAGTGGTACATCATGTGTCCACAAGCTCACCAGTCTGTTATTGTAATTGTAATTATCTTTTTTAAAAAATCTCTTTACTGCCCTCCATTGAGATTTAAATCTTTGTGTATGAGTCCCATCTTCAGCAACAAAGGGGTTGTCAGGATCCGAGTGATTGACCATTTGATGAATGTACCCATGCTTACACAAACAATCGTTTGCTCGCCAGAAGTTGGTGTGGATGGTTTTGTGCCAACTTTGTGTGAAACACTCGCTTGGGGTTTCATTCAAATGCTGAATCCATTCGATCACATCCACATTTATATTTCCTAAATTGTCCTTCTGATGCGCTGCAATAAGATACCAAAGCTGGATCACCGCGTACACTTCTATATCACCAAAGTTGCTAGCTTGGTATAATTGCGTGAGTATAAAGTTTACATCTCCATGTAGTTTTATTAGTGGTACATCATGTGTCCACAAGCTCACCAGTCTGTTATTGTAATTGTAATTATCTTTTTTAAAAAATCTCTTTACTGCCCTCCATTGAGATTTAAATCTTTGTATATGAGTCCCATCTTCAGCAACAAAGGGGTTGTCAGGATCCGAGTGATTGACCATTTGATGAATGTACCCATGCTTACACAAACAATCGTTTGCTCGCCAGATGTTGGTGTGGATGGTTTTGTGCCAACTATGTGTGAAACACTCGCTTGGGGTTTCATTCAAATGCTGAATCCATTCGATCACATCCACATTTATATTTCCTAAATTGTCTTTCTGATGCGCTGCAATAAGATTCCAAAGCTGGATCACCGCGTACACTTCTATATCACCAAAGTTGCTAGCTTGGTATAATTGCGTGAGTATAAAGTTTACATCTCCATGTAGTTTTATTAGTGGTACATCATGTGTCCACAAGCTCACCAGTCTGTTATTGTAATTGTAATTATCTTTTTTAAAAAATCTCTTTACTGCCCTCCATTGAGATTTAAATCTTTGTATATGAGTCCCATCTTCAGCAACAAAGGGGTTGTCAGGATCCGAGTGATTGACCATTTGATGAATGTACCCATGCTTACACAAACAATCGTTTGCTCGCCAGATGTTGGTGTGGATGGTTTTGTGCCAACTTTGTGTGAAACACTCGCTTGGGGTTTCATTCAAATGCTGAATCCATTCAATCACATCCACATTTATATTTCCTAAATTGTCCTTCTGATGCGCTGCAATAAGATACCAAAGCTGGATCACCGCGTACACTTCTATATCACCAAAGTTGCTAGCTTGGTATAATTGCGTGAGTATAAAGTTTACATCTCCATGTAGTTTTATTAGTGGTACATCATGTGTCCACAAGCTCACCAGTCTGTTATTGTAATTGTAATTATCTTTTTTAAAAAATCTCTTTACTGCCCTCCATTGAGATTTAAATCTTTGTATATGAGTCCCATCTTCAGCAACAAAGGGGTTGTCAGGATCCGAGTGATTGACCATTTGATGAATGTACCCATGCTTACACAAACAATCGTTTGCTCGCCAGATGTTGGTGTGGATGGTTTTGTGCCAACTTTGTGTGAAACACTCGCTTGGGGTTTCATTCAAATGCTGAATCCATTCGATCACATCCACATTTATATTTCCTAAATTGTCCTTCTGATGCGCTGCAATAAGATACCAAAGCTGGATCACCGCGTACACTTCTATATCACCAAAGTTGCTAGCTTGGTATAATTGCGTGAGTATAAAGTTTACATCTCCATGTAGTTTTATTAGTGGTACATCATGTGTCCACAAGCTCACCAGTCTGTTATTGTAATTGTAATTATCTTTTTTAAAAAATCTCTTTACTGCCCTCCATTGATACTTAAATCTTTGTGTATGAGTCCCATCTTCAGCCACAAAGAGGTTGTTAGGATGTCTTTATAAACACATGTCTTTTTTAATTCTAATTCTCCATGCATGCTATTTTACATAAATAAGGCACCGTCAATTCATTTATAAAATGATTCCTACTTGCATAGGGACACTTCACCTCAACAATAGTTTCATCTTCGATTAAGCCATCTGGGTGATGCTCCCAAAAAAAAATATAATCTTCACATATGAATAACCCACAGTCCACGTAAGCTTTAATAGCAACTGACTGGCTCATGAATTATGCCATGGTTCGTAGACCAGGATTGAAAGGACTTAGGTAGAAGTATTTGCTCTGCAAATGATTTTTGCCTTAGAGCAGAAAGATGGCATATGGCGTGGAAATTACTGGCTGTAATGCGGTCTATTCTTTTTTCAAGCCACAATTTATTATTTCTTTGGCCTCTCATCATTTCTTCTATTTCAAAAATATTTTCTTTCGAAATGCTTAATAAATGTAAATTTTCTAGGAAGGTATCCCGTGTGTCTTTTCTATAATTATGGTCATTTATAATTCCGTAAGGATTAGATGGACTATACTTTTGCTTGAGTGGCATCGTGCTGGTAGTTGCAGAAATGCATATATTTCTTATTTTTGTATTGTATGCCTCCTCACAAATGTTCTTCATATTGTAGGCGTGAAATATAATATTAGATAGCCTTCTTTACCGGCGTTGTATTTGGTGCAGGCGGCTCCCTCTATTGGCGTTTGTGTGTATCTTTATTCAATAAAGATTTGGACAAACAAAGTAATCCTCAGGCTCGTGTGCACACTACGAAGGCAGACAGCTGTGTAGCTGCTGGTCTCTGTTGTCCGTTTCCTTATATAACGTAGTTGCGTAAGAGGGGTACTGGTATTGGGTATGCGGGGCAAAGGGAGTGCAATGGATATGTAACAAGCCCGAAAACATGTCGAATGTTTTAATCCAAAATCTTAATGTAATATCAATATTAATAAAAATATAGAAACCTGCTTTGTTTGATAACAAATCATTTTTTTATCAATTGAAGAATAGTTGAAATTGAATAATTTAATTCAAATGCTATATTGTATTTGAACTACCTTTCCTCTTTCTATGTCTGCAGGCGACAAGGCATTATATAGAATGCCTTGAAAATATGGTTTTGAGGTAATAATAATAATTTTATTGCTACAAATAGGTAGTCAAAAGTTTACCTTAGTTCAGTTATTAACAGACACTAGGTATATATAGCATCAAACATTCAAGGTTTGTCAATACCAATTAATTTCTTAGGTATTCGAAAAAAGCGAATGTAAATGTAAATGTGTTTTTTTAAATATTAAAAAAAAAGCCAAATGTATTTGTAATTTATAATTGCTGTAAATTATTATATTAGTATTAGTGCGGATTTTATGTACGGAATATTACACGGCACCGTCAAGATGTCTTCCATTCCAAAGCGGACTAGAGAATTTGCAGAGACACGCCGCAGGACGTCAACTTATATGTCTCTCACTTCTGTCGTTATTTTAGTCTTCAATTGCTCAAAATTCGAAAGACGGGTATCATAAACTCTTGCTTTCAGATAACCCCATAAAAATGTCAGCTGGGGTTAAGTCGGGTGATCTGGGTGGCCACAATAAGTCTCCAAAGCGGCTTATGATTTTCCCCGGAAACATCACTTTTAGTGTGTTATGTGGATGGAGGGTATTTTTTTTAATTTTTTTTTTTTTTAATTGATAAAGCTTGCCAACGCTCGGCACACTGAGACATTGGCAGAAACAAACACAAAATACAATTTTTAATGTGACAAGCACTTATAGGCAAACATAGCATACATATATAGAGATCATAAAGATATTATTAAACAAAACAAACATTACAAAACAAAAACAATTGCTTATCAAAGAAAAAATTCTGATTACTAAAAACAAAACAATTACTTAGCAAAGGAAAAAATTCTAATTACAAAAAAAAAATTAAAAAAAAGGGTATCCATCTACACACAAAACACACACTAGCTGTTTGATCTGTGGCCTCATCTTGCTGAACCATACACCTGTTTTGTACCTAAATTTTCTTCGTTATCATTACGTCTTTTCTAAGTGTTAACTTCGTTTATTTCTTGAAATAGAGGTTTGAATTGGAAAAGGGCTTTCTGTTACAACAACAATGTTCTATTTTACTAAGCCTATAGATATTATTTTTTCTTTAAAAATGCTGTTTTTATTAATAAGTGAAAGTCAAATCATTTATTTCAATTAGACCACCTAAAATGGCACTTTTGAATGTCAAACAAGATACAAAGAAGATTCTAGTTGCCCCTTCCAAAAGGTAGTTTCGTGTGGAGAAGAATGGGCAAGAAACTCGACACTTACTCTTTTGAAATAGGTTTACAATATTTTGTTTACATTAGTAAAATAATTATATGTGAAGACAATGTACTCTTAGAATAAAACTACTATACTAAATGAGTTAGTACACATGTTCCTCACATATTTACAAATATCGAAACCGTAGAATATTTATTATACATTAAAGAGTAATATAAATAATATAAAAAAACACAATAAAACAGTGTGTGAGATAAAATAAAATAATTACATTTTGTAAGGCTCTATATTTGTTCTATAGAGCAGGACCAGCATGTTTCCAAGCATTCTTATTTTGAATATAACCCCCTAATTTGTAAAATGCTTGTTTACAAAGTGTACTTTTAATAACTTATTCATTATGCATGCTATAAAATATCTGTCAACTTGTTCTGGAAAATTGTAGGAACATAGTTTACGAGCATTCCGCTTCATTTTGTCAAATTTGGCTTGCGACTGTTTAATAGTTCGAGGGTTATCTGAAAGGGTATTAAATTCTGCATGAATCGCACTCCATGCCCTCTTTTTTTTGCAAATTGTTGTTGTCTGTCTTTTTATTAAATAATATGTGTTTATGTTTTTCTATTAAATCTCATAAATCTGTCCTTCTCTTCTTTTCCAAGTACGTAAATAAATACACTTCTAACTGTATCTCTCAATATTATATAAAGGGTGTCCAGCGGAATATTTTCAACTTTAGAATTTAATATTAAAAAAAACTAGATCGTTTTTATTAATTTTTATTTCAATTAAATACAGAATAACAATGCGGATTTTATTTTTTAAAAACGATATCATTCAAATGATGGCCGTTTTTTTCAATGCACTCATGCAGTCGGACCCTTACATTTGCGATTACGCGACGGCAAAGCGCTGGAGTAATGCTTTGAATTTCATGGCGAATGTTTTCCTGTAGGGCCTGAATTGTCCGGGGATTGTTGTTGTAGACCTTTGATTTGAGGTATCCCCATAAAAAATCGCAAGGTGTGAGGTCTGGTGACCGAGACGGCCATGGAATGTCTCCATACTTGCTGATCAGTTTACTCGGAAAAACTGTCCTTAACCTTTCCATCGACACCCTAGCTGTGTGCGGAGTGGCACCGTCTTGTTGAAATTGTATTCGGTTGTTGTACCCTGAATACTGCTGCAATTGCGGTCACAACAGAAACTCGTCGATTATACGGCAATACACCGGAGCAGTGACCGTCTCACCTTGGTTAAAAAAATAAGGGCCAATTACCCCGCTCGCTGAAATGGCACACCAAACTGTCGTTTTCAAACAATGTAAACGTTTTTGATGGCGCTCTCTAGGGTTGTAAGGGCACCAGTATCGCATATTTTGTTTGTTAACAAAGCCATCAATATGAAAATGTGCTTCGTCACTGAATAAAATGTTTCTAAGCGTAAGTGCTGTCCGAAAACGTCCCAGTATTGTTCTTGCGAAGGATTCTCGCAAAGGATAGTCATTTTCGTTGAGATACTGAACAATTTGCATTTTGTACGGGTGCAGCTTTCATTTATTTTTCAAAATAACATGCACTGTTGATTTTTTTATTCCTGTGGAGGCCGCAATCTTCCTTATTGATTTTCGTGGATTTAGAACTTGAGACACATGTTCTGGCGTTGATGCTGCCGTTGATGGTCCAGGAATAGGTCTGTTTATATATTCATTGTATATTGTATATTTCAGTGTGCCTTCTTGCCTGAATCTTTGTACCCACGACCAGATAAGTTGCGTGCTCGGCCCATCACTTAGTCGTCGAATATTAAAATGAGTACAAAAAGCGCGACGTGCACGTACCAATGATTCACTGCACTTCAAATATTGCTCCACCGCAAAGGCGCGGTGCGCTCCCGACCAGTGACTCATAGCGACTAACAAATCCGCAAATCGTACACTTTAAATGATATCCCTCCTGCTTACGTCACCCCGCTATTATTTCGATAATCGCAATTTAAAGTTGAAAAATTCCTGCTGGACACCCTTTACGTACTTTGCGCATGTATAATTCATGCAATATAATAATAAAATAATAGCTTTACACTTTGGCGAAAAGGTTTCCATTGTTTTATTCAAATTAAACACTTTTTAAAATTAGCCTTTCGTACAAAACAATAAACATCCGATGTCAAACTTGACAGTTTGTTTCAAGTGACATTGTTTTTATCAATGTTGTTATTACTCAAAAAAAACAAACAGGCAACCCCATTAACAATGACGACCTAATTTTTTAACAATGAAGCAACGCTAACAAGTTAACAGACGTTCATACATGTCTGTAAAAGGTTAACGAACGTAAGTTACGAAAGCAAATGGTTTGAAACAACCGGATTTTAGTAAGTGATTTGAGTCTCAAATTTCAGTTCCAAATATAAACGCTAATTAAGTGAGGGCCAGTGGTAAATCCGAAAACAAAACAAAATGTGTTGAAATTACTTTAATTAATTATTACTTTTACAATAATGACTTAACTAAATACAACTATTTAATCGGCCCGATATTAGGTGCACGACAAATAATCTATATTATAAACTTAACTAGTTGAGAATTGACCGGTCCGATATGAGGTATCCGATCAAAAGCTACTGGTTCTGTTGTCCGTTTCCTTATACTATAATGTAGTTGCGTAAAGCTGGGTATCGATTACGCGCTCCTGGCGCGCGCGCCATGAATGACCGCTCCGAGACTGCGTTCCGTGAAACGCGTTCCAAATATTTGAAGTATATCAACTAAGCGCGCCTAGCGCGCGTGGCAACTGTTCCAGTGTTCGACCCTTCATCATGGAAGCCAGTCAGCTTGGCTTTTAGATACTCTAGATACTCAATTTTTCTCTTCTATACGATGATAGGAGCACAGTCGTTTTTTCTTTAATTCCGGCATAGGGACTCCCATTTCACTACTGATTTCTCTCCAAGCGTCTTCTCTAAGCGATTTATTATGATACGAAGAACTTTTGCTATTCCACAGTAGTTCTTTTGTACCATACAGTTGTATTAATTTACGGCAATTTCGGTTGTCCATAATTGGGAGCGCAACAAACACAAAAAAATACGATATGTCCGTCCCAACTGGCGCGCGCGCCACGATTGATGCGTGGTAAAAAACCGACACCCGTCGGAACGGACCGCTCCGCGTTCGGGCGCTTCAACGAACACATTGGCGCGCGTTCCAAAGTGGTATCCATTGCGCGCGGCTGGAGCGCGCGGCTGGAGCGCGCGCCAATGTTCGCCCTCTTGGAGCGCGTAGTCGATACGCGGCTTAGGAGGGGTACTGGTATTGGGTATGCGCGGCAAAGGGAGTGCAATGGATATGTAACACGCTCTTGCGGTACTTTGATTGTTTATAACAATGCCAAAGAGGGCGGAATCCGTTGTCTGAAATTCAGTATTAGAATCGTAAGGTAGTGCTGCTTTTTCTTCACCACATAATAATATACTTAGCCGTTTACCACCAAACTGTCTACAAAAAAAGAAGTACGCATGTCGCAAAGACCCTACGAGTAGAAGTCCGTTGACGTACCTTTGATCTACCGAATGCCTATTCTTCATTATCACTTTCTTTCTTTTCGTTTCTGCCAAAGTAGCAACATTTTACTTTCATCGGCGCATTTATTTGCGTTAGCTGGCCTGATTATTTAGTATATCATATTATCTGCAATAATATTTATAACAAGACTATAAGATATAACGAAAATATCTTTAGTCTTTTAGTGACAGAACAACAAAACATAAAGTAATATGAATAATTTAATGAAAATCTAATAAACTAAACATATTATCAAGTTCAAGAAAATATTAATCGTAGCAAATTAATCGTCGCTATACTGTTGCATATTGCATATTGTCACAAACAAAAGTAAGGCACGACCTGGAACACATTTTGTATGTGTATGTGCTCATTCCATTGAAGCTTGACACCAATTTTCCAATTTTCTCTTGCTAAACTTTTGAATAGCCGTCGAAACAAATCAGACAGAAATAATTATCATTATCACTTTTTTCATTTGATTGGAGTGTTTTTTAAGAAACACCCTTCTTTCATTGCTTATCCACGTTCTTCTTTGGCTTCTTAATTGTTTTTCTTTGTTTGGTTTTATTTTGTTGCTCTTCTAAAGCGTTCTTTTCGGAAGTGTCTGTTAGCATAGCAGCTTTCCTCTTATGTTAGTGGTTTTCTAGGTCCAGCTTTTAGGTATGGTCGTAAAAGTTCCAGTAAAAGTACTTGTATTTCATCATTTGTCTCGTTTTCTTTGTGGTTTGGACAAAGTTTGGGCTTAACGGGCTGGTGGAGGTAGAAGGAGTGGGATTAGGCTCTGGCTGGACAACACAGTTTGCTCTGGATGATCTTTTGCCGCCTCGATAGCTTCTGGTTCAGGACGATCGATTACAAATGACGATGAAAGCTCATCCTCACCAAAAAATTTTGCGTTGTACGGGAAGATGTCTATCTTTCGGGAATCGTTAAAAATATTTACGAGTACACTTGTCTCAGCAAACGGCAACGAATCAGCGACAATTTTTGGTATATCATAAATAGTACCTAAGGGTTTTAGCAACCACTTTATGTAGATATTAAAGCTGTTTGAAATAAAGGTATTCACATTTACGTGTTACTATTTAGTTCTCGTGTGTGTGTGAACCTTTGATGCTTTTCCGCCTTTTTTTGGTAATGATTTAGCTGAAAATAATAATATATGAGATAGAGTTTTCAACTTATGGAGGATTTCGACTTATGCGGGTTTTTGATTCGACATAAAGAGTTTGAGGTTTATTCTTATAAATTTTAAAGGGAATCAAAATTGAACACCTGACACAAAGCAAGCAAACACGTGTTTCCATGAGTCATAAATATATTATTGTATACTCCTAAAATGTTTTCTAAGAAACAATAGTGTACTCACATTGTCGGCAAGTTCTTAAAGTCGGTAACTTATTTTTGTTCGAACAATAGAGATAATAAATTCCAAATGATCAAGTTGTAAAGGTTGTAAAATAAAACATTCCTATGTTCGAGATGCAGAGGTCAAATTTAATTTTTCGAGTTATAGAGTGAAAATATGTACCAAAATGGCTTGGAGGGACTCGGTGATTATTTCGATTAACAGAGGGTCAAGATTTCAAGTAATGGAGGTTTTGGTGTTTTAAGGGAAGGGAACAAAACATTTTTTCGAGATTTGGAGGTTTTTGACTTATCGAGGTTCGAGTTAACGAGGTTCTACTGTATATGTTCTTCTTCAACTTTAAGGACACTAACTCCTTAGGTAGCCCTATTCGATTTGATCTTAGGGTACCGTAATAACGGGTTTAGTGATGTAAGAGATGTTCCGCCGATCCAGTTGAAGAGTAGAAATTGTCTGCAATTACTACACGACATTTATTCTCCAGCCCTCGAATGAGTTTCAGTAGGGTGACTTTACCATGATTTTGTTCTCGGCCATTTTCTCCCTTTCCAGAATAAATTATTGAATTATATGTATATCCCTTCGGGAGTGTATAACTTGTAAATTTTAACACCATACTTGTGTGATTTGACAGTAACTTAAGATACGGCGGTCTTGATTTTCTTTTCATTGTGACAAAATAAAATACCAGGTAAAATTCGTATTGTTTAGTCTATGCAAAAATGGCGATGCTACTTTATTCGACCCCTTTGGTCTTTCGTCTTCAGTCCAAGAGTATATATGAGTTTTTTGTTACATACAAAGATTGTAGACGTAAAGTTGGCGAAGGTAGTAAGAGCTCTGGTCTGGTTATTTTGGAAGCACTAAATTCTTTTGGCAGTCAAATGAGATAATTAGGATCATCATTTTTTACGCGCCTATACAATGCATTTGCTGGTAAATTGTTAATTTTGTATTTTGTTCGAAGAGATTGTTTGAACGATTCAATTGGAGTATTTTTAATTCTCTCTAATAACTCCATGCAAGATCACTTATCAGTTGCAGAGTGCGAAAAGATACATGTACTTTTTTTACAAATATTTTTCTAAAATAGGTATATTTCACTTTGAAGGAACGAACTACTTTGTCTCAGTTGCAGATAGCCATATTTTGGCTAATTTCTTTTTTGGAGTAACTGGCGTAGTTAGCTCTTCTTCATTTTCACTACCCATTCTTGCTACTTTTTTATAGTTCGGTTATTTTTTTGTTTCTGGTATTTCTCCACCAGTTCTCTCCCTTGATAATTTATTTAGGTGGGCCAACTTTTTTAATTTAGACTTACAATCGTCTTCTCCAAAAATATTTAAAAACCCTTTTTCTAGTTCGGCTATTTTTTTTGTTTCTGGTATTCCTTCACCAGTTCTCTCCCTTGATAATTTATTTAGGTGGGCCAACTTTTTTAATTTAGACTTACAATCGTTCCAATAGTGTGTTGTGTGTTGTAGTGTAACAGAACAAAAGTAGCTTGTTAGCTTATCAATAAGATTTATAACCATTTATCCTGAAAATCGCTGATCAATTCAAGTTTAGTAATATATACCTTACTTCATGCTTTACAATCTTTAACTGCGCCATCCCCGTGTGCATTTAATCCCATTGCAACCTCTTCCTACGTTCTCCGCGAAAATTCTCTCGCTTGAGCTGTTGTATTGTATCCGACGGTGTCGTCCGAAAATTCGACGGCGTTGACGTCAAAAGAGAAAATTTTGGGTTCATCCAATTTCGGAATTAAGAGAACAACATGGACAATTCCATCATTTGTTTATCGAACTTACAAGTGATGAAGAAAATTTTTTTAAATCTTTTAGGATGTGTTTTAATGTCTTCGGCCGGGTTCCCACTACGCCGGACCGGCAGATCTGCCGAAAACCGGACACCGGACAGAGTGTTCACATTACATCGGATCCCGGAAGAAATTCAGACAGTCCTCAGTTGAATTTGGACCTGCGCGCACAATGGACGACGAAATTGTTGTGTTGTGGTGGTATCTTAATAGAAGGCAAAATAAAAGAAAACATTGGGTACACCCTATTTTACGGGAAAGATTTTCACTTGGAACATTTGAAACATTAATGGGTGAACTTAGAAGAGACGAATCAAAGTTCTTCAATTATTTTCGAATGACAGCAACCACTTTTGACGATTTACTGGGACGACTAGACATAAGAGTACGAGATACAAGTTTCAGAGAATGTATTTGCCCAGAACAAAGATTAGCCATATGTCTAAGGTAAGATTATTTTATGCACTAGATTGCGTAATAATAGTTTTGACGTAGGTACCTACTTAAGACTGTATGAATGAATGAATGTTTGCTATGTATGTTTGTTTCATGAATGTGAATATATATAATGTGTGTGTGTGGGAGGGTGTATGTATTTGATAATCATTATGAATTAAAAATGCAAACAATTATTTAAGTATTTATTTGTACTCAAACTTAAATCCCTTCAAAATCTAAGTAATCTGAGTCTTGGGAATGTATGGAACGATTACTAGATGCTGATGGCGAAGCTGGAATCGGATTCGATGTCTGAGATGAAGTTGATGGTATAGATGTTGTTGCCTGTTGATTGCTACTATTATATTGCGTAGAGTATCCAGGGTAGTGTTGATCTTGCGTAGGTATTGGCTGTTGATTGACGCTATTATGTGTGTAGTATCCAGAATACTGATCTGGTCCGGTTATCTGATTATATGAATCACGCCAATGTCCGTAATTTGGTCTCTCATAATTCCTACTTTTAATTTTTTGCAACATTGTCATGACGCTAGCTTGAAATTCTAAAGTCTCTTCGATAGTTAAAGTGTTCAAGATTGGTATAATGCCTTTGAAGAAAGATAGATGATGGTTTTCCTTTTCTGGGTTTATTCTGGAGTCCAAAAACTTTACCATCCTGTCATTTACCTCTTTATTATCAATTTTTTTTTTATCTTTAATTAAAGGTGAACGAAAATCTGATTCCATGCCTACTTCAGTCTCGGTTCTTGCTTTTTTTGAAACTGACTCATGTGGTGGTCGAGGTTCGGAGACTTTTTTCAAAAACATTAATTGCTCGTGATATAAATAATTTCGTGTATTTTTGGTCGAAGATCCAGATTTAGACTCATCTTTTTGTTTCTTTACTGTCTTAAGCCACGAATCTCGTATATTATTCCATTTAGTTGAAACCTGTTTTCCTGAAATCAATAAAAAAATATCATAAAACAATACAATTTGTTTCTTGGTGACGTATAAAGTAATAATGTATTAACAAAAAATACTTTTTTTTCAGATATTTAGCTTCAGGATGTTCATTCAAAGAAATACATTACTCATACAGAGTAGGCGTTTCGACAATAAGTAAACTAATAAAAGAAATGACCCACGTCATTTGGGAAAACCTAAAGACAGATTTCCTTAAGCTGCCTGATACTGAGAGAGAATGGGAGGACATCGCTTCAGGATTCGAAAGAAAAGCCAACTTTCCTCACTGTCTTGGAGCAGTAGATGGCAAACATATCAGAATTTTGAAACCAGCCAAGAGTGGTTCTATGTTCTTTAATTACAAGGAGTATTATTCTTTTGTATTAATGGCAGTTGTCGATTCAGAGTACCGATTTATTTTTATTAGTGTGGGCTCATTTGGCAAGGAATGCGATTCTAGTATATTAAAGGATAGTACATTTTGGCAAAAGATCAATGATGGTACTTTAAATGTACCAAAGCCTAGACCGCTTCATGAAAACTTGCACGAAGAATTACCGTTTATACTTGTTGGCGATGAAGGCTTTGCTTTAACACCTAATCTCCTACGTCCATATGGAGGTACACATTTGAATACTGATAAAAAGATTTTTAACTATAGACTAAGTCGAGCAAGAAGGTATGTTGAGTGCGCTTTTGGTATTCTGGCAAATAAGTGGCGAATAATCCATCGAGCTATAGATCTCAACGTAGACACAGCAATTCAAGTAATTAAAGCTTGTGCAGTCTTACATAATTTTGTAAGAGAAAAAGATGGTATAAATTTTGAAAGTTACCAAAATATAGAACATAGACAAGAACAAGAAACTACACCCATGAATCGAAATGTGTCGAGTCGAGGTGGCCCTAATGCCAACGCTATACGGACATCATTTACTAATTATTTTGTTTCAGATATTGGTT
Organism: Pieris melete; assembly: GCA_963693345.1. Lineage (NCBI taxonomy): Eukaryota > Metazoa > Arthropoda > Insecta > Lepidoptera > Pieridae > Pieris > Pieris melete. The sequence goes on along the minus strand of CAVNZK010000368.1, from coordinate 262,600 downwards.
CCGTTCCGTGGCAGGCAGCAGCTATAAAATAAAATTTATCAATGCATTTACATTTTATCAATAAAACATTAAAAACTCACCGTACTGTTTTCTTTCTTTTTCATCCAGTTCATCGAAGTTTGGTTTCAGTATTAAACATACTTCACGCCATGCTGCTAACTTTAAGTTTTTGTCTTTATAAACGTCTTCGGTCTTATCCCACAGAACAGGTCTCTCTTGGACAAGCGTAATTAAAGTTTCTGCTTGAATATCCATGCTAAACGTCTACTTTTACCAGAACATGCGAGCCGAATGACGTGAGTGGAACACGGGCGGGGCGAGGGGAGCACGAGCAGGGCGAGCGGGGGACAGATACCGGCACAAACTCGTTCACATTACTCCGGGCCCGGTCGTTCTACCGGCAATTCGTAGTGACAAAACGTTCGGTAGAAATGCCGGGCTCGGCAAAAATGCCGGACCCGGGATAATGTGAATAGCTTCATATAAATTGTACAGCCACTAGCTCTTCCGGCAGATTTACCGGCGCGGCAGATCTGCCGGTCCGGCGTAGTGGGAACCCGGCCTTCGTTTGATAATTGGATACTATACTAACGTCTAAAATTAAACGTGAAGACACAATTACGAAGAGAAGTATCCACCCAGAAGAAAGACTAGCAGTATCATTGAGTGTTACAACCGCCTGACGACGGGTACAAATAAAAACTCAACTGCAATCATTACAATAGTTTATTTAGTGGTTTATGTTCCTAAAGTTTGCGATGCACTAAAAGACTGGGTAAAGGTATACTAGATATTTTATGTACTTAACATAAAATATCTAGTTTTCTTTTATTATTATATTTATTTATTGATATAATTTTTATTATTATTTAGGGGAAAAAATCGTCCATGATCAATGGCGTTGGTTAACGTTCAGCAGTAGGAGTAGTGTCTGGGATCTGAGAAGACGAAGTCGAGCCCTGAGGAGACGGGTGTTAAGGTGTAGTGTGACTGTGAATAATTTTGGGTACAATACCCATAACTCGAATATTTTCCTAGGTCAGCTTCAAATATCACATTGTTAATCGCTTGCTTGACGTATATTAAAGTGCGTGAATCATATTTACGGAGTTCATTAGCAATGTGCTGGCGTTAAGGAAAATACGGGTCAGCAGATGATGCAGCGGATTCATTTAGAACCTGAAATGCTATTTTCAGCATAGGGAAATCTTCGTCAGCGTTTGCCTTTTTCTTTTTCGTTACTCTCAGATTATCTGGAGCGGTTCATAATGTCACTAGGTGGTTCTATTTCTTGTTTCATAGCAGAAGATGTAATTGGTCCTGTATCATTGTTTTGTGGAATTTGTGCTGTTGCCGACTATAAAAAAAATACGAATGTTTAATTAATTGTTGATGAGAGAATGCATGATTTGCTGGTGGAGATGGAATAATATAAACATGTAAATTTTGTGGCACATACATATTTTGTGGTAAAGTTGGTGATAGTGTTGAAATATTGTAATATGAAGGAACTTTTATGTACAGGAGTATAGGAAGGACTGAGAGCTTGTCGATATCACAGATAAGTCATTTGAAGACTGTGAAGAAGTCCCCATATTATTTTTCTTGACTAATTGCAGCATTTCTTACTGTAAATATATTTTTTGGTTAAGATTAATTTTTTTCATGTAGCTTCTAAAACTTATTAAATATTTGGTGTCATCATTTTCGTAGTAATGGGTGTAGCTGTTGCTTTCTGTCTCTTTTGTAACATGTCTAATATGTGTTTGGGGACATCATTCTTCTTTTTCTGTGCCTTTACTACAGGCAAAGTTTGTATCTGTACCTCTGTAATATTGACATCATGTTCAATACTTTTCTTTATTTGTCTGTCGTTGAGTACAATCTGTATCTTTATTTGAATAGTTGCCTTCGGATTTTCTGTTTGCAAATACAGGTGTAAGAAAGCATAGTAAGTCACTGTAGATATACTTTTTTGATTTTTTAGCTGCACTGCCTGTAGGAATACCTTTGAATTTCTCTCTTTTTTTGAATTTCTTTTCGGTAATGGTCCTTTATGTTGGTCCAGAACTATAAGAGGTAATTTCGCTGAATATTTTATGACGCCGGCAGGGGAATTAACATATCAGTATAGCGAAAGAATTATTTATCCACTATAATAATTAACTACTTACATTTGTTTGTTTTATCTTTGCACTTGTCCCAATTATTATAAAGCTCTTTACATACGCTCTTTAGATTTGCTCCCACGCCAAATCTTTTATATCTCTATTGTTGTAGTCTTCATGATGACTATCCCATAAGCACGGCTATTTTTCTACTGCCATGATCACATTATTGGACTCGCACATAATTAAAACAAACGCAAAACGAAAAAAAACTAATAATATAACAAACGTACGTCCACTCAACACGAACGCGAGCCGATTCTGGATGGAAATTTCCGTCCATTTGCTGTCATTCGAAGCAATGTAAGCAAACGCTGCGATCTGATATATGGAATATCGTGCGTAAGGTCCATTTTTATGATTTTATAAACGTCTTATAGTAACTCGTGAGTTGATCTAGCAAATCTACTCCTCCCATCGTATGATTGTATTTCCTTACAAGTTCGGGGCGTTCCACTTCACGAACGATGGTGGTTACCTCCTCTTGGTCACCAGACCTCCCTCCGAAATGAGATGGTTGAAAAACCACCTCGAAATTAAAAGTTATTTCTTGGCCACCTCTGTGAGCCGATTTTAAAAAGAAAAGTACTCACTTAAACATAGCAATCCAACACATAGAATCACACCCAAAAACTTATATCTCGTCGCGACAAAAAACAACAAAAAGCACAAATACACCGGGTCAATTTCCCCCTCACTTTTTGCCTTGTAGTTATGAAAGTATTAACATACAAAGTGCACAAACACATCAAAATAATCAGTAATAATTTCTGAATCTTTTTTTCGGGTAGTGCCAGTAGCCATAATTCCTCTCTGTTTTAAAATTTGTAGCAGATGGTAGGACAAAAAATAATTGTCGAAGTATAGCTGGTGGTGACCTTTGCTTTCTCCAATTCTCTTTGTAAGATGAAAGACAATTGCTGCACCGTATCCAATTTTTTTTGTTAAATTACTATCTAATTCTGGATTGGAACTCTGATAAAAGATAAAATCGTAAGCTTGACCATCTTTACCACTTAAAAAAAAGATTTTCAGACCCCATGGACAAGGCTTGCCCTTTATATACTGTGTTGCCAAACAGTTTTCCGGTAAAAGGAACAATCTGTTCGTCAACACAAAGGTTTTTCTCGAGTGGCAAATCTAAACACCTCTTTCTAACAGCATCAAAGCTCGGGCGCACTTTTATAAACGCATATTTAGAATGACCAGGTATTGCTGTTTACCGAGATGTAAATTGTTACGCAGCTCAAAAAATCGGTCCCTTGCAATGTTTTCAGTGAAAAAGGGAATGCTGATATTTGGTTCCCAATACATTTTAGAACACGGGTACCCAAATATTCCAGTGGCCAAATGCAATACAAACAATATTTCTATTTCCTTGGCAGTAGTAGGTTTAAACCTTACTTTATTGGAATCTGTAGCGTATAAGTTTGTCATTTCAGCCATAACCTGAAATAATTGTTTAGGCACGTATCTGTTATAATATTTTACTGGGCTTTCAACTCTGGGATCAATAGTAAATTGCGTTTACTATTTCCTCGTGTCTCCACCTAATACTATGCTTCTTATCGTATCTTCAGAGGCGGAAGGCACTTCTGCTAAAATGTTGTCACTCATTTCAACCCACGATGAAGTCGCTGTTCATCATCATCATCCAAAATATTTAGTGCTCTAATAGTGTCGCGCGTTAAACATATTGGTAAATTCTTATCTTAAAATAGTATTAACACAATTTGTAACATCAAAAACAACAAAATTACACCATTCAATAATAATTATAATTTATTGTAGTAATACCTACGTTGTAAAACAACAAATAAGAAATACATCGTATGCGCCTCATGTGTACATTTGCGTACAAATATAAAAATCACCAAAATTTTTACAAAAATAAACTAAAACCAACCATGTATGTAAAATATGACGACAACAATAACACATCGATCTATAAATATTTCATTACATATACTTTGATATTTTCTACTATTTAGAAAAAAAATAATTAACTGTGTACATTTGCGTACAAATATAAAAATCACCAAAATTTGTACAAAAATAAACTAAAACCAACCATGTATGTAAAATATGACGACAATAATATAACACATCGATCTATAAATATTTCATTACATATACTTTGATATTTTCTACTATTTAGAAAAAAAATAATTAACTTACCTGCACAATGCAAACTACGGTCGGCTACCAGTAGTGACCAGTCATAACTTGCCAAAAACTGTCATTAGATACTAAGAGATGGCGTTGGGAGTATCGTGTTCGTGTTTCGTTATATGGAGTAGGAAGCAACTAACTGGGTTTGAGCGGAATGTTTATTATATAGGAACCAAAGTGTTTATGTTGTCGAAAAGAGAGAATGAAGTCAGCTCTAAGGATATCTGAATAAGGGTGTAACATGTCCTAGGGTAAGACTAAACTTCGGAGTTAAAATTCAAAGTTTAGGAAAAGATATCCTTTATAGGTGTTTTCTGATTATATTGGTTCTGGGATATTTTCAGTATGATTTATTTCGGAGATTTGATCGAGAGGATCTGGATAGGACGGCTGCGTTTCTTTATTATAAGAAAAATCTTAAAAAGTACATAATAGTAACTTCTATAGAATATATAGAATATGATTGAGTAATGAGTCTCATACTTTAAAATTGTATGTTGATTTATAATTTCGTCAGCGGTGGCTGATATGACTTTTGATTTTAATTCATTAGCATATTTAATATTTAATAATTTTAAAAATATTGAAGTCTGAAGAAGATTGTACATGATAATCTGTGGTATTGAGGGAATAAACTTTTAATTTAGGATTTAATTTTGTACCTTTACAATGTGCCTTACAATTATTTGGTGGTATATTAACAATTCCAATACCGTGTAGATTTTTTTCAATTACATTTTGGTAAGCATTCTATGAACAGTTTATTAGTATATGATCGTATATAAAGCCAATTGTTATTATAAAGAGTTTTCCATATATTAATTGTACAGTATTTCAGTTTCACAACAAGGGTTTTCATTCGTTGAGAGAGTGTTCATGACGTCACAAATATAGTTGTTGAGATTAACAAATTTACAGTTATTAATTAAGGGTATCTAGATGATAGTATTCTGATTTGTCTTTGGTCGCTGCGATATATTTATATATTCCTTTTTTCTTAAGGATTGATTTTTCCGATTACCTCCAGAGTATGTATTTCTCTTGCGTGTAGTATTTTCTTTTTAGTATTCTTAGTAATAGTTCGTAGTAGTCTTTTTAAAAATATTGAAGTCGTGAGTCGAAGAGTGAATATTGATTTCTTTGTAACTTAAAAATACGTTCCGATAACGTTTTGGTGATTCCAAAGCTGAGCCATTGTTTAAGATTATGCCCGAATTCACGGTGCACGAAATCAAAGTTAATATTTACAGCCTAATCTTACCAACTCACAGTAATTAGCACTTAGACTTTTACACTATTGTTTTTAGCACTTATTTCTTTTACACTATTGTTTTTAGCACACTTTCACAATCCAGTTCTAGAAGGACCAAACAAGTTTGAAACTACACTTTTAACCGAATAAATGTATTAGCAGAAAAAAACAAGAGAATAAGTTTGCTCAAACACTAAACGTCAAATCTGATTTTATTGTTCCTTTTCTTATCAAACCTCCATTTGACTGTTATTAATAAAAATAGTAAGAATGATTTGATGATTTTTACATTAAACAAATGGCAACAATTCTGCATTTGCACTCGATAGTATTTGGAGGTTATGTTTGGAATGTATTTACAGCAAATTTTTAGCTTCCTGGAAGATATTTCGCGCGTCATTTATTTAGTTGGTGCACTTTCCACAGCAAAATGTTTATTTGTAACGATTTGAGACACTGTATTAACTTGTTTAACCAATGCTTTTTGTGTTTTTTTAGGAGTGATTTTCGGATCGTCAGTTGTTGACTACGCCGGAACCAGTATATACCGCCTTCTATAAATGGTTCAACTCCTAATTCGGGGCAACCCGGAACGAGAAGTCTTCTCCAAAAATATTTAAAAACGTTTATTTTTTAGTTTCTGGTATTCCTCCACCAGTTCTCTCCGTTGATAATTTATTTAGATGGGCCAACTTTTTTAATTTAGACTTACAATCGTTCCAATACTAAAACCATTCAATATTTTTGTAATCATGGTAGTGTTATTGTACAAAAGTAGCTTATTAGCTTATCAATAAGATATATAACCATTTATCCTGCAAATCGCTGATCAATTAAATCTTTAACTGCGACATCCTCGTGTGTATTTAATCCCATCGCAACCCCTTCCCACATTCTCCGCGAAAATTCTCTCGCTCTAGCTGTTAAATTGTATCCAGTTATCAGATCTTTCATCCAATTTTGGAATTAAGGAAACAACATGGACAAGCCCATGGACCTGGATGTGTCGGTGGGGCTAGGGTGCCACACCAGATGAGACCCCCGGAAGCCCAGCGAGGGACCAGCGGATGAAGTCCTCTGCGCGCGCCGAGTTGCCGGCGGAAGGGATCCAGCCCCTTGCATTGGTTTGAAAAGTAGTTTAAGGCCTCTTTTCCATTACACGGTTGTTCAAACGTACGGTGTGTAAGCCGTACGGTTGAAAAAACGTGCTAGCTTGTACATGATACGGCAAAATCACCGCGCGAGACATTGGTAAGTACTGGCTAGTAGCGCTTTTTACTCGGGCTGTGTAGGACGTGCTGCGTCATGAATTTTCTTACGAAAAAAAAGATTATAGTTGCTTATTACATATATAGGAAAAAGAAAATAGAAAAAAAAAGGGAAGTAAGGTTTTGGATACATCCGATTTTAGAAAAAAGGGAGGAATATGGCGCGTTTCATACACTTGTCAAGAATCAATTGAGAGAAGATGAAGACAAGTTTTACAATTATTTTAGAATGCAGAAAACTACATTCGACAACTTGCTCCAAAAATTATCCCAGGAACTAAAACATCAAGATACTTTTATGCGAGAGAGTATATCGCCCGCAGAAAGATTGGCTGTAACTCTGAGGTAAGTAGGTACAAAATTAAATGACATATTTTAGTTTAAAATTGTTTATTGCACACAAACAAAATTATTACATGTAATTGAATTTTAATAATTATTAATTTAAGAACAAGTAAATCAAAAAATACACTACGCTGAAAATGCTACTCAAGTGCGGTACTAAAATCGAATTCGTCTTCAATAGAAACTTGAGAATCTGCCGAGATACTTTCCGCATTTACACTATGTACAGATAATTGTGATTCGGGTCGGTAGTGGATTGGCTCTAAACCAGAACCGTGTCCAAAATCATGAGAAGACGTCTGTGGACGACTTATTCCATAGCTCGATCTAGCAGCTGTAGAATATCCATATGTTGACGATTGCGCATTTGAGGATGCTTAATATCCTCCACTTAAATATCCTTGATGGCCTTGATCCCATTAGTTTCTTGATGTAGGTATACACTGTCTTTGTTGAATATTTTTAATTATTGAAATTACTTGAAACTGAAAGTCTATCATATTTTCATCACTGAACTTGTCAACTGTATCAGCGATTCCCATAAAAAAGTTCATACTACGGCTTTTCTTTTTCTCATCTCGTTCTGCTGAATCCATAAACTTCATAAACCTAATGTCAACTTCACTTAGTTCATTTTTTCTTTTTTTTTTAGCCCTTTGCGTCTCACTCCGTTCAGTGTATCCCGAGCTTGATTGATTCGGGACTGCACTATCAAAATTTTCATTACTGAGGCTAGAATCATGAACATGTTCAGTCATGTTAGAATCGGTCTTGCGATGCTCAACATTTTTTTTTAGGAACATCATTTCATCATAGAACATATATTTTCTTATTTTTTTTGCTGAAGAACCAGAGTTACATTCATTAATTTTTTTGTCATATTTTATCCAGCTATCTTTCATATTGGTCCACTTCTTCATCACCATTTGCCCTGAAAATAAATAAATAATAATTATTAAATTCAAAATTTATGAAAACCCCCGACCTAAACTGAATCGACCCCGACCTAAAATGGGGTTTTAGTATTTGAACCTGAACCGTTTTGTTTTATATTTCAGGTATCTAGCAACAGGAGATACCTTTACTGACCTATACTACAGCTATAGAATTGGAATAAAAACCATAAGTTGCATCGTACGTGAAGTATGCCACTACATTTGGTTAGAACTGTATAAAGAATATATGAAAATGCCATCTAAAGAAGACTGGCTACACATTGCAAGCAAATTTCAAGAATCTTCCAACTTCCCGCTGTGCTTAGGAGCGGTCGATGGAAAACACATCAGAGACTTATTAAGCCAATTGATAGTGGCTCGATGTTTTTAAATTACAAACATTTTTTTTCTATAGTTTTGATGGCAGTAGTAGATAGCGATTACAACTTTATATTTGTTGACGTTGGCGCCTACGGAAAGGAGTGTGATTCCAGTGTGTTTAAAGAGACCCCATTTTGGAAAAATTTAACAAACAACGGATTAAATCTACCCGATGCAACACGTTTGCCTGGAATTGACTACGATTTGCCATATGTGTTCGTTGCGGACGAAGCCTTTGCTTTGCATTATCACTTGCTTCGTCCATTTGGTGGTCATCAGCTTGATCAATTAAAACGTACATTTAACTACAGACTCACAAGAGCGCGAAGATTTGTTGAATGTGCGTTTGGCATTTCATCCAATAAATGGCGAATTTTTCACCGGCCAATGAATGTGTCCATCGATTTGGCAGTTGATATTGTGAAAACATGTTGTGTTTTGCAAAATTTTATACATAAGCAGGAAAACTTTCAGTTTCACATTGCGAGTGAAAATGAGTCCACCCTTGATTCAGAATCGGAACTAATCCAGTTACCTATCACGAATGCAGTTCGCGGAAGTTTGGCGGCTAATGAAGTTCGCAACAGATTTGCACAATATTTTGTATCTAACGAAGGTCGCCTCTCCTATCAAAACAACTATGCATAAGTAAAAAGTTAATAATTAAATATCTGTAACTTACCAAACTTGTTTTTCTCATCACCACTTAAATCTTCAAATGTGGGCTGGAAATGAATAAATATTTCTTTCCAGGAATCATATTTAAGCCGCTTATTTTTATAATCGTCGATGGTCTTATCCCATATTACAGGCCTTTCTTGAATCAACGTAATTAATAATTCTTGATTTATGTTCATTTTATAATAAAATCGCGAAACAGCGTATATAAGCGGTCACGAATCCGTGCGTACGTCCGGCACCGTCGACACACCCCGATAGACTGCCATACAACACTGGTGAAAATCACGCCGTGCGTAGACGCGGCGCGCCGAGGGGCAGTCACGGCGCACGCGGCCGCGGCGCCGTGCCTTGGCGCCACCGTGCATGTCGACAAGCTCATATAGGGCCGAAACACATAACGCAAACTGCTTATTTTTGCGGCGCCGCAACGCCAAAATCGGCAGTTGCGTTGCCGCGTTGCGGCGTCGCGAAACAGGGCATTATGGTAGGGCAACCATTTTCTCGTGATTTTTGAGTGTGGATAGACGTCTCTCTGCGATGGATCGTAATAAACTTATTGCTTATTTGTTATTAAGAAGACATTATTCTATCTTAAAAATACGGCAAAGAAGATACTGGATACATCCATTAAGTAAGGGTATGAATCCAAATGGCGAGTTCTTTTCTAAAAAATACGAAGCATTAAAGATAGACGAAAAAAAATTTGTTGCCTACTTTAGAATGAGTATATCATCATTTGAAGAGCTATTAAGCGAGTTATCAAAATATATACAGAAGAAAAAAAATAAAGGAAGAAAACCAGTTACTGCTTTGGAAATGCTGGGCTTAACTTTAAGGTAAAACAAATAGGTTTCTTATTTTTTTTTATTGATGTTTATGGCACTCGGAATCAAATGTTTAGTTTTATTTGTACCCCTGGCTTTATACACCTGTGGTACTAGCGGGGTGTCGATAAAAATTTTGCATCACTAGTGTTCATGGTTTGGGGGTACCTAGTGGTACAAAGCCAGGTTCAAATGAAACAAGACAGAATCAAATTAAGCTTTTTGCATTATACAATTTTCTTACTTTAAGAATACTTTAATAGGCCTTAAAAAATGTAATGATCAATTTAAGAAAAATCAAACTCCTCATCTTGTGAAACATAGGAAGTAGCTGACGTTTCGTCCAGTAAAAATGGTGAATTTATTGGACGTTGTTGGTTTGATGATGAGGTAGTCCTCTGTTCAGTAATCGAACTTCCAGGAGTAGAAGTGTGGTAGCCACTCTGAACCGTATTATCGTATCTCATAGTTGAATATCCTTGATTGTAACCCTGATGCTGATATTCTTGATTATAGCCGTGATGTGTATTTTGATGAATTGAAGGTTGAAGAATGTCGGTTAATATTTGAAGCACCCGACTTTGAAATATCAATGTTTGATTCTCATTTAACGATTGTAGAGATGGTAAAATCCCCTTGAAAAAATGCAAATGTCTATTCTCCGGTGTTTTTAATATTGCCAATAAATCTTCTTCAATATCATCCTTATCATCTGCCTTTCGTTTTCGTGGTTGACTTTTATAACGAGGCAATGCCGTTATTTCATTCTCAATATCTCCTTCCGCTACGCATAAACTGGAATCAGTTGCATTTTGTGAAACCTTTTTCAAAAACTGTAATTGTTTATTCAAGTGATATTCTTTAATTTTTGCAGCTCCAGCTCCTGATCGATTGGCATCTTTTAGTTTTTTTTGATATTTAGCAAAATTATCTTTTATGGCCTTCCACTTCTTGACTAAATCATTACCTGCAACAAAAAACTTCACAAGTGAAAAATAGTAATAAAGACTAAAATTCCCTAGATTCCATTTATACTACATATAAAATTTGATATAACTTTCATAAGTACTTTCGGTCCATCCAATTTCATATAAATGGCTGGCCGCCGAAAAAGAATAATTTTCTGCTTTTTCTTGACTTAGGCAAGTTAAAAACTGATTGACTTTGCCTAGAACAACCATAATGTAAAATATTTATTGAGTACTTCTTTGAAAAACTACCTGTCTATCTTTGAAAATCTATTCCTTTAGCAACACTATTACCTGCGCGGTTTGAGTTTGATTATACCTACTGTATTATTTTATTATTTGCCTACTAATTATTATTTCATTTTAGATTTCTAGCAACCGGCAGTGACTTTAAAACCATGCATACGAATTACTTCCGAGGAGCAAGTACAATAGCAAAAATTGTAAGGACAGTTTGTCGCGCCATATGGAAACATCTATCAAGTCAAAATATACCTCCTATAACAAAACAGGTTCTAGAAGATGTCGCTATTGAGTTTGACAAGAAAGCAAATTTTCCTAACTGCATAGGAGCTCTTGATGGTAAACATGTCCGTATTACATGTCCTGCGCACAGTGGATCACTGTTTTACAATTATAAGGGCTATAATTCAATAGTTTTATTAGCTCTTGTAGATTCTAGATATAGATTCATTTTTGTCGATATAGGAGCGTATGGCAAGGAAAGTGACTCCACCGTTTTCCAGAACTCTAAACTTTATGATTTGATTATGACACGCAAATTACCTATTCCTGTACCAAAGCCTTTACCAGGTTCTCAAAATGAAACTCCATTTGTTTTTGTAGGAGATGAAGCATTCTCAATTTCGAATAACGTCATGCGCCCTTACTCAGGAAAACATTTGTCGGTACAACAAAGAGTTTACAATTATCGACTGAGTCGTGCCCGAAGATATGTCGAGTGCGCTTTTGGCATCCTAGCCAATAAATGGCGCATATTTCATCGATCTATGAATGTGCAATACGAATTTGCGACAGACATTATCAAGGCATGTTGTGTAATGCACAACTTTGTTTTGAATCGAGATGGAGTACAAGCGACCGATGACATTATCTTTGATGATTCTGATCTGCAAATGTTGCATTTGCCCACAGCAAATGAAAATAATTTAAGCCCACATCTAATACGGAATGATTTTTGTAATTACTTTTCCAGTGATGTTGGCGCCCTAAGTTGGCAATTAAACAAAATATGAATATAGTTTTGAATCAAGTGTCCACTCTATGCACAAGAAACGTTTGAAGTGCAACCATTAAAATTATAGCTATCTCTTTCAATTGCGTTTTATTTCATATCTTTTGGTTTGCTTATCAGTAAAACTTGCAAATGTGTGCAGTTTTGGATTGCTGGGAGGTAATGATTTAAACACAGGAACAGATTTAAAACGTAAATTACTATGAACATAACTTATCTTTAGTTTAAAATATCATTGCCTAAGACTATATGTTACTACTTACCCAGTTTTGATTTTTCGGTTGAGTTTTTTTCCTTGTAATCAACATAAACGATCTCACAAATGCTTTTCCATGCTTCTTGTTTTATAAATTTGTCTTTATAGGTTTCGTCACTAGTATCCCACAAACAACGGTGTTCCTGAACCGAAGATATAAACAGATCGACGTCAACGTCAGACATTTTAATTTTAAAACTGCTTCTCGGTTGACACGTGTTGTTTGCAAGAGTGTTAGAAACAAACTGCATCATTGTCAACAAGTATGACGTCATAACGCTGGAATTCACGTCGTGCGTTGCGGCGCCGCACCGCTATAGCGCACTGCCGATTTCAGCGGCGCGGCGCCGCAACGCGCTTATGTGTTTCGGCCCATAGTGATCCATACCACACTGACGACCGTGCCTACACGCGGCGAATTAACCGTAGATTTTCACGGCGAGAAACCGTGTAATGGAAAAGAGGCCTTAGGCCGTGGCCCCATGTCTACGGCACGGCACCGGCTACCGTGCAACGGCACGGCGCCGTCGCCGTGACACGGTACGACGCCGTGCCGCACCACGGTGCCGCGGGCGATGTGCGCGGGGGGCAATTCTCAGTCGATATTTCGCAGTTGTTGTACTCGGACGTGGTTATCTGGATATGGATCACGAAATTATTCTCCTGATGTTACTAAGACGACGAATGAAAAAAAAACAGAAACAGATGAAATTTTGGGTAAATCCATATATTCTTACAATGAACCAAGATGGAGGTCATTTCAAAAGGAAATATGAAGCCCTAAAAATATGTGGGAATGAGAAATTTTTTGAATATTTTAGAATGACCATAACAAGTTTTGAACAACTATTTACCAAATTAGCACCTCGTTTACAAAAACAATACGTGTTCAGAAAACCTGTTGATCCTATTGAGAAGCTTGGTTTAACTGTCAGGTAAGAATAAAACGAATTTATAGTAAATCAAAATATGTTTATTATTTGTATCACAGGAGTTTCAATGCGATTTTTTTCGCTCTAGAGTCGTGGTCCCCTGCGATGTTCTTAAATTATCTAACTAGATTTAAGAAAAATCGTATTCGGACTCCTGTGTGTTTGATAAGATATCGCTTAAATTATTAGATATGTTTTCTATGGTTGAATTTGGCGAAGTTTGGTCACGGACGCTTGTAGATGATGGATTGTGAGTTGTTTGATAAGTCACTGTAGCTTCTTGTGATCTTTGGTAGCTACTTTGATATGCTGTCTGGTAGCCGCTGTATGACTGTTGATTGTATTGATATGTGGGTTGATTAAAATCTGTCAATATTTGCATTACACGACTTTGATAGATCAATGTTTGGTGGTCGTCTAGTTTTTCCAGAAATGGTAAAATTGATTTAAAAAAAGACACATGTCTGTTCTGTGCAATTTCTAAAGTTTCGATAATTTTGTTCTCAAAATCATCTTCAACGTATTTTCTTTTACGCGTAGGTGTAGCATAAGGTCGGTATCGTGACCTAGTATTTTCATTTGTCTTTGGACCTTCAGACTCTTCTTCCAATATACTACAGTCTGTTAAATTTGGTGCGTTTTTTTTTAAAAACATCAGTTGTTTGTGCAAATGACATTCTTTCAAGTTCTTTGCACCAGCTCCAGATTTGTTCGCAAGCTCTTTCTTTTTCATGTATTTCATGTAGTTGTCTTTGATGTTTGTCCATTTTTTAATTATGTCATGTCCTGCAACAATAAAACATTAGGTTAATATTTTCATGACTACATGTATTTATCATAGGGTATACAAAGTGTTAGCCAAAGTATAAATTCAAAAAAGCAATTCGAAAATTGAGCTGCTTAAACAGTTTGTGGTAACACTGTTCTAAGAAACTAGTAAATATATTTTCTCTTTTCAGGTTTTTGGCAACAGGGAATTCATTTAGAGATATGGAATTCACAGATTATCGAGGAAAAAGTACAATCAGCAGAATAGTGCAAGAAGTATGTCGTGCTATTTGGGACATTCTTTTATCTGAATGTATACCGACAATAACCGAAGAGCTTATGGAACAAATAGCGGAAGACTTTGACAAAAAAACAAATTTCCCAAATTGCATGGGGGCCTTAGACGGGAAGCACATTCGCATTAACAGTCCCGCCCACAGTGGATCTCTTTTTTTCAACTATAAAAACTATAATTCTATCGTGTTGCTGGGACTAGTCGATTCTAAATACAGATTTGTGTATGTCGATATTGGAGCGTATGGAAAAGAATGTGATTCGACAATTTTTCAGAACACAAAACTATATGAATTATTAATTCAACATCGACTCTCCATACCAGTTTCAAAGCCTTTGCCAGGCCTTCAAAAACCAGTTCCGTATGTCTTTATTGCAGATGAAGGCCTACCGTTAATGAGTAATCTAATGCGTCCATACTCAGGGAAACATTTAAGTATTGATCAAAGAATTTTTAATTACCGTTTGAGTCGGGCCAGACGAAATGTCGAGTGTGCTTTTGGCATACTTGCAAATAAATGGCGTATATTTCACAGGCCTTTAAACGTCAAATATGATTTTGCAACAGACATTATCAAAGCATGCTGTGTATTGCACAACTTTGTTGTATCTCGAGATGGAAGTAAAATGTCCGAAGAACTGTATATCGATGACTCCCTTTTGGACTTGCGACAAACTATAGATGACGTTTCTTTATCAAATCCAGTAAATATAAGAGACGAGTTTTCTAAATATTTGAATAGCGATGTTGGCGCGCTTAGTTGGCAATTAACCAAAATATAACTCAAAACCAGTCACGAAAAAAAAAGAAATTCCTACCTGCCTTCTATTATCAAGACTGAATTCCTATGTGGAAGAGACGTCATCTCAAAGTATACAGGAACTGTATGGTGTACAACCATTATTATAGATCTTATTACAGCAGCGCAAGTTCTATTTCTGCATAAAAATATATCTCGATGAGACCACGACTGTACCTACTCCATTATCATAAAAACATTAAAAACAAATAAATGTTAGTACTCACCCAGTTTTGTTTTTTCTTTAATGTCCTTGTCATCAAATGATTCAAAAATGTTTCGGCAAACATCTTTCCACGCTTCTGTTTTTAAATGTTTGTCCTTATAATTGTCATTTGTCTTGTCCCAGAGCACTGTACGTGCCTCCACTAACGAAATAAAGAAATCTACATCGATATTTTCCACCATTTTGTTTTAAACACATTAAACACATGCACGCACGCCACCTGCGAAATATCGACTGAGAATTGCCCCCCGCGCACACCGCCCGCGGCACCGTGGTGCGGCACGGCGTCGTACCGTGTCACGGCGACGGCGCCGTGCAGTTGCACGGTAGCCGGTGCCGTGCCGTAGACATGGGGCCACGGCCTTAAGGTTATAAACATACAATATGCAACGAACATGCAACGAAGCGTTGTTTTTCACTATTAATTAGGTCAATCTTGAACATAAAATAATTATATGTGCACTAGCGATTAAACTAGGCCTAGCCTGTATCTTAAACGCTAGTTCCTTCCAGTGTCTTTAACAAATTAGTTAGATTGATTGTCATTAAATATTTGAACGGCTTATAATTTTATTGTTTATAAAACTAAATGAGGGTAGAATCTAAAAAAAGTTGTTGCAATAGGTTAGACTATAGTAAATGTGAACTTCGACATATATTTTTTTTTTTTTTTAAATCTTGTGGATGAGAAACTTGAATTTATTGTTGTTATAATTTATATAATTACGGTATCTAAAATTTAGTACTAAGATTTTATATTTAATTTACATTTCAGCACACTCTTAGGACTGAAGTTAGATATTTTAAAAAGGGAAAATTTTATTATTTTACATTAGTAAACAAGTTTTCTATTTCATTATATTGCTGAGTTTTTAGCCATACAAAAAGTATATATGTATTTATTATAAATTCTAAGTTCTAAGATTCATTGATCATTATAATATATATTTAATATAAAGGAAGAATAACAAAGCCATTATTAATAAAAGATACCAGAGATTTTTAAATTATTAAAAAAAAATTTAGTACATTAAATATATCTAATAGCTATTGTTTGAACTTCAGCCTGCCACGCCATGGTATCATTGATTCATCTATAACAATGAATTTACCGGGCGTAAATACTTCTTGGAATCTGCTGTTGAGCATATTAGCCAAATCTGATGCTAAATCAAGCATCGTTAAGTATAAACTTTTACCTAGCATGTCAAATAAATCGTTAATATTAGACAAAGGATATTTGTCATCAGTAGTAGTGTCATTTAGTCGTCGATAATAATCTATGACCATTCTCTACTTTTTCCCTCCGGTCGCATCTAGTTTCTTTGGTACTAGATATACCGGTGCACTCCAAGGAGAGAGTGACTCTTGAATTATGTTGTTGTTTAACATTTTTTCTGTTTTTTTATTTCTGTAGTTTGAACTGGGGGTAAGCGGTGAGATATAATATTAATTAGATCTTCGTTCTTAGTTCGAATCTCGTGTTTCACTTCGTTACAAAAAGTTAGCGGTAAATGTCCACAATGAAAAATGCCTCAATGTAGGGATTAACACATTTTTTCAGTCGTATTCCTTTACTCGTCAACGTCTTTTAATACCATCTATATAATACAACATCAATATAATACCTTGACAGTAACTTAAGATACGGCGGTCTTGATTTTCTTTTCATTGTGACAAAATAAAATACCAGGTAAAATTCGTATTGTTTAGTCTATGCAAAAATGGCGATGCTACTTTATTCGACCCATTTGGTCTTTCGTCTTCAGTCCAAGAGTATATATGAGTTTTTTGTTACATACAAAGATTGTAGACGTAAAGTTGGCGAAGGTAGTAAGAGCTCTGGTCTGGTTATTTTGGAAGCACTAAATTCTTTTGGCAGTCAAATGAGATAATTAGGATCATCATTTTTTACGCGCCTATACAATGCATTTGCTTGTAAATTGTTAATTCTGTATTTTGTTCGAAGAGATTGTTTTAACGATTCAATTGGAGTCTTTTTAATTCTCTCTAATAACTTCATGCAAGATCACTTATCAGTTGCAGAGTACGAAAAGATACATGTACTTTTTTTACAAATATTTTTCTAAAATAGGTATATTTCACTTTGAAGGAACGAACTACTTTGTCTCTGTTGCAGAAAGCCATATTTTGGCTAATTTCTTTTTTGGAGTAACTGGCGTAGTTAGCTCTTCTTCATTTTCACTACCCATTCTTGCTACTTTTTTATAGTTCGGTTATTTTTTTGTTTCTGGTATTTCTCCACCAGTTCTCTCCCTTGATAATTTATTTAGGTGGGCCAACTTTTTTAATTTAGACTTACAATCGTCTTCTCCAAAAATATTTAAAAACCTTTTTCTAGTTCGGCTATTTTTTTGTTTCTGGAATTCCTCCACCAGTTCTCTCCCTTGATAATTTATTTAGTGTTGGGTT
Organism: Pieris melete; assembly: GCA_963693345.1. Classification (NCBI taxonomy): domain Eukaryota; kingdom Metazoa; phylum Arthropoda; class Insecta; order Lepidoptera; family Pieridae; genus Pieris; species Pieris melete. The sequence goes on along the minus strand of CAVNZK010000368.1, from coordinate 244,642 downwards.
ATGGGTGTGCAGCGGTAGTCGCGTGCAGCAGTCCAGTTTATTAATTAGTGACAATATAAAACATAACAAGACCATAGCAACGCCAACTTTAAATAACGAACTATGACGATATAATATGTATGCAAATTACCAAAGAGTTTCCTCTAATACACCCCCTTGATTTGCATACACATTTAACAACAAATATGTACTAAATAGTCATTACAAAAATATACAGACATGCAATCTTAATCTACACCTAACATTGAGATGCAGTGGTAATGTTTCTGTCTTTGTAAAGCTTTTGTTAGCACATCCGCCGCCATCTCCTCGGTAGACACATACGATAATTGTATGTCAGTATTCTCCCTTAAAACACTTCTTATAAAATAATATTGAATATCGAAATGTTTAGTTCGGGCGTGGAAGACTGGATCCTCCGATAGAAATAAGGCACCTTGATTATCGCAGTACAACACTATGTTCCCGAAATCGCGCAACCCTATCTCTTTCATAAGACTATTCAGGTAAACTGCCTCTTTTATCGCCAAATTTAAACTAATATATTTGGCTTCGCACGTTGAAGTTGCTACGCATTTCTGTTTCTGGGATTTCCATGAAATCGCAGCCCCTCCTAACAAAAAAACATACCCGGAGTATGACTTCCTATCTATAGGACAATTTGCCCAGTCAGCATCCGAATAACCAATTAAGCTCTTACCTGTTTTTCGATAAATCAGTCCATAATCGGCTGTCCTCTTAAGATAACGAAGTAATCTTTTCACCGCATTCCACTGTATCTGTCCAGGATTATCACAAAACGCTGCTAATCTTGTCACGGCGTGTGTGATATCCGGACGAGTTCCTGCTGAAAGATAAATCAAGCTTCCGATTAATTCTCTATATGGACATTCCTTCTCCAGCGGAATTTGTGAACCATCGGGTCTAAAATTCACCTCCATCGGCGTGGTCACTGTTTCTTTACAATTCTCCATGCCGAATTTTATCATCAAATCATTAATATATTTTTGTTGTGACAGTTTCGTGGCATACTCAGTTTTGACAATGTCAATGCCTAAAATATATTTCTTTTTTTTTTTTTTTTTTTATTCGTTTTCTCAAAGATTTTACAATAGCTGATAAGTGATTGGGACCTCCTTTTAAGCGCATAAGCACTTGTGTTAGGAGAACCCGCTCTTCCATTACATAGGTGTACTAACTAATTATAATTTAATTTAACACGTATAGCTAAGCTAAGTATTACAATTTTACAATTTACTAAACATAATCTAAGGTTAAAATGTGAATAATGATATATGTGTGTATGTGTATGTGTATGTGTGTGTGTGTGTTTGTGTGTTTATGAGAATGAATTTTCATGACTGATTGTAGAAGTTGACTATTTACTAGTGTATTATGATTCATGATTACCTACAAAGGCTTCAGTGTCTTCATAGCTAAATGTTTCTAGGATGTTAAGTAGCGACGTTTTACATTCATGTTTATTCAATGTGTATATATTTAATATTTTATTTAATTTATTATAAAGTTTAGCAGCTTGGCATTGAAATTGTCTCATAGCAAAAACTGATTTAGATCTCTCAACAGGAGCAACAGTATATTTGCGTCTTTTGCTCAGTTTGCGACCATCATATTTAAGAGACTTGTGCAATCTTAAGGTAGTGCAAAAAATGTACAGTTGCCTGACCGATAAGACACCACAAGAGGCATAAAGATCAGAGGTGGAAAATCTATAAGGCTTAAACATCATTACTTTTAGTAAAATTCTTTGTGCCCTCTCCAGTTCCAGGAACTTCATCTTTGTAGCACCCCCCCAAACTGGGATACAGTACACTAAAATTGACTGAGCCAGCGATGTGTATATCTGTATTAGTAGATGTTTGTCAGCGATGTGCCTTAGAGTTTTAAATGTCCAAATAAGCTTTCGAATCCTACTTATAACTTGTTCTAGGTGCTCATGCCATGACATTCTTTGATCAACTACCACTCCTAGATATTTAGTGTGATGAACTTTATTTATAGTTTTACATGTACAGTTTACTCTGGTGCTACAGTTATGTATTTTTATTTCTAGATCTGTTTGGGGTTGGGCGCTATTGTATTTAGTGAAGAAAATGTAGTTAGTTTTACTTACGTTTAATGATAATAAGTTTTCTCTTAACCAGTTATCTATTTTGGAAAGCTCTATTTCTGTATGTCGACGCACCGAGTCAATAGTTTTCCCAGTGAAGACAACAGCAGTGTCATCCGCGTAGGAGTAGACTTTCCCACTATCAATTCTTAAATCGCATAAGCTGTTTATGTAGATTAAGAATAAGGTCGGCCCCAGAACACTACCTTGTGGGACCCCATATGTGACGTCAGATTGTTCGCTGATGTATTGACCTATTTTAACTGCTTGCTTTCGTTCACTGAGGTAATCAGCGAACAATGTGAGTGGAATACCCCTAATACCAATGTTCTCTAGTCTCTGCACCAGAATAGGGATAGTGTAAAGTTTTAATAAGTCGATAAGAAAGATAGATCAGGATATAAGGTTTTATTAATATTACAGAAATACATAGCTTTTGTATAAGACATATTTAATCAAACTAAATTATATTTCTTAAAACGAGATTGTTGCTAAGGCAACTTCTTGTATGCCAGTAATCAGTATATACATACTTCACACCCTCTTAAGTTTTTAGAGAATATATGTATATAAATTCTTTAAACCCAATTGTAAGCAAAGTTCTTTTAATCTAGGGCCATACAATGGTTTCGTTAGCATATCGGCTAACTGTATCTCTGTGGAAACATGTTCTACTGTAAAGTCTCCATTGCTAACACATTCTCTAATGAAGAAATGTTTAAGTTTAATGTGCTTAGTACGCTTATGGTACTCATAGCGTGGATTTAGCGCGAGCTTTACAGTTGATTCATTGTCTAACTTCAATACTGGACTTTCAGTTTCTGTAAGTTGGCGAAGTAGGCAATTTAGCCACAAAATTTCTTGTGCTGATTCACTAGCTGCTATTAGTTCTGCTTCAGTAGATGAGATGGAGACAGTTGCTTGTTTCTGACTTCTCCAGCTAATTGCAGCTCCAGAAAATAAGCAAATCATTCCGGAAGTTGATTTCCCACTTGCTGGATCTCCACCATGATCTGCGTCACTATAACAAATTAAATGACCGGGAGATATTCGTGTATAAGTTAAACCGTTATGTTGTGTGCCTTTCAAATAACGGAAAATACGTTTTACCAACATAATATCCTTTTTGGTAGGTGAATCAAGCTTTCTTGAAGCGACACCTACAGCATATGATATATCAGGTCTCGTGCCTACAGATAAATATGCCAAAGCACCTACTGCTTGTCTATACGGAAAGTTTATATTGATATTAACTTCCTCTTCCGTCTCAGTTTCTTTTATGATTGGTGTTGGTGCTGATTTACAATTCGACATTGCATATTTTTCTAAAACTTTTCTTGTGTAAGCCTTCTGACATAATGTAATGGTCTTGTCTTTGCATATGTCTATTTCTAATCCAAGAAAATATGAAGCAGGTTTTATTGTTATTTTAAATCTGGTTTGCAATTGCTTAATGAATTCATCACCCGCTGTGCTTGTGTTATATGCTACAAGTCCATCGTCTACGTAAAGACCGATGAAAAGTTTTGTTTGTCCTTTATTTCTAATATATAAACAAGGATCCGCTTCACTCTGCCTGAATCCTGATTTTTGTAAAAACTCAGCAATACATGAATTCCAACAACGTGGAGCTTGCTTGAGTCCATATAAGCTGCGTTTCAACTTGCAAACTCGTTTCGTGTTATCGGAATAGCCTTCAGGCTGTTTCATATAAATCTCTTCCTTTACTTCACCATATAGGAAAGCAGTTGAGAAATCGAACTGCAATAATTTTAAATTTTCTTTAGCAGCAATTGCAAGTAAAGTTCGTACTGTGGTCAGACGAACTACTGGGCTAAACGTCTTATCATAATCGACACCAGGTATTTGGGAGTAACCCTTAATTACAAGTCTGGCTTTGTACCTTTCAATGGAACCATCAGGATTCATTTTAATTTTATATACCCATTTACAAGGCAGGGCTTTTCGTCCTTTAGGTAGATTACCCAGTTCCCAAGTTTGGTTGTCATTTAGTGAAGTAATTTCACTCAGCATAGCGTTTTGCCATTTTTCTTTATCAGTAGAATCCATCGCTTCTTTAAAGGTCGAAGGTTCATTAGGTTTGTGAATATTTTCAATTTCTTCCGCTGCGGCTAAGATAAAATCATCATAACGCCTAGGAGCTGTGATATTTGATCTACTTCTTAGTGACCTTATTTGAACGGAGGCGTTTTCTACATTGTCATTACTGTTTACTGTTTCTCCAACACCGTTTTTAACAGGGTCTTCAATATTAGAAGAACCAGAAAGTGAGTCGTAGTCACTTTCAATATTTGTTAGTTCCTGAATATTTTGTTCCAAAATTGTATTGTTTTCATTTTTCGTGTCAACATTGTTGTCATATTTATCAATGTCATCAAGCGTCATAGTAAGTTTCTTTTGTAGTGTTTGTTGTGAAGACAATTGTTGAGGTTTTGCTGTAGACTCAATTTCATTAAAAAGTGTTGAAATTCCGTACTTGTTTTCTTCGTAGTACATGCATTTCATAACTCGAATATCTTTCGAAGTAATGATTTTGTTTTTCGTAGGAATGTAGATTCTGAAAGCTTTTGACGTTTCAGAGTATCCCACAAACATCCCTGGAATTGCTTTAGGTGCAAATTTGTGACCATTAGATCCTTTTTTCAAAACAAAAGTCTTACTTCCAAATATATATAGATGATTTACACAGGGCTTTCTACCAACCCATCGTTCGAATGGTATTCGATTTTGAATGGCATTGTTTATGTTTCTATTTGCCAAATAATTAGAAGTAGCCACTGCCTCACTCCAGAGTTTCAATGGTGCATTTGCATCTATCATCAATGCTCTTGCTTTTTCTAATAGGGTACGGTTTTTACGTTCAGCAACTCCGTTTTGGTGTGGAGTATAAGGTGCGGTAAGACGTCTTTGAATACCACACTGTTTTAAGTAAGTGTCAAACTGCTTATTAACATATTCAGTGCCGTTGTCAGATTGTCATTTAGTATGAAATGATCTATGCAATTGCTATCTCGAGTAGGCAGTGTATGACCCGGGAGCAGGCCATGCATGGCTAGCATATTGAGGTAATGTAATCGGTTCGAGCGCTCCTGAGATGTTTCACTGGATTTTTGTATTAGATTTATGTTGATGTCTCCTGTTATTATAATGTTATTCTGAGTTTGTAAAGTTACTAAGTGACTATTTAATGAATCTATAAAATTTTCAGCGTTAAGGTTAGACGGGGAGCGATAAATACACAACATGGTATAGTTACCAACTTTGACTTGTAAGCAAGATGCATGTTTTAGATTTATTTCTTGAACGATAGTTTTATGGTTGCATTTTATGTAGACAACTACGCCATCACTACGATTTAGATGGCGGCTTGTAACGAAGTGAGTGTAGTTATCCATTTGGGGTATAGGCTTGTGTGGATCGATCCATCCCTCGGTCAGTGTTATTACATCAGCTTGAAATTTGAACTCAGATAAAGTTATTAAAAGATCATCAAAATTATTGTAAATGCTTCTTATATTTTGTGATATTATCGTGAAATCAGATTTTTGTATGGTTGTCTGTCTTGAAAAGTCATTTATAGTATGGGCATTAGATTGGGCTATTTGTATGTTATCTAATTCGTACATGATTGTAGTCTGACTATCCATAAATGAGTAACCAGATACTTTCCGTACACTTCGAGAAATTATAATTTACTTGGGATAAGAAATTCGCAGTAAAGCCGAGATTGAATAAATGTTTATAATCACTTGTGACGTGTTTGTAGCCATGAGCCATGAGATAAAGTGAGATCGCACTAGAATAGTGTTTAATATATGTGAGTGTATCAGTGCGTGAGTGTAAATAGTATATGTAGTGTAAAGGTTTGTGACTATTGTTTTTTAGAAAAAACTGTTTAATAATGGGATAACAAGAAAAAAATTTTACAAAAAAAAGGACAATAGTTAAAGAGTCATGCCTGCATGAGGCTGTGTACCTGTGATTCGTTTTTGACCTTAATTACCGGGGTGTTTTCGTTCTTTCTTAGGTAAACACGTCCGTAAGAAGTCCAACAGAACTTGTAGTCTTTTGATTTAGCTAGATCGCGAGCGAGAAAGTGTAGTCTAGCGCCTTTCGCAGTGAGCTGCTCGGAGATAAACACTGCAGTTTCTTCATTTTTAGTAGCTCCCAGATGCTTCGCTCGTGGCTTTTCTTTATTTTTGATGTTGTAGGTTTTACAAGATTTTAGTAAATCTGATTTAAGAATCGAGGATGATAACTCAACAATTATTGGAGTATTCGTTTTATTAGAATCTCTTTTCCCTTTTAGCCTGTATATGTCTTTGATATCATCTTTTTTAATACCGCTATTCAGGGATTTTGATAAGCTTACAACCATGTTTATTAAGTCTTCCTTTGATTCTGTGGGTAGTTTTGGCATATTTTTTATTTCAATATTAGCCTTACGTTGTTCCCGCTGCAATTCCTCAAGCTTGTCCTCTAAAATTATAATTTGTTCTCTGTCTTGCTTTAAACGTACTTCAAGCTATTCTATTTTCTTCCTAAGGTCTTCATGTTGCGATGAGAGGAATGCAAGGCTACTTTCTATGTTGGTATTACTCTCTCTGATCTCTACTTGGGCAGACGTTATTTTTTTAAGCTCTTTTTGTTGTTCCGCAAACAATGACTTAATCATATCTTTCATCTCTTTTTTAAAACTTAATAATTCATCCTCAAATCCATGCTCTCTAATCCTTTTTTGACGTTGTTGAACATAACTTGGTGGTTCATTGTCACCGTAAAGGTCTGTGTGAAAAGTTTCCATTTTGTCGACGTTTGGCTCAGAAACACTTTGTGATTTATTGGCCATAGGAGAGCGTTGAACTTTTGGCATCTTATAAATTCACTAATTGGGAAAACACAAAATTGAATATGAATTTATACTTGGGCCAGACCCTTATTTTTGCTCCGCTACCGCTTTCGCCTTTAAATTGCACTAAGCGATTAATTAATATGACTCACGCACAGCTTTATTCTAGCGTCGCATCGGCGGGTACGCAAAGTAAAGCGTAGCTCACGAAACTGTTTCGTTCACTGTTGTTGTCCTTCTCACCCGTAGTTAATTGACTTCTTGCGCGTTATGGGCGCCTGGTACTTCACCAAATTTGCGGACAAGATATTATATTTCATTTTTATAAAATATTTTACGTAAGCTTACACGTCTTAACGCTTTCGTGGTCCGAGGGGAAGAGGATTTCGCCAGTCCATAGTCTTTTAAATCAAACTCTTTGGAAAGTTCATCTTTGAAAGATTGTATGAGACCTTTATTGCGTGAAACTATCAGTAAATCATCAACATAAACCGCTAAGTATATAGACGTATCAATGGAGTTACCGTCCAAATAGTAGAGACACGGTTCCTTCAAAGACTGTTTAAAATGCATTGACTTCAATTTATTGTCAAGTCTTTTGTTCCATTGACGTCCAGCTTGTTTCAAGCCATACAGTGATTTCTTCAATCGACATACATCTCCACCTGTCTTCAGATCATTTAACATCTTACGAGCCTGCTCTTTTAAGCTTTCGTCTCTTTCTTCTTTAATAATTCTACCTAAGCACTCTGTCAACAATTCTGGAACCTCCATATAAATTTCCTCGTCAAGATATCCATTCAGATATGCAGTATTGATATCCAACTGGTGTATCTCCATGTCTAATTCAACCGCGAGCGCTGTAAGCAGTCTTACCGTGTCTAGTCGGACGACAGGTGAAAAAGTGTTTCGGTAATCGATGCCATATCGTTGACTGTAGCCCTTGGCTACCAACCGTGCTTTCTTCTTCTCGGTTTTGTCAACGTTAAGCTTCGTTGTCAATACATATCGGCATCCTACCGCTTTTCGATTTCTCGGCTTTTGAACAATTTCCCATGTTTCATTTTTTACAAGACTTTTGACCTCAGACAATATTGCTTCCTCCCATAGAGCACGTTCAGCGCTACTTAGGGCATCCCCTAAGGAAGTTTCCACAGTCAACGCAACATCCTCAGGTAAAGTTTCTTCTGCACGGCCATTATTATTATTGGGTATCATTTTATAGACCTTCTTAGGTCGGACAACTTGGCCTTTCTGAAGTTTTGGTCTTCCGGGACCTCTCTTATACGTTACCTCTGTATCAGCTTGCGCTATTTCACTATCTTCCTCATGATATAGAGAAGGTGAACCAAGGGGTGAATCAGTCGTCTCCACGATCATTTCTCGAGTTCCTGAATAAGATGTACTTGGTATTACGTCCACCTCTACATATTTCGGCTTCGGTGTATCAACATCAGCAGAAAATTGATCTAGCTGAAAAGGATCATGAGTAATTGCCGATTTCCTGTCATCATTAGTATCGAGCCTCGTCTTGCAGAATTTCACATCCCTAGCTATAATGGTTTTATGGTCTACTGGTATCCATACCTTATATCCCTTTTGGTTCATTGGATATCCAATAAATATTCCATTGACACTTCTGGCAGCAAATTTGTCCTTGGTTGGACTCTTGTCTAGAACATAAACTTCAGCTCCAAACTTCTGAAGATACTCAATCTTCACTGGAGAGCCAAACCACTTCTCGTACGGAATTGTACCACCCAAACTACTCGTGGGACAACGATTCCTAATATGACATGCCACCAATACAGCATCTCCCCAAAAACCTGCTGAGAGATTAGATGAAAGTAACATACACCTAGCCATTTCAACTAATGTCCTGTTCATTCGTTCTGCTACGCCATTCTGCTGTGGGGTTTGAGGTATAGTCAGTCTTCTTATTATCCCCTCTTGTTTCAGGAATTGATCAAACTTATTATTACAGTATTCTCCACCGTTATCAGTTTGTAAATACTTTATTCTCTTAGCGGTAAGGTTCTCAACATAGCTCTTGTATTCTTTGAAACATTCCAGAACACCACTCTTACTCTTCAGTAAGTAAACTTCGCACCATCTAGTACAATCGTCAATAAACGTGACAAAATATTTTGCACCACCGACAGTTTCATTTCGAATTGGCCCAACTACATCGGAATGGATGATGGACAGTTTTTCGTCACATGGTCCACTCGACTTGGAAAATGGGAAAGAAGTCATCTTACCCTGCACACAATACTTACAGTCGTATAAAATATTTATATTTGACATATCAACTTTAATGCCCACATGACCTAATACTTTTATTAAATCCTTCACATTTAAGTGACCTAAACGTTCGTGCCAGGATAGTAAATCGTTCTTAGTTTCGGAAATCGCAGAAACAGAAGCATGGCCCTCCCGCATATAATAAAGGTTGTTTTTTCGATCTACTATGAACTTAATATTCCCTTCAGAATCGGTTACATAAGCTGAATCTTTCTTAAAAGTTACATTAAAACCTTTGCTTGTAATTTTAGATACGGAAATTAAGTTGCATCGCAAATCGGGAACATATAAAGTGTCTGATAGTTTTATCGGAACCTCCCCATTCAAACTCACAGTTCCTTTACCTTTTGCAAATGTACTCACATTGGTGGCCAAACTTAACTTACTACTGCAATTTGTCAAGGTGTCAAATTTTCCTTTCGATCTACAAAGGTGCGATGTACACCCACTATCTATGAGCCAGTTTCCTCCACATCCCGAACCAATCACTCCGTTACACTCTGAAACAGATAGAACACATGAGTTAAAATTCTCACTAGCACCTAACTCACTAACACATTTTGAGTCCTGCCTTGTTCCTTTACACGGGCAGTCCGAAGCTTTATGCCCTTGTTTATGACATCTGTAACATTTAAATTTAAACGCTTGATCCGGTTTATAATTCTGCGGATTTTTAGATGTAGAACTCCTAGCTCCTAGCGTGGTTTTTCTCTTAGCGAACATTGCTGACGACCCCCTCTCTGTCTCCTTCCTTTGCTGTCGCCTAGAGGCATCTTCTTCAAGAATTTTAACTTTTAAAGAATTCGGGTCTGGCAATGAATCTCTAGTCTCCATCGCACATCTAAAGTTCTCATAACTTGGGGGCAAACTATAGAGTAAAATAATAGATGCAAGATCATTATTTATATTTATGTCCATGTCTAGTAACTTTTCTTTGGCTTCAAAGAAGCTTAACAGATATTCACGCATGTCGTCCTCCTCACACATCTTGTGTAAAATGAGCTGTTTTAACAACGTCGCTTTCTTAGCGGGACCCGAAGACGCGAAGATGCTTTCTAATTTTAACCAGCATTCTCGCGACGTGCTCGTCCCCTTAATGTGTCGTAGCTCACCTGGACTTATTGAGAGAATAATCTCCGCTCTCGCCTTTGCATCCGCCGCTTCCCAAAGCAACGCCTCTGCTGACTCAGCTGGCTTCTTAATGCTACCATCCACATAGCCCCACACATCGCTCTTGATCAATAGAGCATGGGCCTGGATTCGCCATGAGTCGTAATTATCACGGCTTAGTAATTCTATCCGCACACTCGCCATCGTTACTAGGTTAAGCACTCTAGTTCCCCCTTTTTTTTATTAATTTACTGGACTATGACTGGGCCCATAACCTTTGTTGCGTAAGGTTATGGGCCCATAACCTTTGTTGGGCTATGGGTGTGCAGCGGTAGTCGCGTGCAGCAGTCCAGTTTATTAATTAGTGACAATATAAAACATAACAAGACCATAGCAACGCCAACTTTAAATAACGAACTATGACGATATAATATGTATGCAAATTACCAAAGAGTTTCCTCTAATATTTAGGTGGGCCAACTTTTTTAATTTAGACTTACAATCGTCTTCCCAAAAATATTTAAAAACCTTTTTCTAGTTCGGCTATTTTTTTTGTTTCTGGTATTCCTCCACCAGTTCTCTCCCTTGATAATTTATTGAGTGGGCCAACTTTTTTAATTTAGCCTTACAATCTTTCCAATAGTGTGTTGTAGTGTAACAAACAAACGTTAGCTTATCAATAAGATTTATAACCATTTATCCTGAAAATCGCTGATCAATTCAAGTTTAGTAATATATACCTTACTTCATGCTTTACAATCTTTAACTGCGCCATCCCCGTGTGCATTTAATCCCATTGCAACCTCTTCCTACGTTCTCCGCGAAAATTCTCTCGCTTGAGCTGTTGTATTGTATCCGACGGTGACGTCCGAAAATTCGACGGCGTTGACGTCAAAAGAGAAAATTTTGGGTTCATCCAATTTCGGAATTAAGAGAACAACATGGACAATTCCATCATTTGTTTATCGAACTTACAAGTGATGAAGAAAATTTTTTTAAATCTTTTAGGATGTGTTTTAATGTCTTCGTTTGATAATTGGATAATATACTAAAGTCTAAAATTAAACGTGAAGACACTATTACGAAGAGAAGTATCCACCCAGAAGAAAGACTAGCAGTATCATTGAGTGTTACAACCGCCTGACGGCGGGTACAAATAAAAACTCAACTACAATCATTACAATAGTTTATTTAGTGGTTTATGTTCCTAAAGTTTGCAATGCACTAAAAGACTGGGTAAAGGTATACTAGATATTTTATGTACTTAACATAAAATATCTAGTTTTCTTTTATTATTATATTTATTTATTGATATAATTTTTATTATTATTTAGGGGAAAAAATCGTCCATGATCAATGGCGTTGGTTAACGTTCAGCAGTAGGAGTAGTGTCTGGGATCTGAGAAGACGATGTCGAGCCCTGAGGAGACGGGTGTTAAGGTGTAGTGTGACTGTGAATAATTTTGGGTACAATACCCATAACTCGAATATTTTCCTAGGTCAGCTTCAAATATCACATTGTTAATCGCTTGCTTGACGTATATTAAAGTGCGTGAATCATATTTACGGAGTTCATTAGCAATGTGCTGGCGTTAAGGAAAATACGGGTCAGCAGATGATGCAGCGGATTCAGTTAGAACCTGAAATGCTATTTTCAGCATAGGGAAATCTTCGTCAGCGTTTGCCTTTTTCTTTTTCGTTACTCTCAGATTATCTGGAGCGGTTCATAATGTCACTAGGTGGTTCTATTTCTTGTTTCATAGCAGAAGATGTAATTGGTCCTGTATCATTGTTTTGTGGAATTTGTGCTGTTGCCGACTATAAAAAAAATACGAATGTTTAATTAATTGTTGATGAGAGAATGCATGATTTGCTGGTGGAGATGGAATAATATAAACATGTAAATTTTGTGGCACATACATATTTTGTGGTAAAGTTGGTGATAGTGTTGAAATATTGTAATATGAAGCAAAGCGTATATGCAACTAGGATTTGTCAAGCGGTCATGCAAGACATTTAATAACATACATAGCATTAAAAGCTTATATTTTGCTTATGTTAGAAGCGTGCTGGAGTATGCGAGTGTTATGTGGTCTCCATATTATACAAAATATAAAAAAGCAATAGAAAATATACAAAAAAAGTTTGTAAAATTCCTTAGTTTTAAAAAATACCAATGCTTCGATAGTTATGCGCATTCTTGCAATTATTTTAATTTAGACTCATTAGAAAGTCGGCGAAGTCAGCAAGACCTGCTTTTTTTACATGCTATTCTTCATGGGCGGATCGATAGCCCCTATTTGCTGTCGTTAATTTCTTTTAAAATTCCTTCTCAATATGCGACAAGACACTCAAAATTGTTCCATGTGCCTCGTACGAACTCGAATTACCTGCATAATTCACCAATGTTTCGGGTTTTATCTAACTATGACACTAATTATGAGAATATTGATATTTTCCACCTCACCAAGGAACATGTGAGAAAATATTTGAAGGGGCGGGAAGACTCGAATTTTGTTTAGGTTGTATTTGGTATTATTTTTTGTTTAAATATTAAATTTCAGTTTTCTGTATATATTTTTTCTATTGATGCGCTTATTTGTTTCATTTTTCTTATATAATATTGTTTATCTATGTAATCTGTTTTGGCTTTTTGTACTGTATAAGTGTTTGTTTTGTAATATTATGTATGTTAGCTGTAAGATTACTTATAATTAAATAAATAAATAAAAATAAATAAACTTTTATGTACAGGAGTATAGGAAGGACTGAGAGCTTGTCGATATCACAGATAAGTCATTTGAAGACTGTGAAGATGGAGAAGTCCCCATATTATTTTTCTTGACTAATTGCAGCATTTCTTACTGTAAATATATTTTTTGGTTAAGATTAATTTTTTTCATGTAGCTTCTAAAACTTATTAAATATTTGGTGTCATCATTTTCGTCAGTAATGGGTGTAGCTGTTGCTTTCCGTCTCTTTTGTAACATGTCTAATATCTGTTTGGGGACATCATTCTTCTTTTTCTGTGCCTTTACTACAGGCAAAGTTTGTATCTGTACCTCTGTAATATTGACATCATGTTCAATACTTTTCTTTATTTGTCTGTCGTTGTGGTTGAGTACAATCTGTATCTTTATTTGAATAGTTGCCTTCGGATTTTCTATTTGCAAATACAGGTGTAAGAAAGCATAGTAAGTCACTGTAGATATACTTTTTTGATTTTTTAGCTGCACTGCCTGTAGGAATACCTTTGGTTTTTGAATTTCTTTTCGGTAATAGTCCTTTATGTTGGTCCAGAACTATAAGAGGTAATTTCGCTGAATATTTTATGACGCCGGCAGGGGAAATAACATATCAGTATAGCGAAAGAATTATTTATCCACTATAATAATTAACTACTTACATTTGTTTGTTTTATCTTTGCACCTATCCCAATCATTATAAAGCTCTTTACATACGCTCTTTAGATTTGCTCCCACGCCAAATATTTTATATCTCTATTGTTGTAGTCTTCATGATGACTATCCCATAAGCACGGCTATTTTTCTACTGCCATGATCAGATTATTGGACTCGCACATAATTAAAACAAACGTAAAACGAAAAAAAACTAATAATATAACAAACGTACGTCCACTCAACACGAACGCGAGCCGATTCTGGATGGAAATTTCCGTCCATTTGCTGTCATTCGAAGCAATGTAAGCAAACGCTGCGATCTGATATATGGAATATCATGCGTAACGTCCATTTTTATGATTTTATAAACGTCTTATAGTAACTCATGAGTTGATCTAGCAAATCTACTCCTCCCATCGTATGATTGTATTTCCTTACAAGTTCGGGGCGTTCCACTTCACGAACGATGGTGGTTACCTCCTCTTGGTCACCAGACCTCCCTCCGAAATGAGATGGTTGAAAAACCACCTCGAAATTAAAAGTTATTTCTTGGCCACCTCTGTGAGCCGATTTTAAAAAGAAAAGTACTCACTTAAACATAGCAATCCAACACACAGAATCACACCCAAAAACTTATATCTCGTCGCGACAAAAAACAACAAAAAGCACAAATACACCGGGTCAATTTCCCCCCTCACTTTTTGCCTTGTAGTTATGAAAGTATATAACATACAAAGTGCACAAACACATCAAAATAATCAGTAATAATTTCTGAATCTTTTTTTCGGATAGTGCCTGTAGCCATAATTCCTCTCTGTTTTAAAATTTGTAGCAGATGGTAGGACAAAAAATAATTGTCGAAGTATAGCTGGTGGTGACCTTTGCTTTCTCCAATTCTCTTTGTAAGATGAAAGACAATTGCTGCAGCGTATCCATTTTTTTTTGTTAAATTATTATCTAATTCTGGACTGGAACTCTGATAAAAGATAAAATCGTAAGCTTGACCATCTTTACCACTTAAAAAAAAGATTTTCAGACCCCATGGACAAGGCTTGCCCTTTATATACTGTGTTGCCAAACAGTTTTCCGGTAAAAGGAACAATCTGTTCGTCAACACAAAGGTTTTTCTCGAGTGGCAAATCTAAACACCTCTTTCTAACAGCATCAAAGCTCGGGCGCACTTTTATAAACGCATATTTAGAATGACCAGGTATTGCTGTTTACCGAGATGTAAATTGTTACGCAGCTCAAAAAATCGGTCCCTTGCAATGTTTTCAGTGAAAAAGGGAATGCTGATATTTGGTTCCCAATACATTTTAGAACACGGGTACCCAAATATTCCAGTGGCCAAATGCAATACAAACAATATTTCTATTTCCTTGGCAGTAGTAGGTTTAAACCTTACTTTATTGGAATCTGTAGCGTATAAGTTTGTCATTTCAGCCATAACCTGAAATAATTGTTTAGGCACGTATCTGTTATAATATTTTACTGGGCTTTCAACTCTGGGATCAATAGTAAATTGCGTTTACTATTTCCTCGTGTCTCCACCTAATACTATGCTTCTTATCGTATCTTCAGAGGCGGAAGGCACTTCTGCTAAAATGTTGTCACTCATTTCAACCCACGATGAAGTCGCTGTTCATCATCATCATCCAAAATATTTAGTGCTCTAATAGTGTCGCGCGTTAAACATATTGGTAAATTCTTATCTTAAAATAGTATTAACACAATTTGTAACATGAAAAACAACAAAATTACACCATTCAATAATAATTATAATTTATTGTAGTAATACCTACGTTGTAAAACAACAAATAAGAAATACATCGTATGCGCCTCATGTGTACATTTGCGTACAAATATAAAAATCACCAAAATTTGTACAAAAATAAACTAAAACCAACCATGTATGTAAATTATGACGACAACAATATAACACATCGATCTATAAATATTTCATTACATATACTTTGATATTTTCTACTATTTAGAAAAAAAATAATTAACTGTGTACATTTGCGTACAAATATAAAAATCACCAAAATTTGTACAAAAATAAACTTAAACCAACCATGTATGTAAAATATGACGACTTCGTTTCTTCTTCTTTCGAAAATAGACGGCTGCGTTTCTTTATTATAAGAAAAATCTTAAAAAGTACATAAAAGTAACTTCTATAGAATATATAGAATATGATTGAGTAACGAGTCTCATACTTTAAAATTGTATGTTGATTTATAATTTCGTCAGCGGTGGCTGATATGACTTTTGATTTTAATTCATTAGCATATTTAATATTTAATAATTTTTAAAATATTCAATTTCTTATCAAACTTATCTAAATTACTACATGAGTCATTAAAAATATTGAAGTCTGAAGAAGATTGTACATGATAATCTGTGGTATTGAGGGAATAAACTTTTAATTTAGGAATTAATTTTGTACCTTTACAATGTGCCTTACAATTATTTGGTGGTATATTAACAATTCCAATACCGTGTAGATTTTTTTCAATTACATTTTGGTAAGCATTCTATTAACAGTTTATTAGTATATGATCGTATATAAAGCCAATTGTTATTATAAAGAGTTTTCCATATATTAATTGTACAGTATTTCAGTTTCACAACTAGGGTTTTCATTCGTTGAGAGAGTGTTCATGACGTCACAAATATAGTTGTTGAGATTAACAATTTTACAGTTATTTATTAAGGGTATCTAGATGATAGTATTCTGATTTGCCTTTGGTCGCTGCGATATATTTATATATTCCTTTTTTTCTTAAGGATTGATTTTTCCGAACACCTCCAGAGTATGTATTTCTCTTGCGTGTAGGAGGTGGTGTTACTTTTATATAATTTGACACTTGCACTTTTCCACTTTTTATATCTTTTCACACTTTGTCTCGTATAGACTTTTGGCATTAAAGTGTAATGGCTCCATTTCACTTTTCGCAACTGTTGATTAAATCATCTCATATTAAGTTTAATACTTAGACCAATAACTTTCTAATGCTTCTAAGCGTGTTTGTAGATAGCCACTTGTGTATCTTGATTTAGACGTCTTTTTAGTATTACTTTGTAACTTAAAAATATGTTCCGATAACGTTTTGGTGATTCCAAAGTTGAGCCATTGTTTACGATTATGCCCGAATTCACGGTGCACGAAATCAAAGTTAATATTTACAGCCTAATCTTACCAACTCACAGTAATTAGCACTTAGACTTTTACAATATTGTTTTTAGCACTTATTTCTTTTACACTATTGTTTTTAGCACACTTTCACAATCCAGTTCTAGAAGGACCAAACAAGTTTGAAACTACACTTTTAACCGGATAAATGTATTAGCAGAAAAAAACAAGAGAATAAGTTTGCTCAAACACTAAACGTCAAATCTGATTTTATTGTTCCTTTTCTTATCAAACCTCATTTGACTGTTATTAATAAAAATAGAATGATTTGATGATTTTTACATTAAACAAATGGCAACAATTCTGCATTTGCACTCGATAGTATTTGGAGGTTATGTTTGGAATGTATTTACAGCAAATTTTTAGCTTCCTGGAAGATATTTCGTGCGTGATTTATTTAGTTGGTACACTTTCCACAGCAAAATGTTTATTTGTAACGATTTTAGACACTGTATTAACTTGTTTAACCAATGCTTTTTGAGTTTTTATTAGGAGTGATTTTCGGATCGTCAGTTGTTGACTACGCCGGAACCAGTATATACCGCCTTCTATAAATGGTTCAACTCCTAATTCGAGGCAACCCGGAACGAGAAGTCTTCTCCAAAAATATTTAAAAACGTTTATTTTTTAGTTTCTGGTATTCCTCCACCAGTTCTCTCCGTTGATAATTTATTTAGATGGGCCAACTTTTTTAATTTAGACTTACAATCGTTCCAATACTAAAACCATTCAATATTTTTGTAATCATGGTAGTGTTATTGTACAAAAGTAGCTTATTAGCTTATCAATAAGATATATAACCATTTATCCTGCAAATCGCTGATCAATTAAATCTTTAACTGCGCCATCCCCGTGTGCATTTAATCCCATCGCAACCCCTTCCCACATTCTCCGCGAAAATTCTCTCGCTCTAGCTGTTAAATTGTATCCAGTTATCAGATCTTTCATCCAATTTTGGAATTAAGGAAACAACATGGACAAGCCCATGGACCTGGATGTGTCGGTGGGGCTAGGGTGCCACACCAGATGAGACCCCCGGAAGCCCAGCGAGGGACCAGCGGATGAAGTCCTCTGCGCGCGCCGAGTTGCCGGCGGAAGGGATCCAGCCCCTTGCATTGGTTTGAAAAGTAGTTTTACGAGGCCTCGGTTTGCTTCGCGCGCAGTTGCTCGCGCGGGAAGGCTCGACGACGGGGGCGTGCGGTGGCCACAGTAACGCGCGAGCTCTTGTAGCGGTTTGACGTATATCAGGTGTCGCAAACTATGGACGAGGATTTGCTTGTTTTACTATACAGTCCAATCCTGAGATGGGAGGTGTTGAACACTAGAGATGGTGTGCACGAAATAAATAAAAACAGAGGAATAACTGGTGAATTTTTTAACTTATATCAAGAACTGAGATTATACCCTACAAAATTCTTTGAGTACACTCGAATGCCCTTGTCAACATTTGACTACATACTAAGTAAAATATCACCTAAAATCACCAAAGAAGATACTAACTTTCGCCAAAGTATTAGACCTGAGGAGAAATTGTTCATAACTCTGAGGTAAGAATAAATCATGACTTTACTTAGTTTTGTATTTATATGTAGATATTGTAAGTAGTAATTACACAAACAGGTAAGTAAAAAGTTTTAATAATCAAATTAATAATTAGGGTAGTTGCCAGTAATATATCCTCCATAATTTTCTTCGTATCTCGGTTGAGAAAACTGCATTCTTTCTGCCTCATCTATTATGATTTGGGTAATTTTATTTCGAATGCGTAACTTTTATAATTCACCAAACTTTTTCATTTGTGGTAGGAGACTTATAAAAAAATGATAATCATCACATTTCTCCGACTGGTCACTATTTGACGCCATTTTCTGTTCAATTAGCAAAATTTTTTTTCTTTCGCATTCTATAAGTTCATCTCTATAATCTGATGCCGTTTTGTTGCGCTTTAACGCGTTTGTGTGACTACTGCAGGTTGATGTACCTGGACTCATCACGTCAGCAATGTTCGATTGCTCAGTTTGACAAGACTCGTTGAGGGATTCCGAATCACTGTCATGCAGATTTCCCGTCATGACTTCGGGTGTAATGTCATCGTTTATGAATTGCATAAGTTGAAAGTATGGCCATGTGCTCTCTATTTCATCGCCACCATCACCAGAGCGCGGCGTAGGGAATTTCTTTTTTTCTTTTCGATACTGATCGCGCAGATTCTTCCACTTCATACGCAGTTGTTTTTCTGTAACAGTCATAATATTTTATTCTACTTTTTATTTCAGGTTTTTGTCAACAGGAACTGGATTTAGAGCATTAGCTTATAGTTTTCGTATGGGGAAAAGTACCATTGCGTCTATAGTGCACGAAACATGCCGTGTTTTATGGACTGAGTTAGTTCCTATTCATATGCCGATACCAACAGAACAACGCCTGAAAGCTATTGCAGAAGACTTTGAAGCTACCTGGAATTTCCCACACTGCATCGGAGCAATTGATGGGAAACATTGTGAAATTGTGTCTGTGTCTGAGAGTGCAAGGGACGTTCATAACAAAGTGGCGATTGTATTTGCCGCCACAAGGTAACGTACGTCATAATAGTACTGTAAAGGACTTTGGCACTTTTTATAAAACTCTTTGAGTTAAGGGAGCTAAGTCGTTATACAAAGCTGTCTCATCGCGTTGATCGGAAAACATATTTATTAGACCATATCTAATTCCTAGTCAGTTTTCTGGGCTGCCGTTTGAGTGGATAGTACGCGCTGCATGAAGATGTAAGGGTATCGAGGACTACTTTATCTGTTCTCCTTGCATAAGCTTTTTTTTTTAGTTGTATCTCAAATTTTACATTAAATACATGAGTTGAGACAGCCTCCGTAAGTAGTCAGAAATAGTTGTGTTGGGGCTCGCTACTTCCCTAAGCTGTTTATAGAGTTTGAATCATTATGGTGTCGCCTTAGTTGTTCTTACTAAAAATAAAAAAAATACATGGTTGAACTCAAAAATCAAATGATCGGAATCAAATTTGGGATATGACCAATTTCGAAACCAAGCTATGGATTTGACTATGTTTGATGCTTATTATCATGGATATAACTGACTTTGATCCTAAAACAATATCATGTCAGGGGTTCTCAATATTTGGTTTAGTTGGGTTGGTTGGGTAGTAACAATTAATATAAACAACTTGGTACATAATCAGTCTTGCTTTATATGAAAAACCTTAATTTTTATCCATCACTTTTATGTTTTTAAATGTATTAAACTACTATAGCTGGTAATTCTTCAAAGAAATCACAGTCTTCAACCACGTGTTCATGAGCAGTAGATCATTTTGGTCTTGTTATTACTTGTTTGTTATGACGTAAATCACCCATTTCTCTCAAAATGTGTGATTAATATTTTTTCTTGTTAACGTCCATGTATAATTTAATTACTTCTGAGTTTCTAGCAGAAACATTCTTTTTTCCTTTACATATATTTTGATACGTATTTATAGTATTTCAGTAAGATTCATCCGCTCGAATATAAACATTTTGTTTGTCACGATTCCTTTTAAGAAAAACCTTTTAGATTTTTTATAGAAAAGTGCATGTTGGTTGTAGTTTTTAAGACATCAACTAATGATCATTTCCAGTCGTAGACATTTTTTGAAGTACCAAGTAATACACAGGTCCATGACGTATGAAAATTTCGTAATAATCGTCAGGGCTAGTCATTACCTCACGACTATTAATCTCTTTTTCAATTTTTGCGAAAACTATCAGGTGGCACAAATGAATAGCCAACTACTGGAAACATTATTTCTAGGCCCAAAGTGAGTACAGGTGCAGTCTTGTAAACATTTAGCTGACATACTAAGAGCATTGATATTTATTTTGGCCGCTGCACCCATCTGCTACCAAACGAATCAGTCCCCACGATCACCGGGATATTCATAGTTTTATCCCACACGACATAAAAATAAATTTCAAACGATATCTCAGACAATTCTTGTGTCAGAGTAGTACGAAATAATACATCGATGTCTTGACTTCCTAAAGCGGGCAGTTTTAACTGTGAGATTTAACTGTACAGTTAAAACGTAGGTCCATACAGCCTACACACGATCCAGTAAAAATATACGATCTTTCAGTTTTTATCATTATGGCCTCCATAGACGACGCTTTAGCAATCGTAGAGCTAATGTGTGTGTTAAAAGAAAATATAAGAAAACGAAAAAAACGTGAATTGTGGTGTAAACACTGGCTTCTCTTGAGAAAATCGTATTCACACACATCCTTATCCATAAATGAATTGAGAATTACTCCAAAAGATTTCAATAACTATTTAAGAATGAATGAAGATACATATTGGCATCTGCTGTCATTAGTGACACCATTAATAAAAAGGCAAGACACCATATTGAGAAATACTATAACACCTCATGAAAGATTAACGGCAACTTTAAGATTTCTAGCTACAGGGAGATATTTGTCATCTAAGGTGCTAGTGTGCCTGCTTGATAGTACTGTGGTTGATGTATGGGTGACTGATTTGAAGTACCTGTATATTGTAATGGTGATGGCATTGAGTTATGAGATGGTGATGGTATAGAAGTTGAACTACTTGACCGTAATCGAAAATCACAAACTCGGAAATCTATTAGCACATCAACTGGCACATCTTGTTTGATGGCAGTTTTAACCGTTTTGCTTATTGCAATTAGTTCTTGAATTACTACAAAAGTTAACATTTAGCCTACCGCTCGACTCAGAACGCTGTCGAACAAAGTAGTGCACCTTCTTGCAAAATGTGCAAATAATTTTGCCATTCAAACTGCCTTTTATTTAAACTTGTATTGTTTGTACACAAAATTTGTCTATTACCAATTTCCACGATGCAGGGCCCGTAACTGAGCTCTTCGTCGTCTTCGGGCGGCCGGCGGGATTGTTAAAGATCGCCAAGGGAAGCCGTCCTGCGTAGCACGGAGGGTCCCTGGCGAGGCGCTTCAGGCAGCGCTTGGCTGAGGTATCTTGACCGTAGGCGCTCCACGATGCCGGACCTGTAACTGAGCTCTTCGTCGTCTTCCCAAAAACACGTGTGACTTGGGTGGCTTCCCTCTCCTCTTCCAAATTTGAAGTCCTAGGTTTCTAAACCTTGGATCTGAGAATTTAAATAAAAATTATAACACTTATAATACTGATCCTGAACTGTATTGAATAATTTCGTGTGGTCTATGTTTACTAAAAGAATCTATAGCTTTTAGTTGTTTCAACTTAGACTTAATTTTTGTAGCGTCGTACATAATGTCTATTTCAGATGTAGTTTCTATAATTGGAGTACATATCAATATTAGCAATTATTATTTTGTCTATTAACTGTGGTTTTGAACATTTTGATACCAGAAACATTTAGTTCACAATTTTCACCATACAAAATGTTTGATCCTTTTGTCCATATGGTTTCTTGATGATTATTGCAATTTGCGCTTACTTATGTAGTTTTATTAAAAAACATGTATCTATGGCTTTTGGTGAATTTTGAAATATTGGAACGGCTTGACACTGCCACTTTCTTTTTTGTTTAATATTTCCGACTCACAGGTATTGATTTTAATTAAGCTTCCTTTACATATTAGAAAATCCAAATTACGACAGTTTGGATAATGGCAATATTTCTTGATTTATAAACATGAATCTTAACTAACGGTATATCCATCCGACATTCACTTAACTCATCCCTCCATTCTAGCAAAATTAGGCGGCGATACACCTCCTTCCAGACCTTGACTACCTCCAGAGGTGGTTCAAAACCACCACTCCTGGTTTCAGCTCTTCTCCAAAAAAAATCGCCCTAAGCCAAAGCTTCCAAATGCCAAGGCGGAGTGGCGGCTATGACACATGCCGCGTCACAGGATACGGTACGGTATGCCCTAGCAATTCTTACGGCAACTTTACGCTGTGACCGTCTCAGTAACAGTAGCCTTGTTGTAAATAGACAACTTATCCGCCCATATCGGACACCCATAAAGAGCCTTTGCATGCACCACTCCAGCATAAAGGAGCCTACAGCCCCCGCCTGGCCCACCGATATTTGGCATTATACGACCCAATGCCATTGCAGTTGAATCAAGCTTGGGTTCCAGGGCAGCAAAATGAGCCTTGAAAGTCCATCGGGCGTCAAGAACCAACCCGAGGTATTTCAACGTCGACTTTAATGCCATATGAACACCATCCACTACTATCTCAGCGCCTCTAGGTGGTGACCTCCTAGCGACACATATGACATCTGATTTTTGTAAAGCGACTCGAAGACCAAGTTGCCTTATACGAGTCACTACTTCTTCCACTCCAGCAGTAACTAACAAAATCGCCTCCTGATAATTACATCCCTTGGCCGTTACAAGTGTATCATCAGTATAACATATTAAGCCTACTCCTGGCAATAGTCTGCCTCAAAGGACTGCATCAAATACAGTAAGTAGATAAACAATAAAATACAAGCTTCCACCTTTTCAGCGACTTGAGAGCGACCGCCGATGCGAAAACCGCTGTGTGAGTTCGAAAAGTGAGTTACAGAATCGCAGGGCTGGACTTGAAAAAGTAACGTCCACAATAGAGCCACCATTCATACGTACACAAGTCTGAACATTACCCCGATTCAGTGACACTAAATTTTGAGTTGCTAGCCAATCCAACAAAGCGTCACCACGTTCATCAGATACTGGAGACCCCCACACTGTAGATTTAGCATTGTAATCTCCAGCCACTATAAGATCGAGGGGTCGACACCATGAAACAAGACAGCCCAGTTCGGACAGAAACGTTTCAAATTCAGCAAGCGTTTTATTTGGGGAAAAATAAACACCAATAACTGCAATTCAAGGCATTTCTTGCCCTTATCTAGGTTTGTTACTATTAATGACGTTAATTGAGATATGACATCTTCCGTGGATTTTCCTTGCCTGAAACACAACCGAAATATGGTTGCTGTGTTGCAATTATGTCATATTCTTTTTCACATAGAGGTATGAAACCTTCAGCTGTGATTGCAAATCTCTTTGTCCTGCGGTAGGGCGCTACACCTGGGAACCCCATCATGTAGATATCGTAGAACATGGGTTCGTTCTTTGGTTTGGTGGCTGTCGTTGACAATCTATTAGGTTTTGGTCCCGTAGCGTTTAGGTCTCGTGGCGGCAACGGTGGTACTGCTGCATTCTCTGATCCTTTAGATCCTTTTCTAAAGGATCCGGTTGTACGGTTTGTAAGCAAAAAGGGATCTTCCCTTACAAACCGGTGGCTTAGACGTAGGTGCCTCCTCATCCTTATTCGGTTGTGTGTCTGCCATTTCAGTGTGGTTGTTCCTCTTGACGTCGTGCCTGTTCTTCCATCATTTGTCGTGCCGGTTTCTCTTGACGTGGTGCCTGTTCTTCCATCATCTGGCGCAGCGCAAGAAGCATGTTGGCATCATTGCTTTCACCCATCCCGCGGTTCGCATCGAAACTTTGTCGTCGGGCAGCGTCGCGTGCTGATTGCACCCTTGTCTGCACTCCCACAGCAGCTGGAGACTCTGCCACAAACTCCTCTTGATTCTCCCTTGGAGTAATTGGCATTTTTCTATCCCACTTCTGACACCAAAAATGTTACGAGCTAGGGGATCGGATAGAAACTCCGTAGATTTCTTCAAGGGTTTATTTCCAATTAAATCTACGAGGAATTTGTTAACACTAAAAACTGGAAATAACGCACTTAAATTCACTGAATACACACACAAAATACTGTCACTATTTACGTTAAGAGTCGGCGGCGGCCCTACTGGAGCCAGCCTCGGCTTGCACAGAAGATGATTCCGCGCGCGACCTCTCCTGCCTCTGGGGCGCCTGCGCTGACCTCGCAGGGGCTCCGCAGGGTAGGAGATGATGTCTACATCTTGATGGTGTGACGCTGCCCGTGAGGGCGCATCCGTGTGTGTGACAGGGGCATCTGAGTGTCGCGCCACTGGTGACTTGCACCGCGACACGTCCAAAGACGCAACCCTGGGTTTGTTGGTGTTTATGATAGTTTTGTTAGGTTTTTTTGCCTCTTTATCCATGAGGTGATAAGTTTGGATTCACCATTGGAGCTCTCCACCCGCCACGGAGCCCTCACGTCGGGGACGTCCCTTGCTCAGCAAGCGACGTCAGAGCTACTCCTCCGGTATAGAGCCAGCACGTAGGGAGGCAGACGCATCCGCGCGCAGCAAGGAAGTACGGAGCTGTTCACGTCACGAGACTATGACGCAAACTCACCCCGAGTCCCGTACCGCGCCGACGGCCCCCCCCCCCACATCCCGACTCTCGCTCGGCAGCCCGCTTATGGGATGCCACAGCCGGTTGACCGTGGTTAGCTAAACCCCGGCCTCCCGTGTGAGGAGAAATCCAGACCAAAGAGGTGTGTTGTGTGCAGCGCACAACTGTTCCGGCGCACTACTCCACTCAACCCCCAGGATTCCTTCATCCCCCCGTACGGGTCCCCGCGCACGGCACAAACACGCGGGAGGTCATTTACTGTCCACCGTCCTTCCTTTTTGGACGATGAACTCGCAAGGACATGACCTCTCCATTCCTGCAATAGTTCGCTTGGCGGTTTTAGTTACGTCTAATACATAGGGTATTAGACCAAGAACAGGGTCGGCAATCTCGAGAAGGTTAGTCCACCAAACTTGCTTTGGGGGATCATAGCGACTTGCGCTACCCCCAAAAGCCACGCCTCCCTACCCATCAGAAGGATGTGGTAGGGTGGGTTTGCACCTATGCTACCATGCAAGCATGTCGTACTGGGAACCGTAAAAGCATAGACCCAAAACCCCCCCCTACGTTACACAGCATTTTAGTGCAATCTTCAGTGCTGGTTTACCAAATACTTACAATTACATACCGTATATAATACAGTAAAAGCTCCCTATTCGCGCTTCCTTTATTCGCGTTTTCCCTATTCGCGGATAAAAAAAAATGCAACCCAATTTCTTTATTCGCGGATCTAAAATTTCATACAAAATTCCAATAGGTGTTTAACGCAATATCATATAGATAATATGGAGTGTAATCCTGATATGAATGTTATGGAATGCTGGAAGAAATTTGACATAGCAAAATGCATCGTAAACATAAAAGAAACATTGGTAGAAATGAAACGACACACATTGAAGTCAGGCTGGAAAAAACTATGGCCTGCTCTGACTGCGAAAAATCCGTGCAAGTTCAAACTTTGACTTTGGTTTAAGAATGGCAAATGAGCTTTGCGATTTCTTTATGAACATTGATCCATCTATGGAACGAAGTCTTAATAAAGAGGCAAATTGCTAATGCGACTGCTGAATATCAGTCTGAATTGAAGAAGCTATTAAAAACTGCCAAGCAACCGAAAATAAAAAAAAAATCTTCAAACCATTGCCTAAGTCTGAGGATAATGATTATATAATCAAAATGTTCAATAACATCAATAAAATTGATTTTCTTATATATTAGTGTTTTTTATTTTGGCACCTAGGAACGTATCCCCTATAAACCCATATACGTACCTGAATTGACATCAGCGCAGGTAAGAGATGCCCTTGTCCGTCTAAAGCCGAAGCGCTCGGCAGGTCCAGATGGCATACCAGCATATATTATGAGGGACTGCCGTTCTATACTTGCTGAGCCCCTTGCGTATTTGTTCAATCTATGCCTGGACAACGGTTACTTTCCAGATTGCTGGAAAATCACAAGAGTGATTCCTATACCCAAAAGCGATAGAAAAGACTCGGTGGAAGCATATAGACCGGTGGCTATATTATCGACTCCCGCTAAAATATTCGAAGGAGCTCTGCACAGAAGCATTTTAAAACAGGTAGAACTTTTAGACCTAAGGTATATGGTATTCAGAAGTGATCGTAACACAACAATATTATCCAGGATCAAAAAAGATGGGGGGGGGGGGTGTAGGTATCGCGATGCACAAACGTTTAGAAGTTATCGAAGGACCATTATGGAAGTCCAAGTTTGAGGATTTATGGGTGAGTATAGGTCTTACCAGGGGAGCAACGCGTTTTAACCTCAACATATGTGTAGTATACATACCTTCTCCAGTAAGTATTGATTATTTAGAATTATTTCTGAACAACATGACCGATGTATTTTGTAACAGAATAAATCAAGAAGCAACTATAATATTAGGCGACTTTAATATGAGAAATTTTATGTGGCAGGGCGACGAAAGATGTTTTTCATGCATACCGGTTAAACTAAGCCATGGTAGAGTAGAAAATACATTCTTAGATATATTGGAATACTTCTGAACGAACTCTGGATCTTGTGCTAACTAACTTCCCCAAAACGGTAAAGATGAGTGAATGTCTAAATCCACTTATATATTTGGACAGTCACCACCCTGCACTTGAAATCGAGCTTGTAGCGCAGGGACAAATAAAATATCTTAAGCATAAAAGAATTCCCTTTTTAAATTTTAATTAATCTGACTTTACTAAAATTTATGAGTCTCCATCTCATCTACAATGGACTGAGATTTTGGGATCTAATGCAGACATAAATCAAATGGTGGAAAAATTTTATGCAAAAGTTTTACCACTACTGAAAGAAAATACGCCATATACCATGCCAAAATGTGAATCATACCCTCCCTGGTTCAGTAGACCCCTAATTAAATGCGCGAAAGAGAAACTTAAATATCACAAAAGATACAGGTTATATCAAAATCCAAGAGACAAACAAACATTCGATATATTACGACGAAGATATGATGAAATGCTTAGGGAGTGCTATAGAACTTTTAAAGAGAACGCTGCCTCAGCTTTGAAACAAAATCCAAAATACATATGGTCCTACGTTAATAACTTAAAACATAATAGTTGTTCTGTACCTAACCCAAGTCCTTTGGGGTTCTAAACAGGCGAATGGTGGCCAAGAAATATGCGATTTATTCTCAGAATACTTTCAATCAGTATATCAGCTACAACCCTCATTAACAACAACATCTTCAGATATAGATCCTTCTTCTCCAATAACTGAAGGTCTAGTCCCTGGGTGTTATCCCTCGTTGCATAATGTGATCCTGGAAGTATCTGAAGTTCGCGCCGCCATTAGGAAGTTAGACGCAAACAAAGGTATAGGTTAGATAATATACCTAATGTTGTGCTTCAGAAATGTGCCGAAAATATATCGATTCCCCTATGCATGATTTATAATGAGTCTTTGCGTCAAGGTGTGTTTGTAATTAACCGTGATGAATTGAACACCCCTATAGAAATGATCATAGATGATTCCGAACTACAACCACTTCAACAAGGGTTGAATGTAGATAGTCAGGTGGAGGGTGCAAATATAATTAGAAATGAATATTCGGATAACTTTACTAGTGAAGTTGGAGCATTAAGCTGGCAAAAAGTATTGAAGAAATGTTAATAACACTCGAACGAGAAAAAATAGACCTAATGAAGAAAGATCTAAATCAAGACGACCACGACTTGAACTGGTTCAAGTCTATAATGCCGTATATGAAAAAAACTACCATCTCTTAATAAATTATTATGTCGGTTTCAGGTTCAGGAAATTCTTATCAACGAAATATCAAAACTGAACACCCCATCAAACACAGAATCTTCAATGATGGGTTACTTCACTTCTGGTGATTCAATTCAGTGATAATTTCATAATAATTAAAATATTTTCAATAATATAAAATTATGTAGTCCTATTTCTATGTACTCACCGCAATGCCAAGAGTAATCTTTCTTCAATAGAAATAGGATTTTGAAAATGTGTTGTTTTTAATTGAAATTCAGACTTAATATCAGCAATAATGTAATCGAAAGTAGACAGTAACACTCCACAATATTGTTTAAACATTTAAGAATCGTTTCTTAATTTTGGAGTTTTTTTTCTGTGCTTTTTACGATATTCTTTTAAACGTATATTTTTAAGGAAGAACTTTCGAGCAAAATTGTACTGTACTTCAACATGATTCGAGAAGTAATGACCAAATTACGTAGAACATTTGTCGCGTGTAGCATCGCGTCGCATTACGTAGCTTCGTGTTGCGTCGCGTCGCGTCGTATTCGTCGCTTACGCAGTACACCGCGTGATATACGCGGTATTCGTAATTATATTTTGTTTAATTTTGAAACGACGTGATTTAAAAGAATTGGTATTAAGTTTTTGCGATGGAAATGACACTGATAAAAAAGAACAATATGGGCTAAAGTAACTTTATTAATAGACACTATATAATATATAATTATATTATTCGATCCTAATATTCTATTTTTCCTCCATTAATGAAATAGTTAGTGAATATGGTTCGGATGTTATCCGCTGATGAAGTTGCTCGTCCATTGTGAGTAATACGTATAGATATGCTAGATAGATTTCCTTCTATTATCTCTTCAGGTCTAAATCCATCTCTGACTCGAACATAATTATTGAGTAACGTAATTGCCTTTACAAACCGTTCGTCAGAATCCACAGCGACATCTATTGGGCGATGTAGTATTCTCCATTTATTACTGGCTATTCCAAAAGTAACTTTCGACATATTGACGTGCTAAAGTTAGCCGTGAGTTGAATATTATTTTTCGAACGTAAGTTGCTTTACTCCATAGGGCGAAGCTGGCTTACGAGGGCTGTTGCCAATAGAACTTGTTCAGTTTCAATGGTGGTCTCATCTGGTTTGATATCTTCCGATAAACCTTTGCTCTAAAAATTCAAAAAACTGATTTAATGTTTGCAATTCATCTGTTAAAGTACCAATTTTAGTTTCCCATAACTCTCTAGACTTAGTATCTAATTTTGAACTTAAAATATATAAAACAATAACATCCCGATTGTCAGTTACTATTCTATGTTACTATTCCTATATTTTTCAATGCATGATCACGACTGCATTGGAAAATTGGTTCTAGGATAAAAATGATATTTTTAATGCTAAAATAATCAAAATGTTAACATCTATTTACTAGACTTTTCGTTCATCTCAGCAGCATATGTTCTTGGTTTCGTCAATACCATATAATTTCTTGGGTATTGGAAAAAAGCGATAGTAACCAAAGCCGAGAAACCAATTGGTCGTTTCTACATTTTCTTCGCCATCTATAGATATTATATTAAGTATTTTTTAATGGTTTACATCATTTATTTCTTGAAATAGAGGTTTATACTTCAAAGTCTAAAATCAGAATACCTAATATTTTTAAGCTTAAGTGTTTGGAGTGCCAAATTGTTAGGGCTAGTTGATCTAGTTCTTAGGGTAGAAAATTGTATTGGCTTATGTTTAACTTACCACCAGGTATAGTAACATATAACAGACAAAAATAGTAAATGATTACCAAAATTAAACCCGCATTTTAATGTAAAATTACAACCTAAGTTTTAACATCTCGCTATCCTATTTAAGCAAAATGACTCCAAATAAATCATTGTTAACCCAAAAGTAGTAAATGATCGCCAAAATTAAAACAGCATTTTAATGTAAAATTATAACCAAAGTTTTTACATCTTGCTATCCTATTTAAGCAAACTGGCTCCAAAAAACTCATTGTTAGCCCAAAAATAGTTAATGAAAACCAAATTATTAACCATATTTTAATTTAAAATGAAATGCAAAAAAATAAAATCTCGTTATCCGATTAAAGTAAATTACCCTCGGCAAAAAAAATATTTTGCCAAACACAGTAAAGTAAATTTACTCCTAACCTTTTTGTCTCCAAATTGATTAACCACTACAAAAAAAAATTATCTTGAGCGTTTCGTTTACAACCAAATGCTATACCTAAAATAAAAAATAAAACTCTTACAATTTCAATAATCCCTTTTTTAATTATTGAAACAATCATTAAAAAGATAGTCCTCTTAAAACTAATAATAAACAGTTCAAAGATCTTAAAACTAAACTAATAATAAGCATTTAAAAAATCTTAAGAAGAATCAGTCTTCTGTATTAATTCACTGCACAATTAATGCTTTCTTAGCTTTGGCTGGTCGTCCTCTTTTGCGCTTCATGCCAATCGGAATAGCTCTGGCCTCTGAAGGTGGCTGGACGTGCTTAAGCCGAATCGCCAATCCAACGAGATGCTTGCAAATGTAATCTTTGAGAAACTTTGGGCAATTGCATGTGCCGTGTAACCAATTTTCCTTTTCTCGGGGCATTATAACTTCCCACTCTCTAAAATGTTGCTCTTTGTATTCGTCAAAGGTCTCCCATGGCTTTTCATAATTTTTGCAATCTAAATCCGACCCAGCTGGAATTCTGTATGAGCAAACTAGCTCAGTACTATTCTTTAATGGCACCTGCTTCGACAGTTTTGCCCATTGGTAACTTTCTGTCCACATCTTTAAAGATACTGTCGGCAGTTGAGCGAACCGTCTCTCAGTATTATTAATCACGTATTCATTAGACCAGTCCTTGACTATATCAGAAGCAATTACTAAGAACCGCGCCAAAGGATGACGCTCACGAAGCGTGCCACCATCTTTTATTGTTTTATTGAAAGATTCCAGAGCATTGTTTGTAGCAGGAGTCCCCAGAGATGCGCCCAAATACCAGAAACGATTTAGTATTAGCCATTCATTTTCAAAGTATGTAACAAAATCTTTTTCGGCTTTCCACTTGTCCAAAAATTTTTCGCTGGCTCGATCAAATATTTCCTGAGTTGAGGCACACTGTAAAGCATCAATATCTTGTAAGATCTCTTTTTGGGATTTCTTTTGCACACTTTGCTCTACTCTTGTTTGCATCTTCTTTTTCGCATGCGCCCAGCACATTCTTATGACTGTATCTGTTCCAAATGTGCACGCAAAGGCAGTTTGTATAGCCTTCGCTGCATCACAGACCAAAACTTTACAACTTAAAGTGTATGAAAATATTGAGAAAACTGCTTTTTTTAATGCGGAAAATAAAAATATGAAGTCTTCCGTTCGTTCAGCTGTTGTCACAGCTAATCCAAATGGGTGAAAATGTTTATCTCTGTCTGTAGTTCCAATCACAAGTACTGGAAACCCTTGCCAAATGAGCTTATATGTGGCATCCGCGTGAAGAACAGAACATTGGCGTGATAGACCAATTAAATATTTCGTCGTTAACATGAACCGGAAGTTCTGATCTAAATCATCTTCAGAAATTTCAAACGCCAAAACAAAAACTTCGTGACCGTCATCAGGTATTTCAGAGTTTTCTTTTAACCATAATTCAAGCTGTCCCAAGCTTATTACCGATGGCCCGTATTTTTTCTTACGTATGATTTTAAGATAATTGTTTAACTGTAACTTAGTCGGCAGAACTAGTCCATTAATTTTACTTAAGTTCTTCATAATAGATTTAGGTTTCAAACGCAGTTCGAATAGTTTTTCTATTTCCTTTTTCGTTGCCTCATTTATTCCCCTAGTCGACTGACAGTCAGAATTTTCATGGTCGTGACATGTTTCAGTACGAAATAATAATATATCATCACACGATGCGTCAAATAAAAGATAAATCGCGGCAGAACACTGAATTTCAGCCCGAAGCTTCACTTTGTTACAACGATAGTAACGTTTTACTCCTTCTTCAGTCGTATGAATTTTTTGTATTGACCAGGTCTTCTCATTTTTGATAAATTCCTCAGCGCTCCGCACAGTTATAAATTTTCTTTCAAAAACCCAAACTTTATTTTGCCTTCGACGTTTTTTCGTATGCTCTGTGATTTTATATTCGTCTTCATCTGATTCCGATGAAGTACTCAACAGCGGAGCACACGAACTCGGTCCCGCTAAGTTTTCATTCGCCATTGCAAAGAAGATAGATACCAAAACACACCCAATAAAAGCAAGTGCTCGCACGCGACTAAATTGGCGATCGTGTCCGGGCGTGCGCGGCGCTTGCGGTGTGGTGGGAGAGGATCGTAAGCCGCAGACATAACTTAATATGGCATCATAATGCTTCATTTGGTAATAAGCCTACATTTTATGTCAATCATAGTGGTTTATTTAGGCAGAAATAGCGCATTAATTTGCTCGCTAAGATTTGGTGATCATTTACTACATTTGGTGTTCGAATACAATTTGAAGTGCAGTCGTGACTAAAATAGCTAGTACTATTGTAATTTTAGACGTTATTTATCTGGTGTTAAGTATATATTTTTGGTAAAAGAACTAAGGGTATCAAAGCATTTTATGGTGATCATTATATTTAACCCCCGAAAATTAAACACTCCAATGATGACTTGATTCACTATAATTCTCACATTGAATTTACGTAAACTTTATAATTTCTGTTAAACTGAACGCAACCACTTAACATTATGTAGTCTGTATCTGTCAATGTAATCTGTATCTGTCAATGTAGTCTGTTTGAGGGTATGTTCCGATATACACTGCGACCACTGTACAGAGTACCGTCAATTTAGTATACTGTGAAACCGTTTCTCTATAGCCAGCTATACTGGTTACAATGGGGAAGATTACTGTCAAATAGTTCCTTGTAGAGGGCGCCAAATGTTTGTTCCAAGGGAGCTGTCAAACTCCATAGTAAATTATAAAACTTCGCGATATTTTACGTTTTGTGATAAAATGGGTCGGTGTGTGGCTATTGGATGTAAAGATATAGGTTCACATAAATTCCCTTCTAATCCCACCCTAAGAAGAAAATGGGAAAGAGCATTGAGAAGAGTTAATTTTAACCCTAGATCACTAAACTTTTTTTTTTCAAACTCTGTCACTAAACATTAGTCCTACAAACTAACAAAATAAAACCGCAATATTTATCAAAACTAGAGTATTTATTTAGAAAAAGTCTACTTAAAATATGGAATGTCTTTTAAATTACCACATAATAAAACAAAAGGTTAAAAAAAATTATTCTTGGCAGTCGGCACACACTGGAACCGTATGTTCCCCGCAAATCGCCGTCTTGCAGCGGCTGCAAACATATTTAGTCATCCTGTGTTTTTTGTAAGGACAAAAAGAACATATTTTACGCTTATTTTGTTGCGC
Source organism: Pieris melete (assembly GCA_963693345.1). Taxonomy (NCBI): domain Eukaryota; kingdom Metazoa; phylum Arthropoda; class Insecta; order Lepidoptera; family Pieridae; genus Pieris; species Pieris melete. Next base: position 210,661 of record CAVNZK010000368.1, on the reverse strand, counting down.
TTGAGAGGTACTAGGAGTAGCATCTTCAATTTTTAAAATATCTTTAATACTAGCTTTTATATCCCTCCTCAAAGTGACAGTGTTATACCGCTCTCGTAACCATGGCTCTATGAGCTTATCGGCTAAACTTTGGACGAAACTCCTACGTCTCATTGGTTTTTGCCGTTCTCTGACCATGTTCGACACATAGATGACATATGAATTAATTAGGCACAGGTTCAAGACATTATAAAACACGCATTGAGGCCATCTATTGGTTTTGCGATTGACACATATAGCTGAGCACATTTGGTCGACAGTGTCGACAGCACCTTTGGTACTATTATAAAAATGTATAATTTCAGGCTTTTTCGAAGTGGAGTTAATGTCTGGCTGACTGTGTACTGTCGAAAGAAGAAATACTGTCTTGTTAGATTTTGGTTTATACGAGACCAGAGTCTTCTCACCATCAAATGCAAACATCGAAGTATGAATCTTTCTTGATTTTTTGTTTTTCATCTCAGGTGGAATCTCTCGCTTATTACTACGTATTGTCCCAACAAGTGTGAGTTTATACGGGTCCTGAAGTAATTCTGAAGCAAGTGGCACTGAAGTGAACCAGTTGTCCATCGTAATATTTCTGTTTGTCCCATAGACAGGCTCACAGAGTTGTTTCACAAAATGTGTGGCAAGAGGCATATTATCGCAATTGGTTCCTTTACCCAAATAAGGCGTAGCATTGTATACGTACTTTGAATTAGAATCTGCAACCATTACAATTTTTATGCCATACTTGTTAGGCTTATTGGGTATATAAATTCGAAATGGGCAGCGCCCTCTGAACCCAACTAATTGCTCATCGATTGTCAGATAGGAACTTGGCTTGTACCATTGTTTGCAATGACCAATGAATTTCTCCCAGAATTCTCTTATAGGTGCAAATTTATCGGATGCTCTTCTGTCTTGTCTGGTAGCTTTGTCATCAAATCGAAGGCATTTAAGCAAGAAATCAAATCTCTCAGCGCTCATGCAGGCTTTGAAAATGTTACCACTCCTTCTGTCATCAAACAATATTCTCGTGGGTAAATGATTACTTTTTATAGCAGCTGATTGCATAAGAAGACCCAGTAAAGCTTTTAGTTCAATAGCTGAAGTTGGAGAAATAGTATGAGTGAGTTCCTTGTACTTCACCTTTTTTATTTCAATCTCTGCATTTGTGTAAATAACAAGTTGGTCAATCATTTCATCAGATAAATACAAATGAAATATTGGAAGTGGTTCTACCAAATCTCTTGCATCACTGTTAGGTCCGGGTACAAAATGAATAATGTTTCGAGCCGATGCACGAGTGTTTGAAGAGCGTGGAGTAGTTGCCCACTTATGTTTGTTTTTTCCATAAATGTATGGTCTCTCAGGTTGTATTACCAGATCCTGGTGAGAAGCTATGGGTGGACAAGGCTGCAAACACTCCAAAGAATCATCATCAGAATCTAGGATTCTGTTTCTGTTACGGCTTCTCCGGGAAACATTTAGATCTTCATCAGAAGAACTCGACGAATCATCTTCAATTTCGTCGGTATCCTCGACTAAGTCCTCCTCTAAGTTGTCATCAGGTTCGGAGTCCGAAGGCACACCAGATGGTCCAAAAAATGGTGAATCGTCATCGTCATTATCTGACTCGTTCAAAATCTGCAATATTTTATCTTGATCTCGTATCAAATCCATCTGTAACAGAAAATACTGCTAAAACAAAATGTTCAAAATCTCATAAAAAATAAAAAATGATAATAAGTTCATAAAATAAATATTGCTCGTAGTATCACACATATTTATTATTCATTTACATTAATCAGTAATTAGTTATTATAGATAAAATCGTAAATAAAAAGAAATATTTCATAACTTACCTTTCTTCACTTTTGTGGCGCAATTACTAAACATTAGCCTGAGAGACTACTATTGCGTAATATCTCCGGAAGTAGGAAGCGTGCGTACGCAATGCGAGTTCACGGGTCACTGATTGGCCGAATTAGGAAGGTACTGAGCGGCTGAGGGGGGTGCGGTAACGGGAACATACATAAACAGCGAATGCGTCAGAGTCGTGTAGCCTGTGAGACTAATGTTTAGTGATCTAGGGTTAAAGCAACTGATTATTGTAGGTTATGTACTAAGCACTTCAAAGTTACAGATTTTGAAACAATTTCTAAGGTAACTGGTATGTATCATTAAGATAATAAAATGATTTAGTAAATGTTGTGATAAAACAGCAATAAACTTACTACTGCTACGAACTTGTTATATTAAGTACTTTGTATTTGTTTTAGGTTTCCCACTTCAGCGGAAATTTTTAAAGAAATCTGCAGTACCAACACTGTTTTCTTGGAACAGTGCGTCAGGTCAAGACACTTCTGCACGAACTGAACGTTTGAATAGAAGAAATGTTAAGCGTTGCCTCATACCCAGCACTGTGACAGAAAATGATGAATCTGTAGTTGACAACAACACTGCTGTGGCTGTGACTAATGATTCAACTGACCAAGACTACGTTCATGAGGTTGAAATTTCCAGTATCATTGATGAAAGTAGTGTAAAGGTAGTTCATTCTACAGAATTCAGTGTCAATCAATCAACGCAAACATCAACTTTTTGCAGAATATTTGTTCTTGAAAATTTTATGGTAGATGATAAAGCAATCCATTTCTATAGTGGTTTAGAAAATTATGATAAGTTTAAATTAGTGTTGAGTACTTTATGCCCTATGGCATACAGCTTAAAGTATAAGGGCAGTCAAGTTATCAATATCACAATTGAAGACCAATTTTTAATAATGTTAATGAAATTAAGAAGAAATAAATGCGATTATGAACTATCAAAATTTTTTGGTATTAGTAAAACTTCTGTATCAAATATTTTTATTACTTGGCTTAATTTTACATATGACATGTGGTCACTTATTGATATTTGGCCAGAAAGGAAGTTAGTTGACTATTACATGCCTGCGCAGTTTAAGAAAAATTATGCAAACACAAGGATAATAATAGATGGAACTGAAATTCCAATTACTAAACCTAAAAACCCAATATCACAGCAGGCTACATTCAGTTCCTATAAAAATACAATGAAATTCCTAGCAGGTGCAACGCCCGGGGGGTTGTTTACCTACTGTTCTGAGGGTTATGGTGGCTCAACTTCAGACAGGCAAATGATTGAGAGAAGTAGTTTACTTGAAAAATGTGAACCCAGAGACAGTATTATGGCAGATCGTGGATTTAATGTGCAAGATATATTTGCAGCTAAAGGCATTGGTATAAATATTCCCACCTTTTTAAAAGGAAAGTCTCAACTAAGTGGTGTAACGGTGAAACGGGATAGACAATTAGCTAGGCAACGAGTTCACATTGAACGTTTAATAGGTCTAAGTAAGACCTTTAACATATTAGAATCAGATTTAAATCCTTATTATGTACCCCTAGCTTCTCGAATTTTCTTTGTTTGTATAATGTTGTGTAATTTCAGGGAAGGTATTGTAAATAAACAAAGATTATGATTCTGATATGGGTTTTATTCATAATTTCTATATATATACTTATTAAAAATGGCTTCCTTGAAGTAATTTTCGTAAAAATCAATCAGGCTTTTTACCATAATATTAATAAATTGTTCATCTCTGTTGATAAACAGTACTTTTATGTCCTTAAATGTATATATAATTAAATTACAAAATTTCTTCTCTGTAACAAATAATTGGCCCTGAACTTGGTAATAATAGACACAAGGCTTTTTTAATTGTAATTCTCCATGCATGCTATTTTACATAAATAAGGCACCGTCAATTCATTTATAAAATGATTCCTACTTGCATAGGGACACTTCACCTCAACAATAGTTTCATCTCCGATTAAGCCATCTGGGTGATGCTCCCAAAAAAAATTGAAATCTTCACATATGAATAACCCACAGTCCACGTAAGCTTTAATAGCAACTGGCTCATAACTGGCTCATGAATTATGCCATGGTTCGTAGGCCAGGATTGAAAGGACTTAGGTAGAAGTATTTGCTCTGCAAATGATTTTTGCCTTAGAGCAGAAAGATGGCATATGGCGTGGAAATTACTGGCTGTAATGCGGTCTATCCTTTTTTCAAGCCACAATTTATTATTTCTTTGGCCTCTCGTCATTTCTTCTATTTCTAAAATCTGTTCTGTCGAAATGCTTAATAAATGTAAATTTTCTAGTAAGGCTTCCCGTGTGTCTTTTCTATAATTATGGTCATTTATAATTCCGTAAGGATTAGAAGGACTATACCTTTGCTTGAGTGGCATGGTGCTGGTTGTTGCAGAAATGCATATATTTCTTATTTTTGTATTGTATGCCTCCTTACAAATGTTTTTCATATTGTAGGGTTGAAATATGATATTAGATAGCCTTCTTTTTGAGGGTAACCTCTCAGATTTAAGTGGAGAGGCAGTAAATGCCTTTTTTGGTACATGAAATGTTTGCAACCTTTGTGTACAAGTCACATTTAAGAGTACAAACTTTTCTCTGTACATTTGTACGACAGCGAACATCACTACTGCTACATGTTTGCAATGAGCTTCAATTCCACTTCCTACAGCACATTCACATGAGCATTCTTGTATGCTTCCATTTATACTTATTTTTAAATTAATTTCATACTGAATTTTCTTCATTGAGGCCTTGCATATACCTTTCACATAGGTATCGTCTCCCACAGTGAATGCTCTTAGCACAAGAAGGTATCTGCTTTCGTACATTCTAAAGCCATCTTCAGTCTTCTTGTTGAATCTGAAAGAAACAAGTTATCTGTTTAGTAATTCCGGACTGACCCAGGAAAGAAATATGCAAGTGTACCGTAAGTTTCTTTCCACATATAATTGCAGTAAGTCCTTGTCTAGGTATATAAATGCTAGAGATCTTACCTTGAAAAATATAAATGTATATGTTGCCTGGTTAGAGGAGGCAGTAATGTATTACTGTTGACATCTCTAAATAATTTATCATTTGGTAAATCCATTTGTGGATCCGGACTGTTTTGCCCACTAACAATATTTTCAAAATTGAAATTACTGTCGTAGGCCTCCAATCTGTAACAAGAAATAAATGGTTCATGTATGATATCTTAAGGACCTATCCGGTCGCTAAACTCCAAAAATGTACATTGTTTCTTTCCATTTTTCGTCATTGTTTCTTGAAGTAGGGCGAATGGAAAAAATATATGATGGAGTTGAGTAGTTTATGTATCCATTTTGAAAGATCGATACACGATTTAAATAACTTCGCTCGATAGAAAAAAAATCCAAACATAGCCAATTTTTGACACTTTGAATTCATTTTATGACAAAAATCTATATAAAACATGATTTTGAAACTAACACGATATTTTTTATCGCAAGCCAAGTAATTCATTTCAGAAAAAAAAATATATAAAATTACATTAATTTAATGTTTTACATAACTAATTCTTCTTACGAGCCGGCGCACCTCAGTGATCTAGCTCTCCACTGCGCCCCGCAGTCCACCCCGAGACACTGTCACGGTAGGACGCTTGCCGAATTTTGCGCGAGTGCTGCGGTAACGTTTACGTATTTTTAATAATAATTACGTATATGTAGGTGATGAGAAATTGTTCAAACCGGAAAAATGGGCAAAACAAGGATAATTAAAAACGGAAGTTGTCATCATTTGCTCGTAAGAAGCATTATGAGAACTTATCTGCAAAGAGAAAAAGGTAAGTAAATACAAAGTAGATATTTACTTGCGGCTTCACCCGTATGTATACGGGTTGGATGTAGAATTACGACGCCCGAATTTGATGATACTGATTATGTAGGGTGTCTGTGAAGTTAGCAGAGCACAAAAAAAATTAGAGTTCTGGCAGTACACTCAATAGTTCTAAAGAAAGAAAGAAAGAAAAATCTTTATTTTTCTCCACAATCTTACATTGATATTAACTAAATATTAAGAAACAGATATATTGTCGCAAGGAAACATTATAAGATTGTGAGAGACTGGTGACTGAACTAAGCAGGGCTTGTATCTCAGACCACCAGCCTCTCCCCACATGGTGTAAAAAGTAGCCAGTAACAAGAGTAAATTATTAATAAGGACATTTTACAGATGTAACATGGAGAAAAGAGGTACCTAATTAAAATATGTAGGTGTGCAATCGCGCCGATATAACATCCGTGCTAATTATTATATATATTATTATATATATATATATATATTAGTACTTAGATAAATATATATATATTAGTACTTAGATAAATAGATAACAGTACATAAATAAGTATAAAAATAAATAGTAAATCAAAAATAAGCTATAAATTGTAAGTTAGACCATTGGTTGGATTAAGTTTTCAGTCTCATCATAGTTGAGACCTTGTATGTAGGCAGTAACCTTCTTTTTACAACTGAATGATAAGAGTAAGTGAATATTCAGCTTGCGATTTAGTTTGTTGTAAATAAAAGGGCCGAGGTAACAGTAGAAGCGGTGGGAAAAGGCAGTGTAGAGAGAAGGAAGGTGAACAGGGGGTGGGCGGCGAGCAGATCGAGAGGAAGAAGGACTAGGTTTATGTTCGTGATGCTGTTTGAGGGCTGTGTTTAAGATGAACAGTTGACGTACTGTAAGTATCTGAGCTTCCTGATAGAGGGTGAAAGTAGGGAAAAGAATGGGTTTGAATAAGCAAACTTTTAGAAGAGCCCTCTGGGCACGTTCCAGGGACAGCAGATGGGTTTTGGCTGCACCACCCCAAGTGGTGATAGCATATAATAAAACAGATTGACATAATGCTAAATACATCATTCTGACTATATGAGGCTCGGCAACATGACGAATTTTCTTAAAGATAAACATGAGTTTGCGGACTCTACCACACATATTCATAAGATGGGCCTGAAACGTGAGTCGACTATCTAGTGTGATGCCAAGATACTTAACCGTACAACCTCTCTTCAATGTAGCGCAAGAGCATGGAACAGAAGGAACAGAAGAATGTGTATGGGCAGTTAAGGAATACGGGATTAAGGCTATGGGAGGAGTATATATGGAGAAGGTAAGATAGCAAGTTTTCTCTATATTAAGAGTTAATAAATTTTGGCGCAGCCAACACGAAACGATATCAAATCCGGTCTGTGCATAAGAGAAAGCTTCCCTCCAGCTTTTTGCAGAGAAAACAAGAGCAGTATCGTCGGCGTAAGAGACCAATTTGCAATTAGGTATTTTCAGGGAACACAGATCATTCATGTACACTAGGAACAGCGTAGGACCAAGAATGCTGCCCTGGGGGACTCCGAATTCCACTGGAAGGTAAGAGCTGACATGGCCATCTACCACTACACATTGACTCCGACCGCTGAGGTAACTTTTAAATAAGGAAAGTTGAACTCCTCTCACTCCAAGCGCTTCCAGTTTCTGTAGGATTTGGGCCGAGACAGTGTCGAATGCCTTCGCGAGGTCTAAGAATATGCCCAGACACTTCCTATGGCTGTCCAAGTTCCTAACTATGTGATCGGTTAATTCATGGATGGCATCCGATGAAGTGTTTTACAGAGTTTTATTTCACATTGTTTTACTACAGGTTATCAACGCCGGGTTCCTGTGGGAATTCCGTCAATGTAGGCGATACTGGTAGCCATCAAAATGACGAGTGAGTACTTGTAATATAGTAGGCTGTCCAAGGTTTCATTGTATATTAGCAAACCACCTGTTGGTTATTACGTATATTTGTTTATAGCGAGTCTAAAGACATTTATTTATTATAGATCTCGAAAAACATTTGCGACCATGACCAACGTCGAAGTAAACAGCAACGATTTGATCGACGAACATCAACCGTAAGTAACATAGACCCCCGGAACCCCAAGCGCGAGCGGCAAACTTTATACACTGTAATTAGATATTTATATATTTTTTACTTCTAAGCTAAATATACTTACATCTTCTAATATCTATTGCAGTTCATCCGTTTGCAATAACATCATGAACGTGGATAAACCTGTTATGGAAGAAGTGTTGCCTTATATCATTGAACAGGAATCGCCAGAACACCAGCTACAAAAAGTGATTGGACGTAGAATAATTGATGTTAATTACTTTGTCCAACAACTTGCACTCATATCTGGACACGATTCACTATATCATTGTAATATGAGCAATATAATTTTAGTCGGAGAGATAAGATCGGGACTTTTTTCCAGATACAGACTTAGATGTAACATGTGCAATAAAAAATTTTTGGTGAATTCAGAAGATCAAAACGCCGTTGACAAAGTTGAAGTGAATTCAGCAGCTATAGCAGGAATCGTTGCGACTGGCATAGGGTACTCTCAATTTCAGGAATTGAATAACGCATTAGATATTCCAGTTTTTACCGATGCATATTACGCAAAGTTACAGGACAAACTGTTTGAACAGTGGGAAAATACAGCTATTGAAGTAATGGAAGCAGCTGCAAAAAGAGATAAAGAAGCTGCTATTATAGAAGGCCGAGTAAAAAATGGCATTTCGTTAGTAGACGTTCGTGCCGATTGTTGTTGGTCTGCTAGATCATATGGCGATAACTACAAAGCACTCTCCGGAGCAGCAGTCATAATAGGAAGAAAGTTTGGAGAGGTTCTGTATATCGGAGTGAAAAACAAATACTGTTTAGTGTGTGCAAGAGCAAAAAAACAAGGAGTAGAGGCAAAAGAACATGTTAGCTATAAAAACTACGATGGCTCATCCTCGGGGATGGAATCTGATATAATTCGTGAGGGTTTCGAACAGTCCCTTGAAATGTATGGAATCATCTATGCTAGGTTAATAGCAGACGGAGATGCCTCAACTTACGCTAACATTTTGAAAGCCAATCCATATAGTAATCATGTGGTACAGAAAATACAATGTCGTAACCATTTGTTACGAAATATGTGTAAAAAACTACGTGCTATCACAAAAGATCTGAAATACAGTAAAGACCACAGGAAACAATTGACGGACCAAAAAATTATGAGCATGCGAAAGGTGGTAGTTTCATCTATAAAACACTACAAAGACAAAGAAGATAAACTTGAGGCAACGCGTAACTTACACAGTGATATCTCAAACTCAGTGATGCATGCCTTTGGAGATCATACTCATTGTAAAGAGTATTTTTGTGACAAAATTTGCACAATACAGAGCTCAGGCGCTGAACAAATAAAAAACACGCTAATTTGGTTCCGAATTAAAGTCATACTGGGTTATTTAGCCTCCAATTCACAAAGCCTTATTGAAGATGAGACTACAAATTCTGTTGAAAGTTACAACAGTTTGGTGGCAAAACTAGTTGGCGGGAAGCGAATCAACTTTTCACAGCGGCGTTCATATCAAAGCAGATGTGCAGCAGCTGTATTGTCATACAACACTGGAAAACCCATCCCCACACTGCATAAAAAAATGATGGGATGTAGTCCCAGGTCTCATCATATAAAGCGATTAGAAATGAATCGCGATAAATTGAGAAAAAAAAGAAGTCTGTTTCCCAGAAAAAAAAACCGAAGAGGCCAAAATATTGGAAGGTTCCAAAACGACTACGGTAAGAATGCTTGTGCGCCAGATATGCCACCTGAGGAGCTGAAGCTTGCCAAAGAAAATTTTATAAAAAACTTGAAATCTCTTGTGGCAGACAGAGAAGCTGTGGAAAAAAAAACAGTTCTCCAACGCGATAGCAGTGATTGGCTAGAATTGAGAAAAAATTTACTGACTGCTTCGAACTTTGGTAGAGTGATTAAAAGAAAAAAAAGACCAGGGAATTTAGTAAAAGACATTTTATACAAAGACAACATTACACATATAACGTCATATAGCACACGGAATAAAGAATGAGAAAATTGCGTTGGAGCAACTGTCAGCACAAAAGAATATTGTGATAGAACCCTGTGGACTATTTGTGGATAACAAGTATCATTTTCTTGGAGCTAGTCCCGATGGACTTGTTGGGACCGATGCAATAGTGGAAGTCAAGTGTCCAATAGCTCCGGGTAAAGTTGGAATGGACGAAGCCATCAAACGAAACAAAATTCAAATTTACAAATACAATAAAAAAACAAATCAAACCTTAATAAATAAAAATAGCAATTGGTTTTTCCAAGTTCAAGGCCAGCTTATGATTACTGGCCGTGAAAAATGTATTTTCGGCATTTGGGGGGGTGAGAAGGAACCAATGAGGGTCATCGAAATAGAGAAAGACGAAAAATTTTGGAAGGAAAGAATGGAACGGAAGTTGGTAGAGTTTTATATAAATCAAATACTACCTGAGCTTGTAGACTCACGACATAAAAGAGGCATGCCCCTAAGAAGCAGTGAAAATAATGATAATTAAAAAAATCAAACCCAGAACCATGCAGATGTCTTTTTGTAGGTATAACAGATATTGTATTTTTGTGTAATATTGTGTAACATTTTTTATAACACAAACAGTGACTGTTTATTAATTATTCTGTAATACATATAAATAAAGAACAAGACAAAGTGGCTGCCTATTCATTATCGACTGTAAATCTATATTACGAAACAATAAATATTCCCAAAATATTGAGGTATTCTATAACGCAAAAGGTCACAGAAAAAATATGCAGTACCTAGAAACTTGATTGATAGTAAAGTACAACAATAAAATATCTATGTATGAAACCAATATGCTTCTGGTGCGTCACGACACGCCACGACACGTAAGTGTGTTTCCGACGCGTCGCGTCGGCGGCAACGGACGGGTACCCCGCAATGGGCGGGGTTAGCCGTCCACCGCTTCCTCTACTTCACCCCCTCAAATACCTACAATTCGTGCAAGGATAGGGCCTTAAGTAGTATTCTAGTAGTCATAACTCGTTTCTTGGTAGCTGGGGAAGGACGACAAACTAATAATAAACTAACCTCGCTACCAAATCCGCTTTCTTTCCCTGCCGCGAAGCACCTCTCCTTTTCAACTCATTCTTTAGATCTGCTATTCTCCAAGCAGAATACATTGAAAAACTTGTTTTAACCAGAAAGTAGATCGGATTCGTAAAAAAAAACGCTATTAAATAGACGGAGATTTTTCGACGATCAACTGAATGGAACAAACATACAGCGCCCTCTACTGGAAAAGTTTCTAGTGGTCTTCCCCATTTAAAACGGAACGCAGTCCACTATACTAGTCAGCTTCGTTTTTCGACACAGTTTTCAAATGAGTGCATCAAAGTTTTTCAATTCAACAAGAAAAACTATTATTGGAGTATTATCGCATTAAAAAAATCTATATTAATATTAACTGTCAATTGAATTAATACTACAAAGAAAGTAAGTATTTTTTAATTAGAAAAAGTCTGTTTATCATAACTCAACTTATATTAACTTTCTGTATTACTTATAATGCAAAGGTTAAGTAGGGTAAAAGTAAGGAGTTTTCTTTATAAAAATTAGTTATTAATTACTACAAATAAAAAACAATTCACAGCTAATGGAATACACAATAATTGGAATTGTGCTTGTTGGTGCCGTTCAAAATTTATTGGAATCTTCAGACGAAGACGATTCTAGCGATGTTAAGATCTCATTTATTGTTTTGGAAATCGAGCAGGACAAGGTATTATTCCAAGAACCCAAGATTATGTAGAAAATACGGTTTTTCGGATGAGCGATGAGACTTTCAAGTCATTTTCGGTAAGGCATGCATTTTACCCAATTAAGTGATAATAATGATTTTCCTATCATAAACCACAAGTATCTGAACAATTGTTAATTTCTATAATTAATAATTTATTTATAAATCAATTGCAGTATGAGACGAGATACTTTTGAATTTCTGATAAATTTACTGGGATCGGACTTGCAAAATCAATCTGTCCACTTTGTTAGACATCCTATTCCTGTCGAAAAACAGCTTCTCCTGAGTATTTGGACCATGGCAACACCAGATTCCTACAGGTAGATTATTGACATAAATTAAATCTCATTTTAAACATCTTCAATAATTAAAAATTAAAATGATTGAATAAAATAGCTTACTATTATGTTGATTCTACAGATCAGTGTGTGATCGTTTTAATGTCGGAAAAGCAACAGCTTGGAGAACTGTTTGGAAAGTAGTCAAATCAATATATAATTTTCTACCTATTTACGTAAAATGGCCTACCCGTGAAGAAGCAAGTATAACATCAAATCATATGTATCGAAAGTACGGATTTCCTAATGTATTGGGAGCGGTCGATGGAACACATATAAGAATTGCTCAACCGAAAGAACATCAGGCCAGCTATATTAACCGCAAAGGATTTCATTCTCTACAAACTCAGGTTTTTGAAACAATTACATTTATATTGATGTGCTGTATATTTACCAAACTTGTTGAAATGGATTTAATTTAATAATTTCAGCTAGTATGTGATCACAAGTTTAAAATTATTCATGCGTTCTGTGGTCAAGCAGGCTCAGTTCATGACGCTCGTGTTTTCCGGTTGTCAAATTTACAAAATTATTGCACACCTGAATTTTTCCCTGATGATACCCATTTGTTAGGAGATAAAGCTTACAGTATTCAACCTTGTATAATGGTACCTTATCGAAATAATGGTAACTTGAATGAAGATTCAGTGGGATACAATAAGATACATTCAAGTGCTCGTATGATGATAGAACGAACAAATGCTTCATTAAAAGGAAGATTTCGGAGTTTATTGGATAAACTACCATTCAAAAGAACTGACTTAATACCATATTATGTTATTGCTTGTTGTATTTTGCATAACATTTGCATTATGAGAGATGATTTAATTGACATCCCAATTCTTGTGAATCATGAAATTCTAGCAATGGATGTAGATATTGAAATGAACAATGCCATGAAAGTTGCTGGAATGGTGAAAAGAGAAAAGTTGAAAAATTTAATAAATAATAATGTATAAGTTTCAACCTTTTATTACACATGCATACTAATCAGCTGATAATTAAATTATATAAATCCATTTAGAAAAGTAAGCTTCTAAATCGACTTGCCGAAGAAAAAATTGTAAATTTTATTGTAAATGTATTTTTATCGAAAATCTTTGAAAACAAAGCGTATCCTGCTAATTTTGGGGAAAAAATTACTGAGAACAAGTAATGAAATTATTGCACATTTTATCATGTTCATATATTTTTATTTTTACTTATAACTTATTTTCATATATCTTATAAAAAAACTAATGTTATTCTTGCGATAAATCTTTGAAAATAAAAAAAAATTTAACATAATAACATTTGTACTTTATTAACCTTAACATCGACATAAATGTATCTTTATTCACTGATAAAAAAATTCTTTTGAACCAAGAACACCATTTTGAAGAAAATGAAATTCTTGAGTTAAAAAGAAAAGTTTTTAAATCAAGAAAATTTTCTTGAACCAAGAATTATATCTTGACTCAAGAATTTTTCCTCTTGACTCAAAAATTTTTTTTCTTCAAAATGGTGTTCTTGGTTCAAGATTCTTCCTCTTAAGCCAAGTTAAATTTTTAATCAGTGTAACAAACAATAAAAGACTTATGATTAAATTTAAAATATTAATACTTGAAACTTTTATGACAAAAAAATTTTCTTCAAGGTACTAGACTTTTTTTTTTAAACTATACTATTTTCATAGCATATATTTTTTATACGTAAAAATAGTAAGTATAGTCTTTGACCTTTTCTAAGGCATATTAAAATTAGAATATGAAAAAATAACTCTGTCCTTTTGTTATGTGTTCTACAAGCTTATTGAGAGCACAAGATAATTGAGCTATAGATGCGATTTTCTCACGATGATGTTGTTTTCGAGTTTCACTATTTTCTTTTTTAGCTGCAAGTAATTCTTCACAGTAGCTTGTTAAAGTTTTCTGCCGCTTTCGTGGTGGGCTGATAATTTCAGGATCTGTAAAATATCGAAATTTTATTTTTACCGATTCTGTTGTAAGTTAATGAAATAGAAGAAGAATATATATTTTATTTAAGTTCGTCTAACTGTTATGTTACACTAAAAACTATTTTACGAAATAAAATAATATAAGTACCCATTTTATTGGTAGAATTTGATCCGGCAGTAGAAAGAGGTTTAACCCATGGTTGCTCACCAAATACTTCTTCCATTTCCTACAAATTAATTTACTTAAAATATTTGTAGGAAATATAAAATTCGAATAGTATCAAGAAGTAATTAATTTCTATGATTACATCATAGAAAGCCCATGTTATTGACGAGTTCCCCGATTTTTTGTTGCTATCTTTTAAACCTTTGTAATGACGTTTGAGCGTTTCCCATTTAGTCTTGAATTTCTCGTTAGCAATGGGCGGCAAGTCCTGCACACTAAGGGTTTCGTTGACGTCATTCGCAACTTTTTTCCAAACTTCATCATTTTTAACATTTACGTCCAGGATTTCAAGTTGATGTTCTTTATAAGCCGCAATAAGAAGTAAAACCTCATTTTTGCTCCAATTCTTTATATCTGTAATTAGATTATAACAATGTATTTAATATAAATATATAAGAAAGTAATGGATATTATAGTTGATGCTAATATAATCATCTGATTGATAATTATATGATGCGAAAGTAGAATGAAATTTTGAAAATTGCCAGAAATTTCTTCTGACTAATCAGTTTTTACAAAGAAAAAATAAAATAAACAAGAGTGGTGACAATTTTAGAAGTTTTCTGATGAAATCTATTGAAAATGCTTTTTTCGCAACTTCATTATTAGAGGAACATAAAAGAACTTTCAAAACCTACCGATTTATTTACTGAAAATATAATTATTCGGCTTTTACCATAACTCACCAGTACTTTTTTAATTTTCTTTTGATCTGATGCCTTTTTAGCCATCGATGGTTTGTCGAAAGACTTTTCTGGCATTGAATTCGCCTTAAAAGACTTGAATGATGTTGAAGGGGTCTCGAAAAACGGATCAGCTTCCAACGTACCGGCATCTGATGTAGATTGATTTTCCTTTTCAGTTTCTTCCAAATTATAAGCCTCAATAGGGCCATCAAAAACAGAACATTCTGTGGATCATCAATTTATTAAAATTTTAAAATTATTACTCTATACATAATTATTGAATCGATAAGAGGTACTGATATTGTTAGTAAACAATCATTTGTAAATTATCAGTATACCTTATTGTGGTTAATTTCAAATTTTTATCTTGAAATTTTTACCTTTAAATTTACAATGCTCCAACAGTTGAGTAACAAACATCGTATCTGCAAAATAATAACGACAAATAATTACAATTTTTATAAAAACAAAAAGCTGAGGAGTTTACTTTTCAAACATTAATACAATGATAAATTTACCTTCTCTAGCACGGTCGAAAATTTCCTGCGTCATTTTCAACTCGTACAGAGTATTACTTACACAGTCTAATAAACTCAATTTTCGTAAGTTTTCCATTGTTTCATTAATTAGTCCAAGCTAATTCTTTAATTAGAATTTTAAATGTTTGTTATTAAACTGTAAGTTATATCAGCCGTTAGGCATTCAAGTGGTTTTGATTGATCACGTGATCAAAGCACTGCGAGTACCTTACCTCGAAAACGCCAGTGCTCGCAGTAGAAGTATAGCGGGGATTTGTGACGTCATATATTTCCCTAGGACGCTGCGGCTGTATACTGGCAGTCCATAGCGGAACGAATTTTTGAACAGTGGGAGCACTATACAGTACTCGCAGTGTATATCGGAACATACCCATAATAATTGTATCGCCCCTGTCTGTTCCAAGAAATTGAGCGGTTCGCACCATTGTCTAACTCAGCTGTTTTATTTATTTCTCTTTACTAAATTCCTACTCTAAAATAGTTTGTAACAGGTTATGGGCCCAGATGCCTGGATAGAAATAGGGAAGTAGGATTAATAAAGTGAAAGGCATCACGTTGATGCAAATTGATTTCGTGATACGTCGCGACGTCATATTAATTTTTCAGCTTACAATGGCGGACCCCCGTTTTGCTCAAATTGATCGTTTGGCGGGCCGTGATAATTATCCTACATGGAGTTTTGCGGTGAAAACCTTTTTAGAGCATGAAGATTTGTGGAAATGTGTCGAAACATCGGGCATGGCTTTTACGAAGACCGAAGATACGAAGGCAAGGTCAAAAATAGTCCTTCTAGTTGACCTTATGAACTATGTTCATATCCAGGATGCCACCACGGCTAAGGAGGTATGGGATAACCTGAGAAAGGCTTTTGATGACTCCGGCTTGTTGAGGAAGCTATGTTGCAGCGTTTCCAGCCTCACCAAGCCTAGAGAGTGGATGCTGGTACATTGATTCAGGAGCTGCAATGCACATGACAAACAAGAGAGATTGGCTTTATAATTACGGACCTGCTTTAGTAACAAACATTAAATTTGCAGACAACAAAATATTAACAGTAAAAGGCTGTGGTAAAGTAAATATAGAAACATATGATGGTGAAAGTGAATTAAAAATTGGTACAATACAAGTAAAAAATGTTTTATATGTGCCAGATTTGGCTGTTAATCTTCTGTCAGTCCGCCAAATGACACAGAATAACTGTCAAGTAAAATTTAGCAAGAATACATGTAATGTTTTTAAAGAGTCTAAATTAATTCTCACTGGATATATAAAGAACAATTTATATGTGGTTCATAATGAAACTTATGCTTTGATGTCATCTGTACATCTATGGCATCAAAGGATGGGTCATCTAAATTATAATGATCTTCAGAAACTTAATGAGTCTACAGATGTAGCAGATATAGAATCAAGTAGAGAGGAGCATGTGGTATGTAATACTTGCTTGAAAGGTAAGCAAACAAGGCAACCATTCAAACATGCTGGCACAAGGGCTTCCGCCCTCCTGGAGTTGGTGCATTCAGACGTATGTGGGCCAATGGAGGAAAAGTCTCTCGGTGGTGCCAGATATTATGTCACTTTTGTCGACGATTGGTCTAGAAAGGTATTTGTTTACTTTATCAGCTCTAAATCACAAGTACTCGAAAAGTTTAAAGATTTTAAGCTACTAGTAGAGAATCAATTAAATTCTAAAATTAAAACACTAAGATCTGACAATGGAAAGGAGTATGTCAATGAAGCATTTGATAAGGTTTGTAGGGATTCTGGTATCAAACGTCAACTCACTATACCCTATACCCCCGAACAGAACGGCATGAGTGAGAGGATGAACCGAACTTTAACAGAACGTGCTAAATGTATGCTTATTAATTCTGGCCTACCTAAGAAGTTTTGGGCTGAGGCAGTAGCCACCGCTGCATATGTTATCAATCGCTCACCAACAAAGTCTTTACAATATAAAACTCCTGAGGAATTATGGTCCGGCATTAAACCTAATATCAGTAACATTAAAGTGTTTGGTTGCAGAGCTATGATGCATGTGCCAAAGGAGAAGAGGTTAAAATGGGACTGTAAGTCAAAAGAGCTTATACTTGTAGGTTATTGTCGAGAGTCCAAGGGTTATAGATTGTTTGACAAAACTGAAGGAAAAGTAATGAGAAGCAGAGATGTAATGTTCCTAGAAGAAACTGTAAATAAAGATTTTGCTATTCTACCACTTACTGAATCGCAAGTAGTTATAAATGAAGATAATTTAGATGATACTACTGACATGACTTTAAAGGAGATTGATAGTGCAGTCTATGCAAGTGATGATGATTATGTCCCGGAGCATTCTATATCCAGGAGTGAATCACCTATAAACAGAATTAATTTAAGGCCTAGAAAACACAGAGCTATGCCTACCTTCCTCTGTCAGAATGAAATTGAGAAATCTATTGAACCAGATCCTGAAACATTGGAGCAAGCCTTTAAGTTGATTTTTTGAGTAGTATTGGTTTTTTCAAAATCGAATGTAGATCCTTGTGTCTACTATAAATATGAAAATGAACATGTTATGTTTATAACTATATATGTTGATGAAATTTTGTTGTTTCACAACTGTCATGAGTCAGCAAACAATATAAAAATAAAAATGAAGAATAATTTCAAAATGAATGAGCTTGGAATTGCTTATTGTTATATTGGACTTTGTATTTCATTCAGATCAGAAGGAATAGCCATTGATAAAACTAGGTACATAGAAAATACATTAAGACGTTTTGGTATGGAACAATGTAACTCAGTAGGAACTCCAATGGAACCGAATATGAAGTTTTCAAGTTCTGAAAAATTTGAAAGTATACCTTATCAGGAAGCCACTGGCTGCTTATTATACATCTCACAAGGAACTAGGCCAGATATATGCTATGCAGTGCATACATTATGTCGATATGTATAATAGTTCTCATACAGAAGAGCATTGGAATGCTGTTAAGAGGTTATTTCGATACTTACAAGGTACAAAGTATCTACAGCTTGTATACCAAAAGTAATGTTGATGAAGAAATCACTGGATACTCAGACTCTGATTGGGCTTCCTGTACTGAAGACAGAAAATCATGTACTGGGTATATTTTTCATTTCCAGGGTGCAGCGATATCTTGGAATTCAAAAAGGCAGCAAACTGTTGCCTTGTCTACTACTGAGGCAGAGTATATGGCGCTCTCAGCTGCTACTCAAGAAGCTATGTGGCTGAGACAGTTGCACTGTGAACTGTGGCCTTCTTTAAAGGTTACACCTATTACTTTGTACTGTGATAATCAAAGTGCTATTAAACTTACAGGTACTTACAGTTATCATGCTAGGAGTAAACACATTGATGTACTTCACCACTATCTGAGGAACAAAGTTGAATGTGGTGATGTCAAGATTGAATATGTGGGCACTGATTCGATGGTTGCTGACTGCCTCACCAAAGCCCTACCGAAGCCCAAACACCAGCACTTCCTTATTGCTATGGGTTTGCGTTCAAGGGAGGATGTTAAACTGAACGCAACCACTTAACATTATGTAGTCTGTATCTGTCAATGTAGTCTGTTATAATAATTGTATCGCCCCTGTCTGTTCCAAGAAATTGAGCGGTTCGCACCATTGTCTAACTCAGCTGTTTTATTTATTTCTCTTTATTAAATTCCTACTCTAAAATAGTTTGTAACAATTTCAAACTTGAACAAAGGAATTGCCTGTGCGCATGTGTTAAGGTGCGCTTACACGGGCAATTAAAATTGCTCAATTCCAGTCAATACTCGTCAATTATCGTCACGACTACATCAAGCAATTTACGGCAACGGCAACAAGCATCAATACTGCGCAATACAATATTGAGCGATATGGCGCAACTTCATCAACTAGGCAATACTGTCATACACGAGCATTTCAGTATTCGCTCGCTATGGACGACATTCTTCTTGTAGCGCTTTTTTTATTATTAATCAAAAACAAAAAAGAAAGAAAAGGAAAAGGCGTCTGGTGCGTCAAATCTCGTCTTCGTCGCGATCGTCTTTGGCAAAGAGGCCGCAATTTTCATTGTGAAAATATAATTAAAGAAAAAAATAATTAATTAATTAAATTTTTAATTTTTCTTTAATTCTTTAATTTAATTGTTTTTTTTTCAAGAATTAGATAATATATTATTCAAAAACTTTACTAGAATGTCACGAACAGATTTTGAATTACTTTTGAATAAAGTAAATAGAAATGATTATTATTTAGACCTCTCGCTGTCCCCGCGGAAGCAAGACGGCAAGCCGCAAAACAAACAAGTGCGAATGAGACATACAAAAATTGCTAGGAATTTCCAAGTCTATTGGATATTCGTCAATTCGTATCTGCGACATTGAGCGATATGAAATATCTGGAGCAATTAGAAGCAATATCGCCGAAATAATTTATTGAAATTGCTCCATTAATTGCTCCAGATCGGTCCATTCGTATCGCCGAGTAATTATTGCCGTCGTGTAAGCGCACCATTACAACCTCTTTTATCATCTAGTCCCCGCTCCGACTCGACCTTCCCACTTCGGGTAGTCAATTCGTAACAATTCGTAAATAACCGAACGAGTCAAATGAGTAATTATTGCACATGCGCACTTGTAGCAAAAGAATATGTTTCATAAAACTTTTTAGAATTTAAATAAATAAATATTAAAAGCTAAGAAAATGTAAACAATCTCATTTAAACGGCGCTTTTGTCGCAGTTATTGTTTATCAGGATACCAAATTATAACATGACACCTTCACGAACGACTTGTGAGCAAAAATCCGCTGTGAGAGTTTGTGGAGTAGTTACAGAATCGCAAGGCTGCTTTGGTTGACAGCTGGCAGATATGTTTTGGTCACGCTGGACTAATGAATATTTATTTATCGTTTACTGTCTCGTCGTGATCCTACAGGTTGAGGGAAAATGCCAGAGCTGGGAGATCTGGTGCTCGTGATGGACGGAACCCTGCCCAAAAATTCGTGGCCGAGGGGAAGGGTCGTGGCAACTTTCCCGGGCAAAGATTGCTTCACTAGCGTGGTCGAGGTGCAGTCTAACCCCTTACCGCATGTATACCCATAAACGTAAGTTTAATCGTTCGAAAATCAAAAATTACGTTGTTTTAATCTTTACCACATACTAAGACATCAGGAAAGGTCTAAACGTCAAATCAAGTACAAGTGCTGTCATCTACGTCACCTGGTGACGTAACAAACACTAATCGAACAAGTCGGCGGCCATTGAGATTTTGACAGTGCGTCTGCACATTTTCGAAAAAAGATATGTGGTGTTTTGGAGTCGTTTTACTTTACTTGTTTTAGTTTGTTTTTATTAATCCTTCTGATTCTGATGAACAAACAACGTCCGATGAAGAAGACCAGAACACTTTTGATCCTTAAGCTGCTGGTCCATGTCGTACTACCATACGCAATTCACAGACAAGACGTAATAGGCCAGATCCTTTGATTTGGCATGATAAATCTGTTGCTTATGATGAAGCTGGTTGTGCTTTTTTAGGAGACGAAACCGTGCCTCAAGAAATAAGAGATTTAGATACTCCCTTCAGTATTTCTTACATTTGTGTACGACAGAAACTATTGCGTACATAACGCAAGAAATGAATCGTTACTCAGAGCAGACGCGTGGTTTGTCATTAGAAATGACTAACAAAGATCTTCAGAAGTTTATAGGTTTACTAATTTATATGTCGATCGTGCACTTCCCAACTACTCGACACTACTGGAATGGCTATGCTGGCTTCACACCAGTAAATCAAGTTATAACATGCAACCGTTTTGAAGAACTAAAGAGATTTCTTCATTTTATAGATCTGCAGGCTGTACCAATGAACGATCCCAACTATGACAAGTTGCAAATGTTAAATATGTATCAAAATAATGTTTATGTACTACTAGCGACATCTAGTTTGTTATAAAGAAAGGACTGCTTTGTGGATCTATGTATGATTGTCATTGAATTAAAGTTAGTCTGTCAACGTCCACCGTTGTTTCATTATTATAGCAAAGAATCAGAGAAGAGTACATGGCGATTGATGAACAAGTCATACCTACAAAAGCAAGATCCAGTTTAAAAACAACTACAACCCTAAAAAAACACATAAATGGGGATACAAGGCTTTCGTCTTAAGTGGAGCATCAGGATGACATATGATTTTAAGCTCTATGCCGGGGCACAGTCAAATGTTGTTTTAGAAGGCCAACCTGACCTGGGAGTAAGTAGTAATGTAGCCATACGTTTGTCAACCACTATTCCTGAACATATGAACTACAAGTTGTTTTTGACAATTGGTACACAAGTTTGCCTCTCAGGGCTGCATTACATAAAAAAGGAATACTGCCCTTAGGTATCGTGAATCGGAAACGCCTCCCTAACCATAATCTACCAAATAATGCGCAAATGACAAGACAAGGAAGAGGCTACAGCGTTGAGAATGTCGTACAAACAGATGAGGTGGAAATATCTGTGGTTACATGGCTAGACAACAAAGTTGTCAATTTGGCATCAACATATGTTGGAAAAAATCCAGAAGGGGAGGTTCAGAGGTTTAACAGGAACAAAAAATATTTGCCACTGTTCCTTGCTCAAAAGCTGTGCAGGTACATAATCGCTATATGGGTGGTGTCGACCTTCTTGACTCCATGTCAAGAAGCTCGGTTATTATCGCATAAAAGTAAGAAGCAAGAAATGGTATCACAAAATATTTTTCCACATGATTGACTTAGCATGCGGAAATAGCTGGATCCTGTGGCGTAAAAGCCATGAAACCTAGATACCATTGCTAGATTTCAAATTAATATTGGCAGAATCATTGACCAGAGCTTACCAAGAGTTTTACACGCCTACGCGAAATCGTGGGAGGCCTGCAGCCGTAGAGCCTTTAAGGAAAAGGAGACGACAAATAGACTTACCTCTACCCGAAATCGCCAATGACGGGTTAGATCATTTGCCGGGATACACAAAGGATAGACAACTTTGTAAAATGTACGGGTGCTCAGGAAAATCCAACGTGAAATGTGAGAAATGCAATGTACATCTTTACCCATCTTTGATACAGGCGTAATTAATGTAAATTCTCTTAAGGATGTACTTAACAAATTTTTGAAGAGTGAACTGTACCTCATGACCACACTTAGCTCTTTGTCGTCTTCGGGCGGCGGGCGCGATTGTTAAAGGTCGCCAAGGGAAGCAGCCCTGCGTGGCACGAAAGTTCCAATTTTTCAATATATATGTTTAAAAATTCTACATACTTCTTCGTTTTTTAGTATGAATAATGACATATTATTATATTCTTGATACGCCACAGTTTATTTAGTAATTTATAAATGTAATATCTGATTAAATCAACCTCAAACCTCCCAAAATACAGTATGGTATGTCCCATTTCTCAAATTACAAGTCTTTAACCAATTTTTATTTTTTTGAGCCGTTGATAATTGAATAAAAAATATTGAAATACCTTAAATAAAATAGTAAGCATCTATATAAATCACAATTATATATTTACTACAAAAATTTGATAAAAAATCAATATGTGAATGCTGTCCTTAAAATTTTTGAACAGTCCCCTGATAACATTTCAAAACCGCACTTAAGTCAAATTTTGAATTGGCGCTATACGTTAACCTAGTGAAACGGAACGCAATCAGTGCGAAGTTCTTTTGGGTGTATATGTCAACGTAAAATTGTAAACACCGTTAGATTGTAATCTATATCGCGAGTTTGTAAACTGTCGAAAGATTGTGAATTACAATTTAACGTATTATTATTCGGTAGATTATAATCTGTCGAAGTGAAATCGTCAAATTGTGAAACGGTACGTGCCTCGCGCGCTGATTGGTTGAACGGAATATGCCACGCGCCACCATATTAATTGTTTGGTAATTCGTTTGTTGTCGAATGTAAACAAACGGTGTTTTGGTGAATGTAAATTGATGTCGTGTTGAAAGTAACTCGCAGCTTTAGGATGTTGAAAGTGAACGTGAAAGGTTATATGAAATTGTTGTGAAAGTAAAATTAATCTGTGATTGACCAAAGAAGTGCAGTTTGAATGATAATTAAGTTAGTGTTGGTCTCCAAACATATAAAACAATTTACATACATTTTCCGTGTTTTAATATTTTTTATTCGCGTGAACCTTTGTGATCTCGTATTTACAATGTCGGATATTGAGCCTGTCGATCAACAAAACTCAGAAATATAAGTTATTGTTAATCAGGAAGAATTTACCATAGAGTTACAAAACTATTATTATTATCTAGTTACTACAAGGGGCATAATGAAAATGGTAAAAAATTTGACTGCAAAAAAATAAAAAATGGACAATGCGTTTCAAAGAAGTGTCATTCCAAGAAAGCTAATGTTCTTAACTAAACTCCAAGTGCCACAACTCGTTGACATGCAACAATAATTAATTGAACATTTTTATTGGTGCAATTTACTTTTTTATTTTTTTATATAATAGACAATTTTGTTATGTTTTCAAAACGTTCATATGTTTTAGATTTGTTTTTTTTTAAATTTTGATTTTATTTTGTGATCGTTTTTTTCTAAAAGAAAATTTCATTAATTTTTCAATTTTTATTTGTGTTTGAAGAGAAAATATTGTTACGTTTCTGATTTTTTTTATTTTGATATATTTTTTTTTTCATCATGTGATGTCAGAATTATTGATTACCTACTAAGTAATAAATACTAATTTTTGAAGTGCATTCATTTTATTTGACCGATACCCTTGTTTCACTCCTAACTCTATGGACATATATCGGTCTACTATAAAGCCGACCAATCAGCGCGCGAGGTGCGTACCGTTTCACAATTTGACGATTTCATCTACCGAATAATAATAATTGTAAGCAGTACGTTGAGTTCACAATCTTTCGACAGTTTATAATCTCGCGAGATAGATTACAATCTAACGGTATTTACAATTTTACGTTAACATATAGATCATCGAGCAGTCGCAAATTTTGTTTAGTTTCACCTAACTAAGTCTTTCAGTGAACGAGTCTCGGACGTTACAAAAAACAGTCCACTGGTAAGCCGTTTTTTTACTATTTTAGGAGTTTTAATTACAAATATGTTTACATGTAATTGATTATTAAGTATGTAGCCACATTTTTTTTCGTGAATGTGATAAGTGTAAAAATCTTGTTTTATTAAACTAACAGGTAAAAATTACAGTACCCTGGCCGACAGCCCCCTGTCAATTCATAGCACAGAGGACTGTTTTATACCGCAGGGGACTGCTTTCTGTGGGTTTTCTCAAGTCTGAGATGCCAGTTTGCGCATCTATGATCAAAATCATAAACAATATTATTGTCTCTTCCTTAGGAAGTATCTCAATATGCCACCCAAAAAGAAACCAGCTAAAACACGAGAAGAAATAATACAACAAACACGCATAGCAGAACGTTTGATGAGAACACTTACATGGGAACATTTAAAACCTATTTTCAAAACTTTACCCACGCATGTTACTGGTATTTATATTGGAGGAGCGACCAGTAACACAATATCGAAACAAAGCGACGTTTTATATTTTAGCTTCAAAGCTTCATGTAGAGGTCAAAAGTTAGAAGACGTTTTCCTGGTTAGTGATTCTGTTTTGCAATTTTTAACCTAAAAATATGTAGCCTCAATTAATTTAACGATGAAATTTAGTTGCCAATATACAATTACGAAGTAAAGACGTGTTACTCTAAATGATCCGCCGGCACGATCCGAACTAGACCTTAAAACCTAACCATATGGTCGACTTCGAGCCGAATAGAATTTCAACATTGCATCGAGGACCGGTTACCGCGAGAACAAAAGAACTGCATTCCTGAGCGATAGGCGAGTGCCGGGTTGAAGTTTTGTGCAATTTTAAAGACAATTAGGTATATTCGCGCCGACGCGTCAATATTTAAAAGTTTTTGTGTGAAGATTTTGACTGTGACGAGTGAAATATGGCCACGGAAACCGAACAAGCAATCAATATACTCGAAAATACAGCCCTATTAATGAAGAAAACCCAGCTCAACTTATCAAAATGCCCCAAACAACGACTAACTAGAGTGGGCTCGTACAAGCTAGAATTAAAACGATTGAAGAATACTGGATGATCTTTACAGAAGCCCATAAAAAAATATTGACCTGTACCACTCGTGAGGAGCGTGGATTGCTGCCATATTTCGAAAATGAGGATTTTTTATACAAGAAGATTTGTATTTGTGTATGTTGGGAGATTTGAAAGATATGTTAACGGCAGTCGAGTCTGGCAAAAATAAACAATTGCCGCCAGAAGACCAAGAAAATAAAAAAGTTCACGGCTATACATTTACCACTGTTTTCGGGCGAGTACGAAGTATGGCCTAGTTTTAAAGATTTGTATACATCACTCGTCCACAATTGCACGTCACTAAGCGACGTCGAAAAACTTCACTATTTAAAAACCAGTGTGGCAGGTGAAGCTGCGAGTTTATTGAAGAACATTACAATAACAAGCGCTAATTACATTCAAGCATGGGGAACGCTTAACCATCGATATGGGAACAAGCGTCTTATAGTGAACGCATTATTGAAACGACTTTTTGCTCAGAAGAAATGTACCAGCCAAGCCGCAACCCAACAGAAATCTCTTCTCGACACCACCAACGAAGTATTACAGAGTCTAGAAAATCTGGAGGTGTCCACGGATTCTTGGGATCCAGTAATCATATTTCTGGTTGCACAGAAGATGTACCTAGAGTCCCAGAAGGAGTCGGAACAAAAGTCCTACTCAGAGAATTCCCAGGACTTGTCGACTTGGAGGGATCTGCGCAAGTTTTTAGAGGCAAAATTCAGAACATTGGAATTAGTCAACCCCCCCACTACTACGAAGCTTGCCAAGGAACGAGTCTTTCACGTTACAGCCACGGAAAGACCAAAGCAAAGAAGTTGTGCTTTATGTACAGATGCGCACACGTTTATATGCTATTGTAACATATTCACCAAGATGTCACCAAACGAGCGTAGAGAACATGTCAAAACAAACAAGCTCTGTTTCAACTGCCTCGGGGTTGGACATTCGGTGTTTAGGTGCCGTTTGCCAACATCATGCCGTGTATGTAAGAGACGTCACCACACTCTTCTACACCTACCTAATTACGGGGAGGCATCGGCTTCTCATGTTGTAGCTAATCAACCGATGTCATCCAATCAAGCAAATGTAGAAGAAGGGGAAGTTCAAGCAATGGTTGCGTCACACTATCACGCAGGGCAGAAACAGACAATTTCACTATTAGCCACTGCAGTAGTAATTTTAAAAAATGAATGTGGACACACTACTACATTGAAGGCGCTGATAGACTCAGGATGTCAAGCATGTTTTATAAGTGAGAAGGCAACTCAGATCTCTGCAATTTCACAGTACGAAGTTGGATGAAGTATTAGGTTGTATTGATGCCTTTAAAAATACAATAAAAGCTTAAGAAAGAAAAAACACGGAACTATTACAAAAAAACAACAATCTCGAATTGAGGGTAGGCGTATTGGAGCAGCGTTTCCATGACATGGAACAGAAGAAACTTGATAATTCCATAGAAATAGCAAACGACCCCCTGCGAGCGAAGAGAATGTGATAAAATTAGTTGAAAATGTAGCATTAAAACTCAAACAGCCCTTCGACGGTATCCGTAACTCAATGCGATACCAAGGTAAATACGAACAACCGGGCATTATACGAGTTAAACTTACTGATAAAGCGACCCAAGAAAAGTGGATTAAAGCTGCAAAAACCATTAAAACTATGGTGGCCGATGTTTGCCCCTATGAACCCAACAATAACAAAATAGTATTCATCAGGGAAGCAATGACTAAATCCAACAAAAGCATTTTATGGGAAGCCAAGCAGGAATTAAAGAACAAACAAAACTATAAATACGTTTGGTTTAAAAACGGTATGGTTCGTGCAAGAAAAGATGAAAACACTAAAATACATAACTTAAGATCTATATTGGATATACAAGTGTTAAAAAAAGACAGAATGTCAATCAACTGCCCAAATTAAATTGCAAATAAATTATATTATTATTATTAATATGGATAGTTTAACTAGTGATATTTGTGAATTAGAAGACTGTATATGATAATAATATACTATAAATGATTTCGTGAGTAAAATACCCAGCAAACATTTAAATCTGTTGTGTGTACACATAAATATAAGGTCAATCATAAAATATTTTGCTAGCCTCGAGCAATGTATATATGCGGCTAACACAATTGACGTTATTGTTGTTACAGAGGTTAACATTTCTGATAGAATCAGTTGTTTATACAATTTAAATGGATATCAAATGTTCTCAGCGCTCAGAAACAGTAGGAAAGGTGGTGGTATCTTAGTATATGTAAAAAAGAAACATAAATTTAGTATACAAATTGTAAAAAGCCAAAATTTCGAGAATATACTCTTTACCATCACAACACAGACGAAATACACTGCACATATTTGTGCTATTTACCGCCCACCTAGCCTAAGCAAGGGCCTGTTTATTGACGAACTTCATAATATAATTAAGAGTAACTGCCAGAAAAATATAGACTTGTATCTATTGGGGGACGTTAATATAAACCTAAAGCTAGACATTCCTATAAAACATAAATATTGCAACACATTACACAGTTTAGGCCTTATATGTGGGATCTCAACATACACTAGGGCATAACTATACAAAGGAATCGTTACAAAAGAATGCATAGATCACATATACGCTCGATCCCAAACACACGACCTATACACTGCAGCGGTTGGCACAAAACTAGCGGGCCATCGAGCGATTGTGCTCGCTTGCACTAAAGCACAGCTACAGGATGTTCCATCATATAAAACATTAATTGACAAAAATAAATTAACGACCCTTCTAGAGCAAATTGATTGGAAGCCTACAATAGAAATGAAGTGTCCTATTGGCATATACAACTTCATACAAAATAACATAACTCAAGCATATAAAAAATCAGAATATACAGTTAAACTTAAATCTAACACTTATCGAAACAGTAACCATTGGATTAATAATAGAATTATTAAAGCATGTGCAAACAGAGATAAACTTTTAACTCAATATATAAAAAATCAAAACAACTAAATACTTAAACAAAAATATAATAAAACCAGAAATTATGTCAATAAATTAATAAATAAAACCAAAAATAAAACACTTAGAACCAATATAGAAACTAATAAAAACAATCTAAAAAATTTATGGGTCATATTAAACCAATTAACAGGAAAAATTAAAACATCCATTGACGTAGCTATACAAAACTCATTTGAAAATCAAAATATTACATGTAAAGATATTGCAAATAATTTTGCAACTACCTTCCACAATAGTATCAGTAATATTGCAACCAACTGTGTAAATCCACTGATGGATACAAGTTCATACCGGCGAGCAGAAAATAGTAGTATGAGATTTCAGTCAGCAGACCCTAAATCAGTTGCAAAGATAATTAAATCATTAAACGACAAAAAATCTCCAGGCGCAGATAGAATACGAGCTATAGACATCAAAATGTTATGAAATAAAATAAACGTAGCCATAGCTAATCTTATTAACACGAGCATTTACACTGGACAATATCCTAAGTTATTAAAAACAGGCATAGTACGACCAATATACAAAAATGGTAGCAAAAAAGACTACAATAATTATCGTCCTACTAGCTGACCCGGCTAACTTCGTTCCGCCTTAATAATAATATCGTTGTTACTTTACTTAAACTTATTTTAGGATTCCATTAAGGTGATAATTTTTTTTGCAAATAGAGAAGGTACGGCTCAGGGCTCAGTTATTGGACCTTTACACGGTACCTACGTTAACACACTACCTAACATAATAAAGTATTGCCAGATATTCCAAGATGAGTATGTGCTTAAGTCCATATTACTTGAATGCGTGCTTCTGGATGGTTCCCACACAAGTATTAATTTAGCAACGGAGCTGTTGCGAGTAGCAGAGGAGTGGCAAGTGGCGAACAAAATTCTGCTGGCAGTTTCGGATAATGGATCCAATATTAAAAAAGCCATAGAAAAGGATTTAGGCTGGAAGCATTTTGGCTGTTACGCCCATTCTCTCAATCTGGCCGTACAAGAAGCGATGTCGAAGTCAGAGGAAGTGACTGCATTGGAGGGCAAAATAAAAACGATTGTCAGTTATTTCAAAAGATCCGCCAAAGCGTGGGAAAAATTGAAGAAGTATCAGGAGCAGGTCGGAAAGACTGTTAAAAGACCACTGCAGAGTGTGAGTACAAGGTGGAACTCCATCTTTTACATGATGCAAAGGATTCTCGAAATCAAAGAAGAGATTAATAGTTCTTTATGTAATTTAAATGCCAGTGCTATGTCACTATCCCAATTTGATTGGGAGCTTTGTGAAAATGTGACCAAAATTTTAAAACCTTTTGAAGAAGTGACCAAAGAAGTGAGCGCCCAAAAATATGTTTCGGGAAGTATTGTTATACCTATCACAACGGGACTTATAGCCTCTTTGGAAAATATGGATACAAGTTCCTATCTTGAAACTGCCCAAATGTTTAAACAAGACTTATTAGGCGCTATAAAAACTAGGTTTGCTAACTTGGACAGAAGCCGCACTTTCACAGTTTGCATGTTCCTGGATCCTAGATTCAAGTTGTACTTCGATGATCCAAGTGTAGCGGAAAATACGAAACAAAATGTTATACAGCTCGTGACTGCTCAAATTCACAAAGAAGACCGCGTTTCACAGTCATCCCAAAACGAAAATGGTTTAATGGAGCTTCAGGAGTCCATTTCAACACAACCAAGTACCTCTACTTCAGGGGAGGTGCAGATCTCTTCAGTATGGCAACATTACACACAGAGAATGAAAAATATCCAACCGAAAGGAACTGCGTCATCGAGGGCAATCATAGAGGTGCAAAGATATTTAGAAGACAAAGTTGTGTTGCCTACTGAAAAAATCTCACCAATACAGTGGTGGAAACAAAGGAAAGATGTGTATCCGCATTTACACGCTCTGGCTATTACAAAACTAAATGCAATGGCTACGAGTGTTCCATGCGAAAGATTATTTTCAGCTTGCGGCCTGCTCCTAAATGACAGACGAACTAGACTAGGCACTCGAAAAGTGCAACAGCTGATGTTTCTTCATCAAAATACATAGCGCAGCCTGTTGTCGAGTGTATAACTGTATGTAATATGTAGCACATTGTACATACATATATTAAGTTGTTCCAAGAGCAAAACTATGTAAATATTTGTAAATTAATAGTGTACATACAAAACTAAAAAAAGAAAAAAAAGAAAAAAAAATACTTGTAAATAAGTAGTGTAAATACTTACAAAATTAAAAAAAGAAAAAAAAGTAAAAAAAAATATATAAAACAAAAAAAAATACTTGTAAATAAATAATGTAAAAAAATGTGACCTTATGTACATAAAATGAATTGAAATCTTTTAAATACGCCTGCTTAAAACTAAATTTTAAGCTGACAGTCCTAAGCCTGTACAAGTATGAAGGGAAGATTACAATTCATTAACTAAGAAAACTTATAAAACTAGCATAGTAAAGTAAATAGTACGTAGTAAATAAAGTACTGCGTCATATCATATTCACTCAATACAATACGCAGTACTATGTGGATTAGGTGGAATAGGTATTTGGATTAGGTACTTATGTGGATTAGGAACAGGTGTATCTGATATCAAATTTACCTAGTACAACCCATCTCAAATTCGTAGGTCCCAGTTCGTTGTCGGAGGAAAGAGGATTTTGCGTAGATCTCGCCGAGCTTAAGTACTTCACCAGTATACCGCGACGAGAGCTGCGCTTACAGACTCTGCGCGCGTATACCGCGACGAGAGCTACGCGACCCTTTTATTTGGCGAAGCATTTTATAATTTATTTAACTGTATTTTTCCCTTAAATTATTTACATATTTTTATCTAACTTATTTATACTTAACGAACGTCGAACGTGGAACGTCATTGTTTCAATTGGTTTTTTTTTTTTTTTGGATGGAATCTCGCTGTTGGCCTTTAGGGCCTTGACAGCTCAGCTCGGGCTGTTTTGGCGAGCGTAGCTCGACCAGAATGAGCGTTTTTCCCGCGACTAGCGCAAGGGCGTCTCCTGTGAGACTCGAACCTCGGCTTGGGCCGTCACGGGCTGGTCAATCGCCTGAAGGGCAGGACGGAAACTCACTGGAGTGAGCGAAGTGCGAAATAAAGGTCCTCGCCTTCCCCGGTGAAGGCGGTTTTTAGCCCTAATCTGTGTCTGAATACTTTGATTGTTATTATTGGCCGCGCGGGCGGCTTTTAATTTATTGTTTGCTACTGTAATTGGATCATCCGGATCCGTTAGTGTGTGTCGGGGCCTCCTATGACTCCTTTTTGTCGGCGGGAAGGGATAATAGTTGATGCTTTTACGCACCAAAGGGTTGGGATGGTGTTTAGCCTTGTCGAAGTGGCGTGCGGACGCCATCTTCATCCATTGGGCTATGGTAGGGAGCTCCAGGTCGTGATGGAGATCGACGTTTCTCACATAGAGGGGCGCCCCGGTCGCAACTCTCATGAATCGCATCTGAAGCGCCTGTAGCCGGTGGATGTGGGAGGGGGCACAATGCGCAAATACTACGCTAGCGTATGTCATGCACGGTCGGATGCAGGCCTTGTACAAAGTCACCTTGTGTCTAAGGGACATGTTACTCCTTTTGTTTAGGAGGAAATAGAGGCGAAAGATGACGAAAGAGGCCTTCTTGCGAACGGCGGCTACACGCTTGCGGAATGACATGTTGCTATCGAGCGTTACTCCTAGATATTTGACGGATTTTTGCCACGGGATGGCTTGCCCGTATAGGGTTACCTCTTTTTTGAGGCGGAATTTTTCCCGAGAAAGAGCGTTCGCACCGGGGTTACCCCTGGCAAAGAGAACTGCGACGCTTTTCTCGGGATTTATTTGGAAGCCCCATTTCCGAAACCATTCGCCTAGCGACGTGATACCGGTCTGGAGTCTGTCCACGATGATACCTCTGTCTTTGTGAGTGGTATAGAGAGCGGTGTCATCGGCATAGAGGGCTAGTTCCACGTTAGGAGCCCTAGGTATGTCGCCTGTAAACAGCGTGAAAAGAAGGGGCGAGAGGACCGAGCCTTGAGGGACTCCGGCCATGATGGGTCTAGGGGACGATAACGTCCCTTCAACACGATAGCGCATAGAGCGGTCGGACAAGAAGTCGTGTACTATACGCACGAGTCTTAATGGCACTTGTAGGTGGTAGAGCTTGTAAACCAAGCCGTTGTGCCAGACCTTGTCGAAAGCCTTCGCTATGTCTAAGAAGAGCGCACCCGTGGCTCTCGGTCTCGTGGTGCTGTTATTCAGCCCGGAAAGGATGTGCTCCGTGATTCGATGGACTTGGTGGACGCACGAGTGGCCTGGTCTAAAGCCAAACTGCTCATCGGGAATGAGCCCCTTTTCTAGGGCAAAGTCTAGAAGGCGCTTTTTAACTACCTTCTCGAATAGCTTGCTTAGCGTGTTAAGAAGGCTGATAGGGCGGTAACTGGTGGGATTGTTACGGGGCTTGCCTGGTTTGTGAATACCAATTACAATGGCCTCTTTCCACTGCGCCGGGAAGTTGCAGTTTTCGAGAAGGCAATTGAATATGGCCACTAGCAAGCATATCAGATGGGGCGGGATACAACGTAAGACCTTGTTTGAGATGGCGTCGAGACCTTGTGATTTACGAGGCAGTGAACCCTTGATTAGAGTTTTGACGTCGGCGATCGACGTAGGAGGGAGCGGCTCGGGAGGGACTGGCAGTGCGACTATGCGTTGGACTTCGCGGTTCACGTGCTCAACGTGCGCCGGGTCGCTATGGTCGAGATAAGGCGTGCACTGCTCTACTAGGTTTACGGCTAAGCACTCGGCTTTTTCGTCGTCATCGAATGCGTCAGGCTGATTTGGACGTTTTAGCGGGGGCATGGAGGCCACCGTATCGGTTTTTAGGGAACGCGCGAGAGACCAATAGGCCGTGTGCGAGGGTGACAATTTCCTGGTAAGACGGTCCCAGCGTTCGTTTCTAATTTCCCGTATGCGCTCTTTAACTCGGCGCTGCGCGGCGCGGAGTGCTCTACGGTTATCATCGGTCGGTGCCCTTGCGAAGGCGCGAGTCGCCGCGTTCTTCTCGGTCAGTAGGCGCCTTGCGTCCGGGGGAAGCTCCCAACGTTGTGCGAACTCATCTGGGACCTTCCGGGACGATTCGGCGACCTTGGTCTGAATTGAAAATATTTTATTTAGATCGGGCGGTTGAACCTCGGACGCCATCCTGTATGCGGGAAGCAAGACAGTTTGGCGGCGAGTGTGTACCTACGTCTAACGTGTGAGTACCTAAGCTGTGGTTTGCCCTAATATGTATGTGTCTCCGCTGGTGATAGCGGAGGTGAGGTTTGTCACAGACCTAACCAGCCCGCAGGGGTTTGGGTAAATAGAGCCCCCACGGAAGTGACAGGACCCGTCCAACAGTGGACCTGATTGAAGCCGGTTTCAAGAGAGTAGTTGGAGTTCCTACTCCCTAATAAGTGCCTACTAGGAGGCCCGGCTGCGCACAGGACTTGGAGGAAGCGGAGGGGCTGATTCGCGCCTTGAAAAAGGCACGGTGTATGCACCCCGGACAAAACACCCGCACAAGGCGTTAACCGTTAGATAACCGTTTGGCACCGTTAGGTGGCTATCGGACGGCCGCAGGTAAACCCGCGCTCATAAATTGCAGCCTTCAACACGATGTCCAATCACCGAAGACGCGAAGCGACCAATGAGAGGGCAGCGGGCAGCAAGGGCAGCAGTTGGACAGCGCGTGCGTACTGTACAGCGGCAAGCGGCGATGACTCACAGCGAGTGAGCGAGATGGCAGCAGGATGGCTGGAGCAGACGTCCGCACAGGTCGGCAGTCGGGCGCAGAGTGTTCAAATTGAACACTGGGATGGCGATCTGAGATCGATTAATCGAAGAATCGATTTTTCGAGCAGAAAATATCGATTTTTTAAATCGATATGAAGTACTGTGTCGATTCACTGAATCGATATATCACCTTTGAAAATCGACATTCGATTTTTTCTGTTTTGGTATAAACCATACAATTATTTGCATTTAGTTGAATGTGCCTGAATTATAAGAGTGCTGCCGGTTAAAGAGTTAACTACTCATAAACTCGCGAGATGGCTGTATGTTTAGTATCCTTTACTCGCCTCTCTTTAATAAAAAAGTTACGTTTGTAGTCTTTGACTTTATGTATTTATAGTCTGTGACGATTGATATTGCATTATTCATTTGTTGTTGTCGTTTAATGAATACTGTTATTAGCGTAATATAAGTATTTTCATGATTGATTTTCATCAGATTTTCATGTAGTGTTTGTTGCGAAATAACAACTAATTGAGAGTAGGTAAGTAAATAAGTAAAGCGCTTCTTATTTACTTTACTTTGACGCTATTATTTTCAGTTTGTTCTGTTAGTTGTGATTATCATTTAAATTTACTTTTACACAGGAATAATCAGCATTGAAATAACTAATAAGTAATATGTGGAATTCTTATTGATGGAAGTGTTCATACTTCATTCACGATTACTTTATGTCCAATTATCTATTTAACGTCAAAGCATCAAATTATTCATCTTGTTTACAGAAAAAATAGTAAAGCTCCCATTATCATTTTAAAAATAAACTATCGCTTTTACTCTAATTTTATTTTAATCAAGTAATCGCCAGGCTAGGGATGGCGATTCTTTCCGAAAAATATCAATTTTTAAAGCAATTCGTATCTTAATTAATCGATTCACATTTGGTGCTATTTTTATATAAAGGTTACTTTTTTATAAAATGTTAAACTATTCTTTCATATAAAATATTCTTTTAAATTCATTAAGAAATTATGCTAACTAATCCTAATAGGATTTTGAATATTACTCGAAACTAGTGACTAATTACTTAAAATATCATTGTTTATCAAGTTTAATACATATAATAAATGAGGAATAAATATATTTTTTCAGCATGTCGGGTAGAAGTGATTTATGGAATCATTTTATTAAAAAAGACTTCGGAGGCACATGCAAATATTGTCACCAGGACGTAAAAACTAAGGGAAACACAACAAACTTGCGCAATCATTTATTAAGACGCCATCCAACAATTCAGACCGTAAGTCTCAAAAAGAAGAGTGAAAGTGGTGGTGGTAAATGTGGTAATGCACGAAATGATAATGGAAATGATCAAGTTAGTGAAACCATTTCTTATGTCACATTATTTGTTTTCCAATGTACTGAGTTCGAAAAAAATAAAAATCGATATTAAATAAATCGAAGTAACTATGATTTTTCGTTTTAGGTTGTTGATGACATGACTTTAGACATCGTTCCAGTTCCAGATTTGCAAAATGTTGATAATTCGGATGCTGAAAGCGTGGCTTCTTCTTCTACCAATGTATCAGTCTTAAAACAGCAAACATTGACATCTTGCTTAACAAATATAAAATCATTTGGAGGTAAGGCATGAAACTAAAATCTTTTGAATATTTTTTTATGAAAGTGAGATGCATACAGGATCAATAATTAAGACTTTATTTTATTTATTTTCAGATACTGGTATTAAGCGTGGTCAAATAACCAATGCAATAGTCTTCATGATCGCAAAAGATGGGTTGCCTTTAAATACTGTGGAAAAAACAGGATTTCGATATTTAATGAAAGTAGTGGCACCACATTATAAAGTTCCAGCCAGAAAAACAATGACCCACATGATTGACGATAAATATGATATTCTTTCGACACAACTGAAACTAAAAATACAAGAAGTAGAAGCACTATCTTTAACTGCAGATGTTTGGACTGACTCGCATAATAGTCAAAGCTACTTAGGCTTAACTGGTCATTGTATATATGAAAGTAAATTATTGAGCATAGTTTTTGGTGTAACTGCTCTAACAGAACCACACAATGCTGACTACTTAGCACAAGTTATTATCAATATGACGGAAAAATGGGGCATCACAAGTAACAAAGTGGTAGCGTTTATCACGGACAATGGCGCTAATATCGTTAAAGCTGTCACAAATGTTTATGGCAAAAATAAACACATGCCATGTTTTGCCCATACATTAAACCTAGTAGCATCAAAACCATTTGACAATAAGGATGGACTGGAAGAAGCCAAGAATTTACTAACAGCTGTCAAAGATATTACCACATATTTTAAACATAATACAAATGCTGCTGATTCTTTAAAGAAAGCTCAGGGTCATCAAACAAAGCCTTTGGGGCTTGTTCAGTCTGTGTGTACCAGATGGAATTCTGTTTTTTATCAATTGGAACGATTTGTTGAGTTATCCGAAATAATTGCGCCAATATTACTCAAGTATCCTAAAGCGCTAACAATGCTAACTGCACAGCAGTTAGAATTTATAAAAGATCTTATAAATATATTGAGACCATTAGAAGTAATAACTAAAGAAATATCGGGAGAAGACTACGTTACAGCCAGTAAAATTATACCCATCGTGTCTTGTCTGACTGAAACATATAATACAATGAAAAATTCAACGGATATTGGTGTTAAAACAAGGACTTTAATTGTGGACGGCTTGAAGAAAAGATTTGGAAATGTTGAACAAGTTCATTTGTTAGCTGCTGCGACCATTTTAGATCCTAGATTTTAAAAATTCATTTTACTGACCATGTAGCCTGTTCTCGAGCGATAAATAAAATAAACACTTCAATTTTGGATATTACACGACAATCACTTCCACAAAATAATAGTGAGGAAGTCGACGCAATAGAAAGCGCTGATAAGGATATGAAAAACGGAATATGGGATTTTCATAAGTTGCTTGTGAAAAAGCAACTCTCTTTATGCAATGCACTTGCACAGGAAAATCAAGGCTTAAATGAAGAATTCAAACATTATTTATCGCAGGCAGTTGTGCACCTGAAGTATGATCCTGTACTTTACTGGCAAGAACAAAAGAGCTCCATTTATCATCACGTTCACCCAATCGCCATGATGTATATGAGTATCGTTGGATCATCCGTTCCTGGTGAGCGCCTGTTTTCAATTGCTGGAAACATCGCAAGTGATGAGCGTAACCGCTTGGATCCCAAAAGGCTTGACAGACTGTTGTTTTTAAAAAGTTTAGATATTGAGCATTGGGAACTATAGTTCCCAGTTATAATTCCCAATGCTTAATATTTAAACTTTTAACTCTTACCTTATTTTTTACTTTTTTGCAATCAATAAAAACATTCAGTATATAAATACTTATTTTTTTTTTATAGTTGATCTTATAGTTTGATACGGTAATAAAAATAATTGTTATTTTTGAATTCCCTGATTTTATTGATAAGATATCGTTAATTGCAATATTAATCTTGTTTTTAGTAAAATTGATACAAATTTACATTGTAAACGCAAACTTGAAAAAAAGATCGATTTTTTAAGAATCGATTTTGTAGGCCTCGATTTTTTCGTGAATCGATTCATTAGACTACGATTCGAATCGATTTAAAAATCGATATTTTTCGTAAAGAATCGCCATCCCTATGTTCAATTGGTTTATGTTGTTCGTGCAATTTTATGGTTTATTGGTGGGGGTGTTATATTGTATAGTATGTCACTGGCCTGAGTGTGTAATAGGTTAATTATTTAAATATGTTCGACGACCTGGTGGACGGAAAAACTGTGTCCAGTTTGTGTTTCCACCACGCCAACTTCTTTCTATTTAGGATCATGTATACAATAAGTAAATAAATAAATAAAATAAATAAATTTGCTGCGAGAACTACAATGACAGCGTTCCAGGCGAAGGTTGGATACAATGTAATCTTTGCAAACATTGGGCCCACGAAAAATGTATTTCAAACAGAGGTAGTGTTTACTTCGTACGTAATAATTGTGATTCAGGAAATGATGAGTCTCATTAAATACAAAAAGTATTATCTCTATACCTCTTATAATCATAAGAGTTAGAAGATTTTTTTTGTTTAATGCTGAGCATTTTGTTTTATTTTATAAGAGTTTAAATATTTATGTTTGACATTATTGTAAAGTTTTGTCTGGTTATGGCAGAATGCATTAAGGACAGCATTTTTTTTTTTTATTTAATATATTTAAACTGAGACTGATTATTAAGAGTTAGGAGAAATTACTAATAAAACCAAATATAAAAAATATTCATGTATTTTTATTTGAATAAGACTACGTAATTCATTTTAATTACCTAAAATTAATTGAAAATAATATGTTTCCTGTTATTAAAATGATTACCGCACTAGTATTTCTGTTTTTTTTTAAACAAATCTACTTTTGATATACACTAAAATATTGGACTTTTATGCCTCTCCGCTGTCCCGTTTTACCCCTGCTAGGGGGCAAAAAGAGACAGATGACAAGGTCTAGTAAAAAGATAGTATCTTTTTACTGTTTATCTAGACCTTGTGAACGAATTTTTAAAGAGCATGCGACTGTTATACATTTAGGAACTGAAGTAGAAGCCTATCAGTGGAAGGAGAAATGTGCGAAAGTTTTAAAGACAACCAGTGCCATGCACTTTTCTATAAAGGAATGTAAAAGATTTATTCTGAAACGAAATAAGACGAAAACAAATGTATTAGTAAGGGGCGAAGTTAGTTACCGTAATCAGCAATCAGATTTCAAACTTATTTGCAAAAAAGTAAAATCGGTGAGTCAGATCAACCCGGACCCAGCACCTCTTTTCATAAAAGTGAAAGATAAAAAAACTAAGTGATGTAAAAACTTTAGTCACTACGCATTATGGCGAAAATTGGGAAGAACTATCAGATTTAAAATACTTCAAAGAAGTTCTGAGCCGACCAGATTCATTACAGCATGAATACGAACATGAAAATTGAGAACCAATGCAAGATGTTCCACATCTAATAGTTTTAGTATAAGTAACAATGTTGTAATTAATGTTATCAATAAGTGTCATTTGAAATATGATTGGAATGGAAATAAATAATTCTAGATTTTACATTTTCTTTATTATAATATTTTTCCTCCCATGTAACTCTAACATTGTTGACCAAATTTGACAACCCCTGGCTGACACTCTCTTAAAGTTCACGACCTACTATATAACTATCAAGATCTACAAATTGCAACCTCACGTATGAAGTTTTTCTATGCAAATGTTCGCAGTATATGTCGTGCAGGTAAATTTGATGAATTGAAATGCCTACTGAAGTGTATTAAATCCAAGAATCACATATTATATTGTAAACCGAGACCTGGATTAAAAGTGAAGAGCATGCTCGTTCATTTCATCTTAATAGTTATACTCACTATTACAACCTCAGAACTGATAAAACAGGTGGAGGTGTTTCCATTTTTATACACAATGATTTAAAACATATCTTAAGTGAATCTACATTCATAGATGGAAATAATTACTTATGGGTAACACTTGTGAACTATTCTCTTGAAATTGGACTTATATATAACCCTGGTAATACTAATTATAAAAAAAATTATAGATACATAAGAAGCACAGTTACAGAAACGAAACCGTATCATCGTTTTTGGTGATTTTAATATAGATTTACTTACTAGGCCATAAATACCACTTTATACAGGAATCTACTTCAGGGACAAGGACAAGGCAATTGAATAAAATTGACCCGATCGATGTATTGTACTTAGAGAAACCCATACATCAAAGACAATAATTGATCATGTCAGTACAGATTTACTAAATGACAACTTTCACTTGTCAATATTGGATTTACCTATGGCTGACCACAAACAGATTTATTTGCAATTAAAAAA
Organism: Pieris melete; assembly: GCA_963693345.1. Classification (NCBI taxonomy): domain Eukaryota; kingdom Metazoa; phylum Arthropoda; class Insecta; order Lepidoptera; family Pieridae; genus Pieris; species Pieris melete. The sequence continues at coordinate 170,460 of CAVNZK010000368.1, read as the reverse complement.
AATTAAACCAACTCCGAAGCAGCGAATTCAATATGACGCTATAAATTATGAAAATTTATTCAAAAGTATAGCAGATGTCAACATAAAGAATCCAGGTTTTTAATACACAGTTCTTTATCACTTATTAAAGCAAAACGTTAAAAACAACAAAGTAACAAAGACAAAAATTTTAAATACTCCACGAAATGATTGGATTAATAGGGAAATAATTGATATTATAAATGATAGGAATGACCTGTGGAAGAAATACAAAAATAAATAACACAGACAATTCTCGTATTGAAAACGAATTCCATAAAATAAAAGAATCTGTAACTAAAGTTATTAAGAAAACTAAGGATAGTTATTATTACAGCCAATTTCTAAAATGCACGAATCCAAAGAAAGTGTGGAGTTTATTGAAAGAACTTGCCGCTAACAAAAAGAAAGATACCATTGCTCCCACAAAGCTGAATGTTAATTCATAAATAATAACTGATCCCATTCTCATTTGTGAGTCTTTTAATAATTTCTTTTCTACTATTGGGTTAAATCTCGCTAATCATCTACGTAATAAACAAAAAAATTTTAATCTAACATTACCAAATAACAACATACAATTTTTTTAAATATTCTTGGACCGTGTACTGCTCAAGAAATTTCCAATACTATTAACAATCTTGTCCAAACTGTAGTTCAAATATAGATGGCATCACAACCAAAACCATTAAATGTATTAAAAGTCAGATTCTTGATAACTTAACGTCCTGTCTTAACGAATTACTCAGGGACGGCAAGTTCCCTGATAACTTAAAGATCGCAAAGGTCAGTCCAATATACAAATCTGGGCAAACAGATGATCCGGGTAACAGACCCATCTCGGTATTGCCGGTTATGTCCAAGATATTAGAAAGAGTTCTATACACGCGCTTATTAGACCACCTAAATAATATAAACTTTTTATACGAACACCAATATGGATTTAGATCAAAATCTAATACATTATCAGCTACAATTTTTTTTTTTTTTTTATAATTACAAAAATTAAAACTAATACCGACCAAAAGAAAATTGTCCTTGTAGTATTCATTGATATAATGAAACCTTTCGACACAGTTTGCCACTCGCTTCTCGTAGAAAAGCTGGAAACGATTGGAATAACTGGCAGTGCCTTAAAAATGTCCAAATCATATTTAAACAATAGATTCCAAGTAGTTAAAATTAATGATTGTCAAAGTAAACTCTTACCTATCTCTTGTGGAGTACCACAGGGATCAATATTGGGCCCATTATTGTTTTTAATTTATTTAAATGACATACAACACCTTAACTTGCATGGACAGATAGCCTTGTGTGTATGTGTATGTGGATGATACCACTGGCTCATCCGTGCATGATATAATTTCTCGAGTGCAAAAGGACTTTGACTATCTATACACATGGACAACGCATATAAATCATTTAATAACTAAATTATCTTCTTTAAGAGGTTCCTTTAAACACATAGTTCCAAGCCTTCCTCGTGAAGTTCGTTTTCATATTTATAATTCTGTGGCAAAATCACACCTTCTTTACCTTATTGAAATTTAGGGAGCCGCGACTAAAACTAATATTTCTCACCTTCAAATTGCTCAAAATAAAGTAATTAAATTGCTTTTACATTACCCATACTTAACTTCTACACAAAAAATTTACAGTGAAACAAAACTCATGAATGTAAAACAATTATTTCAATACAATACCAGCCAATTAATCTACAAAATTCTAAATGACCATATACACACAACATTACTTTCACTAAAATAAGCCAAATTCAGAAGCGCACTTCACGACGCCCTCACAATCTTATTGTACCGAAGTTTAGAACCAATAACGGTACAAAAACATTGAGCATTGGGGGAGTGCTGCGGTCCACAAAATATAAAAAGTGCAGATAGCCTGGCAATATTTAAATTTAGACTAAAAGACCATCTCCTGAGTGATCCCAGTTACCTGCGCAAATGAAAGTCCACCCAAGTTATACTTCGATAATTGATCCTTTATGGGGCGTTCCCACGGAGCGTTAATCACGACAGTCAACTACGCTAGTCAACTGTCGTTCGTGACACTCACAAAAGTGTGAATTGATGAAACGTTCACATGGTTGGGGGATTTCGTGCCGTTCACGCTTCGTGTTTCGACTTAGTCATTATCGAAACATCGATCATGAATGATCTGGTTGTTGAAAGTTGTGCTGTTTTAAGTTCGGTTTTTGCTACTATCATAGCAAAAAAGATTGAGCGCTTACAGGACACAAGAAAACGAAAAAAAAGACGTTTTTGGGTTAGAGAATGGATACAGCGAAGAAATATGTTAGGAGCGTCGAACTTGGTTCGTATGGAATTAAAAAGCAATTTTCCAGAAGATTTTAGAAACCTATTGCGAATGACTGAATTTCAGTTTGAATACCTCTTATTGCGTGTTACAAATATTATTTCAAAATCTGACACTAACATGAGACAAGCAATAAGTGCAAAAACAAAATTAGAGGTGACTTTACGGTATTTAGCTACAGGTGATTCCTTCAAAAGCTTAGAATTTTTGTTCCGTGTTCCAAAAAACACAATAAGTAAATTTATTCCAGAAACCTGTGAAGCAATATACAATGAACTAGCAGAATTCATACAAGTAAGTACCTTAAAATTTAAAAATTAATGCAATTATTAGTAATAGTGAACTTTTATTTGTTTAATTATAATTATAAAATTTGTTTAATTATAAATCTGTAAATAATGTCGTGTATTCGTCATCATTACTAGCCGAAAAAGTACTTAAATTTGATTGTCTTCCACTTGATCTTCCAGCCAGTCAGTAACATATTCTGGTGGGCACATAGCATTTGTAATTTCATTCATGAAGTTTTGTTGTAATCGTATTGCTGTTGGTGGTCCTATACTTCTTAACATTGATGCGATATATTTCCCAAAATGATCATAACTATCATCTTTATTTGTAGCGACTTGTAATGCGCGATTTGATTGCATTGCATTCAATTTGTCAATAGCACTTGTCATAAATCTTATTTCATGATCACCAATAGATTTTTTACTTTTTGAAGTTGATGGTTGTGGTTCAATCTTTCTTTTGATTATCTTCGCAGGTGTATCAATTTTCGATGCTATCTGTGTCACGTCTTCAGAGTTTTGGCTAGTACTGCACTCAAAGTTAGGTTCTGATTGTAGACTATTTTCTATTGAGGCATCTGAGGAATTTTCTGTAGGAAGTATCTATAATATAAATAATAATGTGTTCATATTATTAGCTTATTCATATTTTAATAATATAATGTTTCAGGTCCCTGCAACATCAGATGAGTGGAAAAACATTGAATATGGTTTAAGAACGCGATAGAATTTTCCTCGTTGTGTTGGGGCTCTAGATGGTAAGCATGTTAAAATAAAAAATAAAATAAAAAAAAGAGCTTCTTAAATTTTTGAATTTTGATATAACTTCTTTTGGTCCAAATCCAGGAATATTTAATTCATGACTAATTCTCTTAGCTGCGGCGGCACGTAAATCTCTATCACGGTATTCCTCCAAACTTGGATCAAATAACACCTTTTCCATAGAATATAACTCCAAAAAACGCGTAGTTTCAGTGTCGTTAAACTTAATTCCACGTTGTTGTGACGACATCTTGGCTTCAAGAACGGTATATCACGACTGAAAATCAAACACGTTTGATCTATCCACGCTTGTGACGTGCGCCGTTCCTCACGAAAGCAAGTTTAACGCCTATGCGTTCACACAGAAGTGTATTTCACGAAATCGTGGTTAACTGTCGTGATTAACGCCTCGTGGGAACGCCCCATTAAGCTTAAGCACGACGTGATAAATTGTATCTTATTACTATTGTCTGTTATGAGAATAAATAAATGTCTTTAAACCTAACTGTCAACTGATGAACGAAAAATTATGATGTTCCAAATAGAAGGGTTGTTTATAAACAGAATCAGTCAAAAATCAAATGAGCGTCATACACTCAATATTATTCTCGACCGTCGTCAATGGCTGGTGCATATTCAACACCATCTCCTCAAGTCATTCCGAGTCGGCCAACATCAGTTAATAGTGTTTATTCTGAACCTATTCATTACAACCAAAGTTTTTTTCCGTCTCCAAACACACAAACTTCTTATTCAGCGCCAGACATGGCAAAACAAATACCAACTCCAATAGCTCCAGCTCCGTCTACATCAACAGCACCCTCGTCATCTATTCGTATCATATCGGACCAAATCATCAACCCAGCCCCACGTGAAACCAACATTATAATAGTACGGGAGGTAGCAACATTTGAAAAGAAAGAATTTTAGGTATGTTTGTGATATTTCTTCTTTCTTGCACTTTCGGTTATAGTCTGGGCTATCTGGCTGGCGGTAGCGGTTGCGTTCATTAGTGCGCATCCTACCTGTCCAGGTAGGATTATTACCTGGATAAAAGCATTTTAAGAAGCGTAATGTTTAATTTTTCGTATTTAAAAAAGTCTACTTGACATACTTTTTTTATTGTCAGACATTTTTCACAATGCTAACTATGTGCCAGACGCGATTTAAAGTTTTTTTTTAATAAAAATTTAAAAGTATTTTATAATGTCTGTAATTTTAATATTATGTTATTTAAATATTAGAAAAACTAAAAATTAATTTACCAGACAATAATTCGATTGTTAAGCCTTGAATTAAAATGAAAAAGTCATGAAAAGTATAATTATTTATCATATTTACATTTTACTCGCTCAGGCTTCCTTAGTTTTATAAGCTTAATTATTCCCTATGTAAGTACGTGCCAGGGCTCGTACATTCCAATCATCTACAAGCATGATGTTTTTCTTATGTAAGTACGTGTCCTGGCTGTACAGTTTGATCACTTATAAGCATGACGATTTCCTAAATCGTTGGAGTCACGCCCCGAGAGTATAGCCCGACGCAGGCACTCTCTTCGACTGTTACTATGCAGTCATTCGTAATTAACTAAGTCATAGGAGTTTCAACCCGGGAGCATAGCCAGACGTAGGCACTCTCTCTGTTTGTTAGATTGCACTTATTATATAGCAATTAATATAATAGTTATTATTTCGCTCATATTTTATTGTATTACGCGAGTGATAAATATAGAGTAAGTTAAAATTATTCTATTATTTCGAACCCTCGACGACTCAGGATCCGTATCATTTTGGTCCTTCGAGCTATCCGGGAATAGCGGGTCTTTCGCGTACAGTTGATCGCGTTCGCGTTTTTCTCCGTCATCCTGAAGATCGGCGCCGTGGAAAAACATCCCACTGCTGGTTTGTTGGGTCGTCAAGCAAGTAAGAAAATATCATCCGCATCAATAGAAAAGAGGAGAGCAAGGAGAAGGAGGATCCTTAGCGGTCAAATAGGGAGGCAAGCGACAGTGAGTCCGCTCCCAATATTTTCAAGGATCCAGAGGGATCAAAAAATATATGCGCGTCCTCTCAACCTAGATTCTTCTAGGTTGAGAGGACGCGCATATATTTTTTGAACGGACACGAACGGAACGGCAACGGACGTCAATCTTCAACATACGGAGGCATCTACAGTAAGTCCTTTCCATTTGTTTTGAGCACTATATTTCTGAGAAAATATCTCATTTGTGAGCATAATTTTACTGAGAATGATCACATTTTATCAAGCATAAGCATTTAAGAATTTACAATGCAATATTTACAAAGCGTTTAGTTAATAATTATATGAAGCATAATGGAGAATTTATTCCAAGCTTCGTTTAGCGACGGTCTGAAAACCATCAGGCATTCAAGAACAACCGAAGAGTTGCTTCGCAAACAAGCAGCTTTATTCAGGTGGTCTGATAGGATGTTGGAACTGTCTAATGTACACTCGGCATCCGACAAATATGATCTCGAGGGAGAGCTAGAAGACATAAAGTTCCAGTGGGATATGATTTTTAAAACCCATATCGAAATAGATGCTGATCTTCAAGGATCCTACTCGGAGTATCAAAATAAATATAACGAGAAGAAAGCTATATATAGGCGCCTAAAGAGAGAGATATATCTCAAATTACAATCTCTAGAAACGCACATGGATTCACCGGTACTTTATTCACATAATTCGGAAAATTCATCATTATATGCCTTGGAAACAGGTAATAATCAAACCTTTCATTCAATTGCAAAACAACAGCGACGTACATCAAATTTTAGCATCAGCAAAAATTCGTTGTCAACGCATTTCGATACACAAGGTCAAGGAAATGCAAATTTAAATTGTAATTCTACGCAAGGAGAGCAATCATTTCAATATAAATCGGATAAGAAAAACTCTTCGTCTTCGGCAATGGTGGAAGGTTTAGCAGAAAGTGGTAACAATCACAGTATACAGCAGATACCATCAGGCATAGCAATGATGCCAATACAGAAAACCACTGATGTGCAGCAGGAAACATCGATAGCGGCATTGGCGGAGGCAGTGGCAGCCAGTCTCGGAGTAGACTCCAAAGAGCCCACCCGGTACTGGACTCCCACGTTAGTGTCGATCATAAACAAACCTGCAACTTTCAAGAAATGTTTTTTGTGCTGCAAAATAATTATGAAGTGTTTTTTGTGAAATACGTTATGTGAAAACTCTACTTTTCGAGAGAAAAGAGAAAAAGTGAAGAAATTTAATAAAGACTTTTGGCTTTCTTGCAAAACTTTTCTATCTGCTCGAAAGCATCATTGACAACATAAATATCGAGATGTTATATTGCCTGAAAATTGGAATGACGAAGTAATAGGTTATCATTCCTCTTGTTACAAAGAATTTCGAGTGAAATCTAAATATTTGTCTTATGAAAGGTAAGTCGATCGAATATTTACTTACTTTATTTTTAAAATAATTGAAACATAATTTATTAAGTTCATATTTTTACGTAATTATGTAAAATCGAGCATTACACATTCTATTGTAGCATTGTATTATTGTTACATTCTTTAAACAATAATTTTTGATAGTATGTTATATTTTAAATATTTTCTTATTAAATTTTTGTCATTTAAATTTATGTTTTTGTATGACTATTTGACTAAATATTAATTTAATATGAGATATTTTTTTCAATATTGATGATTCTATGTGATATTTATGTAGATACTGTATTTATTTGCATGTTTCTCAAATAAACAATTTTTAATTTTTTTTTAATAATTTCTCATACACAGCACTGAGCCAGCTTCAACATCATGAGCGTCTCAATCTACTGGAATCATTGATTCTTCGATATCTTTAACGTCTGCTGAAAATGTAGAACCGGACCCATTGCCATGCGCTTCACGGTTAGTTAATTAAATATATTTTTTATTCTTTAGTAATTGATCATTTTTCAAAACAAGTTTATTTGAATCTACTGTTTTTGAAATGATACCATTACAATTTTTTTTTATTTTTTAATTATAAAATTGTTTTGCACGTTATTATTTACAGAAATACTGATCAGAGTTCGATATTAAATAATGATGAAACCAGTAATATTGAAGTTTTGGAGAATACTGTTGAGGAGGACAATGTAGATTGTGAAACGGAAGTACAAAGTTTTGGAGATGATGAGTTAGCAAAGAAATGCTTTTTTTGTCAAAAAGTCCATAAAAAACGTAAAGGGCGACAAATATACTATCGTAAAATTATAAACAAAATACCCTTTCTGGAAAAAATTAAAAATTATTCTACAGAACTAGGCGATATAGAACGGAAAATTCAAGAAGAAAATAACTCTGTTAACGATACTTTTTTGGCGTATCATAATATATGTAATGTCAATTATTTTGCCAATTACATAATAAAAATAATAATAATGGCATAATTAATTTTAAAAAATGAATCCACCTCCAACTGATGATAGGGCCACGAAACGAGATGGCCATAAAATTGCCAGAGAACGCTTGATTAATTATATTCAGCAAGAAGATATTACAAATCCACGAGTGATGTCATTAGATCACTTGAAATATTGTTATGCTGAATTTGTAAAAGAAATTTATGAACACGCAAATTTAGAATCAAGCAACAACACACACTTAGCAATCAAGCTCTCAAGGACTATATACAAACTCAATTAAAACACAAAATATCATTGGTCAATATTTCAAATCAACAATATTTTAAATCATCTGAAATCGATATTGAAACAATCGATGATGAAGAAATTAATGATATATTATTTGAACAAGAAGCAAAAGATTTCGTCTTGAAATATCGAAAAAATATATTGGGAATAAAACAAAAACCTTTAACAGATTTCATCAACAGTAAAGTATTAAATGAAGGAGAGTGCGATGTTCCAAAATGGTTAGATATATTTTGGACTACGGCCTTAAGCGGTATTGGCAAAGAAAGCTGCGATCGGGTTCGGAGATTGTCTTCATCTTTTTCGCAGTACTCTATCTACAGCATTACAAGAGGTTATATTAAACCGCGAAAGCATATTTTATTGGGTATAACCATAAAAAGTCTCACAGGAAGCAAAAAAGTCGTGGATATATTAAGCAGGCAAGGATACTGCATCACCTATCTGACTGAAAAAAAAGGAAGATGACAACTTAACAAGGAAAAAGAAATGGAAGAAAAACGAAAGATGAGAGAAAACAAGAAATAAACAAAATGAAAGGAACAAACTAAAAAACAAAATAAAAAAAATAATATGAAGAGCAAACTCAGAGCCTACGAAAAGTACAAATACGAATTTAGCCGACACAAATGAAATTGCAGTTCCAAGCTTGTCCAGTTTGACTGTCCATCAAAACACAAAAACCAACAACCACAAAATCTGTAACCTATCCAAACTCGAAAATAACTGTTTTGCAAAATATATCTTTAGCACTATATGAAAAAGTGTCTCGTAAAGATATTTTTTTGGACAAAAACCTGTTCAAGTAAGAGAAATTACATTAAAAACATTTAAAAATAAGTGTAACAAATAGAAAAATTAAATGCGAAATCAAACAAACAAAACCAAGACAGAACTAACAGAACAAACAAATTGAATATAACTTATCTACCGATAGTGTAAGTAGTAATTTTTACTTAACTATCTTAACAACTACGGCATATTGTCCGAATCACAGTATGGTTTTCGTGCGGGTTATGACGCTATTCGAGATCTAACTGGTAAATTTACAAAAACGATCGACAGTAAACAAAAGGCATTATGTATCTTCTTGGATCTTAAAAAGGCCTTTGATACTGTTTCTGTACCTATCTTGTTACGAAAGCTGGAAATAATAGGTATCCGAGATTCATTCCTAAAACTTCTTACCGACTATCTTCAAAACCGTACCCAACGAGTTAGAGTTTGTGGTGATGTCCTCAGCTCTGACGAGTTCACTACAAATTTTGGCTTTCCACAGGGCAGTGTCCTCGGCCCAACATTATTTTTAGTTTACATAAACGACCTTACAAATGGACAAGTCCATTGAAAAGATGGAGAAAATGGGAAATATTTGTATTTTGCTATGCCGACACTGCCTTGCTCTTTTACGCAAAAAACTGGGCTGAAACTTTCAGTTGCGCTGAATTGTGATTGAACACTGTTATTCAATGGCTAAGAATTAACTTGCTGTCACTCAATTTAAGTAAAACAAATTATGTCCCGTTTTCTATACGAAATTCGTCGCAACCAAATATTGATTTAAAAATAAAGGCTCATGTATGCGATGTACCTCAAGATTGTACTTGTCCCGAGATCGAGAGAGTTAACACCACAAAATATCTAGGAGTTATTATAGATAGACATTTAAACTGGTACCCTCAAATCGATGTAACGTGCTAGGAAGCTGAACTGGATTTTTAAACGCCTTCGTAACATTTGTGATTTACAGCTTATTATGTATATCTACAAAACCTTAGTACAGTCAGTTCTTCTATATTGTATAAGTATATGGGGCGGCACATTTAAATCAAAATTTGTGAGCACTGAACGTGCGCAGAGAAGCATCTTGAAAATAATGCTTTGCAAGAGTAAACTATATTCCACAGAAAAACTCTATAAAGATTCAGATCTCCTAACAGTTAGGCAACTATACATACTTCAATGCATACTTAAAGTCCACAAAAATATCCCGTTTGACATATCTATATTAAGCAAAAGAAATCACTCATATATAATAAAATCTCAAACTGTGTGTACAACTTTTGCCTCGAAACAATTTGCGACCCAATCCACAAGAATGTACAGCAAAATAAACAAAACCCTAAATATATACCCTAAGACGTTTAAAGAGTGTAAAAAAACAGTAACTACGTGGCTAAAAATATTAAATTATCAACAAACTGAAGATATATTTGTAGAAGTTGAATAAATAAATATATATTAAAAATCAATACAAATTACAAAGTTCAATAAAAAGGAGAAGGTTATTTTTGTGTGACTTATTATTTTGTATTTTCCAGATGCCAACGACTCAAATGTTTTGAAAATGTTAACGGAGACGAAAGAAGACACATCTTCAATCAGTTCTACTTGTTGGATTCCAAGGATAAGCAGGATTCCTTCATGACTAAGCTTATTAAATATTAGAACGACACCGCTGGACAATATGGATTCTCCAGCCCAAATACTTTTGGGCCGCCGTTTGCACAATAGATTACCAATGAGTAGAAAATTAATGTATAAATCAGTTGATAATTCAAAAAATTATCCAGCGCTAATGAGCTATAGGAAAAAATCTAATTCAAATTATAATAAGACGGCTAGGTACCTACCTATGCTTAAACAGGGTGATAGGGTAGTTTTGACAGGGGACCTGTCAAGGTCATTGCGAAATCCTCAGAGCCTAGGTCATACATAGTGGAGGACGCGGTAGGGTGCCGCTACAGACGCAACAGGCAATACCTGGTGGCACGGGAGCGGCCGGAGCCGGCGCAGCCTGAGCCTGCCGCCAGCTGTTCCGCACAACAGCTGATCACTGAAAAGGGAGCGTTGCCCTCTGCGGGCGCCTCCGACACACCGACGTCCATTGTTACCGGTCTCGTAACTAGGTCAAAGACTCGAACGCGCGCTGGCTTAGAATTTGATTTAAATAATTTGTTTTGATAATTTACTTATGATAAATTTGGCATTATAGGTACTTATTACGTACTTGAAGTAAGTACTTTCTTAAATAAAATTTTGTATAAATAACAAGCTACGTGTTTGATGAACTTTAAAGGGGAGGATGGATTAATAGAATAAAAATAGTTTCTGTATTGTATACCTACCTACCTAATGTAACAAAGTACCTAGGTTATTGTAAGTTGGTACTTACCTCAATTTTATGTGTTTGATTTATGTTGCTTTTTTCTTTATATTATTAAGGTTTAGTTGTAGTTATAAGTTACATTAGAACTAGACTAGCGTGTTAGATAACTTCTCAATGATAAAACATTCAGGTACTTACCCATACTTACCGATAATTATTTGTGTTTACAGCTAAGTTATTAGATGTTAATTCGAATTACGATTGCTTTATAGCTTTATTTATAAGGGGGAAGATGTGGTATTATTATATACTTATGAAGGGTAATTTGAAAATAAATCAGTGTTAAACCAACTAGCGTGTGTTTCACTACAGGTACAAGATCAATTTACAGGGAAACTTTTATATTGTTATTATTTTTCTTTTTATTCTTTTTTCTATTCTGAGTAAAAAGGACGGATAGAATGGAAGAAATTAAAAGTATATTACAATCAATGCAAGAGGCAATCAACCAACAAAAACGACATGCAGGATATGAATGAAGACATTAAAAAGACAATTAATCGAAGCATTAATGAAACGTTTAAAGAGCTGGAGAACCAAAACAAAATTTTAGAAGAAAAATTCGAAATCCAAATAAGTAAAACACACGAAAGAACCTGCTTATTTTTGGAGTAGAGGAAAATGAACAAAGCTACTGGGACTTATAAAAAAGCGTTGTGGGCATATTCGATAAATGTTTAGATATAAAATGCGACAAAACAGCATCGAATACATGAGAAGACTAGGAAAAAGGGAGAGAAGACCAGACCCATAGTTATCACACTAGCAACGGGGGGGCTAGCTATGGGGTTAAAAATAAACATCCTTAAACAAAAGAAAAAATTTGAATCAACACCGTACTATGTTAAAGAAGATTTTCCTTTAGAAATTCTTAACAAAAGCAAGGAATTGCAAATAGTTGTTAACACTGAACACGAGACCTTAATCGGGAAATTCCGCCACTATGGCATCAAGAATACCGCACTGAATCTTCTGACTTCCTATTAACACGGAAGAACTCAGAAGGTTGAAGTGAATGGTAAGAGGTCCTCTGGGTCGGCAGTAGATATGGGGGTACCACAGGGCTCAATTCTTGGCCCTTTCCTCTTTCTTGTTTATATAAATGATCTACCTTTCATGGTAGAGAGAAAACATCAGATAGTTTTGTTTGCTGATGACACGTCCTTGATTTTTAAAATCAAACGACAAATAACAAATTTTGACGATGTGAACAATGCTCTGTCTTCGATTGTCCATTGGTTTAGTATGAATAACCTTCTACTTAATGCAAAAAAGACAAAATGCATTAAATTTTGTGCAAAAAATGCAAGGGTTATGGATACTAGACCAATTATAAACGGGGAGGAATTGAATCTGGATGATACAACTGTATTTCTCGGAATCACCATGGATTCAAAACTTCAGTGGTCCCCTCATATTAACGGATTGGCGAAGAGACTTAGTTCTGCAGCCTACGCGGTTAAAAAAATTCGCTCACTAACTGATGTCGATACAGCTAGACTTGTTTATTTTAGTTACTTTCATAGCTTAATGACTTATGGCTTATTATTATGGGGTCATGCTGCTGATGTCGAAACTATATTCATCCTGCAGAAGAGGGCTATTCGTGCAATCTATAATTTAAAATGTAGGGAATCTCTTAGAGATAAATTCAAGGAAATTAATATACTTACCTTTCCCTCGCAATATATTTATGAAAATATTATGTATGTATACAAAAATAGTGATAAGTTTACTAGAATAGAACATACGCACAATGTTAATACACGGAACAAACGCAGGCTGCAATTTCCCCGTACTAGACTATCTAAAGTTAGTAATTCTTTTTTGGGGAAAGGGATACTCTTCTTTAATAAAATCCCAGAGGCTCTTTTATCACTGCCTTTCAATAAATTTAAGAAATGTGTTAAAGAAAGGCTGTGTAAAAAGGCTTACTATAAAGTCAACGATTATCTAGTTGATAAAATGGCCTGGGACTAGTGCTAGACAGGCTACTTCTAATTAATTTGCGATATTTGTTTTAAATAAGTGTTGTTTGATGATTTGCTGTTTTAAAAGAGTACCGAGAGTTTTTTACGCCGGCTTTTTCTCTCGGCCTACACCCTCTGTCTTCTTTGCCGATGAGTAGGGATGCCTTCAAATTTAATGACGTGGAATAAGTGATACATGTATCTTATGTTCCAAAATAAACATATTTTATTTTATTTTTTATTTTAACGAGAAAAAGCAAAAACTGGCACTCCATAGCACAGGACCGACAACAATGGGCATCTTTGGAGGAGGCCTTTACCCAAACCGGGGTTCCTGTTAAATAAATAAATTATATATATTACTAACATAATCTAAGCTAACCTACAAACAAAATCAATATTTTTGGTTACTTTAATATAAAAACTACCAACTATTGTAAAACAGGAAATAAAAAGGCTTATTATTATTATTATTTATTATTAGTGAAGATTTAAATGACAATGAAAATAGGCAGCTACTCCCCTCAGCAAACATTTGTAGAGTGACATACTCTATAAGCACTCCTAAGCAGCTGATAAATAATTTAGTGACTGATAGAAGATTTTCAGTCAGTCAGTTCTAACCAAAAAGTAGTCGATGGCATATTATTACTTGTGTTGTTTGATGATTTGCTGTTTTAAAAGAGTACCGAGAGTTTTTTACGCCGGCTTTTTCTCTCGGCCTACACCCTCTGTCTTCTTTGCCGATGAGTAGGGATGCCTTCAAATTTAATGACGTGGAATAAGTGATACATGTATCTTATGTTCCATAATAAACATATTTTATTTATTTATTTATTTTACTTGATCTAAATGTCATAATTTCGCTGTTAAACTTCAAAAACTATGTTACGCGTGCTGATTGCCAACTAGTGAGCCAAATTGAGACTGAGCAAAAGCATTAAAGGCAACTCTTTAAACGAATCATTTCAATCATCGAGTTTTTAGCGAGGTTTTTGGGGTAATGACGAAATTGTTTGTCCACCTCACAATGTAAATTATATAGGCTTGTTAGAATTAATAGCCCAGCTGAACATATCAAGATACTATCGTTATTAACAATCATGCAAATTAGGCTTCTACGATGTGGTCGATGGGGTCGTCTTAGACACGAGATGGTCATCCTGAGTCGATTCTAGGACATTTTTATGCCGTTATATTATACATTTTCAGTAAAGTTGATCAAATAGCGGAGTGCCGTAATAAAGGTTACGGAGTAGTTTCAACGATGAATAAGTTAGAAACAGGAATAATGACAATTACGTGGAACGGAATCCTAGAACGCTTGCAAGCGACTAGTGCTTCGCTGCATTCGTCTGATCAAGACTTTAATAAACGATACGTCCAAGCAATGCGATCCACATTTTCAGATTGGTTTGCTCGCTCGATTGCTTCAAGCAAGAGCCAAGGATCCGACCAACTGTGAAGATCACCAGCAACAGAAATCAAGATGAATCAAGCGAAATACAAAGTACGACCACTTTAGCGGCTCTACAACACTCGACCACATTGTTTAAAATAAAAACCTGGACAACGTTTCGAAGTATTCATATCGCCCTGCCTGATTTAACTAAACATATAAAGTATATCATAAGATTGAGTGTTTTTGAAGTAATTCGATTGCTAAAATATCTTACAACAGAAGAGATTTTGGAAAATTCAAAACTCAAGTATGGTCAGCGCTTACAAAGATGATTTGGACAACAGCCTAGGTGGCGAATCAGTTCAGTTTGTAGAGTTGCTAAAAACAGATGTGGCTACTGTTATTGACAGCAAGAACCAGAAACCTCTGGAGCAGCAATTTTATTCACTTTTATTAAATGATTCTTTAGAATCGTGTTTCCCAAACTTAGATATTGCCTAGCGCATTTACTTGTCACTCATGTTCACTAATTGCAGTGGAAAACGTTTTTTTTTAACATATTAAATGGTATTAAAAATTAATTAAACGGAACACTATGGGCCAAGTACATCTTAATTATCTCACACGCAGAAGACGACAAAGAGCTCAATTACGGGCCCGGCATCGTGGAGCGCCTGCGGTTAAGATACCTCAGCCTAGCTCTGCTTGAAGCGCCTCGCCTGGGACACTCCGTGCTACGCGGGACTGCAGTTTCCTGTTTCCTGTCATACAGACTTTTGAACACTTTATTAGCTTAAATCCGAGTGCCGAAGCCGTAAAATAGTTAATTATTTTGTCTATGGTTGGGCTGTTTGTTTGACATATGTCACATGATTTGATTCAAGTCAATGTCAAAATATTAGATCGGTCGCAGTTGGTCGTTAATTCGTGTAAAAATTGTAAGCTTTGAGTAATAATTATAACTAAATTGAGTACTTTAAAGTTTTTTCAAGTGATTTACAAGCATGTCTGAGCAGTCAAATACTGTTGGTGCACTCAATAGTGGAGCGAAAAAAAAGCAACGTCGAGAAAGGAAAGCTTCATACGAAAGAAACACTAAGTAAGTTCGTTCAATTATGTTCGAGTAGTATGTAGAATGTTCAATCTGTTAGAACATTACAATATGTGCATAATTTTGTTATAGATACGTTGATAATGACCCGTTGGGCTTAAGAATTCAATGTACGTGTAATCATGGAACAAGGAGCAATTTTAAATGTAAACAAATATCGCAACGGGATGTCGTTCGAAACCGAAAAAAATTTTATACAACATCCGGAAAAGTTCACCAAGACGTGTATTTGTGTCGTCTTATTAGTGCATTTGAACCCAAACGTAGAGGCAAAGGTACACCACGTCTTTCTGGTAAAACGAAACATCGAAAGTTAAATACTTCTTTCTTCCTATATGGGAAAAAGAAAGTAATGAAAAGTGTGTGGAGTTCGGGTGTGGAATAGAGAACGTAAAATAATACATGCAATTTCAGACAACGGGTCAATGTTTGGGTTTGAAACATTTCAATTGCTATGCGCATTGTATTAATTTAGTAGTTACTAGAGCGTTAGAAAATAATAGAAAAATCTCTAATATTAAACAAAATGCAAAGAACATTGTCTCACATTAAAAAAAAAAGTACCTTTGCGTGGGTAAAGTTAAAACCCTACTATAACTAGGTGGTAAACCAGTAAAAAGTGCTCTTCAAGATGTTCCTACCAGGTGGAACTCTACATACTTTACGTTAGTTAGAGGGCTTATTATTATTGAAAGAGGAACTTAATAGCACAATTTCTAATTTAAACGCAAACATTCCAGTATTGTCGGCGAACGATTGGTCTATTATAGAAAAACTGGTCCTAGTTTTGAAGCCCTGTGAGGAAGTTACAAAAGAGATTAGCGGCGATAGATATGTGACTGGCAGTTCGGTTATCCCCATAACTATAGCTTTGAAATCGGCGTTTGGTGCTATACTAGATTATTTCGAGCTTTTACCAGGTGACGTAGAAATGGTGAGGCAGGATATTCTAAATGGACTCCAAATACGTTTTTCTTCGCTAGAATATAGCCGCACTTTTACGACATGTTTCTGGACCCTCGGTACAAACTTTATTTCGAAAACGAAAGTACAGCAGAATCCACAAAAAAACATGTTATTGGATTAGTAGCATCACAAATTTTAGAGGAAGCAAAAAGAAGAACAGAATATTTCAGATTCCTCTTCGGTATCCGGATCGGAAAACTCCATTTGGGCCTACTATTACAAAAAATGCAAAATATTAGGCTCGTTTTCTAGAGCCGTGGTTGAAGTGCAACGTTATCTAGATGATACAGTCATATCAAAGTCTCATTCGCCTTTAGAATGGTGAAAGGCAAATAAGAATTCATACCCACATTTGGCAATACTTGCACACAACAAATTAAATTCTCTGGCAACAAGTGTGCCCTGTGAAAGATTGTTTTCCGCCGAAGGAAATATTTTAAGTGACACTAGGACTCGCCTTGGAGTAAGGAAAACTAACCACTCACACGTACGTGGATACTACAGTATACAAAACGACAAGTTAAAGAAAAATACATCTAGTTGAAACTGAGGTTAGATATAAACGTTTTTATCGACGTAGAACGATAGCTTAGGAAACAGTTCACCCAATATACTACAGATGGCAATGAAATGTAATTAGTTCTCTGTAAAAAAAATACAAACACAGTTGACTCGTTCTTGTGAATTTTGTGAACAAGTGTTTCAGCAATTATGTCGAAAGTACCTACTGTAGTTTTATATTATATTTTTTTAACTATTATACATCAAATTAAACTTGAATATGTATACTTTACGATTATGATAAAGTTATATAGTTTTAAGTGCTAAATTGAGTTTAATTTCAACTTTTAAAAAAATGTCACAAGCAAAATGGCTTCTTTAAAGTTGTTGGGCATATTAAACCCAGAAAAGTTTTATTTGAAACTGTTTTGTTTTATTAAATACCCTTAACTTGAAAATCTAAAGCAAAACAAGGGCCCCTAGGCAGAGTTTGCTACAGGCCCCGCGCTGGCTAAGGCTCCCACACAAAACTGCGATGCGCTGCGGGATGCAGGATCTTGCGATGCAAATTTCTGCGATACGATTTAGTGCGACAAACCGTTTGGTAGGGCGACCATTCCTTCGTAGTCAGCCGTACTGGACGTGTTTTAAGGAAGCGAAAGATGGATCGCAAAAAGAATATTTCGCTGCTGTTATTGTTAAATAGATATAAAAGAAAAAGAAGATTCTGGGTTAATCCATTTATTACGATTATGAACTCTGATGGGAACTATTTTACTCAAAAGTACTATGCGTTGAGAACTGAAGAAGAAAATTTTTTTGATAATTATAGAATGAGCATGTCTTCATTTGAAGAGCTTTTGAGTTTATTATCACCATGCCTTCAAAAACGATCGTACAAGGGGAGAATTTATTATAATTTATTTTTTATAATGTTCATCACTTGTGTCCCAAAGGACGAGACGCTAGTCAATTAAAGATATTAAAAAATCTAAATCATATTCCGCCATTTTTTTTAAAAACAAAGAAGGCGCGCGTCTTTCTATAAGTTGTCTCAGAGCGGACTAAAATGGCGTCACCAAGGATGACGTAATATCGCAGGAATTTGCGATGCGAAGCAGCCCTGCGATTCTGTAACTCACTTTTCGAACTCACACAGCGGTTATCGCATCGGTCGCTCTCAAATCAGTCGTGAAGCAGTCATTTTATGATTTGGCATTCTGAAAAGGTGGGAGCTTGTAGTTTATTGTTTATCAGAATGCGGTGCATTCGTGCGAATTCGCAGTTTTGTGTGGGAGCGCTTAATCCGGCACTGATCTTGATACAATTCTGTCAAGAAAAAGACATGATAATTGCCAATACATTTTTTCAGTTGCCACCACGCCGTCTGTATACTTGGGCTTCTCCAATGCACATATCTCAACATATTGTGCGAAATCAAATTGATTATGTAATGGTAAACAAAAGATTTAGAAATTGTATCAAGAGCGCGAAAACCTATCCGGGGGCAGATATTGGGTCTGACCACAATCCAGTGGTTATTCGCATTTATTGTAAACCCAAAAAAGTTAAAGCTGAGTCAGCAATTGAAATTCAATCTAAGGAAGCTTAAGGATCCGGACACCAAACTCGAAGTTCTCGGCAAAGTTAAAACCCTACTATAACTAGGTGGTAAACCAGTTAAAAGTGCTCTTCAAGATGTTCCTACCAGATGGAACTCTACATACTTTACGTTAGTTAGAGCGCTTATTATTATTGAAAGGAACTTAATAGCCCAATTTCTAATATAAACGCAAATATTCCAGTATTGTTGGTGAACGATTGGTTTATTATAGAAAAACTCATCGTAATTCTAAAGCACTGTGAGGAAGTAACAAAAGAGATTAGCGGTGATAGATATCAGACTGGTATCCCATGTTATCCCCATAACTATGGCTTTGAAAGCGGCGTAGAAAAAGGCGAGTCAGGATATTCTTAATGGACTCCAAACACGTTTTTATTCAGTAGAATATAGCCGCACTTATAAGATATGCATGTTTTTGGACCCTCGGTACAAATTTTATTTCGAAAACGAAAATACTGCAGAATCTACAAAACGCGTTATTAGATTAGTAACATCACAAATTTTAGAGGAAGCAAAAAGAAGAACAGAATATCTCAGATTACTCTTCGGTATCCGGATCGGAAAACTCCATTTGGGCCTACTATTACAAAAAATGCAAAATATCAGGCTCATTTTCTAGAGCCGTGGTTGAAGTGCAACGTTATCTAGATGATACTGTCATAACGGAACAAACGCAGGCTGCAATTTCCCCGTACTAGACTATCTAATGTTAGTCATTCTTTTTTGGGAAAAGGGATACTCTTCTTTAATAAAATCCCAGAGGCTCTTTTATCTCTGCCTTTCAATAAATTTAAGAAATGTATTAAAGAAAAGCTGTGTAAAAAGGCTTACTATAAAGTCAACGATTATCTAGTTGATAAAAGGGCCTGGGATTAGTGCTAGACAAGACAATTAATTAATTTGCGATATTTGTTTTAAAATAAGTGTTGTTTGATGATTTACTATTTAAAAGAGAACCGAGAGTTTTTTACGCCGGCTTTTTCTCTCGGCCTACACCTTCTGTCTTCTTTGCCGATGAGTAGGGATGCCTACAAATTAAAATTTAATGACGTGGAATAAGTGATACATATATCTTATGTTCCATAATAAACATATTTATTTTTTAATTTATTTTTATTTTATTTCATATCAAAGTCTCATTCGCCTTTAGATGGTGGAAGGCAAATAAGAATTCATACCCACATTTGGCAATACATGCACGCAACAAATTAAATTCTCTGGCAACAAGTGTGCCCTGTGAAAGATTGTTTTCCGCCGCAGGAAATATTTTAAGTGATCCTAGGACTCGTCTTGGAGTAAGGAAAACTAAACAACTACTTTTCTTACAACAGAATATACATAAATAAAGCTTGGTTAGAAGGAATAGGAATAGGCAATTCATTTAGGGTCTCCGCTTTTAAGTTGTGTAATAGGCTGCCCGGCTCCATAAGATTGGCTACCTCTCTGTCATCTTTTAAAACTCTTCTGTATAAACATTTCTTAACCTTATCCTATCCTGATCTATCGAGAATTGTATAATTCTTTCGTTTCCTTTCTTTTGCATTACATCACTATTCGCTGTTCATGAATCTGTAAGATTAGCTTTTAAGTTTCTAGTTTGTTATTAATATTTTTTTTTATTACTTTAGGTTTAGATTATGCTTCTATATTTTTTTATATAATATTTGGTTCTGCACTTCTCGCACTCATCATGTTTCTTTTTATAGCTTTTCTCTTTGACTAGGGTTGCCTGGAATAGATCGCTTATTAGCGATAAGGCCGCCCGTTGCATCCCTTATAATTTTTATGTATTGTGTTTCTTTTATAGAGAACAGTGAATCTTCTGCGATTGAAAACGTAAGTAACGGAAATGCTGTAAATCCAATAGTGTATAATTCTAGTCCAACTAAAACTTTTAAAAAAAGAAGACTAAATGAAGCAAACTGGAAAGTCAATGTAGCTAAACGACTGAGAAATAGTGAGAAGCCTTATCAATCTACCAAAACAAAAAAAAAATGCAAAGTCGTGAATTGAAACCTTCTTGTAAAGATAAATGTGGATTTTTTAAATGACTATTGGAGCTTAGGTGCAATAGAAAAACAATGGACGTTTTTTGCTAATAGCGTAGACATAGTCATCCCAAAACAACGTTACGTAAAAGTAGATTCAGATGGAGATGTTGCAACTCTTCGAAACAACAACAGCGCTTTCGTTTTGACTATTTCACCATAGAGACTGCTTTGAAAAAGAAAAATAGCAATACTAATATTTCTCCCTTGAAAGATAATAGAGGTAGTCATTCAAACCATTATGCAGTGGACGAAAGCATTAAAAATGACATTCACATTACATCCGGGCTAACTCAAAACGAAATTATATTGATCGTAGCAAAGCTGTCACAGGTCTTCATAGAGATTATGTGCAAAAATGCAAATCCCAAAACGTCCCCTATGGAACATACATTACATTTAATCGTATCTTCACACAAGATTTTAACATTTCGTTTTTACTCCTAAAAAGGATTTATGCGATGTATGCGAAGATAAAGAATCCAAGAAACGAGATTATGAATTACATCTTTAGGAAAAGAATTTGTCAAGTATTGAAAAAAAAGATAAGAACAACAAAAATATTTTAGTAGCTGTCTATGATCTGCAAGCAGTATTGCAATGCCCTAAAGGAGACACGGTCTCAGTTTTTTACTACAAGTCCAAACTAAATGTAATTAATTCAACAAATTTATAACTTAGAAAATAATTCACTTGAGAGTTATGTATGGGATGAGTCTAACGCCAATAGAGGTGTCAACGAAATAGCTACCTGTGTTTACAAATATCTGAAGAAGATTTCCGCAACGGCTGAAGACCACAATTGTGCCGGACAGCAAAAGAATAAGTTTATGATCTCAATCTACACTTACGCAGTCAAAATTCTGCCAAATTTCAGATCAATTACACACAAATACCTCGTTAAAGGACATACGCAGAACGAGGGCGATTCAGCTCACTGTCAAAAAGAGAGAAGTTAAAAGGTAACTGAGATCAGGACCAATGTATACACCTGACGCATTTATCGCGGCTATAAAGGCGGCAAGGAAAAAAACCAAGCCATTTCATGTCAATGAAATGTGATTCGATGATTTTTTTGATTGGAAAAGTATATGCACTCAAATGAACTTTGCAATAATGAAAGATGAAGACAATAATACTGTGACACTGGCTGGACTGAAGATGATAAAAGTTCAAAGCGCTGATCCCGATGCCATATTTTTCAAAGAATCATACGCTGATGATTTATTCAGGAAAGCTATAGTGGTGAAAAAAAAGAGAACTCATAATAGCCAAAGCATTAATTTAGATTTGCACAAGGTCTATTTTCAAAAACCTGGACTAGCAGAGAGAAAAGCTGATTTCATGGATTTGGTCAATAAAAACCTCATTCCTAGATACCAGACTGATTTAGTACAATTTTTTTAAATTGTATTTTTTAGAAATATTTAATTGCTACATTTAAAATGATAGTGTTTTTATTAGTATTAAGAGAATTTGTGACTATGTTTATGAAGGGTGATAGCAATGTTCCTATTTTGAATTTCTAAGTATCTACTATAATACTGGGTGTCATAACTGTGTTAGAAGACGTTAATTACTATTAGATAATTTTTAAAATAGATTTTTTTTGTGTATGAAAGTATTTTTTTAGTAAAAGTACGGACGCGGGGCACGAAGAATTTCGTACACAGACCAGTCATCTTATGTCTTTGTCGCTCGCGCATAAAAATATTGCCGTTGCGCTCACACAGATGCAGTGACCGCCGTATTCAGAGTTAGT
This sequence comes from Pieris melete, assembly GCA_963693345.1. Taxonomy (NCBI): domain Eukaryota; kingdom Metazoa; phylum Arthropoda; class Insecta; order Lepidoptera; family Pieridae; genus Pieris; species Pieris melete. The sequence continues at coordinate 147,807 of CAVNZK010000368.1, read as the reverse complement.
AAACCTTTTAGTCATAACCATAAAGACATAAGCAAGCTATGGGCAAGAAGGTAACGGACACGAGTTTGAAGGGAATAATGCTCAATGTTAGGTTGAGGGGCATCTTTTTGGGATTTGCTGTGAGGGTCATGCAGGGGGTTGTCAAAAGGAATAGGTAGTAGTAGAAATAGTAATATAGTAATAGAAAGTAAACATTCGGGTTACCAATACCATTTATGTAAGCTTTTTAACACCTCCGACGACGACATAGTCGGGGAATTATCTGTTCTGTAAATTTCTATTAATAATAAAAAATAAAAAAAAACTATAAAGACTTGTGGTGGTGCACATGTACCTACTTTGGTTTGTTTTGTTATAAGTAGTTATACTTTTTTTAACCCTGAAATAAAAGAACGAATGGAACGAATGAACGAAAGAAAAATGTGACATTCAACAGAGGCTATCTTCAAAGGACATTTCTTTTGACACACATGACACAAAAGCTCAATTATTAGAAAAAAATAAAATTGTTAAAACTCAATATCAGTCCTACGTGATTGACGAAATGGCGAAAGAAGCTGGTGTGGAGGTATTAAGATTACCTCCTTACCACTGCAAGTTAAATCCTATAGAGTTGGTTTGGGCAGACGTCAAGAGGTATGTAGCAAGAAACAATACCACATTTAAGATGGTCGACGTGAAAAAAATTACTTCAAGAAGGATTAAATAGTATTACTTTTGAAAAATGGCAAAACTGCATAAGCCACGTCATAAAAGAAGAATTAAAATTTGGAGGATTGGATAGTCAAATAGATAAAACGGTTGACTCTTTCATAATCAACGTATCTGGCAAAACATCTGATAGTTCATCAGAAACAGATTACTCTGACTAAGATTCCGAGACTTCATCAGACGATGAATTGAATAATGAACGTTTAACAGCAGTGGTTCAGTCCAGGGTGAATATATTTCCTACAATAGCTAATTGCATCGAAGAGTCTCGCTATGATTCGATTGAGCCAGTACCTTCAACTTCATGTTCTACAGCTAATACACCTCCAAGTTCTTTGGTACTTAGTTCTAATACCAATTCTACACAATATATTGATTGTGAACACAATACCAATTCAAATACACTAAAAGCTCAATATTTGGGTACCTCACGAGCTCACTAAGACATGCATGATGCATGCTTGAATTTAGTAGCTCAAAAACCTTTTGAAGAATAAGCTGGTATTGAAAGTGCCAAACAGTTACTAAATACTGTAAAGGATATAACTAGATACTGTAAACAAAATGAAAATGTAGCTGATGCTCTTCGTAAAGCGCAAAAGGATATAGCAGTACCACTCAAATTAATTCAGTCAGTTTGCACACGATGGAATTAATTCAATTTACTATCAGCTAGTTCTGTTTGTAAAGTTATCTGAGCTACCGTTAAACGGGATGAATAGACACACCTGAGGGTTTAATGAGCACGCGAATATGGTTAATAGATACAGCAAAGGGGTGAATAGTTACGAAAGAAGGGTGATTAGATATGATAAAATCAGGGCTGCCAAAAAGGATAAAGGACTATTTGGTAGTGTTTATCTCCGGTTCAACTTCCACTCTTAGTTTCATACTTGAAGCTTTTAGTTTTGTTTAAATTTGGAATTTTGAGGTTCTTAATAAGTGTACTTGAGATACAATCATAGCTAAGTAATTTGGCCGTAGTAATCTAGTTTGACCGATACTGCTGTACCGCGGTCTAGGTATGGCCGCGGCGTAGCGGGAGGAGGAGATTGCAATCCGTTCCGAATATTAATCGTTTTTGAACTCATGCTCTGCCTTTCCCTATCCCGCCCGCATCCTGAACCAGATTACGCCCGCCGGTTATAGCAAGTCTTATTATTAGGGGTAAACAGAGGAAGATTGGCCCAGAAACAAGCAAAAATTGTATTATGGTATTAGTAAACAGTGAATAGCGCCTTCTCATGAAGCCTCATTCATTAAGTACCTAAAATGAAATAATAAGGTACATCTTTGGTTTTGGTTATTTCATCATTGTTTTATTTCGCAGGTACAAAAATGCCTCGTAACTATAAGCCTGATCCACGGGGTAAGCAATATCGAAAATATGACCAGGAGATAATTCAACAAGCTTTGGAAGAGTTTGATACTGCACCAAACTGTTCATTAGCCTCTATCGCAAATAAATATAATATTAATAAACACACACAGTAGAAAAATTATGAAAACACAAGGTGGTCAAAATGCCTTAGATGACGACACAGAACGCCACATCGTCAATTATATAAATATTTGCGGCAATTGGGGTTATCCTTTAGATACTTACGATTTAAGAGTTCTAATTAAAATGTATTTAGATAATTTAGGCATCACACACAGGCGCTTTAAAAATAATATGCCTGGACCAGATTATGCCGCAAGATTTTTAAAAAGGCATAAAGATACGATTTCTTTGAGAATGTGTCAAAACATAAAAAAGTCGAGGGCTCAAGTTTCACCCGAAACCATTAAAGAATACTTTAGACGAATTAGAGATATCCCTTAAAGAAATAGATCCAAACAATATAATTAATTACGATGAAACAAACCTCAGTGATGACCCCGGACGTAAAAAGGTAATAGTGAAAAGGGGAACTACCAGAAAGAGTCGTGAATCAATCTAAATCATCAATATCTATAATGATGGCTGGTACTGCTGCAGGAGAGCTTCTGCCTCCATATGTAATTTATAAAGCTAACAATATTTATGATACTTGGACCTAAAGGCACACGTTACAATAGAACGGCATCTGGTTGGATTGATGCCAACACATTTGATGATTACATAAAATCCATTGTAATTCCGTATTTTAAAAACAAAACAGGAAAAAAAATTCTGATTGGTGATAATTTGTCATCACACTTATCTATTGAAGTAATTAGAATATGTGAACAACACAATATTTCATTTATATTTCTGCCAGCAAATTCTACCCATTTAACACAGCCTCTAGACATCGCTTTCTTTAGGCCCATGAAAATGGCTTGGAGAAACATTTTACTTAAATGGAAAAAAACAGATGGCAGAACCCAAGCTTCAGTACCGAAAGGATGCTTTCCCAAGATTATTAAAAGTCCTTATAAATGAATTGTCCGACAATGTTGAGACGAACCTTAAAGCTGGTTTTCGAAAAGCAGGTATTATTCCTCTTGATCGTGACCAAGTCCTATCAAGACTCCCAAGTAGCGAAAATGAAGATCCCAATAAATCAAGGTATGCAGTTGACAAATCTGTCTTGCAACTACTTAAAGAAATGAGATATGGAACAATGAATATTAAGGAACCGACACGTAAAGGGAATATAGATGATGATGACAATTTAGAAAGTGTATCCGAACATGAAAACACGAAGACTGTACAAATACGCAAACAAAGGAACAATAAAAAGAAAGTAAGAGTTATTCCTGGAAAACTGGTTAATATCGACCCCGAAAGTAAAGACCTTGAAAATAAAATAGTAAACACACCTACGGAAAAAAAAAATTACAAAAACTTATTGATAAACTGAATTATGATTTCATGAATAAGGATTGGACAGAATCTAAGAGTACGTTAAATTTAGAAGAAATCAAAGAAGCTGACATAAATCTACTACCTGTAGCATGTGTGGATGAATATGCTATTGTTAATAATTCTCAACAACAACAAGATGAAGAATTTATCAATAACTACATTGATGAAAGTGCATCGATCATAGATTACTTACCTGATATAGAAACAGATAACATTTTTAGTGAATTCAAAGATCCAGCACAGGGTGAGATGTGTGACACTCACAATACCAAGGTTGTATATTCAGAAAAAAAGGAAAATAAAACAATCAAAGAGAAAAATGTTGAAATTATTTCTATAGAAAAATTCAAGAATACTAGAAGTGGCGTGAATTTAAAGAAGTGTAAAAAAATACCATTGAATACTGTAATTAATATAAAAAAAGAAAAAACTCGACAACAATTACCAAGTAATACAAAAAATCGACATTATTACAAAAGTGATGCCGAAATTTTAAGGGCTTTGAACGATGACAGTATTTAAAAATTAGATACCTAAATGAAAATTCTTAGACTGCCTGACTGACTGACTGACTTTCATTATTTAAATAATATTATAGAAATAACTGATTTTATATTTAATGTTATTTTTCAGTCGATATGTAATTTTTAATTTGTTTTAGAATATGATTTTTAAGTTTGTTTTGATAGTATTGTTAAGGGTAATCTTTAAGAAAAAGCATTTATACCTATTAATAATTTTTGATTAAGTTAAGTACATTTTTCTAGTTTTGTTTTCGAGTTTCACATTTTTTTTATTTTTCTTCAATTAATATATTTTAAAAACATTAATAAATAATATAATCTGAAATACATTATTGAGTTTCATTTGTTTGTCTTTTCCTTACATAAACAAAATTCAGGGAAACTGCGATGGCGCAGCCCTACAAAATTTTTCTAATCACCCCTCGTGTGTGTCTATTGTCCCCTGATGGGAGGAAAATAGAAATCACGTATACTTTGTGTTTTTTTTCAGAAACTACATACTTATCCTAATGGAAACGAATATATTTCAAAAGTTTAGTTTAGGACTCAATAAATGCATAATTAAAAAAATGGCTTTCAATTCCGCAACATTACAAAAATCGGTACCAAAGTTCGAAAGCCCATCTATTCACCCCGTTTGACGGTACTTGCCCCGATATTACTCAATTACCCGAAAGCTCCACCTATGTTAACAGCCAGTCAACTAGATGGCATAAAAGATATTATATTTTAAAACCTATGGAAGCTGTGACGAAAGAAGTATACGTAGAGAAATTTGTAACGTCAAGCAAAATTAAACCAATAGTTCCCTGTCTTTTTAAAACATACAGTACAATGAAGTCGGAAACAGATGTCGGTGCTGCAACCAAAAATTTAATATTGGTAGAATTAAAAAAGGGATTTGGTACAGTCGAACAAGTTTATGTGTTAGCTATCACCACACTACGTGAGTTTGACAATCAGTAAATAAAAGGGCATGTAAAATGATGTTCACGTGATGATTTCGGAACCGAAACGGCTATTAGATTTCAAATTATAGTGTTGGGCAATGTTAAGTTATACAGCAGAACATCAACAGTCCCAACATTGCCCACCGATTATTGAGTGCTAGGGTTGTCAACCTGACTTTTTTACTTGTATATTAATAAAGAATTATCTAGAGGCATCTATTAATGCACAGCCCTAACCCTTTGGTGTAGAAACTTAAAATTTTGAAACTAAAAATCGTATTTCCAAATGATGATACTCTTGAGGGCAGAAATCGATATTCACCCTTGTTACACACTAGAGTATATACCATACTAGCAGAGATGAAAGATCGGTTTAAGATGTTGGAACTTAGAAGAGAGCAAAATCCACAGGGCCTTAATTTACAAGATAGAATTAAGAGAAAGGTTACCGCAGTTAATCTAGCATTTCTCGAGTCATCAGGACCACTTAATGATGCCGATGTACCACTGTTTCTAAGGACTAGACGTACATAGTTTTGGAGCCCAAAGATCAGCAGTCTCAAACCAAGCTAGCATAGAGACGTTACATCGACGGAGGATAGTACAGGGCGCTCACATGTCTATGCTGTTTAACCGAAGTCGGAAATGCTCCAGGTGGATGGGTTGCCTCAAGGGGTCCAGCAGGGAATAGAACTAACGCGCTGTTCAATTTTATTGACAGAAATTATTATAAGATAAAGCGTTAGGTTAAATAAAGGCTCACGGTGCGCTTAAATCCGTGGGTTTCTCCCTTAAAATATCATTAATTTACCAGTACATCTGAGGTCAAAATGCGCATATTAATAGCTTCTGCTGATTTTGGGAGCCCTCTTACAAAGCTTGATCTGCGTATCATAGTGCACAATTATTTTTAAAAAAATGGAAGAGATGACATTTTTAGTGGAAAACTACCAGGTGACAAATGGGTCACCAGTTTCCTGAGCCGTCACAGTGATAAACTGACCATCCGTGCTACGCAAAATACAAGCTCGTCAAGAACCGAAAAAAGTGAAGAAGAGATCCTGAACTATTTCCGAAATCTTGAAAAATCCCTTGAAGGTGTGCCGCCATCTAATAATATATTAAATTATGACGAGACAAATTGTAATGACGACCCCGGCTCTTCGAAACCGATTTTCAGACGGGGAGTCAAGAACAGATTCTCAGTACAAAGGGATCTCTGTCATTTTCACTTGTACTGCTGATGGCAAATGTCTATCGCCTTATGTTGTGTATAAGGCTGAACATTTATACAGTGAATGGGTTTTAAATGGGCCTGATGGAGCTCGGTACAACTGCACAAAAAGTGGATGGTTCGACTCTGTGATGTTTGAAGATTATTTCAGAACTATTACTATTATAACGTGCAAGTGACTTTAAAGTGACCAAATAATGGCAAATGTGGAACAATTATTAAGTGTACTTATTGAGAAGAGCTCCAAATATAAATATAAACAAAAAAGCTTTGGAAAAGAAAGAACGAGGCTATTGCTCCGAAAAAAGTGTCGCTGTTGATAACGTTCGATTATCCGTTACCAATTGGGTCGACAATAAAGCAGTCAGTTTGTGTTCCTCCTATGTAGGTAAGGAACCAATATGAGTAGTGAAAAGATATTCCAAAACACATAAATGGAGAGTTGATGTTCCTTGCCCAAAAGCAGTACTTGTTTATAATAAATGCATAGGCGGTGTCGATGTACTAGATGCCATGTTAGGTTTCTATAAAAAGAAGCCATATATATCTCATTTGTGCTTTTCCTATTATTATTACTATTTTTGTATGTCAGTTCCACAAGAAAGCTTGTCAAGGATTTTCGCGTCATCAACTTATTAACTTATTTATAAGTTAATTTTTATAATTCTATAGATAAAAAAAATGGTGCGTGTACTTATGTACGCGCGGAAGAAGTTATACTTCTTTGGCTTTCTTTATTTTTTTTTAATATTAAATAATTAATCATCAATATTAAGCGTTAATAATTTAACAATATTTAATATTTAGTATATTATTCAATTATTAATTAATAATAATCATTATTATATTATATTATTAATTCAATTTAATAACTAGGTATGTTTCATAACCTTTTAAGTAAGTATAAATAGGTCTTTGTGAAAAAGCATTGCTAAATTTCTTTGAAAAATAATTAAAACTGCTTTATTTGTTTAAAAGGTACTACAAGTAGATTGTCTAATTCCCATCTCGCTGGCGCACGCTCGGCGCCCATACTGAATTTTGTGTCACGGTGCGCGCGCATCGTAAAATTTCACTCTCATAAATTTTTCATAACGCGCCTAAAGAAGTATAACTTCAAAAATTCTATAAAAATCAATTTTATTCATTTGGGTCAACATTGATAGTTTTACTTTCACAGAGAACTCAGTTCATTTAAATGAATCATCCTGAATCATCGAATGCATAAAACCATCCACGCGACCAACGTAAGAGCAAAACCGCTTCTATCCTTTGATTAGATGCAAAATGGCCTTTATCCAGATTTTATGTTTATTTTTGTACTTTACCTCTACTTATAAACAGAAATTGAACGTATTATTGAAAATCGGTATCAATTTGATGCTTAAAACTATTTATTTGATAGATAATAAAGTGTGTTCAAGAGAAGAAAACGGTTTCTTGGAAATTTTGAAGAACTTGAAAAAGTGGATAGAAGCGCATTTGCATTTATACCCCTCAAGTGGCTTTTGGGCATCGGGAATATGTCCACTAAATCCGCATGAAGTTCTTAAGAAGATTCCTAAGATGCAAGAGGAAATATTGTCATTTGGAATCGTCCATGTACTAGAGAATTATTTAAGAGAAACCAGAGCACAAAAGCCTATGCAAGTACCGAGGAGTAAAAAAGTACATTGTGAGCCAGGAAAATTAGTGAGCATTAACAATTTAAATATTGATACTCTCAATAATGATGTAATAATAATGACTAGAAAGAAACAAAAAAGAAACAATGAATCTTTATATTTAGATGATCAAACTGGCCTTTATATTGATAGAAACAGGCACTTGACGCTAAATATTACAAGAAAGAGGTTTCAGTATTAATTTGACTATGGCATGGCATGTTGCTTGAAGCATCCTGGCAAGATTTATTAGTTCCAATTTCAAAGTAACAAAAGAAAACTAATGATTACTGTAAAGTAGCTTTACTAATTTCGCTAATAGGTGAATTGATTTTTTACTGATTTCACAACTTTTTGGATATAATCTGTAAAAATAATAGTTTAATTCTTCTTTGTTAAAAGTAAATTTTTACCCATTGTCAAATAAATCGTTAACAGGTAGATTAACACCCACAATATTTCAAGAAGGGTTTCATAAGTGGGGAGTAATTACATGGATTCCTAATGAAATGTGCTGTGTTGAATAGCTGCTGTCAAATCAACTGAAGTAACACAGATATGACAACTTGTGCAAACCGAGAAATAAAGACAAAACAATATCAACAGGCATACCCTAAAACCTAAAACTTCCCCCAACACAGATGGCCATTGTCAGAGAACACACATCCTCCAACTTTAGATAAAAGCATAACAATAATAATAAAGCTATTTTTAAAAGCATTAAGAAATATATCAAAAACAACCAAAAGAAGATTACTTTAAACATTATCCATATAAGAATTAGTCAAAGCAAAGATTTAATTCAACTTGGGGATCAAACCAGTCAAAACCATAGTTTATTTATACATTTAACACAAAGACACTGAGAACAGAAGAATGCTTACAAGAACTGGATTTAGCTTTACAAAATCTGAAGTGGGACATATTAGGCATCAGTGAAATGAGACAGGGAGGAGTGAAAATAGAAGAGAGAAGACTGTCATTTACAATAAAGTAGGAACAACACGAGGCAAGAGTTGCAAGAGACAAATTCAATGGTGAACGTTGGAGGAGGCCGTTGCCAAACGGCACACAGAAATAAGAGATTTAATTTAATGTTATATGTTATATGTCTTTTCTATTTCTGTAAATAAATATAATTTCCTTTTTTTTAATATACATATTTATTTATCTATTCTTTTACATAATGTTCTCCTTTATTTCAGTTAATAGATTTGTAAATGGTTAATGATAGGCACATATGGCAATGGCTAGAGGAGTTGCTCAAAGACAACCAGGATGTTGCTGGTTCTGTTTTGGTATAAGAATAAGGAAACAATAATAATTGTGGAGTGAAATTTGAAGTGCTTGAACATTGTAATAATGTCTATTTTCTGTCCTAGGCCAAAAGATCCCACTGGCCATAATTTTTCTCTTTATCTACGATGAATTAGTAGCAGCACTTAAGCCAAAAGCACTCTAAAGCTGTCCTTACATTTACAAAAGAAGGCTGTCGGTGAGAAGATGCATCAGTCCATCACTTAAGAGTAGCAACTATCTGTATTGCCACCTAGCAAGAATGACAGTCCCAAACAAGGATTATCAACAACACTTATGGGGCTTCTGCGTTGAATGCAGAACGGAAGAATGTTGTCTGGTTTTTATAACAATGATCTCAAGTAAATAAAAATAGTTTTAAGGGTAGATGGATGTTATTTTTTGTTGAAAATTGTGTTCTAAATATGTAGTTATGTTTTTGGATTGTATAATTCTATTATTTCTTACCCGCCTTTCAATTTTTTTTGGGGTTGCTTGAGACCCCATGGGACTAATTGTATGATCGTTTTAAAGCTCCTAATAATTATACCTAAAAACGGGAAAAAAGATGGAAGACAACATGACGATTGACGACAGCGGACAGAGTACAGACTACAGACGAGCGAACCTCTATTAGTTTTTTTTTTTCCTTTCTTGGCCTGCACGGTTTGTGCGTCAGCCATCCTCTATTACTTATTAATATTATCAAATTTGTTTTGTATTTGACACTGCAGTCTGCACCGATAGCCCAGGGCTGCCAGATGAAAAAAAAGCATGATCGTACATCAACTACAAAAAATCGTATTCCTAGGAAATTTTAAAATGAAAAGATTGTACAACGTAAAAGTGAAAACTTTTTATTGAACATTACTGGCTGCCTTTGCCTTAAAGAGTGTAACTTTAAAACTCCATATTCTGAAACCATTTCGACGTCACAAACAGTGTATCTGGCTTTGGTTTGACATTGGTTTTTACCGGGCCCTAACCAGTCCTTAAATAAATCTAATTTTTCCCAATCGGGACGATACTTCTGTGCTTTGTGTTTGTTCCTCTCTGTTGCAGAAAGCTCTCCTCTTTTGGCTAATTTCTTTTTTCGGGGTACCTGGCGCAGGTCGCCAATTTTTCATTTTCACTACCCATTCTTGCTTAAGCGTATTGAAGTAACACAAAAAATACTAAAGACAATAATATCAAAAGAGGATATAATCACTTAGAGCTCGAGACGGATGAGAAAAACAGGTTTTCGACTATTCCAATACAAGTCTTTACAAGAGAAATAAAAGAAAAAGGGTGCGTGTACTTATGTACGTACGCGCGTAAGAAGTTATACTTCTTTGGCATTATTAAAAATAGTTTTTGATGGCATGCAAATAATTAATTACAATTAAATAATCAAAGACTGGATAAAGAGTCATTATAGTCAATAAAGTTCCGTTTACATTTGAAAAATTAAATAAATAAATATTTATTAATATTATATTTATTATATTATATTTTCTAATATTAATTAGTATTGATTTAAATATTCAATTTAAATCACTTCTGATTATAATTCAGACGCACATTTAAAATTCGCACTTGTATAATGAAAACAAAATGAAAACACGTGTTTTAAATGTAGAAACTCAAAGCATGTGGATAAATATTATAAATATAAATACACAGTGAACAGAGGCGGCGTGCGTGCCAACATGCGCCATGAACTTCAATCTGTTAATTTTGTGTCACGGCGCGCGCGCAGCGATAAATTTCACTCTCATAAATTTTTCATAACGCGCCTAAAGAAACCTTAGCTTTGCAAAATCGAGTCAAAAAGTGTCGAATAATTCTAAAATCTGAACACCCTGCCTATTTTTAAACTGACATACTTATAAAGAATGATGTCTATGCTCTGTGGTTGTACCTGTGGCCCAACGGGATCTGTTGTATTTACCAATTACCTATTCTTGGTCTTTGTCTGCGGTTGTAGACGCTAGCCACTAGCAGGGTTTTTTTTTTTGGGCGGGAACTCCAAAAAGAGCGCGCGTACATTTTAAGTTTTTATTAATTTTATTTTAGTTATTTTAGCTTAAAATTTAGTGAAAATATCAGAATTTAGAGGTGGTGTCTGTTAGAAATGGAGGGTAACGAGGGGGGCGGGGATAACCCGCCCACCTCAAATAAACGTCCTCGCGTGGAGGATCGTGGTGGTGAATCCAAGGCGGACTCTGGCGTTGGCGGTGGCGGTGAGCGAAATGACTCCTATTTACCGTCTTTCAAACCTAATTACAAAAGACTGTATCCCGAAAACTCAGTTAATACTGACTTTAAAGTATTTGTTGAATCTACCAATAAAGACAGACTGGGCAACAAGAGCCCCATATACTTAAATCACATTTTTTCAACTGAAATTATTAAAGGTGTGACGGCAATTCAAAGAGTGAATGCCAGTAAAATTGCAGTTCTATTTAAACAATATACGGCAAATAACTTTATCAACAATGCATCATTCTTAAAAAATACGACATGAAAGCTTCCATTCCTGCTGCGGAGATAGAAAAGACAGGAATTATAAGATTCGTTCCCACTAACATTTCAAATAAAGAGTTATACAGTAGGCTAACGTCAATTTATGAAATTATTGCAATCAGAAGATTCACAAAAAAAGTAGGCCATGAATATGTACCTTTACAAACTGTAAGCATCACATTTTTATCCAATATTCTACCAGACAATAATCAATATGATTTATTCTCATATAGAGTTTTTGATTATATTCCTCCATTACAACAATGTTTCAAGTTTAACCATTCCGCAAAAATCTGTAACGGTAAGCAAAAATGTTCAATTTGTGGCGGTGAGCACTTACTTATATAAGGAATGCGACAAGCCAACTGAAATCTGTTGTGTTAATTGCAATGGACCTCATCTAACTATTTCAAAAGTATGTCCAATTAAAATGAAGAAAATTATGGAAAAAAAGACTAAAATTACTTATGCAAGTGCTACATTAACTAAACAAATAAATGACAATGACTTTCCACCACTACCAACATCAAAAACACCTGTATATAATAATGTAAATAAATCTGTAAATAACCCTGTATATAATTCTGTAAATAATCCTGTAAATACACATATAGATAATGTAAATAAACAACAAGACATTAAAAATCAAATTGTCTCTAACAATGATGTACTTATGGCCCTTGTACAGACATTGGTGGAGCTAGGCAATAAGGGTGATAATTCACCTACTACAGTGAAAACAATAAGGGATATCTTAATTAAAAATCTAAAATAATGGATCTAGGTCCTACACAGTCTAAGCTACGTATTGCTCAATACAACATTCAAAGTGCCAATAGTAAAAGATACTCATTCAATTCTTGAAACAACAAAACATTGATATATGCCTACTTAATGAAACGTGGTTCAAAGATAACACATTTAAAATACCAGGTTACAATATTTATAATAAAAATTCAAAGAATAGTCATAATGGTGTGGCAATATTAATTAAACCATACCTCAAGTACAATTTTATTAACACTAGATTCTATGAGGACATTCAAACTGCTGCTCTGAATCTATCAACAGTAAGCGGTAATTTGACTGTTCTTTGTGTATATTGTCCACCTACTAGTCGTCATATCAGATTAAATAGATTACATAGTATAATTAATAATCTTCCAAAACCAATATTTGTAAGTGGTGACTTTAATGCTCACCATATAGCATTTGGTTGCACCACATAGCATTTGGTCGAGGCCACAGCTTATTTAATATTATTGATGACTTAGATTTATGCAGTTTGAATGATGGTAGTTTTACAACTGTCAACCAACCCAAACGAAATCCTTCTGCTATTGATGTTAGCTTCATCAGTGCTAGTCTTGCATCTATGTGTGAATGGTCTGTACATGACAATGCCATGGGTAGTTATCATTACCCTACAATAACAGAAATATCCTTAACTATTGATAAATATCACATTGGTTCACCAGTAGACAGATTTTTATATAAAAAGGCAGATTGGACTAAATACAACACTCTTTCCAGAACAGTTTTCAATAATTTTATCATAAATTTTGATGACCCTATATTAACTTATAGTCCTTTCTGCTCTTGTTTGGATACACTAAAAACTATGACAATACCTAAACTTTCAAAATCAAACAGTTTCAAAAGTAGATTGCCCACACCCTGGTGGAATGATATTTGTGAACAAAGTGTCATTGCATCTTATAATGCTTTAAAATTATATAGAAATGTACCATCCATAGAGAATTATATTAACTATAAAAGAAAGGATGCACAGAAGAAAAGAACAATAGCAGAGCAGAAAAAAATTGGTTGGAATAATCTAACTAATACTTTCAGTAGAACAACACCCATTAGTAAGATTTGGAATTTACTTAAAATGTTAAAACGTGTTAAAACTGGCAATAGGTCATGTAGAGATGAATTCATACCAACCTTTTTAGATAACATAACAGATAATAGTAATTTAAGTGAGACTAGTAACCTGAATATTTATTTTAACTTAAACAATGACAATCAAAATGAAAATGAAAAAAAATGTGCTGATAGTTTCATCTCTTTAATATCTGATCTGAAACATGGGAAGGAAAATAATTTACATACTGTTTGTATATTCCTTGATGTTCAAGGTGCCTTTGACAGTATAGATCCTGGTATACTTGTGAAAATTATGTCAGGGCTGGCAATACCGGGACAACTCTGTAAATGGATATATAACTTCTTAAATGAAAGGACAGTGTATGTAAAACACAATAATATATTATATGGTCCAAAATCTGCCTCGAGAGGCACAATGCAAGGTGCTTATCCCCTTTATTGTATAATATTTACACTAGTGAAATTTGCAACTTCTTAGACAATGTAAACAATAATGTAAATATTTTACAATTTGCTGATGACATCGTTTTGTACAGTAGTAACTATAATTTACAAGTGGCAACCGACAGTATTAATGTAGCTTTATCCCAATTGTTTTATTATTATAATGACATTTTACATTTAAAAATTAACCCATCCAAGAGCAATGTTATGATATTCAGCAAGGATACATCAATCTATAATGTTATTTATAATGGTGAAATTATAAACAAGGTAACCAGTAATAAATTTTTAGGAATAGTAATAGATCAGAATTTAAATTTTGAAACACATATTAAACATATTTCCAAAAATGCTTTAAGGGGTCTTAATATTATGAAATGTCTTGCTGGAGTATCATGGGGTGCAGACCCCAAAATACTATCTTTAATATACAAATCGATTGTCAGAAGTCATTTTGATTATAACTCCTTAGCTTATTTAAATAGTCCACATGTAAATAAATTTGATTTATTACAGAACAAGGCTTTGAGAATATCTGGTGCAATGTGCTCAACTCCCTTTAAGGGCCATGGAAGTTGAGACAAAAGTTATGCCATTAATATTAAGACGTCTCTTACTTGCACAAAGGTACTGTCTCAAATTACTATCTTCTAATAATATGCAAATAGTTAAAAAGATTGCACCATACCTAGACATTACTCCTTCTTCATTATTAACTGGAATAACTCTTCTCAATAAATATACACCACCTTTGTCCACAATATATCTGGAAATAAATAATAAGTATAAAAAGATCAGAAAACAGTCCCTTTGGCCATGTTACTTTAGCAGCTATCACTCCATTTCACATTCAGTAAATATTATCTCAAGTACAATTAATAATAATGCTGATATTATGCAATTCTTGTCACAAAATATTAGATATTACACTATATACACTGATGGCAGCAAAGGAAATAATCACGTTCATGCAGCCTTTTATGATTCAAATGCCAAGTTTTCTCAAAGCTTTGTTTTGAATAGATCTTGTTCCATTTTTACTGCAGAGGCTTATGCCGTTTATCAGGCTTTACTGCAAATTAGTGTAATTAATAACTATAAATACTTTTTAATAATAACGGATTCTTTAAGTCTGATAAAGAGTCTAAGTAATGTTTCTGTAAAATATAAAACCAACTATATTTTGTATATTATAAAAGACCTATTGTTTAAATATCATCTTAAGAATGTAAATATATATTTTATGTGGGTGCCTTCACATTATGGCATAACCGGCAATGAAAAAGCTGACAAAGCTGCATGTGAGGCTATAAACAGTATTGACGTTACAGACTCAGTATCCGTTCCTTTTACTGATTATTTTCTAAATATTAAGGAAAACATTTACACTATGTGGACAGAAATGTGGAAGAATGACCATAAAAACAAGGGAAAGTGGCATGGAAGTATCCAAAATAACATACCTGTTAAACCATGGTATGATAAAATGAAATCTAGTGAAAGTAGAGATTTCATTACAACAATAAACAGATTGAGATTTGGTCATAATATTGCGCCGTCACACCTAGCAAGACTTGGGATTGTTTCAAACAATCAATGTAATCATTGTCAAGTAGGAACGATCCACCACATTATTTTTGATTGCCAAAGTTTTCTCATTAAGACTTGTGCTGGCTAGTGAACTTAGTGTTACCAATGCATATAAGTGTGTTTCTTCCTCCCGCCCGCCGCTCCTCAACGTTTTACTAAAAGATCTAACATCCTATAAACCTATTTATAATTACATAAAAAATACAATTCAAACAATTTAAGTGATGAAATTTAGTGAAGTGAAGTTAGTGTCGCCAAATTATATGAACATACATATGTCATATTCCAAATAAGTCATGACCAGTGTATGTGACATAAAATTAAAAAAAAAAAAAATTATCTGTGGGACTTTTGGCGGGAACTCCAAATGTGGCGATCGATTTAATGATCTTTACAGTTCTTCGTTCAAATATCTTGTGTAAATATTACCAAAACTTATTTTGGTCAGTGTAAATAATTGTACATTTTGTTAATTATTAATTACGTCATCTGATTTTCCGTCTTTACCTGCACAGTCGAGCAGCATTGTTAAGACCCTACCATAAATAAGCCAAAATGTACATAAATTAAATAAAAATGTAATTAATGTAAATAAAACAGTGCCTAAACCCAACTTGAACCAAACTCAACTTAAGGCTCAAATTGCTAATGCTTATCTCATGATTTGTTTAATCTGTGGTCTATGTAGCGCAATACTAATTTATGGGCCCAGTTCAGCAGTGTGACCGTTTTTAGTATATTCAGTACCAAATCGGTATAATTTGGGCTCCGTCTACCTAATTTAGTATTTTTGGTATCCTTTCATATTCTGGTATTTTTTGGTACATTTTTAAACTATCAACATTTTAAAACTAATTATTTATACCCTTTTGGGCTGGGTGGGCAACAGTCATTTCGATTCGTTCACATGATTTTGTCTTTGTCTGATGTTTACCGCAATTGAATCATTTTGTCTCTTTCGAACGGTTAATGCTAAAAAAAATGTGTGCGTGTACTAGGTGTACACACGTAAGAAGTGAAACTTCTTTATGACCTTATTTTTCGAAAAATGATCTACTATATGCAACTTTACAGAAATTGGTTAAATAAAGTTAAATACGATAAAGTTTAACAAAAGGCTTTTATTATCATAGACATGAATACAAATACAATTATTTCATTTTAACTTATTACTGTACTACTATGTAGTACTAAGATTTTACAGTATTATTACAGAATTTCATTAATTGTAATAGAATTATTAGTATTACTATCATTGTTATCGTTATTATATATTTTTGCTACTAATGGCTTCGAATCTCTTCAGAACAACCGTGGTAGGGACAAGAAAAAGATGGCGCGTAGCCGAAAAATGGGACAAATGTGTGTAAATTTTTTCCCAACGCCGATAAAGAAGTTTGACTTCAAAAAGCAACATGGCGCGTAACCTGCTACAAAATTTCTCCCATACGTCGATAACGAAGTTTCGCTTCAAAAGATGGCGCGTAACGGAAAAATGTGACGCGTAACGAAAAAATGTTACACTAAATTTTTTTCCAACCCCGATAAAGAAGTTGAAAATCCTGAATTTTCGTCTTGGTTGACAAAAGAGAAAAATAGTGAGAACGCCTTGTGTAAAACTTGTGGAGCAACATTTTTAAGCAGAACCGCAACAATTAAAAGTCATGTGGATTCTGAAAAACATCGGCAGAAACTTATACATTATAGTGGACAATCCAAGGTAAGAAAGCTATGCCGCCATTAATATATTATTTATAAGATTATTGTGTCCCTTATTTTTTTATGCCACATGGATGGATCTAGGACAGTGTACATGTACAGTTGTACACACATGTATAATCGATTCTCAAGTGATTTCAAAATTTTCATAAATGAGGTAATGTAGTATACATACATGCCGAACTGATTCTGTGGGATGGAAAGATAAGTTTGCAGGGTTCAACATATGTAATATTTTTATCAAGAATATTAATTTTCAAATGTATGAGATACTAGTTTCCCAAGATAAGAAATAGGTAGTTATTTTACTTATTTTTACGATAGGAAAATTAATCAAATCCTGTTTATTTTCAGATCGATGGTAAATTATTTCAAAGAATAGCAGAGCTTATATTTTATACAGAGTTGGCAGAACACACCTTACCATCTCGGGCCATGGATCATCTCAGCAATTTATTCAGCAAAATGTTTTATGATTCGGAAATCGCAAAGGGTTTTTCTACATACGCACTAAATCTGCTCAATTGAATACTATTTGTAGTTGTGTTTGTTTGTAACTTATTGTAAATATTTATTATTATTTTAATATGTTTGTATAATGAAGGTGAGTAATTGGTAAAATTAAAAAGTAACTGACTATAAGTGTTTTAAATTAATTTATTAATTTAATAAAAAAAATCACTTTCACTTTTTGTTTTAGTATAATTCAGCATGTGTTTTAGTATTATTTAGTACTGGCACCTTGTAGGTTTAGTTGATCCCCATTTTTTAAAACGGTCACACTGAAAATTATAAAAGGACAAAATGGACGCCAAGTGAGCCAACGGCCAACGCCCAAGAACTCTTTCAAATTTCAATATTGAATAATGAATTGTTAAATGGTGATAATTATCATAGATGGAATTTTCGAATCCTTACATTATTAGAAGAAAAGGATTGTTCAGAATGTATAGATGTAACATTTCAGAAGAAAATAAGTGAGAGTCACAATGCAATAAAAGATAAAAAATGTAAGTCGTATATTATTCAATGCGTCCACGATTCCCAATTGGATATGATATAATTAGAAATAAAACACTGCTTATTTAATGTGGGACACTATAGAAGAGAGGCCAAGTCAATTACTACCAAGAAAAATACTTATGACTATGAAACTACATGGTGAAAATAACCTTGAAACTTTTTCACTAGAATTTGAAGAAAATATAAGAAAAGTAAATGCATGTGGTGTGGAGTTGACAATCTAAGAAAGTATTTTCTGTTTATTATTGGCAATGCCAAAAAGTTTGGAAACAGTTACCACATTATTAGAAAGTATGCCTTCAAAGGAACTAACTATAGATATAGCGAAAACAAGATTGAGATCAGAAGTAGAAAGAAGGGCTGTACTGAAAGAAACAGATGTAAGAAGTACAAGTAATAATATTCCATCTGCATTGGCAAATAATACTACAAAGTTATTTTACAATTGTGGGAAACCAGGACATTTATATAAGAATTGTCGACATCTACAAGGAAATGGTAATAAGTTCTCAAGACATCCATCTAATCAATCAACAAGCATTTCCTTAAGAGGATGTTTTACACCATCCAGAGGATACAATGGTACATTTAGAGAAGAGTATGGAAACAACAATAGGGAAATATGAGGTGAGCTAACTACATGGAAATATGAGGCAATATAACAACCCAAAGGGAACTCTTAGTTTCATGACAGAAGCGTACACATGTAATAAGAACTCAAGCAATAAGTCTGTGAGTAGTGATTCTCTTTTATTTTATGTGGATTCAGGTTGCACTGACCATATTATGGTGAATGATATTACATATTTTATTGAATTTATCTATCTGAAAAATCCTATTAGCATAGCTGTAGCAAAGAATAATAACTATATGAAAGCAATTGGAGTAGGAAAAATAAATGTTGAAGTAAATTTAATGGTCAGTCTGTAAATGGTGTTCTAAAAAATGTATTTTTAGTTCCAAACTTAATTCGAAATTTACTATCTGTGAAGAAAATAGAAACATGTGGAAACAAGATTGATTTTAATAATGGTAAAGTTTTTTTTTTAGTATTATTATATGTTATTTATAGTATGAACAAATTAATGTGTTTTGGACAAAGAAATAACTTTAAATAAGCTTTAACCTTAATATAAAGGAATGCAGCTAATATTGATCAACGATTTGGTCATATTTGTTATAGTAACTTGTCTAAATTAATTAAATCTAATCTAGTAAGGGAGCATTCTATTGTTTGGAAGCTATTAAGGATTGTCACAAAACTTGTTTATTACCAGTGTGCAAATCTATATATATAAAAGAAAAATGGTCTTCGTTTGAGGCTCCTTGACGCATAAACCACTGATCGTATCGACATGAAACTACCACTATTCAATGCAAATTTTTTCCTAGGTGGTTTACGGCTATTTATTTTTCAAATTCTAACGTTCCTTCATTTTTTTATTGCTGTTTTACTTTTATGAAAATTTATCCATACGGACTTCACCGCGGAAACATTCGGGGAGGCTTCCTAGAACCTCTAAACGTCAACATCTGTTAAAAACTCGATTTTTGAAATATTTCAATTTTCTTAGCGGGAAGTTAAAATGAAGAATAATAAAAATATGAAAAAAAATAAAATAATGAAACATAAAATTTATTTTAATTCGTCCAGCAAAGCGGGCGCGTAACGGCTAGTATAATATATTTACAAAATCTTGTTCTCTTCTGTAAAACGATATCCTGCATTATTGGCTGGAAGAGGTTTAACACTAACATTTACTCTTATTATTACAGGAATGTGATAACCGAGAGGGCTATAGTGCAAACCCCATTCACAACTAAGTGCTAAGGATGAAGCAAAACTAAGCCGTTTACCACCGAACTGTCTACAAAACGAAAAGACACAAGATCCTAGAAGACTAGCTTTTGCCTACCGAATATCTATTGTTTAACGTCCTTTAAGGAAATAGTTTGTGAGATTTTTCCAGTACTCTGTACTAAGGAATGAGCTTGCGCAAGATTTGCGAGCATAGAGACGTAACCCTCTTCTGTAGTAATCTCTTCCTCCTCCATGTCTGTCAATTCCTCGTTCGAATCTATATAGTCGTTATTCAAATTTTCATGAAATCTAGTTTGAATGAATAAGGGAAATTCAAATTTCCAACACCAATAATTAAAATTGTATAAGCAAAACTAAGCCGTTTACCACCGAACTGTCTGCAAAACGAAAAGACACGAGATCCTAGAAGACTAGCTTTTGCCTACCGAATATCTATTGTTTATCATGTTTCTTCTGCTGATGCCGATGTCGCAACATTTTACTTTCATTCTTATTTCATTATTATTTGTGATTAGCGGACCCGCCTGACGTTGTCCAGTCGTGACTATGAATATTGATTTCGAATTGGTATAATTAACTAAAAAAATATTTCTGAACAAAAGTGTTTATTATTCTATTGCTTTATGATATACAACATTCTTAGTTTGTTTTTTCTGGCGCATATATAAATAGTTTTGTTGGTATTGCGACGCGGGAACAGGCGACATAACTGGCCATGTAGAAAACATGGATTTTCAAAATTAATGCCACAAACAATAAGCGACTGCCCTTGAGATTTATTTATCTACATTGCAAATGCTAGCCGCACTGGAAATTGAAACTGTTTAAAGTCGAATGGCATGTCGTTTTGACAAAAAGAATCCGTGTAATCAAAATGTCTTTGCCTTTATACTTCCCTTTCAAAGTTGTGGCTTCGATGACGTTGCTCATTAATTTCTTCACAGTAAGGCGGGTGCCATTACAACGTGGCTGGTTTATACTCTGCAACATAACGATTACATTCGTTCATCTTAATCACACACACTGCAATTAAAAAAGACATGATGATTTATTTATTGCATCTTCACTGTGTGTCACTAAAAACGTCAAAGTGTCAGCTAAGTGTTTAATTTATAGACATATTTAATTGCTTTAAGTAGCTCCAAAGAGGTCTTTTCTGTATTTATTATTTGACAAAAGTATTTGTCATCATCCCAATACTTTTGTCAAAGTCTGTCCACATGGTTGACTTCTTTTTTCCAGTCACTCTCACTTATCCTGGTAATTGCATCTCTTGTTAACTTTTCTATTTCCATTCCTGACTGGTTGATAATTTTATCGGCTACTCTTTGCTTGACCAAATTCCAAATACATATGTAATTCAATTTTGGATTGAGGTCACACATGTATGGTGGTAGACGAACTACTTCGTGGCCATACTCTTTAAAAAGTTCATCAACCAAATATTTTTTTGGGGCTTATTTATATGTAATAAGTGATACATTTTTAATTTTCTCATTCTTTCATCAAATGTTATATTGTGGTCTAATAACCATTGACGTATAGTCTCCTTCGTCGCCACACTTGTGGGTGGTTTTTCTATTTGAGTTGAGTGGTACGGTGCATTATCTAGTACCACGATACTGTTAAGTGGCAAATTCGGAATTAACTTTTCAACAACCCACTTTTTAAAGTTTGCGGTATTCATCTCATGATGGTACTCCCGAGTTGCTTTTGCATTTGTATATGAGCTCAATCCGTTCTCTCCACCGCCGTGAACAATAATCCATATTTGGCCGGGATTATGATTTTTTTTACAGAGCATCAGTGTTGTTTTGCCAGCATTTGCTCACTGTATAGTGGGAATGTATCCATGTCTCATCTACATACGAGGGGAGGTCCATAAGTTCGTGGAATGAAAGGGTTTTAGTAAAAATGAAACAGTAAATTTATTTTTCCTTTTCAATATAATCACCCTTAAGCTGAATACATTTATTAGATCTATGAATTAATTTTTCTAAACCATCGTAAAAATATTTTTTATCTTTTCCCTCAAAATGAGCCAAAATTGCCTCCTTTACCTCATTGTCGTCGGAAAATTTCCTTCCCCTTAAGTCTTTTTTTAAATTGGGGAACAAATAAAAATCACTTGGGGCCAGATCTGGACTATAGGGTGGGTGGACTAGTGATTCGAAGCCATGCGTGTGTAGAGCAGCCTTTAATTTTTCCCCGACGTTTTTCTTTGATTTTTCTAGTATTGTTGCGTATTATTCGCCGGTTATGGTCCTGCCCTTTTGCGGTGGTGTCCCCTTTTTATGCCATTACATGGACTCTTGTTTGGACTCAAACTCGAAGTGATGAACCCATGTTTCATCGCCGGTAACAATTCGCTCCAAAATCGATCCAGGATCGTCGCTACACAACTCCTAAAAATGTTTTGACGCTTCGACGCGCTGCTGTTTTTGAAGCGGCGTGAGCATTCTCGGTACCCATCTTGCACTGACTTTTGTCATACCCAGGTGGTCATGTAGGATTTGCAAAATTGTGGTAGCTGATACTCTAACTAATGCAGATAACTGTTTTTTCTTCAAACGGGTGTCCTCCAGTACAATTTTTTCCACTTTTTCGACGATGTCTGATGTGGTGGCCTCAACTGGCCTTCCTGAGCGGGGGTCGTCTTCAATCGACTCCCGACCATGTTTAAAAAGACCATGCCATTTGTAAATCATTGATTTACTAGGGCACTGTTCCCCGTAAACAGTTTCCATTTCATTCAAAATGGTCTGAGCGTTCTTTTCTCGCTTGGAAAGGAATTTAATGACAGCACGGTGTTCAATTTTCTCCTTAGTTTCAGTTTTCTTCCGGATTGACGTGTTTAGCAGGCGAGTGTTCGTAAACGAATGACGCAATAGGGCTGAAACTCAATTTATATACTAATTATGAGTCCCCAATTAGTATGACACTAAGCGAGCGCCCCTATCCCCACTCCATCCCCTCCATTCCACGGACTTTTGGACCTCCCCTCGTAAATGACTGTTTCTTCCCACCCAAGTCATGATTTTCCTTTAGACGTCGTAGGTACCTTGCCCGCCAAGCTCGAATATTTGGTTTTTGAGTAAGAAAATGTCTTTTATCTTTACATTTTTTGAATTTGTAGCCTAATTTGTCTTCTAACACTTTACTTAAATATGTTTTTTGCCCTTGAAAATTGAAAATTTTAGCCACAGATAATATTTTATTTAAAGTAGGTATTTCTTTCCTGACAGTGTAAAAGCTATTTACGATATCTCGCAAGGCACATACATCAAAACTGTCCAGTTGGATACGGTTACACTTTGGCTTCTGTTTTTTTTCCGGTGTTGACAATTTCAGTTCACTTACTAGCGTAGAACTTGAAGAAGTACCTGGTGTAGGGTATGTCGCGTTGAGAGTCGCGCGTAACCTTTTCGACGTCAGGCGAAATAAAATATACTATATAATAATACTACCGAACTTTATGACTGTATTTGGTGTGATGATACTCTATCCGAATGTTTATGTATTGGAAATAGACATCACTGTTTTTAACATTAATAACAAACAGCTTTTTTATTATATCCTGCGGTAACTCAATAAAAGATTTCCTCTTAAAGGATTAAATTGATTTCAATTCATATCCAAATATATTTTTTTTTAAACTTTACCCACTATCCTTTCTCTCGAATTAATTTCTATAGTTTATTAGAGAATTCGTGAGAGTTGAATAAAATATATTTAAACCATCACCAATACAACAAATAAAATTAATTGATTGGGAATCAAAAGGGTTGGTTATGTCTCCTGAACAAATGCACCATATAAAATAAAATTTATTTTTAAAATTGTGTGACCTATAGATTTATTGATTTATGTAAGTATTGTATGTAATTTTGAAGCAAGAAATAAATCTGGTGTCTCAAACTGTAAATCATTTTGATTACCGAACGCAGTCTCGATTATCTTAACATTGGGTTTTATTGAATGTTGTATTTTATCATCATTATTTTTGTGTCAATTGCTCCTTAGATGACTAGCGAAATATTTTTTGAAAACATTTCAAATACATCAGTTTCGTGTTAAAATTATTAACTTCATTCGATGTAGATGGCTCTTGTGAAGACCGTAAAAGATCAATGTTAGATCCAGATTTTATTCTTTTGATGTCAACAGAGTTAATATTAACATCTGCTTTCCTCTTGGTTCCGCGACCCTGGAAGCGATCATGGAAAAATCTAATAAAATTATTAGATAGGGATGGTCGATTTATTTTATTTAACTGATAGAAATGCGAATAGAGAAAAAAATATATTATTATTAAATATACTCAATCACACGTTCCCATCGAATTGAGTTGTTTAAATCATTACTTTCTATTTCATCACAAACATTAAAAAGTTCAATTGTATCAATGGATAAGCTTTCAAATTTATGATGATCCATTTCATCAAAAAAATATATATTTATTCGTTTCACAATTTTAGTTATTGTGAAAAGGTCTTCAAAAAAAAGCACCATGATTGACTTTGTACAATGCAACATAGTATTTATACTAGTGGATAACTGAAACATTACCTAATTATATAAACATGGTATTAGAATCCGATAGTTAGTTGATTAATTACTAATTAAGTCATCGCATTAAGAAACTAAAGTAACCTAATTTTTAAAACTATAATGTTTTTACTACCTTCCTTGGATATCTCCTTTGTTATGTTATATAAAATATCCTTTATCTGAAGATCAATGTTGGAATCGTTTTCGATGTCATGTGCGAGCCCGTCCGTAGCGTACCGGCCTATGAGAGTCTGCGCAACAAAAAAACAATGTCGTACTCTTGATAATCGTACATGAACATATTAAAGAAATAATCCACCGTCTCGTTCTGATATTGACCGTACGCCTCGATTGTCCGGACGTCGAAGGGAGTTCGGGCGTATTTTCCTTCCTTTTACGTGCAGATGGACGCACGTTTTTTTGCTTCTCTGGCGTTGAAGCAGGCTGACTTGAATCAGATGCTGGTTAGTATTTTCTATTACTTCTTAATGTTCTTACTAAATGTGTCTTTCTTTTACGCATTCGCAGTGCAAGTGGAACACGTGTGTAATCGTTATCTGTGTACATGGTCCTGTCCTCATTGAAAAGTCTCTCTGCCAAAGATAGTACTACCTTTTCTGAGACTTTATGTTCCCTCGATTTACCGCAATATACAATTAGGTTCCATGTGTAGCCTTTCCCAGTATACAGTTTGAACACTTTTTTTCCATATTTGGCCCTTTTATTTGGAATGTATTGGCGGAAGATCAGTCTACCGCGCCAAGCGACTAATGACTCATCGACACAAACTTTTTCTCCTGGTGTGTAGACTTTTGATAGTTTTTTATAAACATAGTTGCTTTCGCCCCGGGTGACCTTATTGCTTTCAGGTCAATGAAAGGTATGATGTAAAAATAGTATTTGTGATATATTTAATTATTGTATTTGAGACTGAAATTCAATTATATCATCATCGTAAAACAAATCAACTGTAGGCGCAATACCTTTACAAAGTTCATAATGCTACCGTCTTCTTTTTCTGTAGTTCTAAGAACTACATAAACTTTTTGTCAACTTTCTTCCATTGACCTCTGATGGTTTTCCTATCTTGTCTTCGTAATCTCTCGAGTAGTTAAAGCCACTATATTTTCGTTAGACTGTCATTACTTGTTGTATACGCATTCAAATTAGATATGGTCTGACGATGGTCGGAAAGGAAACCTTTTTAAGAAATTTCATTTGTTCATAATATAGTAACTTTTTTTTGTCTATCCTCATATTTTTATGAGCACACTTTTTTTACTTTAATGAGATATACTGATCTGTGACACACATTTCCACACCTCAATTGCTACAGGTAGTCGTTTATTTTAACAAAATGTCTAGCCGTGATCAAGAGGAACAGCGGAATAGAACAATAAGAAGCATGTTCGTGAATCTACAAGATCTCCTTGCTTGCATATGTTTGAATATGTATTCCATTTTTGGCTTTTGTGTACAATGTAATTGTTTGGATATTGTTTAGAAAGTGGCTGTATATTACATCTTCATTGCACTCCCTTTGCCCCGAATACCCAATACCAGTACCCCTCTTAACTAACTACGTTATATAAGGAAACGGACAACGGAGACAGCAGCTTTTGATCGAATACCTCATATCAGACCGGTCAAGTCTCAACTAGTTAAGTTTGTAATATCTGTACCTCAGAGGTATATAATATTATGCGCCAAAACACACATTTTACAGGAGAGACAAAAATGCGAGGCATAGATGTTGAACGCGATGTTACGCGGGCTGTATGCGAGATATAAGTATGAACTAAATTAGGTTTTTTATTGTTTAAGTAGGTAATATTTAATATAATTACTATATTGTAATAAATGCTTGTATGATTTTGTGGACTTGAGGTTGTTTACTTGCAACAGAAAATTAAGTTGACGGTATAAATAAAGCATTATGTCATCATAATGTTATTTACCTCGGCATAATACATTAATTTCAAGTAATACTCAGGGGCATAAAGCATCATATTTATGTATAGAATCATAAAATTATTTCAAATTTCTTTATTTATTTATTTTCTTATGTAATAAAATAGAAACATTCATGAGATCAATCATTGCACTTCTTAATATTAACACAATTGTTATGTACTTATCTAATTAAAATATGTTTATTATTAAGCAGCAGCTTCAGGTAGGTCTGGAACATCGCCATTTAGTAGATTTTTGTAGAAGTCATGAAACATGGAGGGAATCCACTGTAACGATTTTTGTAAGTCGTTATACTTTAATTTGGAAATTGGCCTCAATGTATCTCGAATAGGTTTTGGTGTTGGCATAGAAAATCCTTTTCGTTTGTTTCGAATAAAACTAACTTCACTAAACATTTCGTATTGAAATGATGTTTTATAGAACATTGAGCCCATGTGTTCTTTTCGAAATTGCATCCATTCTATATTGGAATATGGCACCGTTTCTCCAGATTCCGATTTTTTTCGGTGTACAAAAGGCGCTGAGAGTCCCTCACAAAATGCTGAAAATTCTTTGAAAGAATCTGTTTCCATGTTCACTACACTTATTTTGGCATTTTTGGAACGGCTTTTAATAAACTGCTGCCAGTCCCAAGGTGTAACTATAGGAAATTCTTGTATTTTTTTTTTTCTCGCAATCCCCTCACAATCCCAAAAAACAGTAGCCATCAACTTTCCAGCCGACTCCGACACTTTGAATTTCTTTGGCGGTGGTGTCCCCTTCTTATGTCATTGCATGGACTCTTGTTTCGACTCAGGCTCGAAGTGATGAACCCATGTTTCATCGCCGGTAACAATTCGCTCCAAAATCGATCCAGGATCGTCGCTACACAACTCCAAAAAATGTTTTGACGCTTCGACGCGCTGCTGTTTTTGAAGCGGCGTGAGCATGGGTACCGGGACCCATCTTGCACTGACTTTTGTCATACCCAGGTGGTCATGTAGGATCCGCAAAATTGTGGTATCTGATACTCCAACTAATGCAGATAACTGTTTTTTCTTCAAACGGGTGTCCTCCAGTACAATTTTTTCCACTTTTTCGACGATGTCTGATGTAGTGGCCTCAACTGGCCTTCCTGAGCGGGGGTCGTCTTCAATCGACTCCCGACTATGTTTAAAAAGATCATGCCATTTGTAAATCATTGATTTACTAGGGCACTGTACCCCGTAAACAGTTTCCATTTCATTCAAAATGGTCTGAGCGTTCTTTCCTTGCTTGGTAAGGAATTTAATGACAGCACGGTGTTCAATTTTCTCCATAGTTTCAGTTTTCTACCGGATTGACGTGTTTAGCAAGCGAGTGTTCGTTAACGAATGACGCAATAGGGCTGAAACTCAATTTATATACTAATTATGAGTCCCCAATTAGTATGACACTAAGCGAGCGCCCCTATCCCCACTCCATCCCCTCCATTCCACGAACTTTTGGACCTCCCCTCGTAGTAATAAGTATTGGACAAAATGGACATAAAAAAGGAGCCTGCCGATATTTTAGGCATTAGGAAGACTACTGTCTACCGTGTTTTAAATGAATATAAGGAATGTGGCACAGTGAAGGCACCAGCCCCATTAAAAAAGCGTCCTAATTTGATCGAAAGATTGACGACTTCGAGAAATCGTGCATTAGAAAAAAAGTTCACGAAATTTATTTAAAGGGTGAGAGGCCAACAATAGACAAAATTTTACAGGCTGTCACTACTGTCACTAGACCATTGAGTTAGACAATATACATTGATTACAAGTATCTACTAACGTCTGTTAAAATTAGCCTCCTAAAGGTTTCATTACGTCCATGGGCAGATTAACACTTGTATTTTGTGACCCGCATAGTAATCAAATAAAAACAAAACAAAAACACGTGACCTCATTTCACGAATTTAAACCAAATATGGACGACGTTAGTGGAAATTAAAACTCAAATGAAGTAACAAATGCATCGCGTTTTCCTTTTCATAAGCCGACATTATTTTGAATCTTTTTCCACGTTTATGTATTATAGTTTCACGAAAATGATATAAACAGAAAATTCAATATTGTCATCGGTGTGTGGTTTTCATCGTCTTCTAAGTGCCTCGCTCTTTCCAAAATGGAAGTCGACTTTAGTACAGCACATTTTGTAATGAGAAAAACGCGTCATATAAAATTCAGTCAAAGTAAACTCATCACAAAACTTACGTTGTAGATTCACGAACATGCTTCTTATTGTTTTATTCCGCTGTTTCTCTTGATCACGGCTACAAATTAAGTGAGGGCCAGCGGCGAATCCCAAAAAAAAACAAAATGTGTTGAATTACTTTAATTAATTATTACTTTTACAATAATGAACTTAACTAAATACAATTATTTAATCGGCCCGATATTAGGTGCTCGAAAAATATATTATATTACAAACTTAACTAGTTGAGACTTGACCGGTCTGATATGAGGTATTCGATCAAAAGCTGTTGTCTCCGTTGTCCGTTTCCTTATATAACGTAGTTTGGTAAGATGGGTACTGGTATTGGGTATGCGGGGCAAAGGGAGTGCAATGAATATGTAACATACAGCCACTTTCTAAACAATATCCAAACAATTACATTGTACACAAAAGCCAAAAATGGAATACATATTCAAACATATGCAAGCAAGGAGATCTTGTAGATTCACGAACATGCTTCTTATTATTTTATTCCGCTGTTTCTCTTGACCACGGCTAGACATTTTGTTAAAGTAAACGACTACCTGTAGCAATTGAGGTGTGGAAATGTGTGTCACAGATCAGTATATCTCATTAAAGTAAAAAAAGTGTGCTCATAAAAATATGAGGGTAGACAAAAAAAAGTTACTATATTATGAACAAATGAAATTTCTTAAAAAGGTTTCCTTTCCGACCATCGTCAGACCATATCTAATTTGAATGCGTATACAACAAGTAATGACAGTCTAACGAAAATATAGTGGCTTTAACTACTCGAGAGATTACGAAGACAAGATAGGAAAACCATCAGAGGCCAATGGAAGAAAGTTGACAAAAAGTTTATGTAGTTCTTAGACGCTACAGAAAAAGACGGTAGCATTATGAACTTTGTAAAGGTATTGCGCCTACAGTTGATTTGTTTTACGATGATGATATAATTGAATTTCAGTCTCAAATACAATAATTAAATATATCACAAATACTATTTTTACATCATACCTTTCATTGACCTGAAAGCAATAAGGTCACCCGGGACGAAAGAAACTATGTTTATAAAAAACTATCAAAATGTCTACACACCAGGAGAAAAAGTTTGTGTCGATGAGTCATTAGTCGCTTGGCGCGGTAGACTGATCTTCCGCCAATACATTCCAAATAAAAGGGCCAAATATGGAATTAAAGTGTTCAAACTGTGTACTGAGAAAGGCTACACATGGAACCTAATTGTATATTTCGGTAAATCGAGGGAACATAAAGTCTCAGAAAAGGTAGTACTATCTTTGGCAGAGGGTCTTTTCAATGAGGGCAGGACCATGCACACAGATAAATATTACACACGTGTTCCACTTGCACTGCGAATGCGTAAAAGAAAGACACATTTAGTAAGGACATTGAGAAGTAATAGAAAATACCTACCAGCATCTGATTCAAGTCAGCCTGCTTCAACGCCAGAGAAGCAAAAAAACGTGCGTCCATCTGCACGTAAAAGGAAGGAAAATACGCCCGAACTCCCTTCGACGTCCGGACAATCGAGGCGTACGGTCAATACCAGAACGAGACGGTGGATTATTTCTTTAATATTGTTACGAGCTAGGGGATCGGATAGAAACGCCGTAAATCTCTTCAAGGGTTTATTTTCAATTAAATCTACGAGGAATTTGTTAGCAACTAAAAACTGGAAATTACGCACTAAAATTCACTGAATACACACACAAAATACTGCCACTAATTACACGCACTTCACACAGTACTTGTATTCACTTGTCTTCACTATATTCGCACTTTGTCACTCCGGTATTTATCGCTTGGTATCGCATTCAAAACTGAACTAACTGATCGCGTTTCGGCTCGCTTATATACCCCTGGGAATAGTCTTGCA
Organism: Pieris melete; assembly: GCA_963693345.1. NCBI lineage: Eukaryota > Metazoa > Arthropoda > Insecta > Lepidoptera > Pieridae > Pieris > Pieris melete. The sequence continues at coordinate 116,978 of CAVNZK010000368.1, read as the reverse complement.
AGTTCGAGAACTCTCTAGGCGGGAGCGTTATTGAGTAGCGATCGCACAATTCTAGAACGTGCGTACTAGCTATCTCTTTCGCACATTACGTTGCTCCGTCCTTGTCGTACGACGCTCTAGAGTGCTCGGTCTAGCTTCGAGAAGGTTCCGATCTTCCCTCTCTCTCGCGTGTCATTCCGTCCTTGTCCCACACCTAGAAAATTCGTTCTAGAACATTCCTTCACCAAAGGGGTATAACCAGGCCTGAAAACGGGTTTCCTGAAAAGTGTACCATTCGACTACACGTGTTCTGAAACGGCCTGAAAAAATGTTTCAGGCTCCTGAAAACTTAAATTGAAATGAAATTTTCTCATATGTGATCGACCCTCTCCTGAAACGGTCAGAAATCATATTTCAGCCTGCTGAAAACTTCTCTAACTAGTGGAAAAATCGAGAAACATTGCAGTCGACCCGTCTTCGTAACAATATGTTCATGTACGATTATCAAGAGTACGACATTATGTTTTTGTTGCGCAGACTCTCATAGGCCGGTACGCTACGGACGGGCTCGCACGAGCTATGTGCGAGTATCTCGCGCAGACCCGCAGGCGCCTTTTAGAGCAGGGTACATTAACGTCGCCATTATCCTGTGATGAACATAATGCGCTCGCCGAAGCGAGACGAGCGCATAATTATTCTTTAAGCTGCCCGCCGCCGCAGGACTCTGATGAGGACGCCGCCGGGACGGCACCCAAGCGCGTCTGTGCGCAGACGACGTCGCCTAATATTAATATTATAAGTACACAAAATACACAACATACGATGCGTGAAACGTTCTTATGAAACAGAACGGTACAATAAGGGGCCAATTGTTCCATTTTCTAAAGTACGGGCTCGGGTTGCTTTCTTGACAGGTAAGTTTTGGGGGTGACCATTGCTTTGTTTTTTGCCTCCGTGTGGGGTATTTGTGTTATATTAGTATATTGTTAGATATTCATACATGTGCTCGTTTCAGGTATTTCTGAACGCACTATCACTCAAATAAATAATTGATTCCTATTGTTTAAATCGTAATCAAAATCGAGCGATTATCATGATGACATGAATGCGAAAAATTTCTCGTTTTCTCGGGTTGTAGGGTGGTCAGAACTACACCCACATTGCAAGAATCGATAAAACAAAGATTCGAAAGAGCGAAATCCAAGTTCAAGACAACACACGCGGAACTGATGACAGACGAATATCATATATATACATCACACAAGACTTTAATTTACCAAATTAACGATAAATCATTTAATGGGAAAAACTGGTAAGAAAAATAACTTATTTTTTCTTGGAATACCATCGACCGGGAAAACAATGATTATGTCATTATTAGTAGCATGCCAATTTAACTTTTGTAGACTGACTGGCCTGACACCAAATTCGAGTTTTAACTTCATGGAAGCGATTAACGAACGAACGAATACGATACAATTCACGAAACAATTACAAGAGTATACAACGATATCACCACACGTGATATTTACTGTATTAACATCTTATTTGTAGTCTTCACAATTTTTTTTAAAGTCTCCGTGTAGAGCGAAAAGAAATAATTGTCCTCATCGGTTTTATCATCAAATATACTTTCGTTGTCGCTGTGGTGTTTTAACTGCATCTTTAGTCGATTCACTTTCCAAACTATACCACAGTACCACTTTTCTCCTCCGTCAATGGCAATCAATGGCAATAAGAATGACAACTGATGATAGTAAACATACTGTCGTAGTCTACTAGCTCCCGAACCACTTTGAATTTTTTTGTTTTTTTGACAACATCTAAAGCCATCTCTCAACACTTTCCACTTCTTTTGAAGAGCTTTTGCTGGAAATATTCTGTTTGTCCTTTTGACTGTCATTGTCAAGTTGTGTCATTATAGTCACACTGTCATCTTCGTTTGTAGGTTCATTCGATGTCGTGGTGTCATCTTCGATGTGTTCTTTAGGTGTTTAGCAGAGACGCTTTCGTGCACTTCACCAGCAGCAACTACTTTTTTCAAAAACAGCATCTGATTAAAATTCTCCATTAGAATAATGCATATTTCGCGCCAACCTGCAATTTTGAGCTTCATTTACTTCGGAAACTGTATACGAATCGATGAATATTTGCAGTCTAGCGTCATCAACACCAATAACATTAGGGACATTGTAAACACTGCATATAAATCTCTGAATTATATTGAAGATGTTTGTTGAAAATCTAAATATTCAATTAATTTGCACCGGATGCAAAAAAATGCTTGTGAGCTGTCGTTATGATAAAGTTGTTGCTCATACATCTGGTTTATGTAGGTTCATAGTAAGTTGGTTCATAACAGTCATTATCATTATAGACGTAATAATCGCAGTGGTCAGTGTCAATAAAGGCTGGCGGCGCGGGTTGTTCAGATATAAAACTTTATACTCATAGTAACTTATCATTTAATAAAATCAAATACACCACTACACGCAATACTCGTCGAGCGAGTTTGCTTATCTTGCCAAAGCCGCGCACAAATTTAAAGAGATCTATTAGGTATGAGGGTGTGCAATTGTTTAATCGGTTGCCGTCTAAGGTTCGTAACATTAGCGTGATTGATCAGTTCAAAAGGGCATTAAAGACACAAATCAGAATGGGCCCATTAGACTAGAATTGGGCTAGCTGATGGCGACGTGTATCTCGTTCGTATATACTTAATATTAAATTTCTCATGTAAATAAAAAAAAAAATTTTGTAATGAGAAATAAAGTTCTTTAAACATTATACCAATTAAACTTATTATTAGAATTGTTTATATTGTGGACTGTATTTTTCTTATTGATATGATTCTTCTTTTTGTGGCTTCTTCTCGTGACTAGATTCCTTTATTTTATATCCATTAACAAACACTTTCACTGAAGTATAATCATGATAAAAGTTTAAGAGTGCGGCCTGGGGCAGCCGTTGAACCCTTGGTTCAGCGACTGTCTCACGGCGCGCTCTTACCGTGTGAAAGTCGGCGACGCATTTAGTGAGGAGAAACAAGTAAACTGCGGCGTCCCCCAGGGTTCTGGGTGTGGGCCAGTGTGCTACCTGATGTATGTAAATAGCCTCTGTGAAGTATTACGTCACTGCTCGGCCCACATGTTTGCTGATGACCTTTGTACTCTCAGCGCTAGTACCGACCTCTCGGAGATGTGTCGCCGGGTTCAAGAGGATGTGGATGCGGTAGTTAAATGGTCACATGATAACGGCATCATATTAAACGCTGACAAAACAAAGATGATCATTATTCACTCCCCGTATTTAAGTTCTATTGATAATCCACCTCCTCTTTTTGCGCACGGCTTTGATTGCTTTCATAACAACAAAATTAACTGTACGTGTAAACCTATCGAAAAAGTTAATTGTGTAAATTATCTAGGAGTAAAAATAGATACGTCTTTTTCTTGGGATTCCCATATAGAATTTTTGTGTAGAAAACTAAGAATTTTATTAGAAAAGTTTTACCATTTACGTACTAAAGTCTCATTGCCCATACTAAAAGGTTTATATTTTGCACTTGTGGATTCCATAATAGGTAACGCTCTTGACTGCTATGGGTTAACATTTAAAACATACATTGATAAAGTAGAATCATTACAAATAAGATTTTTAAAATTACTAGTAAATAAAAAGACAAGGAATCAATGTAAAGGAGATTATTATAAACTATTCAAAATATGTAAAATTTTACCGGCTAGCCTGAAACATAGATTCCTTGTACTTGTAAATAACCATGGTAAGCAGGATCGTTTTACTAGTTTGGTGCATCATATAACTGACACAAGGTCAATGTCCAAAGGTAAATTTGAAATACCTATGGTGCAAAATTATTATGGAGATAGAACGTTGAAGAAGCGGATTCCATACTTGCTCAATAGTTTACCCGAGGACATAAGACGTGAGACTTCATTGGATAAATTTAGAGGTTTATTAAAAAACCATTTGTTAAATATGCTGTAACCTATAAGTAAATTAAGTGTATTAGAATTAGTTGTAGTAGCAGTGTTAGTAATTTAGTAATTTAAGGCGAGTCACCTGCAGTCAAACTGCGTAAGCAGTTTTGTGGGGCATGGTTTGATTTAAGGTGTAACTTTTTTGTGAATAAATATATTTAAAATAAAATAATAATAATTTAAAAGTTTATAATAAAAATTAAATGTTTAAAGAAAGCGGTGTGAGCGTGCGGCGTACAAAACGAACCATATCGCGGGTCATCAAAATTGTAACTAATAATTAATCCTTGTTGGAGTCTCACCATCGTGTGCGCCACCTATAGCCCGTTCCGGAACTAGTACCTTCATAGGATTGGGACAAAAAATAGGTGGGTGATGAGATATGCGTCTAGGAACTATTAGGATGGGTATATTGAGTAACCATTATTATAAAATAAGAATCCGGCGCAACCAAAGGCCATTTCTCGGGTTTTAAAATAATTAGTTGGAGGTGAATTGCCTTGCATTGTCCAGTCGTGTACTGTCAGGGGTCTAGGCATGGGTTTAGTGACAAAGTGTATAACACCACTCATAGGCTGAAGGTCATTGTTCGAGGCTTGGAAGCCTCTCTGTTGGGGCATTCTACATTACTTTGAGGTCTATAGTTAGGTTGTGGTGCACCGAAAATTTGTTGAATTTGCGTGGGGCCACGAATAAAAGGCGTTTGCGGTTTCCAAATTTGCATTGGCCTTCGTGGATGAAACATAGGTTAGGATTTAATAAAGACGTTGACTGCATTCTCCGCTCAGGTAGCTAGTCGTTGCGTTGGTGCAAGTACAGAGTGTTCATTTCCTCATGAAGGAATTATAAGGCTTTCTCTATACTTTCAGGCCGCATACAATGAATATGTGAACTTGGGTTTCTTTAAGACTTGTCTCGGGCCCGATGATTCATCAAATGCACTTTCAGCATACATTCAAACAAATGGCGCATATTCCATCGGCCATTTAACCTATCTTTTGAATTATCTAAATTTATAGTCAAAGCATTCTTTAAGGCCACGAACATTAGCCTGTAAGGTTACTTTTTTATACAAGGTGCGCTTGGCTTCTATCGTTGTAGGTATGTTCTCGTGCAAGGTTTTGGGGGTTATATGCTCCCACCGCTGCCGGCTATGCTCCCGCAGAGGATTATATGTCAGTCCACACAGTCGATAATGAAACTTCCATGTTTTACAGGAAATATATATTGAACTTAGACTTTCAATTAGAATATTAGTAATAATTTCATATAATAATAATCATTGTGATCGGAAAAAAATATTTATTAGACCATATCTAATTCCTAGCCAGTTTTCTGTGATGCAGTTTGAGTTGATTGTACGCGCTGCATGAAGTTTTTATGGGATCGACGACTTCTTATTCTGTTCTCCTTGCATAAGCTGTTTATAGGGTTTGAATCATTATGGCTTCGCCTAAGTTGTTCTTACTAAAAATAAAAAAAATACATGACCGTTGAACTCAAAAATCAAAATGATCGGAATCAAATTTGGGATTTGACCAATTTCGAAACCAAGCTATGGATTTGACTATGCTTATTATCATGGATATGTCTGACTTTGATCCTAAAACAATATCATGTCAGGGATTCTCAATATTTGGTTGGGTAGTTACAATGAATATAAAAAACTTGGTACATAATCAGTCTTGCTTTATATGAAAAACCTTAATTTTTATCCATCACTTTTATGTTTTTAAATGTATTAAACTACATACTAAGGGCGCTTTTAGTGTCACGCGGATTTGCTCACGCACGCGGGATTGGACCGCATGCGTAAAATTTCACGCTGCGGATCATACGCAGCATGAGTTTCAGTTTTCTACGGGCTGCGTAACGGTATAGACGTGTTCAAAAATGATCAATGTCAGAAGAATATGTGTCGCTTACATACTTTACAAACGACGAAACAAGAAGACAAGAGTACATGTTGATCCCTTTCTTGAAAATAGGCTTCTTGCTGGGGCGTTTGTTACACGCTTTGGAAAACTACAAAATAATGAACGTAAATTTAAAAATTACTTTCGAATGTCCATTCGTTCTTTTGATGAACTGTTGTGTAAAATTGAGAATAAGCTACAAAAAAGCAGTTTACGAAGGATTACAATACAACCGATTGAGAGGCTCGCTATTACATTAAGGTAAGTTTTAAATTTTAAATATTTAATTTCCTGCTATGATTTAGTGGAAAGGGATTTGAACAGGTAGGATAAACGTTTTTTGACTTCAAATTACTGTCATGTGTAAATTTACATGTGCAAAAAAAAATTTTGTCATGTACTCTGAAATTTCATTGTTCATAATTTCATTCAATTTCATGTTGAAATTTCATTAAATAAGATTATTTCACTCATAAAATGTCGCCATTAAAGTGGAATCATTCCTACCTTTCATCACACGCTACTTATTATAATATAGATAAAAGTTATAGGTTTGCACATGACAGTAATTTAAAGTCAAAAAAAGTCCTTAATTGGTTTGGGATTGGTACGTTCAACCTACATACACAATCCTTTTTTTTATCTGATAAAGTACACATGGCCACAGATCAAGTTACCCAAAACCAGCATAAATGGAACTCGCGCCTTGCGTATTATCATACTTAGGTAACCCGTCGGAGTCCCGCTTATACTGGATTTGAGTAACTTGATCTGTGCCGTGTGTACAACCGCACTCATATGACTAAACAAACAATTAGAGAGAAACTGGAGAAAAAAAGTTAATCGTACTCATTTTAATAAAAAGAGTTTTATTCATAAATTAAAAAATCAAATTTTACATCATTCATTTCTTTGTAAATTTGTATCCTGAGCGTTGACATTACTTTCGCCTGTAGATGATGTTGTTGCTGGGGTATAAATTACGTCATAAGACGTGATATTAAACAGGCCGCTTTCAGTCGAAATAAGAGTTTCATTGTCATTCACTGCAGCAGAACTAATAGCATTGTCGTTAAGACTCGAAGTATCCTGGATTATACTATTGGTTTGGTGACAATTTATCGGTGACAAACTGTCAAGCTCAGTAAAAGCACTAGAACTTGTTGTAGGTATGGGACTGTAGTATGCAGGTTGTGTTTGACTTTCCATTTCCATAACTATATTTAACACTTTTGTTCTGAACATTAGTTTTTGATATCTAGTGAATCTTTTTAATGAAGGCTGCAGAGACTGAAAGAAAGCCAAATCCTCACTTTCTAGCTCCAGTTGATTAGACTTTAAGCATTCTAATAACTGTGCCTCAAATTGTGATGGTGCTTGCTTTTTAGATTTTACTTGTTTTTGTTTTGATGTTGGGTGAGAACTTTCTTGACGTGAAGTATCTGGTTGCGTGGACTCATTAGGTGTTTCTAAATTACTTTGTTCAGACATTTCTTCACAGAGTGACTCTTCTCCAGCAGTTTCCGTTGTACTGTCTAAGAAAGTCAAAATGTCATAGTAAGAATATTTCTTCTTCTTCTTCTTACTCCCAGAGCCGGATGGCTGATTTTTTTCAGATATCTTGTCTTTCTGGTAAGTGTCCCTTGCTGTTCGCCAGCGTTGTTGTATTTTCTTGTCTGAAATGACAAAATATAATAAGTAAGTGGCAAAAGTACACACAGTTTCAGATCAAGTTACCCAAAACCAGTACCAATAAACGGAACTTGCTAGGGCCTCGCCGGGCGCCGAGTCGTCTACGATAATAAACAACGCATGAGTCCTGTTTATACTGGTTTTGGGAAGCTTGATCTGTGGCCGTGTGTACAAATCTGATATTAGTTGGAAATTTAACTGCATTCGATTAAAGGCCCTCCTTAATTCACACATGTTGTCAACTTTACACTGTCTCATGAAGCATTAGATAAATCAAGCAATATATATATACCTATACAGAGTGGAAAAATAAGGCCGCAGTTGAAGGAAAAGTACCCTTAGGCGCAACGCAAACGGCGGGCCGGCGCAGGCCGGTCAATTTCGCCGCGAACGATAGCGCAAAGTGAATCTTATACTAGACGCAGACGGCGCGGCCGGGGCGGCGCGGCGCAGACATCGACGAAATAATTCATTTTTTACAAAAATAATTAGAACTTCATTTAAGGATTTTTGGAAAAACACCGGATTGAATCGGGCAATTTGTTTATTTGTTACAGTAAAATTTGCCATCATCAAAATTAAGGTGAAAACTTCCGGAAGTCACTAGCGCTGTAAGTTTTTAATTTGTTTTAACAAAAATTTGCTTTATTTGCATCTGTCAACCTTCATGAAGGAGGACATCTTGTAATGTAAATATTGCCTGAAATAAACGATATTTCATTATATTATATTATATATATTTATTAGATTCCTTTCATTTGCCGGAAATTTTACCATAGGGGTTAATTTATACAGAGAAGATTTCTTATAAAATATTTACAGCATAGTTATGTGTCTCAAATCTGCTAAAAGTGGCCACTTTTAGCAGATATGAGATACATAACTATACTTCGAACTTTTCATATGAAATCATAACTGCATAAATACCCCCCTATGATAAAATTTTCGGCAAATCATAGAAATCTAACGTAGCTATAGTACTGTAGTTAAAACGAATTAAAAACTTCTAGCGCTAGCTACTTCCGTGCCCTTTCACCTTAAGGGTATTTATTTTTCTTCTGAAGTAAAATTCGAGCGGTGCATGCTGTCTTATGTCTGTGACATCAGGTCAGCATTATTAATATATTATGTTATCATATTATTAATATATTGTTTTTGTTTTCAGATATTTGGCAACTGGTAATACATTCACTGATCTACACTATTCCTATGTGATTGGAATTGCAACAATTAGCGAAATAGTAAGACAAGTTTGTTACATAATATGGATTGAACTAAAGTCTGAATGTATTCCACAGCTTAATGGGATCAAATGGAAAGAAATCGCAGAGGGATTTCTCACATATACAAATTTTCCTAATTGCTTGGGTGCAATTGATGGAAAACATATAAGAGTGATTCGGCCGCCGCACAGTGGATCACTATATTTTAATTATAAGAAATATTATTCTGTAGTGCTCCTCGCAATGTGTGATGCTGATTATAATTTTACATATATTAATGTCGGTACCAGTGGAAGCAACGCCGATTCAACCATCTTTAGGAGTCAATTGTATACGAAACTGGAAAGTAACACGTTGGGTATCCCTGACCCGCAAGAGTTGCCTATTATTTGCCCCGAAGTAGCTTATCCATCTAGTGTAAGAGCAAAGTTGCCGTTCGTGATAGTGGGAGACGAGGCATTTGGTTTATCATCACATGTGATGCGGCCTTATGCTCGTGATAATTTACCTTACAAAAAGAAAATATTTAATTACCGTCTGTCCAGAGCTAGAAGGTACATAGAATGCACTTTTGGAATTATGTCAAATAAATTTAGAATATTTCACAGATCCATGAATGTCAAGTTAGATCTAGCACAATTAATAGTCAAGACGGCATGTGTACTTCACAATTTCATAAGGAAACGGGATGGCTACAAGGTCAGCCATACATTTGTCACAAATGGTTTTACGGGACCACTACCCAGGCAGCAGACTGAAAGTAGTAATACGTCGGCAAGTAATATCAGAGATATATTTGCAGATTACTTTATCAATGAAGGAAAAGTCTCCTGGCAACACCGATATATAATTAATTAACTAAACTCAAAAGGTTTTAGAAGGTTTTTGATGTTATTTGTGAATTAAATAATTATGCTTATATTAATAAAGTAATGATGCTTGTATAAATAAAATAATGAACCAAACACATACCCGCCTCTTTTCTTTCCTCTTCGCTCAAATTTTCGTAGTTAGGTGCCAATTCCTTCAAAATATCTCTCCATGCAGCCTCCCTCGCGTCCCTGTTTTTGTATAATTCATTGCGTTTATCCCACAAAACGGGCCACAGATGAACTTCAATGATTACTCGTTCTGTATCGATTTTCATTTCGGTAGTACAATACGGCGCGTGCGCCCCGCTCGACTCTAAAATGGGCACTGAAGTTGTAGGCAGCGCTTACGCATGCGGATACCCCGCACCGGGGTGACGCCCCGCACAGCGCCCCGCGTCCCGCGTGCGTTTATCACGCTTTACAATAGATACCTATATGAAATTGTTCTTTGCGGATGCTACGCATGCGGTCCAATCCCGCGTGCGTGAGCAAATCCGCGTGACACTAAAAGCGCCCTAAAGCTGGTAATTCTTCAAAGAAATCACAGTCTTCAACAACCTATTCATGAGCAGTAGATGATTTTGGTATTGTTATTACTTGTTTATTATGACGTAAATATCCCACTTCTCTCCAAAATGTGTGATTAATAATTTTTTTTAACGTCCATGTATAATTTAATCACATCTGAGTTTCTAGCAGAAACCTTATTTTTTCCTTTACATAAATTTTGATACGTATTTATAGTATTTTGGTAAAATTCTTCCGCTCGAATATAAACATTTTGTTTGTCACGATTCCTTTTAAGAAAAACCTTTTAGATTTTTTTATAGAAAAGTGCATGTTGGTTGTAGTTTTTAAGAATTCAACTAATGATCATTTCCAGTCGTAGACATTTAAATCAGGTCCCAAGTAATACACAGTTCCATTCCATGAAAATTTCGTAAAAATCGTCAAGGCTAGTCATTACCTCACGACTATTAATCTCTCTTTCAATTTTTGCGAAAACTATCAGGTGGCTAAAATGTATAGCCAACTACTGGAAACATTATTTCTAGGCCCAAAATGTGTACAGGGGCATAGTCTTGTAAACGTTTAGCTGCCATACTAAGAGCATTGGTTTTTATTTTGGCCGCTGCATCCATCTGCTACCAAACGAATCAATCCCCACGATCACCGGGATATTCATACTTTTATCCCACACGACATAAAAATAAATTTCAAGCGATATCACCGAAAATTCTTCTGTCAGAGTAGTATGAAATGATACATCGATGTCTTGACTTCCTGAGCCGCGTAATACACGGAAACAAGGTATTTGAGTGCACCGTAAACACTTAGTTACAAACTCGGAAATTAAAGACCCGACCCACTATCTATTAGCACATCAACTGACACATCTTGTATAATGGCAGTTGTAACCATTTTGCTTAATGCAATTAGCTATTGAATCACTAAAAATGTTAACATTTAGCCTACCGCTCGACTCAGAACGCTGTCGAACAAAGCAGTCCTCCGTTTTATGTGTTACCTTCTTGCAAAATGTGCAAATAATTTTGCCATTAAAAACTGCCTTTTGATTTAAACTTGTATTGTTTGTACACAAAATTTGTTTCGTATATGATACGTAATTTATGAATAATTGCCCACCGTCCTTTTAGTAATCGAGTTGGATTGGATTCTATTAAAATTACATTTTCCGAAGGAGTTAGTTTTTTGAACTTGAATGCTGTGACGAAGAAGATGAGTCTGTAACAATATTCAGTTCTTCAACATGATATGATCGACCATTACTCAATTTCTATTTATTGTGTGGCTCTATACTAACTATAGTGAACGGACCTAAAAATATAGGTTTAGTTTTGTGCCAATCTGCCATGCTATTTTTTAAATAAGCGACATCACCTACTTTATAAATCTTAGGGGTATTAATTTTTTTATTAATTCTTTCATTTCTAACTTCTTGTCATTGAAAATTTTCTTCATTTTCAGTAATAACCTGTGAGGATTCGTCAATAAATGTTTCTTCACTATATACCTCGTATCCATGAGGGTATTCGAAATATTCAACTTCCCCCATGTTTTCCTCATGGAAGAAAACTTCCTCCGCTACCATAACTTTCCCAAAATTAATTTGTCCTGGTCCAATGTGAGGTTCTGTTCGCATCGACACATCAGTTGTTTCGTTTGGCAACCGATTTTGTTGGAACTTTTTAGGACAATAATGTGGATGTTGACCCCTGAAGTAGTCATGTTTAGGTTTAGTAAATACGTTATTTGGATTCGGTGTCCAAGAATAATTTGGTCTGTTTGATTGCATTCTTTGGTTAATCGAGCGTTGTGTCGGTGGATAAACATCTCTCAGGTTTTGTTGCGGTACTTTATATGATCGCGGATACTGATAGCTAGGTCCTGCTGTATTATGTATCGGATAGTTTGGTTTTATTTAATTTTGAATAACCTTTGGTGGAGGTAAAATTTGCGATTTTTTTTGTTAAATGTTATCAAATCTACCTTCTGCCTCTATCTTGAATCGCGGTATTGTTTTTTTTTGTTTTTCTTGTTCATCTATTAATAACGTGTTAAATTCACGGTTATCGCCACAATCACTCTTTAGAATTTCTTATATGTTTGCCCATTTTAATTCATGGTCCATCATACTCACACATTCGGACGCTTTGCCCTTTAATTTACTTATAAGTAGCATGATATTTTCTGGGGTTCACCTCCCGCGCGCTTTAACCATTGTTTCGCACTATTTAAATAATTATATAATCTATTTGAGTCACCATTGTATGTCGGGACGTATACTAAAGTTTTAGGATCCATTGATTTTAAACCTCTTTTCGTTTGTGAACTTAAAATATCTAATGAACTTTGCACACTATAGAGCAAGCTAGTATTTCCCTCACTACCAAAAGGAGGGTGATTTACACCACAATCACTAACACTTACTCTATATTACTATAATTCTGATCATAAACAAGTTATAGTAAGTTTATTTTTTATTGTAAAGGTACATATACCACTTTTCATGCATTTTACATTAGAAATGGCAGTTTAATACAATCTTATATCCCTTTAGTATAATTAATAGTAAGTTATTTTTTTTTCTTGTAGTTTAAAAATGATTTCATCGTTCTTCCTCTTCTCATTTAGATGTTGAACACGCAGCTCAAAAATTTCTTTTTCATATTTCCTAAAATTTTTGAACAATTCCAATCTTTCAGTGGATATTTGAGATGTGAGACTGGGCACATTTGACAGCCTGCATTTTTTAGGCACCGTTAAACTCCTTGTCATCGGAGTGCGAAGAAAACAGGCTGGTGATTTTGTGTTGAATACCTAATATTAAAATATTGATTTTAATCATAATAACTTTTAGATTTAAATAAATAATAGTGAGTGAATGAAAAAGTGTGTAACTACATACTAGGTCTCAAAAGCAATCTCTAACACTGCGCAAGGTATGCTAAGAAGCCAATCCTTTACTCGTATCTTTCCATTGTTGACGGTGAGTGGGTAGATGTTAAGCAGTCTGTTTTAATTATTATATTGTTACGAGCTATCGGATCGGATAGAAAATGCCGTAGATTTCTTCAAGGGTTTATTTCTAAATAAATTAACGAGGAATTTGTTAACACTAAAAACTGGAAATTACGCAAAAAATCACTAAATATACACACAAAATACTGTCACTAATTACTTTAATTACACGCACTTTACACAGTACTTTATCACTTGTCTTCACTATATTCGCACTCTGTAACTTCGGTGTTTATCTCTTGATATCGCATTCAAAACTGAACTAATCGGTCGTGTTTCGGCTCGCTTATATCCCTGGGAATAGTCTTGAACGATGTTCGAGAACTCTCTAGGCGGGAGCGCTACTGAGCGATCGCACAATTCTAGAACGTGCGTACTCGCTATCTCTCTCGCACATTGCTACGTCCTTGTCGTACGGTGTTCTAGAGTGCTAGAGAGCGAGAGAGAGGGAAGCTTCGAGAAGGTTCGGAACTTCCCTCTCTCTCGCGTATCATACCGTCCTTGTCCACACCTCGAAAATTCGTTCTAGACTATTCCTTCATCAAAGGGGTATAACCAGGCCTGAAAACGCCCGAAAACGGGTTTCCTGACAAGTGTACCACTCGACTACACTTGTTCTGAAACGGCCTGAAAAAATGTTTCAGCCTCCTGAAAACTAGGGTAAAATTATGTAAATTACGATTTCTAATATGTGATTGACCCACTCCTGAAACGGTCAGAAATCACATTTCAGCCTGCTGAAAAGTTCTCTAAGTAGTGGAAAAATCAGGAGGATATAAAGTTGTCCATTTTAAATGAAGAAAGTCACAAATATGGTTTTGAATTACAATTAGATTTTTGTTGATTTAACGAAGGATGAAATCCATTTCAAATCTAAACTGATAGCATAAATTAAATCAGATCGCAAATTGGATGAGAATTCAAGTGGGTCAACTGATCTCTTTGAACGGTAATGGTCACTATTGAAATAAATAAATCGTTCTTTTTTAATATCTGGAAAAACCTCTCTTCGCTGCCTTGTTTGTGATGGATGGACTTTTTTAAATATGTTACAATTTCTGGTGACTCAGGGATTCCCTCACCTGAAAAGGATATGATTTAACCTCCAGCAGTGTGCCATAATAAGGAGCTCTGAGTTCCAATTTTACAGTTGAGAGAATCACTACTATCCGACTCCTTTAGAACAATTGGATACAATTACAGAGTGGGTAATAATACAGTTTCTTTGATTGTTAAAGATGTGTGCAATGCACTTTGGATTCGTTTGCAACCAATATATATGAAGTTACCGACAGAAAGTGAATGGGAAGTAATTGCAGAAGACTAATGATAAATGGCAATTCCCTAACTGCCTTGGTGCCGTGGATGGGAGGCATATCTCAATAAAATGCCCTCCTCAGTCGGGTTCTAATTATTTTAATTATAAAAAATTTTATTCTGTCGTCCTTCTCGCAGTCGTTGATGCACACAAAAGATTTATTATAATAGACGTTGGTTCAATGGGCCGATTTAGGTACGGAGGTATTTTTGCAGATAGTGCATTTGGCCACAAATTGCAAAACGGGCAATTAAACTTGCCCAATCATAAACCTTTAACGCCTGATGGCGATCCAACACCTTCTGTGTTTATAGGTGATCAAGCATTCCCATTACAAAAGCACTTTATGAGGCCGTACCCACGGAGTTCATGTTTAGATAACAGAGCAAAAAACACCTTTAACTATCGTCTCAGTAGAGCACGGAATGTAGTAGAAAATGCGTTCGGCATATTAACAGCGCGATTTCGTGTGTTTCGTCGACCATTTGAATGTCAATTGGAACTAGTGGACGTCATTACAAAGACTACCTGTATCTTGCACAATTATTTAATGTCTTCAAGAACGACAACTAGTAACGCCAATACCGTCAATATTGAAGAACAGCAAACTTTAAGATCGGTACAATACGACAACTTACGAGCAACTAGAGAAGCATTTCGTGTCAGAGAGTTATTTTGTAATTATTTTAATAATGTAAATTAGATTAAACTTGAAATAAAAAATAATTAAACTCACCGTCTGGTATGTCTGGATTACTTATTTCCTCCACTATTTGTTTCCATACAACATCCTTTTTAATTAAATTGTGATGGTCCTTTAACTGCGTGTTCCATAACACAGGAAATTGTTTAACAACTTCGATAAATTGCTCCATATTCGCTACGAAACGACCGTGCGTACGACAAAGGACACTGGACAGCACTGGCGAAGGATGTGCGAAGGGCGGGAGGGACATAGCTTAGCTCGCGTAGCTGCGCATCGGCATACACAACTAACATAGCTTCGCATATTTTAGTTAGCTCACATAGCTTAGTTCACATAGTTTGCGGTCTGCACACAAGTATGGAAAACTGCGTCAGCTATGCGAGCTAAGCTAAACTAACTTAGCTTAGCTCTTGGTCTGCAACCCGCATTAAACAGACGGGTGTTAATCTTGAACTTCTTACTGATTACGAGATGCTTCAATTCATACAATCAGGCATTCGAGGTGGGATCAGTCAAGTTTCAAAAAGGTATGCTAAATCCAATAATAAATTTACGGATCCCTTCAATCGAACAGCAGGTGGAAGCAATTTTATAGTGTACTTGGATGTTAATAATTTGTATGGTCATGCTATGCGTCAACACCTACCCCGTTCTAACTTTGTATGGATGAGTGATTGTGAAATTAAAAATTTTGACATTCTCGCTCAAGGATCTGATTGAGATATATTTTAGAAGTGGACTTGGAGTATCCACATTCCCTTCATGATCTACACAATGACTACCCGTTTTGCGCTAAAACCAAAGTTCCACCTAATGGTAAAACTAAGAAGCTATTGCTCACTCTCAACGACAAACAAAACTATACTATTCACTATATGAATTTGAAACAATGTATTGAAAATGGTTTAGTTTGCAAAAAAATCCACCGAGTCTTATCTTTTCAACAATCTCCATGGCTTAGATCTTACATTGATTTGAACACTACCAAAAGGCAAGCAGCTAAAAACTCATTTGAAAAGGATTTCTACAAACGCATGAATAACTCGATTTTTGGTAAAACCATAGAAAATGTTGGGAAAAGGATTGATGTAAAACTATGCAGTAGATGGAATGATTGTAAAACAAAAACCAAATGTTAATATGGACTTGAGAGATATATGTCTCTTCCTAATTTACAAAGCTGTAAAATTTTCTCTGAGAAAAAAAACTAAAATAAAGTATGATAAACCTATTTACGTTGGTTTCACTGTTTTAGAACTTTCAAAATACCTATATCATGTATGAATTTCAATACTCATATATGCTACCTAAATATCGGCAAAATGTTCAATTACTATACACCGATAGGACTGACTCTTTCATCTACAATATTAAAACTAAAAAAATTTATGAAGACATTAAATGCGATTTGCAATTAATAAAAAAATTGTTGGTTTAATGAAAGATGAAAGTAATAATCTGGAAATGCCCAATTGCGTGGCACGTCGCCTCGTTGATGTTTCTGGACACTTCCACATCTTGCGCACAGCATCGATATTTTAGCTGAACGGCCTGTTCTTGGTCTTCCAGACTTAGTTCTATCTAATGTTGAGCCAGTTGCTTCAAGGCGTGTGGCAAAGAGTCGGATTGTGCGACCAATCGGTGCCGGACGGTGGGGAATCGTCGACGAAATTCACGTTGTGTTTTTATCACTTATTGTTCCGTAAGAACATTGACACGATTATTCCACGTTCTTGCGGAGTAAAACGGTCCATGTTTATTTTCAACAACAGAATGACAGGAAATGTCATATAAAAAAAATAAACAAATTTTCTTTAGTGCCAGTACTTTTGCGCCACCCAGTATATTAGGCATTATTATTTATTAATCGCAGCGTTCGTTCCATTACTTTTTTATACTAGGATAAGAAATCAGAGTATCAAACTTCTTCGTCCATGTTTCCTTCTGAAACAGTATGGAATTTTAAATTTTCATAAAAAATATGATATTTTGCTGGGATTACACCAATTTTACACAAGCTTAGCAAATCGTTATATTTGTTGTAACTTATGGCAAGTTCTCCCTCATAAGCCTGCTTTATAATAAATTCATGAGATATTCTAGCTGCCCTTCTTGTGCTAGATCGCAGGACAATATTTTTTTTTGGTTCATCTTCAAAATTGTATTTGAACTCTATCCTGTCAAAATTATTTGCATTCACTGTAACCTCTCTCTATATTTACCACGCCCATCTTCTGATACTTCTCCATCATGTAGTGATAATGGGCTCGGCAAGTATAAATTGTATGTACATGTACATACAACATTTTCGATGAACGCTCACTGGCGTATATTGTTGTAAGTAATCTATACAATAGTTTAGGTTGGGGCCACCATGAAAAGTGTTAGTAAATGCTGATTCGACAAACACCATGATGACGTCGTCTGCAAAGGCTCGACAATAGTACCCCTTTTTTCCATTTCCTGCAGTAATGGATCCAAAAGTAGGTTCCAGAGTATAGGGCCACCTATGGATCCCTGAACGCATCCTTTCGATGTATTTCTATTTACCTCCTCTCCCGCATATTTTAGCTGAACCTTTCGTTCTTTTAGGTAGCAATCTATTAGCTTTCTCAAGTTAATCGGGACTTTTAGTTTAGCCAGCTGAACCTATCATTGGCCACCAGGCACTGTCAAAGGCGCCGTCTATGTCCAAGGAAACTATCGTAATCAGTTTTTTTTTCTTATTAATTTGGTCTCATATATAGACCATAAGGTCGTAGAGGGAGTCTTCTGTGCTCTTTTGTGGCATAAAACCGTATTGACGGTGGCTTAGTTTAGGCACATGCCATTAAATCTATACACAAGCAATTTTTCTAGGATTTTGCTCATCACGGGCAGAATACTGTATTGAGTATATGTGTATCTGTACTTATAGTACACTTAGGTACTCTGAATAATTGTGACAGTGTACCTAATGAATCTCCAGTTGCTAAATATTTTAAAGTTATTTCTTATTTCGTTCGAGCAAGAATAGCATTACGCATTGTTGTATTTTGCCTTTGTATAGAAGAACCAACTTTATCTAACAAATAATAAAATTGGGTTCTGTTCACACGCAACATCACCTTAAAGCAGTGGTTCCCAACCTTTTTAATATTGTTACCCCTGTGAACTATGTATAAGACTGATTTTACCCCGCTTTCAAAATGATATCAAAACAAACAATACAAGTAAATACAAACATCTTTATTGATCATAAATTGCACAACAGTCTTACAATTTTAACGTATTCATACGTATAAACTATGGATTAATAATACTCAGTTACATTTACTAGTAGTTACTACTACTCCTACCTAACATAAAAAACTAGTTAATGTTGGCTCAGTGTGAAGGTTGGTATTGTTTTGCATTAACAAGTTTTTTAATGTTAGGTTTAGTTTCATTTAAAGCGCATCTCAAGTCATGTTCCACATTGAGACGATTTATGGCCTTTGTTTTCAGTGTTACTAAAGTAGAAAACCCACTCTCACACCTGTAGTTGGTGGCATATGGTATTAGCATTTTAAAGCTCTGTTAGATAAAACAGGATACTCGGCACCTGTTTTGATCCAAAATGCGCTGAGATCATAATTCTGAAATTCTACTTTCAAAGTACTATTCTCGCGTAATCCAAGAAATTCCACTTTTGCCGCCACATCTTCGTCTCGAATAATATCATCATCAGTAGAAAACGGTCTTAATATCCAAGAGTTCGACTGACGATTATCCAAGTCCGGGAAATACTGCTTCAGTGAATCTATTATTGCAGATAAATGTTGAATCACAGAGTTTTTAAACGTGATTTCGTTTTGTTCCGTATTTACTAATTTCTCACACAGTTGTGTAAACATCGACACATCATCTGCTTGCACTCGTTGGTAAAGTTTCAATTTACGCACAAAACTAGCAACTTTATCCTGCGCTGTTAAAATATTCGTCATATTTCCTTGCAATGAGAGATTAAGACCGTTAATTTCACTGAAAAAATCAGCAAGATACGCCTGAATTTCAAAGAATATTTTATCTTTTATTTTTGAGAAAAACTCTTTCTCTTTTTGTGTTCTCTGTTTTTCCAAAAATAATCCTATTTCTTCACAAAGCTCGTACACCCTGTTCAAAACTTTTTTCAAAGCGTAGCGGTGTATTAGACAATGATAAGGTAAAATTTGAGGAGCAACTTGTTTCACAAGAGCTTGAAATCCAGAACGAACACCCATCATGGAAGGGGCCCCACCTGTACAAACGCCAACCAGCTGTGACCAGTCCAGTCCGTTTTCCTCAATAAATTGTTTTAGCGTTTGAAATACGTCTTCGCCACGCGTAGTGGTGGGCAAAGACTTGCAAAACAGGTATATTCCTCTTCTACATGGTCATTTTTGATATAACGAGTAAATAACAGAAATTGTGAACACGAAGCTACATCCGTAGAGTCATCTAATTGCAGCGCAAACATATCACTTTCTTTAATTTCATCAATAACGGTTGCCAAAATATCGTTACTCATGTCTGAAATGCGTTTTTGAACTGTTGTATTTGAGAGTGATATTTGTTTAATCTTAGCCACATGTTGTTCGCCAATAACGAGCGATCAACACACAAACAAGGTTTGATAAGATCCTCTCCAATAGTATGCGGTTTTTTGTTCATAGCAATACGATAAGAAATTGGAAATGAAGCTTCAAGACACGACTCGTTTGCCTTTTGCATATTTCCCGTGGAATCCATTCGCGAAGATTTCAGAACGCTCTCTTTTCTCTTAAAAAATTGTAAATCTTTACCTACAATTACTATTACATAATTCAAAAATATATACAATTTCATAACCATTTGATCCTACATAAAATATTTAAAAAAAGTCGAAAAATTATAGTTCATACAATTTAAATCAAATTATTATTTTCACTCAAATGTTCAAAAATCCAATGATCATACGACTTTGATAATTTTCGGTTTACAAGGAATTCATAATAGCATCTCTTTTAATAACTCCTGACTTGACGTGAATAGTTTCCATTATTTTCTACGTTTTCTTGATTGTGATCAGGGATAGTCATTACATTTAACTCATCTCCTTGTAATATGCAGATATTGTGGACGACACAGCATGCAATGATCTACTCTGCCATTAAATCGACTCTTGTCATTGGTAGACAATGTAATAAGCTCCTTCATGCGTCCTTTTAATAATCCAATACATCGTTCAACAGTCACTCGTGCAGCTGAATGACGATAATTATAGTTTCTTTGTTTTTCAGTTAAATGTCCATTATCTCGATACGGAGTAAGTGTTGATGTATTTCATACGCAGCATCGCCTAGAATAGAAGAATTTATCATCATCATTTACTTTATCTGCAACTTCTAATAAACGGAAAACTCTCTGATCATGAACAGACCCAGGAAGTCCAGCATAACAATGAGTTATCAGAGTCTTGTGATCACATACGATCTGTAGAATATTTTAACTGTATGTAAATCAATTTTCAATACTAAAGTTAGTAGTGTGCTTTAAAATAACAGTCGCTAAATACTTGTAACTGAATAGAATGAAATCCTTTCCGATTAATATAATCTGCATGATTTTGTTTCGGACCATTAATACGAATATGAGTACCATCAATCGCCCCTATTACTTTTGGAAAGCCACCCGCTCTTTAAAATCCATGCATCACTTCTATAGCACGATCCCCCGTAGGCCATTGTATAAATCTTTGGATGCAATTATAAAATACTGTCCTGACAATATAATAATATACAATGAAAACAATTTTTTGTCACTTTTTTAGTAGACGATGACGATGGCCCAGAAATGTTACTAACATGAAATACAACTTTTTTGCATTGTTTATCACATATATCTGACGTTTCTGTTAGTTGTTTTAAAATGCCTTTGCGCATAACTGTATGTATAATTGATTCTGCATAATATAGAGCTTGGACTTTGTCCATTTTTTTCATTTTTTTTTGAAATTGTCACTCCTAGACCTTCATATTCTGTCATCTGTCTGCTCTTTTTTTGAAGAGCTTCTGTGCATACATTAATGAACTTAATTTGAGTGTCAATTATATTTGACTTCCTCTTCGTTCCCCTTGGAGTAGGGGTTGATTCCTGAAAAAAACGTAATAAAAATGAATTTTTTTAGTTTCCTACAAGCAAAGAAAAATGGCTGGAAATTACTAAAGGTTTCCATGATCATTGGAATTTTGTTAACTGTGGAGGCGCACTGGACGGAAAACATATAAGAATTATTCCTCCTGCCAATTCTGAAGCAAAATATTAGGTCCTTACATATGAAATTGGCGTTTTGTATGGGAGGAACAAAAAGTCGAATATTTTGAAATATAATATATTTAATTAATCAAAGTATGAACCATTGTTTTCTATGCACTTTTGCCATCTCATAGGTAGTTCATTGATCCCTTTACTAAAAAAACCAGTCTGCGGGAATCAATATAATCTGTGAAGGCGATTTGGACTGCCCCATCAGAGTTAAATTTTTTCCCTTGCAAGAAGTTGTCCAAATTTCGAAAAAAATGGTAATCTGTTGGAGCAAGGTCCGGGGAGTACGGAGGATGTCTTAGACATTCCAATTGAAGCTCTTCTAATTTGGTAGCCGTTTATTGTTGTGTGTGTTGTTGTCGTGAAGTAGCAGTGGCGTGGAGCGATTGACCAGCCTATTTTGTTTAGCCGCTAGCTTTTCCATCATGGTTTGCAATTCCTGACAATAAACATCAGCCGTAATAGTCTGACCAGATTTGAGAAAACTGCAATGAATAATACCGGCACTAGTCCACCAAACGCTTACAAGTAACTTTTTTGGGGTTAATTGTCGCTTGGGGCAGGATTTGGCTGGCTGGCCAGGATCCAACCATTGCGCTGAGCGCTTCCGATTATCGTAAAGCATCCATTTTTCATCACAGGTAATGATTCGGTTTAAAATACCTTCATTATTGTTCCGGTTTAGTAATGTAACGCAGCAATCGACGCGCGTTTGCCGGTTTGCTTCAGTCAATTCGTGAGGTACCCATCTTTCAAGCTTTTTAATCTTCCCAATTTGCTTCAAGTGAATTAAAACAGGTTTATCACTAACACCGCAGCCTGCAGCTAACTCGGACGTGGTTTGCGATGGATCCGCTTCCACAATAGCCTTCAATACTTCATTATCAACTTGGGTCTCAGGCCGTCCACGGGGCTTGTTCTGCAGGTCGAAATTTCCAGAACGAAAACGTTGGAACCAAAAACGAACTGTGTTTTCTTTTGCAACATGACCGCCATACACATCATTCAACCTTCGAGTCGTTTTCGCAGCACTAGTGCCAAGGCGGAACTCGTACTCGTAAATAATGCGATACTTTAAGTTTTCCATTTTGTAAAATGAGTGACGCAAACAGAAAAAAACAGAAGAAAAAAACAAATGAATGACGGTCATCGAAGCACAAATACATGAGTACAAATTTATAAAAATTTATAAAATAAAATAATATATAAAATTTGTACATAGCTGTACAAATTTTAATTTGGAATTCTTAACCAAAGAGGAGATATTTGAGGTCAAAGTGGCCAAAACGTAAAACGCCAATTTCATATGTAAGGACCTAATATTACAATTATAAGAACTTTTGTAGTATGGTTTTAATGGCTCTGGTAGACTCAAACTATTTTAGGTGGAATTTATAAAAAGGTACAAAGTGGCATAATATGAAATAAAATTGCATCTCAAAATTAACTATAGTTTGGTTCATGTTAAATTTAAGGTTATAAATAAATAAAATATTATGAACCTGCATAATCGCGATATACAATCATTAGTAGTACTCATACCTTTATTATATTATTAAGATTTGATCACACAACAACAGTTGTTGCGAAGGTAAGCAAGAAACTATACCGCCTAGAAATAAAAAAAATGAACATTTCGTTCTACTTTCCAAAAGAAGACAAATGTGTCGATTGCGGTACATTTGAGCAAGAAATAACCAAATATAGTGAAGGAGAAGTTCCTGAAGACTTAAAAGCTGCGCACGACATTCACAAATCAAAAGCCACAAAAGCTATACAGGCATATCAAGAAGATGCATCAAAAGAAAATACAGCAACTGTAAGATACTCAATGGACTTACAAAAAGTCATGATATTGCCAGACATGCCAAAATTAAAGGAGTCTTTCTTTTTGAGCAGACTTATTGCATTCAATCTGACTTTGGCGCCGATAAAAAAGAAAAGGAACATTAACAGTTATTGTTGTGGCATGAAGCCTGGGTCGGAAGAGATGGGAACAATATTGTTGACGCTATTGCAGCATTTATTGAGAAAGAAAGAGACATTCAACACCTGATCATTTGGTGCGACAATTGCACAGGGCAGAATAAAAATTGTATCCTCTTTACGTCATTCGTGACTCTTCTTAATTGCGAATTTTCAAACCTTGAAAGCCAACCAAGTCCATTTACCAAGGGACATACGCATGTCATATGCAGATGGCGTACATGGGAATATTGAGTCTCAAATCAAACGCCAAGATGCGATCTATGATTTTGAAGACTACAAGAAGATTATTTCAAGCTGCAAGAATAATATTGAAACCGTGGAAGTCCAAAAATCTTATGAGTGGGTCAAAAACAAACGAACGCCGAAGGGTAGAGTGGCACCAATAAAATTAGTATCTATACCAAGATTGGAATTGCAAGCTGCCGTGCTTGGATGCCATCTAGCGTGAAATGTGGAAACGGAACATGATTAAAAGAACATGAACGAAACCAAGACATCGAATATTTTGAACAGATTCTCGTACAGTACTCGCGTGGTTGGACTCAGGTCCTCGGGTGTTTAAGCCATTTGTCACATATAGAGTAGCTGAAATAGATCAAAAGACAAGAGTCAGTGAATGGCGCTAGAGAAAATGTAGCCGATGATTCCACTAGTAATTTCAATAGGGATCATCGATGGTTTCGCGGACCCAGTTTCCTATATTCTCCAGAAGAGACGGCCTAAGGAAAAAATGTACCTAGTAATTTCAATAGGGATCATCGATGGTTTCGCGGACCCAGTTTCCTATATTCTCCAGAAGAGACGGCCTAAGGAAAAAATAGAAGAAGTGGGAACTGTATAAACTACAGGAGAAGAGGGAGTGACAGGTTTTTTTTTTTTTTTATTTTTTTTTTATGTAATAGGAGGCAAACGGGCAGGAGGCTCACCTGATGTTAAGTGATACCGCCGCCCATGGACACTCACAATGCCAGAAGGCTCGCAAGTGCGTTGCCGGCCTTTCAGGAATTGGTACGCTCTTTTCTTGAAGGACCCTAAGTCGAATTGGTTCGGAAATACTTCTGTGGGCAGCTGGTTCCACATAGTGGTGGTGCGCGGCAAAAACTGCCTTAAAAACGCTCTGTTGTGGAACGACGGACGTCGAGGTGATACGGATGGTATTTTGTATTTTGCCTTGACGTCCGATGATGAAACTCAGCTGCAGGTATTAGACCGAACAACTCCTCTGAACACTCTCCATGGTAAATGCGGTAGAAGATGCAGAGAGATCCCACATCTCTACGCAACGCCAAGGGATCCAGCCGCACTGAAAGTGACTGGTCGTCGACGATTCGAACCGCTCTTCGTTGAATACGGTCAAGTGGAAGGAGCTGGTACTGGGGAGCTCCCGCCCAGAGGTGAGAGCAGTACTCCATATGAGGCCGAATTTGCGCTTTATATAGTTGCAAGCGGTGGCCCGGAGTGAAGTACCGTCTCGCCTTGCTGAGCACACCAAGCTTTTTGGAGGCTAATTTAGCCTTTCCTTCAAGATGACCGCGAAACTGAACGTTATTCGATATGTCAACGCCCAGTATTCCGATGCTAGCTGAGGCTTTAAGGAAAGTGTCTTCAAAGAGGGGAGTAGCGACAAAGGGAGTTTTTTTAGCGGAAAACGCGCATACTTGTGTTTTCTTGGGGTTAAATTGGACTAGATTTAGTCTACCCCAGTCAGAGACTCCACGTAGAAGAGTTTCGACTTCAGACACAAGTTTGTTCCGGTACTCATCGACAACAGCCCGAGAAATACCTGCCCGGCCAGTGTAAAAAGTATCCCCAGTGCTGTCGTCCGCATAGCAATGAATGTTGCTAAGCTGCAACATATCATTGATATGCAGAATAAACAGGGTCGGGGATAGGACACAGCCTTGTGGGACACCAGCATTCACAGGTTTCAGGTCGGAGCATGCTCCGTCGATGACGACTTTGATGCTCCGATCAGCGAGAAAGCTGGAAATCCAGTTGCATAATTTCTCAGGGAGCCCGTAGGCTGGAAGCTTCGAGAGCAGCGCTCTGTGCCACACCCGATCGAAGGCTTTCGCTATGTCCAAACTTACCGCCAGCGCCTCCCCCTTGGACTCAATTGCCTCTGCCCACCTATGTGTAAGGTATACAAGGAGGTCACCAGCTGAGCGACCACGACGAAAGCCGTACTGAGAATCGCTAATCAGCTGGTGGCCCTCTAGATACCTCAGAAGCTGGCTGTTAATAATGGTTTCCATTATTTTGGAGAACAAGGAGGTTATAGCTATTGGGCGATAGTTGGACGGATCAGAGCGATCGCCTTTTTTAGGGATCGGATGTATCGAAGCGATCTTCCAGCACTTCGGAACAGTGCCGAGCGTGTAAAGGTACCGGAAAAGGCGCGTTAGGACCGGAGCCAACTCAGGAGCACAAGTACGCAGCACAATTGGAGGGATGCCATCGGGTCCGCTCGACTTATGGATGTCCAAGGAAGACAAAGCTTTACGGATAGTACGTTGCCGGAATATAACTTCGGGCATCGTAGTATCACACCGCAATAATGTCGGTGGTTCCTTCCCTTGATCATCCAAAGTGGAGTTCGACGCAAAGAGACAGCCTAGTAGATCGGCCTTCTCTTTCGCGGTATGGGCCAGTGAGTCATCCTCCCTATGCAGTGGTGGAATTGAGGGCTGACTGAAATTCCCTTGCACAGCTTTGGCAAGAGACCATAAGGCTCGAGTTCCCGAAGGGAGGTGGGCCAATTTCTCACCAAATCTGGCAATGTGCTCTGACTTTGCTTTAGCGATTTCTCGCTTGAAGGACCTGGAGGCTGAATTGTATGCTTTTTTACGTTCGCCGATAGTCACATCACAGGATGTCACCGCTTCTGCCCAGACTTTAAAGCATTCACGCTTACGGCGCAAAGCCGCTTTGCAAGAACGCCTAAACCAAGGCTGGGACTTGCCACCGACCGGCACCGCAGAGAATGGAATAAAGAGTTCCATACTCTGCAGGACCACCTCGGCGACAGAGTCAGCGACGGCGTCTGGAGTACTCGACGAAAAGCAAATTGGCCCCCAAGGGTAGGACGCAAAAAAAGACCGCATCCCATCCCAATCTGCTGACTTATAGTGCCACACGCGGCGACAGCCAGTGAAGCTAGGCCGAAGAGGGCGCGTGAACGGCACAATGCTCAGAACCACACAATGATCTGACGAACCCAATGGCGGTTCAAGAGAGACTTGGTAGTTCTCCGGATGTGAAGTCAGCAGAAGGTCCAACAAAGAGGGTTTATGACCATCCACATCTGGTATTCGCGTAATCGCAGGGACCATTTGCGTCAAGTCGTAAGCCAAAGCAAAGTCGTGAAAGGATCTTCCCGCATGATCGGTGGTTTCTGAGCCGAGCCAATCGGCATGGTGGGCGTTAAAATCGCCAAGTATCACGATTTCAGCGGTAGGAACCCTTTCGAGCAGGGAATCTGTAGCCATTTGGATGTGCTCAATGAGTCGGTCAGTTTCGGTATTTCCGCTATGGGACCTATACAGGCATGCGTAGAATCGCGGATGGTCATCGCAGTCTACGCGCAGCCAGAGGTTAGATAGGTCCCTTCCTTCAAGCGTCCCGAGGCGACGAGAACAGATATCCTCTCTGACGTACACGCAAACTCCCGCCCGCGGCACAAATGAATGTTCCAATTTGTACCCCGGGTAGGAGAGGTAGGAAGTATCAGCCGGGGAGGAAATCTGAGTCTCGGTAAGAAAGAGCAAGGCCGGCTTCGCAGTCTCTAAGTGGTAGTGGACAGCGTTGATGTTGGAATTGAGCCCCCTAACATTTGTGAAGTCCACGGCGAGTGTGGACGGGGGTGCCTTTGTTAAATTGCTCCGTTTGCCCCGAGAACGATGAATGTTTTTACCGAGCGCAGAATTGCCCCCCCCAGAATACGAAGGGCAGCCTGTGCGTCCACCACCGGGCGCAGAGTGTCCCGGTGTTGGACGCCCAGAGGGGGATTCTCCACCGCGAGCGCGTGTGGTACCCCCCTGGGGTAGATTCTCTTTTTTCTGCATCTTCATATTTCATGGGGGGGGGGGGGAATGGGCTCCGGGAGTCTCTCTCACCGCACGAATCGCGAGTACAATAAGGTGAACTTATTGCATCACTTCACGCCGGTTTTCTGAGAGACAGTGGCACTCCCACTAGGAAGGGGTTGACTGATTGCGCTGATGAAATAACCTCTGTCACAGGTTATTTCACCAGTGGGCGATGGGGCCATCACATCCCGACGCCAAAAAACGTTTTTAAAGTTCATTGACTTATCCCGTAAAACTCTAATAACTGCTTTGGTTTACGGACGAACTTGGCGGCGTACACAACGGCTGGCAGATATGTTTTGGTGATGCTGGACTAATGAATATTTATGTAAAGAAACTTGCATGTTTCTTTGTTATGTACTATCAGCCATCTTGGTTGGAAAAAGCAGTTTGAAGTTTGACAAGTGAAAGTCATCGTTATTAAATTCAGTATTGTTTGATTGTGAAATTGTTGTAAAAAGGAATTGATAATGTTAATAATAAACTTTTAACGTTTTACAGTCACGTCGGGATCCCACAGGTCGAGGGAAGATGCCAGAGCTGGGAGATCTGGTGCTCGTGGTGGAAAAATTCGTGGCCGAGTGGAAGGGTTGTGGCAACTTTCCCGAGCAAAGATTGCGTTACTGGCATGGTCGAGATGCAGTGTAAGGCTAGAATTTAAAAAAGACCAACCAAGAAGATCATCATGCTGCTGATAGAGAGTGCGCAGGACGCACTGGGGGAGAATGTGCACGAAGAAATTGTTATTTGTTTCGATTGCTAATAAATAGTGTGATGCAACTGCGGGGGGGCGGGGGGCGGGCGAGCGTGTGATGTGCTGTCTCGTACATTCACCTGAGGTCACTGACCACACCACACGCGGCACATCACTGTTTCCGCAGCTGCACACTTTTATGAAAATATTATTTTATTTCTTCCCGCTTCCTCGCATGTTAAAAAGTCCAGCAGATAATCAATTAATTGAAATAAACATCTCTACCGCCGACTCTACCTCCGACTCTACCCAAGACTCTACCACAGTACCTAATAAATAGAGAAATGAATATATACAACACATAATCTTCATTCTAATTTAAATTATCAAAATTAAAACTAAAATTACAGTCCCAATCCACTTCGGTGTAAGAATCCAACTAAGTCCTAAGTCTGAGGCCTCAGACGGGTATTAGGGCCATCATGGGCGTTGGACCTCTTATACGGGATTTACACTCGCGCTTCGTCCCTCGCCTCGTGGCAGTGGTAGTAAAGAAACGGCGGTGGCGCCCAAGAAGATGGTGGATGTTGACGTTTTTAGAATCTTTAAACACCCAATGGAAATTAATAAGGATAAAGCTATATTGATAACAAAGACTTGTATTCTATTACATAATTTTCTCAGAAATAGTAGGACTTCAAGAAACATTTACACACCTCCTGGTACCTTTGATACTGTTGTCAATGATGAAATAATTCAAGAAGGTTCTTGGAGGCGACAGGTTTCCACTAACCCGGCTATAATACCTATTCCAACTGTAGCTAGACGTGCAGCACAGAGTGCCATAGACGTAAGAAATGAGTTCGCTAATTTTTTTCAAAGGCAAAATGTTTAAGACAATAAATTGTTACCCATTTTATCGAATAGTAATGAGGTTATATATCAGTTGCTAAGAGCAAACTCGCCAGCCAAAGGTTCGGTTAAAACATTGCTAAGATATCAAAATTATTTAATTATTGTGTATTATTTATATTGGATACAACTTTTGATAGTAGGTAATTATTATTTATAGAAGTACTTGCTTGTGCCCGGCCCGGGACTCGAACCTGGGATAAAAAATATCTATTATGTTATTCTGGGTCATTCTATATCTGTGCCAAGTTTCATCCATATCTGTTCAGCAGTATCGATATACTAGCGCCATCTACCGACTAGCGTCATCTGTCTATACGTACTTGATGATGATTTATTGAAGATGACTAATTACTTGAACTGACTAATTACTTGAATAAACCTAACTAAACAAATATGTACTTAGTTTTATTTTACTTACTTGTCTTTCTTCAGTGCTCACTGTGGTGTTTCACTCGTAAATGGATGCCAAAAATGTTTCCATAGCATCGTAATACAACCACACTGGCTTGTAAATATCGCACCTTGATAACGACAACGTCACTACACAAAAAAGGTACTTTTGAGTAATAAGCGATCAAAATTCCAAAATATTCGAAGAATGCAATTTTGGCTTAAATGAAGATTTTTAAGTCCGGTTTTCAGCAGTATTCATAGGAAACAAAGTCAGTTTTAAGATCGGCATACTAATTTGATTTCAACCCCTTTAGAACACCATATTTTTTGAAAATTTCGTTTAGTGTCACTATCATTCGTATTTTATTTATTTTGTGATATGGCTCCAAATTAGGAATAACGTCACTAAACCTTCAGATTATGAAATAACGTCACTAAAATTAGATAGTAGTTAAAATTAGAAATGGTTTTAAATAAAAGAATAATTTATGTATTACAAAACTCTTTATTCTTTAATAAAAAATAGGAACATTGGCACTTTTATTAAGTTCTTTAAGACACTTCTCTCATTGTTTATAAAGATAGGTTAACTTGAATTCAAAAATCAAAACAAATATATACACATTGAATAAACATGAATGTAAAACGTCGCTACTTAACATCCTAGAAACATTTAGCTATGAAGACACTGAAGCCTTTGTAGGTAATCATGAATCATAATACACTAACTAGTAAATAGTCAACTTCTACAATCAGTCATGAAAATTCATTCTCATAAACACACAAACACACACATACACATACACACATATATCATTATTCACATTTTAACCTTAGATTATGTTTAGTAAATTGTAAAATTGTAATACTTAGCTTAGCTATACGTGTTAAATTAAATTATAATTAGTTAGTACACCTATGTAATGGAAGAGCGGGTTCTCCTAACACAAGTGCTTATGCGCTTAAAAGGAGGTCCCAATCACTTATCAGCTATTGTAAAATCTTTGAGAAAACGAATAAAAATAAAAAAAAATAAAAAATTTAGGTTACCACAAACTCAACAACAAGAAGTGGATAGTCAAATTCGTAAATTATTAGACGAAAACATAATAAGACCGTCCGAATCTCCATGGTCATCTCCGGTTCATTTAGTTCCTAAAAAAATGGATCAATCAGGTGTTAAGAAATTGAGAATGGTAATAGACTATAGGCGATTAAATGAAGGAACTAAATCCGATAAATTTCCATTGCCAAATATAGAAGAACTATTTTCAAAATTACACGGTAATAATTATTTTACAACATTAGATTTAACTTCAGGATACCACCAAATATTAATGGAAAATAACTCTATTGAGAAGACAGCGTTTAGTACACCTAACGGTCATTATGAGTTTCTAAGAATGCCATTTGGTTTAAAAAATGCACCCGCAACTTTTCAAAGAATGATGAATAATGTATTAAGAAATGAGATTTCACATAATATCTGTGTGGCGTCCTCGTCGTCATTGGTAGCTGAAATAAAATTACCAAAATAAATTATATATTAAATTACAAAAAATGCACTTGCCAACTTTTACGTATAGACCGTGTCTATTGTTCTCCGCGGCAGACGGGGGGCGAGGCACGCGAATTCCACAGCGCGCTCCGCCACCAGTACGGCCCACGATTTCTTAAGTGACACACGTACAACTCGTTGCCGACGCCGCGGTTTAATTTTATGAAAATATATACATCGTTGATATCACAAGTTTTATTATTTATATAGTGTTATATGACAACGCGAACACTATATTGGTGACCCCGACGTGATCAGAGTAAGAAAAAACTACACGCCACGCGGTCTTTGCCATGCAAGACGAAAACGGTGGGGACACGGACAATATGGAAAAAGGTGCACATGAAATTTTCAAAGTTGGAATTAAAATACCACCAAATGTTTACGCCGCTACATCGTCCTCGGCTAACCAACATGCTGGAAATCCTCCAGACCACTACCTCACCGCCTTAGAAAGCTTGGCCAGGCAAGTTAACGAATTAACCAAGCAAGTTGCTTCCCTGAGCATGCATAATAGCCGATCAAGCAGATCACCACAACGTAGGTATAACAGATCAAGATCTCAATCACGCTCCACCCAAAGATGGAAGGAAAACAAAATGAATAGCGTGTGTTACTACCACAGAAAATTCGGTAAAAACGCCATAAAATGTCTCACGCCCTGTTCCTACAAAACTTTAAATGCGAACGGCAGCCTGTAGTGGCGGCTAACGACTGCCATACGCATACTCTTAATGACCGCCTCTTCATCGTTGAAAAGAAAACAAAACTCAAGTACTTGATAGACACGGGATCTGACGTTTGCGTTTTTCCTAAGTCGGCGACCAGAGACCAGCGTCATAAAACTAAATATGAGTTATACGCTGCCAACAACACTATCATAGCTACGTATGGCTACGTATCTTTACACCTGGACCTCGGACTTCGCCGGGACTTCACCTGGAGATTCGTAGTTGCGGACGTCACACGACCCATCATTGGTGTTGACTTCTTGGGCCACTAAAACCTATTAGTGGACTGTCGTCGTCACCGCCTCATCGACGGCCTCACAAGTTTGTCCGTCAACGCGCCACGCTGCGCCAACATTTCTGTGGAAACGGTGACCATCAAAACAGTTGCTGGAAACTCCGACTTCCACGACTTACTTCGCAACTACCCAGATGTAACGAAACCTACTGGAAAGCCAAAAGAAACCAAGCACCAAACGAAGCATCATATACGTACTACCCCTGGTCCACCAGTTGCAGCTCGTCCCAGACGTTTAGCCCCAGATAGACTGCTTATTGCGAAAAAAGAGTTTGAAGAGATGTACGCAAATGGAACAGCTCGTAGATCAGAGAGCCCATGGTCGTCTCCCTTACATTTAGCCAAAAAGGACGACGGTTGGAGACCATGTGGCGACTACAGAGCACTTAATGCCAGAACCATTCCTGATCGATATCCAATAAGACAGATTAATGACTTTGTTTATCAGCTGTCTGGAGCTAAAATGTTTTCAAAGATTGACCTGATTAAGGCCTACAATCAGATACCTGTCGCGAATGAGGACATACCTAAAACAGCCATAACGACGACATTCGGACTGTTCGAATTTCCGTATATGACCTTTGGTTTAAGGAACGCTGCTCAAACCTTCCAAAGATTCATCGATGAAGTTCTACAAGGGCTGGAATTTACATATGGGTATATTGACGACATCCTAGTATTCTCGAAGACAAGAGAACTCCATCTTCAGCACCTTAAAACTGTCTTCGAACGACTTAACCAGTATGGCATCTTAATAAACACCTCTAAGTCCATATTCGGCATTAACGAAGTAACTTTCCTCGGCTACAGCGTCTCGACTGAAGGCATACGCCCCCTCAAAGAGAAAGTGGAAGCAATTACCAACTACCCACAGCCGAAAACAGCAAAACAACTCCGACGGTTCCTGGGAATGATAAACTACTACCAGAAATTCATCCCTGATGCAGCAAAGATACAGGCTCCTCTGAACGATGCCTTAACAGGTAACATCAAAGGAAATGCACCTATCGATATGACTAACCTTCTAACAGCTTTCAATGAGTGCAAGCGCAACCTATCTCAAGCCACTCTTCTTGTCCACCCTGAAATCAACCTGGATCTAGCCTTATTCACAGATGCTTCAGACGACTCCATCGGCGCTGTCCTGCAACAAAAACGAAAAGGCAACTGGGAACCCTTGGGATTTTTCTCTCGTAAACTGACGACATCGCAAAAAAAATATAGTCCATACGATAGGGAGCTTTTGGCCATATACGAAGGTATCAAACACTTTAAATATATGTTGGAAGCAAGAAACTTTTGCATTTACACCGACCACAAGCCCATCACCTACGCTTTCACAACAAACAGAAGCCAGTGCTCTCCAAGACAATTCCGCTATCTTGACTATATATCTCAATTCACCACCGATCTAAAATACATCCCTGGTAAAGACAACATCGTCGCAGACGCCCTATCACGTGTAGAAGAGATTGTCACTATAAATTACGACGCACTTGCAAGAGATCAGGCTCAAGACCCTGAATTGCAAGCTTTGCTAACCAAAAACACAGCACTACAACTGAAACAGATCGCTGAAAACCAGCTGTACTGCGATTTTTCTACCAAATCGCCTAGACCGTACATAACACCTGCCTATCGCAAACGCGTTTTTGAAACCATACATCAACTCAGCCATCCCAGCGGCCCTACCACTGCTAAAATGGTAGCTCAAAGATTTGTGTGGCCCGGAGTAAGACGCGATTGCAAAACTTGGGCAAAGGAATGCGTAGACTGCCAACGAAGTAAAGTCAACAGACATACGAACGCACCATTTACAACCTTTCCAGTACCATCAGAACGTTTCGCCCACGTACACCTGGACATTATAGGCCCATTACCATACTCTAATGGCTTTAGATACTGCCTGACAGCAATAGACCGCTTCACACGTTGGCCTGATGGTTATCCACTAGCGGATATTACAGCAGAAACTTGTGCTTCCGCGTTCATTACCAACTGGGTATCTCGTCATGGATGTCCACAAACTGTAACAACAGACAGAGGCTTACAATTTCAATCACAACTCTTCCAGAGCATCACCAACCTGATCGGCGCAGAACATCGTCCCACCACCTCATACCATCCGCAATGCAATGGAATGGTGGAGAGATTACATCTCCAACTAAAAGCAGCCATCATCTGTCACAACGACCCACAATGGACTGAAACACTTCCCCTAGTGCTACTAGGAATAAGAGCTGCCTGGAAAAAAGATCTGCAGGCATCAGCCGCCGAGCTAGTATATGGAGAACCACTACGACTACCGGGACAATTTTTCTCAACTTCGCTTGACCAGAACCTAAATCCAGCAGACTATACAGCTCGCTTGAGAAATCATATGGCAGCATTAACCCCAACTCCTGCATCAAACCACAACAGTAAAACATTCTATTTGCCGAATGACATACATACTGCACAGTTTGTTTT
Source organism: Pieris melete (assembly GCA_963693345.1). Lineage (NCBI taxonomy): Eukaryota > Metazoa > Arthropoda > Insecta > Lepidoptera > Pieridae > Pieris > Pieris melete. The sequence continues at coordinate 82,293 of CAVNZK010000368.1, read as the reverse complement.
TCTTCGACGTGGTCCCGCAAAACGATCGCTTGTATCACCATATACCGGCCCATATAAAGTTCTGAAAAGAAATACAAAAACATTTTCATTAGACATAAAAGGCAAAGAAGTTACAGTAACAATAGACAGAATAAAACCAGCTTACCTTACGAAATAAATAGACACATTGGACATATCCACAAAAAAAGTTTCACTAATAAAAAATACAATACAAGTAAGACAAGACAAAACATGACAACATTTAACACTAAACTAGCAGCTATAAAAAAAAAGGAAGACACAAAGCTTAAAACATTAAGAGTTTTAACTTATTCTTAAATGAAGCAGTAGAGGAGTGCGAAAAAGGGTCGATGCACACCTACATCACTAGATGGAATCCAAGGTGGAACACATCCTGTGAAGAGGCTCACGGAACCCAATGTTGGTTCTGGTAGTCGGAAGGTTAAAAGTTCTGTGCGAGCGCAGAGATCTGGCAGGAACATTAAATGGTATCAGTTCGAGAAGATGGGAACAAGTTATTTCATTTACACATATTTTTCTAATAGTGACACAGTCTGTCAATTTACGCCTAGTACTCAAAGAAAGTAATTTATATTTTTTTAAAAGTTCCTTATAATTAGCACTACCACCATTGATACGATAATTTAGAATACGTAAGAATTTCTTTTGTACAGCCTCCAGTTGTGCGTCATATATAGCGTAATGGGGATTTCAGATTGGACAGGCCTACTCCAACTGGGACTGCACAAGCGCCTTATAGAGGTGAATATACGTGGTTTTTTCTTTGAAAGGTGTTCACGCGCACGGCAAATGATCTGCGCCGGCGGGAGTGGGGCGCGAGCGCCGCGGCTGCGACCGACCGGCAGTTACATTTACGGACGCACGGCGCGCGACACGAATAAGAATTTTATTTTAATACACATTTGAATCCAGTCCAGGTTTTTGTTTGATTGCTGCAATTGCAATTTCATCAGCCAATCCATCTCCCGGACAAAATTTGGCGACCGTGACAGGACATCGGTCTGCATACAAGGGCCGGTGAAGTCCAGAAGACCATAAGATTATTAAGAAGATTCATCAGGAAGTAAGCCCGTTCCTTACCTAATCACTTCCCTAGCACCGATTCGCATCGATTTCAATCAGTGTTAAATAGTGTCGTGAGTCAATCTAAAAAGTGCGTTAATTACTTGTTTTAAAGTCTATTTTCCAAGTAAATAGTCGATTAAAATTTCGAGTTACACGTATAGAATCATTCAACGGGGGGTAGGTACTACGGAAATCTACCTACAAACTTAAAAAAGTAAAACGTAACGTTTACTTCTACATTTAACTGCCCAAACTAGGGGTACAATATTTACTATTTTCTTTGTCTTTACGTTTGCAATAAGTAACTTTGCGCGTTATAGATATTTAACGGCCCAAACTAGGGGTCACAATTGTATACATATACATATGTATACAGTACTATTTTCCTTTGTACCTATTATAGTATAGCAAAATCGTGTTTTTTATGATTGCAAGTGTAATTAACGTTACATAAAGTAACGATCCTACGTAATTACACAAACATAAAATCTTATTTTCTCCAATTGTTAAATAAAAAATCTTTGAATTTAGAGTTCCGTAACTGTTAAACACTTATTATTTTCATTCGCTTTGCATGAAATTTGCATATTTTCAAATATAGCCTTTTCTTAGTTCACAAATTGTCCTATCACTTCACGCGCTTAAATACGCGCATCTATTGCACATCGCTTAGCCGAGTCGCTGAACATTCCAGGTTGGGCGCGATCATTCTCCGCTGCGCGCTTGTTGCCGCGCAAGGCCTATACTCGCGGTCCGGCCGCTGTGCAGCGCTGGGTCTACGCTTCGCCTCAACGGATTTTGGTTTGATTGCACATTCTTGCCCACATCTTTTATATCATTTGCAAATTAATCATGGCTCAAAGTAAACTGTCGGACCGGGATGAACTGGCTTTGTTAGTTCGTAAACGTGGCACAATTAAAGCGCGATTAACAGTATTCAAAGATTTTCTCGTGGTTATTGAACAAATTGAAACCGATGGTATTACGACAAAAAATATAAGTGATATTAATGTGAGACTGGCAAAAATAAAAGAATTATTTTCGGACTTTGAGAGGGTCCAATCTCAAATAGAAGTATTGGATTTAGAAAGCAATTTAGATAAACGGTTGCACGAGAGAATCGATATTGAAAGCCAGTTCTTCGCGGTCATGTCTAGTGCCCAGGAAATAGTGTCAAAACGCGATGAGCGCGACGAGGCTGCCCAGCATAGACTTTCTCTTGAAAGTAATTGCAGTAATACCAAGAATAATAGCCATTTAAATAATCAGATTCGATTGCCAACAATAAAATTACCAATTTTTGATGGAAATTACTTGAAATGGCTGGAATTTCGGGACACCTTCGACTCGCTCATCAATGCGAATGATACTATACCTGACATTAGCAAGTTTCATTACCTCAGGTCCTCTCTAGAGGGTGGTGCCGCTGTCACAATAAAATCAATTGAGTTTACCAGTGAAAATTATCTGGTTGCATGGGAACTACTGTGTAACAGATATAATAACAAAAACGTACTGATTAATAACCACCTCAAATCGTTATTCAGCCTTGAATCTTTAAATAGGGAGTCGCATAGATCACTCAGGTACATTGTAGATCATGTTTCAAAGAATTTAAGGGCTTTAAATACGCTTGGTGAGCACACTGATAAGTGGGATAGTCTCGTAATTTATATAATAGTGCAAAAGCTAGATAGTGTAACTAGCATTAAGTGGGAAGAGTACAAATTGAACCTGGGTGGGTCGATAGAACTAGAAGATTTTTACCAATTTTTAAGACAACGTGCTGATATTTTTTTTAGAGACTAGAGAAAACTTACCTAGTGTAGAAATCGATCCCGAGGATTTAAACATACCCAACAATACTGCACTCGCCGATCCAAACTTCCATAAAAGTAACAAAGTTGATATATTAATTGGGTCCGATGTAATGTGGAATATTGTTAAGGGAGGTTGCCAGATATCATTAGGTGAAAATAAACCTAAGTTAATTTATTCGAAGTTTGGATAGTTGGTTTCAGGGTCCATGACTCTGGCCATGCCATCTGTGAAGTGTAACAAGAAATCTGTATGTCATTTTAGTCAGGAAATTAAAGACTCACTTTCTAAATTTTGGGACTTGGAAAATTTTATAATGCCAAAACGATCATTGTCAACAGATGAACAAATCTGTGAAGATTCTTTTAATGAAAATACAATTCGCTTACCGTCTGGTAGATTCCAAGTAAAAATGCCTTTGCGCGAGTCTCCTGAGGCTCTTGGAGACTCTTACTCACTTGCTAAGAGATGTTTTTTAAATTTGGAAAGGCGTTTTCAAAAGCAGCCGAAGTTAAAGGAAATGTATAGTGATTTTATACATGAATATGCCACATTAGGTCATTTGACAGAAATAGAGAAGCCGCCTATTGGAAATTATTTACCTCATCACGCGGTGCTGCGAGAGAAAAGCGAGACCACAAAACTTCGGGTCGTTTTTAACGGCTCTGCTCGCACAGCATCAGGTAAATCGTTAAAAGATCCAGTATGTGGGCAAAATGATTTGATGTCAATTTTGTTGCGATTCCGCCAGCACAAGTATGTATTAACGGGGGACATTGAGAAAATGTTCCGCCAAGTAAAACTGGATGAATCGCAACGTCACTTACAGCTGATATTATGGCGAGACAATGAAGCTCAGCCTTTGCGAACATTGCAGCTCAATACTGTAACGTATGGGACAGCATCAGCCCCTTATCTGACCACCAGATGTTTAGTTCAGTTATCAACAGAGTGTTCAGACAAACGAGTAGCTACTACTATAAAAAACGATTTTTACTGTGACGATCTTATAACCGGTTGTGATAACAAAACAGAACTCAAATACTTACGTGATGCAGTCGTCGACAAGTTGGCTGAGGCTTGCCTCCCACTTAGAAAATTTAGAACTAACATTCCGAGTATATTTGCGAGTGAACCCATTTCAACCACATGTACTGAAAAGGGTTTATCCCAGACAAATGATCAGTACTCTAACTTACAGAATCAATCATCAGTGCTGGGGTTGAATTGGTGTCCTTCACAGGATAAGCTGTATTTTTCAGTCGACTTTCAGATTGAACAGCCGTTCACAAAGAGAACTATTCTGGCAGCAACATGCAAGATTTTTGACCCCCTAGGGTTGCTAAGCGCTTGTACAATTGTTCCTAAAATGCTGTTACAAAGGTTGTGGGAGTCTAAACTGGACTGGGATGATTTGGTGTCCGCCGATGTATCGAAACAGTGGAGTGACTTTGTAAATAATTTAAATCAAATAAAAGCGATAAATATTCCACGCCACGTTTTGCATCCATCGTCGGACACTCCAGTGTCAGTGGAATTACACTGTTTTGTAGATAGTTCTCAGAGTGCATTTGCAGCATGTGTATTTATACGTTGTACTGATCAAGAGAACAACGTATCAGTCAAGTTATTATGCGCCAAGGCTAGGGTTGCCCCCTTGAAGCCCAGTACCATACCGCGGCTGGAATTGGCAGCGGCCCTGCTTGGTGCTCAGTTAAGTTCAAAGGTTTGTCAGTCACTCAGTCGTAAGTTAAATCAAAAATATTTCTGGAGTGATTCTACAATTGTGCTTGGATGGATTAAAAATACCAACCCTAGTAATCTAAAGCAATTTGTTTACAATCGAGTAAATGAAATTCATGAACTGACTGACAAATCTACATGGCATCACATTTCTACAGAAATTAATCCAGCAGACATAGCTTCTCGAGGAGTCAGCCCTAGCAAGCTTCAAGATTTAGAAATATGGTGGAGTGGCCCACCCTTTTTAATGAAACCTAAAACGGAGTGGCCAAGCGCTCCTATAGAAAATGTTGAGCTTCCGGAGCTCAAAGTATATTCATGTAGTGTGTCTGCTGAGCATTCATTTGAGTTTGATAGGTTCTCGAAATTTCAACGAATGATCCGGGTGGTAGGATATATCTTAAGATTTATTCACAATTGTAAAACAAAGAAGGATTCGCGGCTAAGTGGTGATCTGAGTAACGATGAAATAGATAGGTCTACTCAGACCCTAATCAAAACCTGCCAACAAGATTCCTTTCCAAATGAGGTGCAATCATTAAAAAACAATAAAAATATACATCATAGATCGAGGATTTTGTCACTAAACCCTTATTTAGATGAGCATGATTTGATTAGGGTTGGAGGCAGAATCCAAAACTCAATCTGTGAGTATTCTAAAAAACATACCATTTTATTATGTGCACGTCATAACTTTACGAAACTGTTGTTTAAGAAAGAACATGTGCGTCATAAACATTGTGGGCCTGAATTATTACTTAGCATTATACGAGATCAATATTGGCCCATCGGGGGACGGAATCTTGCACGCAGTACATTTAGGAAATGTATCGTGTGTGTTCGTATGCAGAGTAACTCAATACAGCCTATGATGGGTAACTTACCCCCTCCTCGTGTCACTCTTACTTATCCCTTCCTCGCGACAGGCGTAGACTTTGGCGGGCCCTTCTCAATCGTAGACCGTAAGGGCAGAGGATGTAAGATATCCAAATGTTGGCTTAGTCTTTTTGTGTGTTTAAGCACTAAGGCATTAACTTTGGAGGTGGTTAGTAGTCTGAGTACTGAAGCATTTTTAATGTGTTTGCGTAGATTTATATCGCGTCGTGGCAAGCCTCATGATATTTATTGTGACAATGGCACCAACTTTGTGGGTGCAAATAATGAGCTAGGCAGAATGTTGCAGGCAAGCCAAAGTTCTGTCAGTGCGGCTGCCCACGATGAGGGCATTAAATTTCATTTTTCGCCCGCTTATTCCCCTCACTGGAGGGGGCTGAACGAGGCTGGAATCCGTTCAGCAAAGTTACTAATGAAACGTGTAATAGGAAATGCGAATCTGACGTTCGAGGAGCTCACGACGCTATTCGCCCAGATTGAAGCAATTCTTAACTCCCGCCCGTTAACTCCTCTAACGTCAGACCCTTCCGATGTTACTCCTCTGACTCCAGGGCACTTCCTTATAGGCCGGCCGCTGACAGCTTTACCAGAACCACCTATTTTAACAAATTATCCAAACAGATACCAAAAATTGGAACAGCTTAAGCGGCATTTCTGGGACCGGTTTCATAGGGAATATTTAAGTGAGCTGCAGCAGCGGACTAAGTGGCGAGAGCAGAGAAGAACACTCAAAGAGGGCGATCTTGTTGTCATCAAGGACGACAACCTTCCCCCAATGCGATGGCGCTTGGGCCGAGTTAAGAAACTGTATCCAGGGGCAGACGGCATCACTCGAGTAGCCGATTTCACGACCTCACGTGGCGTAATCCAGAGGGCCTTAGGCAGGGTCTGTCTGCTCCCAGCTATCAACCCAGAGGACGAGTCTCTTGGTAACCAGGGTTCCCAAGGCGGGGAGCCTGTTCACGCGCACGGCACATGATCTGCGCCGGCGGGAGTGGGGCGCGGGCGCCGCGGCTGCGACCGACCGGCAGTTACATTTACGGACGCACGGCGCACGACACGAATAAGAATTTTATTTAATACACGTTTAAATCCAGTCCAGGTGTTTGTTTGATTGCTGCAAATTCATCAGCCAATCCATCTCCCGGACAACGTCTATCCCGATCTTGCAACCAATATGAAGAACAGACAATGGCTGTGCGAAAGGGCAATTTTAGCACCGACAAACGAAGTAGTGGGGCAGATCAACGAACAAATCATGTCAGATGTGGAAGGTGATTTTGTTGAGTATCTGTCCGTAGACAATGTCATGGACACTGAGCAAGTGACATCGTTCCCTGTAGAATTTCTTAACTCCTTAGAATTATCGGGGGTGCCTTCCCATAAGTTGAGGCTAAAAGTAGGTGTCCCGGTCCTGTTGATGCGAAATCTTGACGCACCAAGAATGTGTAATGGCACACGTCTACAAATTACACACCTGGGACGCAATATTGTGAGAGCAATAATTATGACAGGAACAGCAAAGGGAGAAGAAGTGTTAATTCCCCGTATTCCAATAATCCTTACCGATTTGCCATTACAATTCAAAAGAGTACAATTTCCCCTGAAAGCAGCATTCGCTATGACGATAAACAAAGCTCAAGGACAGACACTCAAAGTAGCTGGTGTTCTGTTTCTCCCATGGGCAACTGTATGTGGCGTGCTCACGAGTATCGAGTCCACAAAACCTACATGTTTTGACCAAAGAAGGAAAAACAAAAAATGTCGTATACAAAAACGTATTAAACTAAGTTAAGTCAGGGATCAGGGTCAGGAAAAGTCTACCTATGTTAATCTCAATAATTCAATGTGCCGGCTTCATTAGAATCGTTTCATTATAGTTTCAGAGCCTATTCAGTCCAAACAAATTTACACGAAGTAGTAGTTCTACGCAGACGAAGTCGCGGGTAACAGCTAGTTATAAATAATAACAGATGTACATACTGTGGAGGAAATGAGGCCGACTTATCCCACCTCATCTTAAGTTGCCCGACCTTTAAATTTCAACGATTAATACTAGTAACGGATATTATGAAGTTGATGGATTTTGATGAGAATAATCAGACTAAACTTGGAAATTCTTTAGCAAATAACTCGACAAGATCAGCTTTAGACTCATCAGTCACTGCAAATGGTAGTCATCAATGTCAACCATCACAAATAGAAATTCCCCGCCGTGTCCAAGATTTACTGAAATGTCCAGTCCTATTCAAAGCTATTTACTATTATATAAAAAACACGGTTGTGAAAATTTAAAGCTCACCATTGTATTATATAAATTGATTGTATTTTATGTTAAGTTAGTATAGTTATTTGTGTAAGATATTTTGTTATAATTCTTTTTTTAAACTGCCAATGGACTTTGTATCCGGCTAATAAATAAATTTAAAAAAAAAAGTAGTGACAACGAAATTCAAACTATAACCTAACCGATGTCTCTCGCTTCACCTCTATTATTTTCGTTTCCCTGAATCTTCTACCATTTATTACCCGACTACCCTAAAAAATTTGAGATAGGAGTGGAACATATGAAATTAAAAAATCTGTTAGAAATAGAATTTCTTCAACAAAAATATAAATTAGTATTAGAAATATGTATTACGCTTAAAAAAAGGATCAGAAAATAAATGATTAAAATGAAACAAGTTTTGTTTTGATATTCTTTATTACCAAACAAATTACCTAGTTAAATTGTGCAATCACAGATTGCCGGAATGCTAAACCTGTAGGAGATCTTTCATTGTTTCTGTGTTACTAAACTTCTGCTGTCAGCAAGATCACCATCATCATAAGCATCGCCTCTCTGTATACCTATATTATGCAATACAGCACAAGCTATAATTATATATAACTAGTATTTGTCAATTTTGACTGTAGTCCTAGCTGTAAACATGGAAATTTCCTTTTTCACACTCCGAAAAACCTTTAAAAAATATGCCTAGTTCTTATTTGAGAATAATAAATATTGTCAGCTCTTGTCATTGGATTTAAAAGTGTTGTTAACATGAAGTTAAGTGCTGGATAACCGCTGTCACCTACTAAAATAGGCATTTTCTAAATATTCTGCTGTCGTGTGAACTGCCAGGCCACCTAGTCACTATAGCAAATATTTCCATATCAAGGGGCCTACCATGAACTCTTATTGCGAGCCTATTGACAACCTACAACTGAAATGCATCGCTAATTCGTACCATGACATCGAAAAAACGAGACAGTTTATGTTCCCACGTGACCTTAGCGGTTATCAGATTTCGTTCGTTCAATTTGTATGAAAATCCGTACCATGACCGCTCGGCTGAACCGAAATTTGACAGTTGCGCCTTCCAACTATGACAGAATAAGCGATTCTAAAAAAGTTACTTTTTGTTCACCTTTTGACGTGATAACGTCTTTAAAATCGTTTTAGTCGGGTGACATGTTCAGAAACTTGTGTCACACCAAAACCTCACGAGCGCGATCGCAGGTATAACGAGAGAGAGACGGACCGAGCTCCCGTCTCATCTCACTCTAGCGGCATACAAACGAATGGAGATTTTCTCCACTCCACTCCACTCGTAAGAAAAATGTATATCATAGTCGAATAAGTAAACTTGTCATTTTACACCCGAAATTTTTCATCAAAAGTGTGAATAAAACGATAGATGTAATTTAAAATTTGAAAAAATTGTTATCTTCATTAATTCCTTACTTCCCAAAAACTTATATCACCAATAAGACGTTATCACGTAAACATCTCGATCGTAAACCTACTTTACAAACAACCAATATTTTTTTGTATCGAAATGTCCAAATAATAGATTAGAACCTATAAAATTCAATATTTGTATTAAAACTTGTTAATAAAGTTAAAATAATAAGATTTATCTACTATGGCTAATATAGGAAAAAAATAAATATAATTTTTATATTTACGATATTTTGGGTTTAGAGTGTGATTATAAATAAATTATTAAAATATAGACGGAGATGAGAAACAAGATGGCAATGCCCTTCCGACTACCGACTTCGTAGATATTGAGTTTATAATTTACTATAGATTATTGACTTTGATTCATTGAAGATTTCAGTGTACCTACAAATAATTGTACATTATTCAATTAATTATTTATGCATATCTAACAAAAACATAAACCCCCAATATAATATCATATTTTACAATAAATAAGAATGCCATATTACTAGTAGATATTTATTATAATAAAAATTTTCCTCACTATGTTCATGAATTGTATAATTCTCCTCTGCTTTTTGTTGTTTAAAAAAACATAGGTATTTTTTTTAATTTATAATGTGTAAATAATAAGCCATTTAAAAATATTATAATAATAGTATTTATTAAGTTAGGATGACTCCATCAAGATAGAAAAAGATGTCTTCAGGCAATGTTCATTTGGTTATAAACATTTATTCATATATGTAGTCTCAATTTAGCAATTTTGTCAGGTTTTCTTTACAGCTTGTAAAGAAAATTATTATTATTATTTTATAGCCTCTTTATTTCCATAATGAATGACATATTAAACAAGTATATCATATGATTAATTATTACATTATATGTGCATGCATTAAAAATACAATATTATTATTTATAATCTTTAAATTATATTCCAATCATAATTAATAATTTCAATGTATATAAGTTCGAAATGATAAATAAATTAATAAGAATCAAAAACAAAATTCATTTTTATAATTCTTTATAAAGTATCATTAAATTGTTATGGACCCCACTACGGGTAAAGGCGGTTGCATCTTCTGGCATTGCAGCAACTTCATTAGATGGAGGCAGAACAGCTCATTCAGCATTTAAGCTGCCATTGAACATCCAAAATAACCCAGATGCAGTGTCCAACATAAAAAAAACAATCGTCTATGGCCACAGTGCTGAATCAATGTAAAATTATTATCTGGAATGAATGCACTATGGCACACAAACATTCGCTTGAGGCATTGGATAGGACATTAAAGAATATAAAAAACAACGATAAATTATTTGGCGGCACTTTGTTACTCTTTTCAGGTGATTTCAGGGAAACACTTCCTGTTATTCCACGTTCAACGTACGCTGATGAAATCAACGCTTACTTAAAACCATCGCTATGTTGAATATGGCGTTATGTTGAAATAGTACAACTGACATTGATAAAACATTCTCTAAACAACTGTTAGATATTAGCGATGGGAAAGTTGCTGTACATGAAAATACTGGATGCATTAAATTACACGGGACTTCTGCACAATCATCGACTCGCAAAATACTCTCATCGATCGCACATTTCCCGACGTACACACACAATATGTAAATCATAAGTGGCTGGCTTTGCAAGTAAAAATGTGGACGTCAATGGATTAAATTTAAAGATACAACTTTTGTTACCTGGGGACTTGATGTCATATAAATTTATCGATGCAGTTTGTGATACCAACGAAACTGAATTATCCAATTGCGTTTTTAAATGGGGTTAAATATAATGATCACCATAAAATGCTTTGATACCCTTAGTTCTTTTACCAAAAATATATACTTAACACCAGATAAATAACGTCTAAAATTACAATAGTACTAGCTATTTTAGTCACGACTGCACTTCAAATTGTATTCGAACACCAAATGTAGTAAATGATCACCAAATCTTAGCGAGCAAATTAATGCGCTATTTCTGCCTAAATAAACCACTATGATTGACATAAAATGTAGGCTTATTACCAAATGAAGCATTATGATGCCATATTAAGTTATGTCTGCGGCTTACGATCCTCTCCCACCACACCGCAAGCGCCGCGCACGCCCGGACACGATCGCCAATTTAGTCGCGTGCGAGCACTTGCTTTTATTGGGTGTGTTTTGGTATCTATCTTCTTTGCAATGGCGAATGAAAACTTAGCGGGACCGAGTTCGTGTGCTCCGCTGTTGAGTACTTCATCGGAATCAGATGAAGACGAATATAAAATCACAGAGCATACGAAAAAACGTCGAAGGCAAAATAAAGTTTGGGTTTTTGAAAGAAAATTTATAACTGTGCGGAGCGCTGAGGAATTTATCAAAAATGAGAAGACCTGGTCAATACAAAAAATTCATACGACTGAAGAAGGAGTAAAACGTTACTATCGTTGTAACAAAGTGAAGCTTCGGGCTGAAATTCAGTGTTCTGCCGCGATTTATCTTTTATTTGACGCATCGTGTGATGATATATTATTATTTCGTACTGAAACATGTCACGACCATGAAAATTCTGACTGTCAGTCGACTAGGGGAATAAATGAGGCAACGAAAAAGGAAATAGAAAAACTATTCGAACTGCGTTTGAAACCTAAATCTATTATGAAGAACTTAAGTAAAATTAATGGACTAGTTCTGCCGACTAAGTTACAGTTAAACAATTATCTTAAAATCATACGTAAGAAAAAATACGGGCCATCGGTAATAAGCTTGGGACAGCTTGAATTATGGTTAAAAGAAAACTCTGAAATACCTGATGACGGTCACGAAGTTTTTGTTTTGGCGTATGAAATTTCTGAAGATGATTTAGATCAGAACTTCCGGTTCATGTTAACGACGAAATATTTAATTGGTCTATCACGCCAATGTTCTGTTCTTCACGCGGATGCCACATATAAGCTCATTTGGCAAGGGTTTCCAGTACTTGTGATTGGAACTACAGACAGAGATAAACATTTTCACCCATTTGGATTAGCTGTGACAACAGCTGAACGAACGGAAGACTTCATATTTTTATTTTCCGCATTAAAAAAAGCAGTTTTCTCAATATTTTCATACACTTTAAGTTGTAAAGTTTTGGTCTGTGATGCAGCGAAGGCTATACAAACTGCCTTTGCGTGCACATTTGGAACAGATACAGTCATAAGAATGTGCTGGGCGCATGCGAAAAAGAAGATGCAAACAAGAGTAGAGCAAAGTGTGCAAAAGAAATCCCAAAAAGAGATCTTACAAGATATTGATGCTTTACAGTGTGCCTCAACTCAGGAAATATTTGATCGAGCCAGCGAAAAATTTTTGGACAAGTGGAAAGCCGAAAAAGATTTTGTTACATACTTTGAAAATGAATGGCTAATACTAAATCGTTTCTGGTATTTGGGCGCATCTCTGGGGACTCCTGCTACAAACAATGCTCTGGAATCTTTCAATAAAACAATAAAAGATGGTGGCACGCTTCGTGAGCGTCATCCTTTGGCGCGGTTCTTAGTAATTGCTTCTGATATAGTCAAGGACTGGTCTAATGAATACGTGATTAATAATACTGAGAGACGGTTCGCTCAACTGCCGACAGTATCTTTAAAGATGTGGACAGAAAGTTACCAATGGGCAAAACTGTCGAAGCAGGTGCCATTAAAGAATAGTACTGAGCTAGTTTGCTCATACAGAATTCCAGCTGGGTCGGATTTAGATTGCAAAAATTATGAAAAGCCATGGGAGACCTTTGACGAATACAAAGAGCAACATTTTAGAGAGTGGGAAGTTATAATGCCCCGAGAAAAGGAAAATTGGTTACACGGCACATGCAATTGCCCAAAGTTTCTCAAAGATTACATTTGCAAGCATCTCGTTGGATTGGCGATTCGGCTTAAGCACGTCCAGCCACCTTCAGAGGCCAGAGCTATTCCGATTGGCATGAAGCGCAAAAGAGGACGACCAGCCAAAGCTAAGAAAGCATTAATTGTGCAGTGAATTAATACAGAAGACTGATTCTTCTTAAGATTTTTTAAATGCTTATTATTAGTTTAGTTTTAAGATCTTTGAACTGTTTATTATTAGTTTTAAGAGGACTATCTTTTTAATGATTGTTTCAATAATTAAAAAAGGGATTATTGAAATTGTAAGAGTTTTATTTTTTATTTTAGGTATAGCATTTGGTTGTAAACGAAACGCTCAAGATAATTTTTTTTTGTAGTGGTTAATCAATTTGGAGACAAAAAGGTTAGGAGTAAATTTACTTTACTGTGTTTGGCAAAATATTTTTTTTGCCGAGGGTAATTTACTTTAATCGGATAACGAGATTTTATTTTTTTGCATTTCATTTTAAATTAAAATATGGTTAATAATTTGGTTTTCATTAACTATTTTTGGGCTAACAATGAGTTTTTTGGAGCCAGTTTGCTTAAATAGGATAGCAAGATGTAAAAACTTTGGTTATAATTTTACATTAAAATGCTGTTTTAATTTTGGCGATCATTTACTACTTTTGGTTTAACAATGATTTATTTGGAGTCATTTTGCTTAAATAGGATAGCGAGATGTTAAAACTTAGGTTGTAATTTTACATTAAAATGCGGGTTTAATTTTGGTAATCATTTACTATTTTTGTCTGTTATATGTTACTATACCTGGTGGTAAGTTAAACATAAGCCTTTTTAAATTCGTTGGATTTGCCAGGCCACCACACAATTTACAATTGAAAGTTGGATCACCGATTATTCACCTTCGTAACTTAAACCCACCACGGCTATGTAATGGCACACGATTTGTCAATAAAACAATAATGAAAAACGTTATAGAAGCCATCATCTTGAATGGCAATTTTTAAGGCGAAAATGTGTTGCTGCCACGAATCCTTATGATTCAGACAGATGTGCCAATTGAATTCAAACGCACTCAATTTCCAATTAGATTGGCATTCGCTATGACGATCAATAAGTCACAAGGCCAGATTAGGAAACATCAAGCTTTTCCCATGGACAACTATATGTGGCATGTTCTCGCGTGGGAAAACCATCCAGTTTGTTGATACCAATAGGTATAGTAAAAAGATTTTTGATCATATTTTATAGAGATGACAGCCAAGAGTTTTGCCAGACCCCACGCTTCTATTGAGCAAGCATTAGATTATAAGACTTTGGGAGAAATTCCAAATAATATTTATTTAAATTAGATAATAGGACAACAGAGCACCGCTGTTGCAATAATAAGGTAAGTATATGTGATGAGTCTTTCCAAAAAAAATATTGTGGTACATCAAAATATACAGGGGATGAAAAATAAAGAATTAGAAATTGAACTATTCTTGAATAGTCAAAAAATAGACATTTTGTGCATAACAGAGCACTGGCTAAAAAAATATGAAGTTTTAATTTTTATAACCACAGGGTTGGTAGTGTGTATTGCAGAGAAAATGCAATTCATGGTGGCTCATTAATCCTAATTAGTAAAAAACTTAAATGCAAAGAAAGAATGGATACTATCAGCCTCTCTGTAGAACTAACTATTGAAATTTCCTGTGTGGAACTGGAACAATTCATTGTTGTATGTCTATATTGTCCTCTATCAGCTGTCTATAGTAATGTTGAAAATGTATTAGAGGAGAGATTGTGTAAATTAGTAAAGTGTAATAAATGGCTAATTGTGTGTGGGGGACTTTAATATGAATTTACTTTGTCATTCTAATTCAAGTGTACGCATACTTAGTCTTTTTCGTTCATACAACTTAATACATCAATTTCATTCGCCACTAGAATAACAGCTAGCACCGCACCTTGTATAGATAATTTAATGAATAAATTAACAAGTTTTTAACACTAAACTTCACTACACTTAGAAATTAACAGGAGATCAATATCAGGTAAGTAGGGGGTCTACCCAACACGGAAAAACATGGCAAGGGGTCTACGACACAAAAAAGTTTGGGGAACTATGAACCTAACCAGACCTAATTTCGCATAACATACTTTTCACAAAGGACAAAGGCCCTCGCAAAGACCTGCTGCCCGGAGCCTCGCAAATGGTAAGGCCGCCTCTGAGTCCATGGGGTTCCCGCAGGGTTGGGATGGCACAGGGGGGTAGCCCTGCCCCCCTCCCAACCCTAAATCCTGATATATCGCTGGTCCATATTGGAAAGTTTAACCAATTCTTTACCAGTACAAGATCACAAACCCCACTCAAATCACTTAAAATAAAAATTTCCCGAAATTGTGCAGTGAATTACCCGACACGATTGAAAAAACTAACATTATACGTGGCTTTTGGACATCGGGAATATGTCCACTAAATCCGCATGAAGTTCTTAAGAATATTCCTGAGATGCAAGAGGAAATATTGTCATTTGGAATCAACCATGTACTTGAGAATTATTTAAGAGAAACCAGAGCACAAAAGCCTATGCAAGTACAGAGGTATAAACATTTCATTGTGAGCCAGGAAAATCAATGAGCATGAACAATTTAAATACTGATACTCGCAATAAGAAAGCAAAAAAGAAATCCACTAAGGTAACTAATAAGAAACAATGAATCTTTATATTTAGATGATGAAAATGGCCTTTATATAGATAGAAACAGGCACTTGACACTAAATATTACAAGAAAGAGGTTTCATTATTAATTTGACTATGTCTTGGCATGTTGCTTGAAGCATCCTGGCAAGATTTATTAGTTCCAAATTTAAATTTCAAAGTAACAAAAGAAAACTAATGATTACTGAAAAATAGCTTTACTAATTTCGCTAATAGGTGAATTGATTTTTTACAGATTTCACAACTTTTTTGATATAATCTGTAAAAATAATTATTTAATTCTTCTTTGTTAAAAGTAAATTTTTACCCATTGTCAAACAAATTGTTAACAGGTAGATTAACACCCACAATATTTCAAAATGGGTTTCATAAGTGGGGAGTAATTACATAGAATCCTAATGAAATGTGCTGTATTGAATAGCTGTCAAATCAACTGAATTAACACAGATATGACAACTTGTATAGCAAACCAGGAAACAAAGACAAAACAATATCAACAGGCATACCATAAAACCAAAAACATCCCCCAACACAGATGGCCATTGTCACTGACAATTTGTCAGAGAACACGGTTACTTTAAACATCATCCCATAGAAATCCAATATCCCAAGAAAATACCAATAGAAGAATTAGTCAAAGCAAATATTTAATTCAACTTGGGACTTGCACCAGTCAAAACCATAGTTTATTTGTACATTTAACACAAAGACACTGAGAACAGAAGAAAGCTTACAAGAACTGGATTTAGCTTTACAAAATCTGAAGTGGGACATATTAGGCATCAGTGAAATAAGACAGTAAGGAGTGAAAATAGAAGAGAAAAGACTGTTATTTACAATAAAGTAAGAACAACACGAGGCAAGAGTTGCAAGAGACAACATTCAATGGTGCGTTGGAGGAGGCCTTTGCCAAACGGCACACAGAAATAAGAGATTTAATTTAATACTTCTTCAAATAGTCTTGTGTTATATTTTCTATTTCTGTAAATAAATGAGATTTCATTTTTTAATATACATATTTATTTATCCATTGTTTTACATAACTTGCTTGTTTATTTCAGTTAATAGATTTTTGAATAAAATATATGGCATATATCACAATGGCTTGAGGAGTTGCCCAAAGACAACCGGGATATTACTGGTTCTGTTTTGGAAGAATTAGGAAACCATAATAATTGTGGAGTGAAATTTGAAGTGCTTGAAGATGGTAATAATAACTATTTTCTGTCCTAGGCCAAAAGATCCCACTGGCCATAATTTATCTCCTTATCTACAATGAATTAGTAGCAGTACTTGTAAAATTTAGCCAAAAGCACTCTTAAGCTGTCCTTACATTTACAAAAGAGCTGTCGGTGAGAAGATGCATCAGTCCATCACTTAAGAGTAGCAACTATCTGTATTGCCACCTAGCAAGAATGACAGTCCCAAACAAGTATTATCAACAACACTTATGGGGCTTCTGCGTTGAATGCAGAACGGAAGAATGTTGTCTGGTTTTTATAACAATGATTTCAGGTAAATAAAAATAGTTTAAATGGTAGATGGATGTTATTTTTTGTTGAAAATTGTGTTCTAAATATGTAGTTATGTTTTTGGATTGTATAATTCTATTATTTCTTACCCGCCTTTCAATTTTTTTTGGGGTTGCTTGAGACCCTATGGAACTAATTGTATGATCGTTTTAAAGCTCCTATTAATTATACCTAAAAACGGGATAAAAGATGGAAGACAACATGACGATTGACGACAGCGGACAGAGTACAGACTACAGACGAGCGAGCGAGAACCTCTATTAGTTTTTTTTTTTTCCTTTCTTGGCCTGCACGGTTTGTGCGTCAGCCATCCTCTATTACTTATTAATATTATCAAATTTGTTTTGTATTTGACACTGCAGTCTGCACCGATAGCCCAGGGCTGCCAGTTGAAAAAAAAGCATGATCGTACATCAACTACAAAAAATCGTATTCCTAGGAAATTTTGAAATGAAAAGATTGTACAACGTAAAAGTGGAAACTTTTTATTGAACATTACTGGCTGCCGCTGCCTTAAAGAGTGTAACTTTAAAACTCCATATTCTGAAACCATTTCGACGTCACAAACAGTGTACCTGGCTTTGGTTTGACATTGGTTTTTACCGAGCCCTAACCAGTCCTTAAATAAATCTAATTTTTCCCAATCGGGACGATACTTCTGTGCTTTGTGTTTGTTCCTCTCTGTTGCAGAAAGCTCTAGTCTTTTGGCTAATTTCTTTTTTCGGGGTACCTGGCGCAGGTTGCCAATTTTTCATTTTCACTACCCATTCTTGCTAAAGCGTATTGAAGTAACACAAAAATTTTTAAAGACAATAATATCAAAAGAGGATATAATCACTTAGAGCTCGAGACGGATGAGAAAAACAGGTTTTCGACTATTCCAATACAAGTCTTTACAAGAGAAATAAAAGAAAAAGGGTGCGTGTACTTATGTACGTACGCGCGTAAGAAGTTATACTTCTTTGGCATTATTAAAAATAGTTTTTGATGGCATGCAAATAATTAATTACAATTAAATAATCAAAGACTGGATAAAGAGTCATTATAGTCAATAAAGTTCCGTTTACATTTGAAAAATTAAATAAATAAATATTTATTAATATTATATTTATTATATTATATTTTCTAATATTAATTAGTATTGATTTAAATATTCAATTTAAATCACTTCTGATTATAATTCAGACGCACATTTAAAATTCGCACTTGTATAATGAAAACAAAATGAAAACACGTGTTTTAAATGTAGAAACTCAAAGCATGTGGATAAATATTATAAATATAAATACACAGTGAACAGAGGCGGCGTGCGTGCCAACATGCGCCATGAACTTCATTCTGTTAATTTTGTGTCGTAAAATTTCACTCACATAAATTTTTCATAACGCGCCTAAAGAAACCTTAGCTTTGCAAAATCGAGTCAAAAAGTGTCGCGTAATTCTAAAATCTGAACACCCTGCCTATTTTTAAAATGACATACTTATAAAGAACTAGCAAACTCGGCGAACTCTGTTTCGCCACCAGATGGCTTCGTTTTATGTAACATTTCGTTTGGTGATCCCACTTTTCTGTTGAAATTTTTCCTGAATGTTCTTAGCTATAAACCTGCCGACCTATAAACGAGCCTGAGACCTTTCCAACGAATGCAGAACCGTAGAAATCTATAGCGTCAGGAAGGAAAACCCGACTTATTTTTATATAGTAGATGATGTCCATGCTCTGTGGTTGTACCTGTGGCTCTACGGGATCTGTGTTGTATTTACCAATTACCTATTCTTGATCTTGGTCTGCACTCTGCGGTTGTAGAGTGTAGACGCTAGCCACTAGCAGGACTTTATTTATATGTCAACAGTCAAATGTCAATTTAAGTTTTAAGTACCTACTAGTTCTTAGAATGTTAAGAAATATTTTTAACAAAAACAAATCATAATAATACCGCTATGTAACACAAATGTAAAATAAAATATTAAAATGGTATCTAAAGAAGTTAGTACCTGGATGATTGCGAAAGACTTGTGTAGATGCTGTCATGCTGAAGGAGATTTTTTCAATTTGGCGACGCCTAATACATTTAAAGATCGAGAAGAAATATACTCCGATATGTTAAGAACCTGTTTTGATATAGAGGTAATTTCCCGCTTATATGATTTAATACCACTACAAGCATTAAACATTAAAAACCTGGTACTACAAAAAATCATATATTGTTTTGATTAACTTTATTGATTTCTTATATTTTGCCTTTATTGAAAATTAAGTTTATTTATTATATATATATATATATATATATATATATACATCCTATATGGCTCAAATAGTTCTTGTCTAACATAGTCTATATCTTTTCCCTAAAGGATCAACTTTTCATTAGGTTACATAAACGGCTCCTCTAAAGTTGCACAATTAGTCTTGACATTTATTTATTTTACTGTTTTTTTGCTAAATTTTGGATAATACTCTTTATGATATTAAATTTTAGATTGATCCTGTGCCAGGAGGTCTCTGTGTTCCAACATACTCAATATGTTCAAAATGTGTTGTGAAGTTACGGGAAGCAATTATTTTCAAAGAGCAAGTGTTAAAATGTGAAGAGAAATTCTATGAATTATTAACATCTTCATCAATTGCTGGTAAATATTAACTGGAACTTTTAGAAATATTGCCATTGTGAATCAGTGACTTGGCCTATAACTGGCTTGGGTTTTTTTGGCAACACAATAATTTGTTGTGTAAATTATTTTTTATATTATATTGAATTATATATATTGTATTGAGTGATTATAAACAAAATGCACTAAGGGATAATTTTAGAACCATATAATATCTTTAGTCTTAAAATATTATTATTAAATTTCAGTGTCAACCCAAATTAAAAAGGAACCTGAAATGGATAGCGAAGGTATTTATTCCTTATATCTATATAATCTTATTCTTATACCTATTATAGCAATAGTATAAATGATCCTTGATACCTGGCAAATAATTGTTTTGGCTTGGTACAGAATGTAAATCTACTTGTTGATGAAAACTATAACAAAATTAGTTATATCATTACTAGAGACTTAAGCATGAACTTTATGTTTAATGCTAAAGATTATCGTATGCTCATCTTAAAAGAGTAATAGCGGTTTTTGTCTTCTTGTGACATATTTATTTCTCTATATATCTTATGTTTATATATTAAAAAAATTTAGTAGTTTAAAAGTTTGTATGTATGTATACTAGGTAAAAATTTTTATGTAAAATCCAAAACGATTTGCACCAGTCTATCGAAGTAATTTAAAAAATCAAACCAACTTTAAATACTTATCAACATTATTTACCTATTATACAATCTCGAGAAATGTGTGGTGGTGGTAAGCAACTCAGACTGCTCCCTAAGTTCATAGGAGAAGTGTGTTCTTTTAGATTCTGAGAAATTTGTCGACAAACACACAATACACATATGTCTGGAAGCTTAATAGGAATCTCGAACACACAAATATACTGCCAAAACATGGAACAAAACAACTATTTACTAGTATTGTAGAAAATTTATTTAATATTTGAGTAGGCTAGATTGTTATTCAGATGAAGTCCTTTTGTGAACTTTATAGTTAGGATGAAACAATAGACTATGGTACAATTATATCTTTTACCGTCTTCTTACTTTGAAGTCAGTTTGGTATTACATCTTACGCCATATTACAATTATAATTTTAGATTACAATGATGATATGGATGATGATTTAGATGATGAAATGGATGATTATATAGATGATATGGACAATGACACGGACACAATTGACACAGATTTAAAACTCGAACCAGGGGAACATCAGATTGAAGGTAATTTTTGTAGCTTCCTTATTATTATAATTTTAATTAAAATATTTAAAATTGGGGGCGTGAGTGCCTGTTTTGTTGAGGGTCTCAAGATCCCCCATCGAGTCCCCCACTTATACACTGCGCAATTTTTAAACAACCATAGACTAGTAGATCTTTCGTCTATAGCATTAAAAAAAACAATGGCGCTACAACCTTTCTAGGTCTGGGGCATAGATTTCTGTATCTGTTTTATGATCATTTGTCAATCTAATAGGTAAGTAGGTGATCAGCCTCCTGTGCCTGCCACACGCCGTCGACTTTTTGGGTCTAAGGCAAGCCGGTTTTCTCACGATGTTTTCCTTCACTGTTCGAGCGAATGTTAATTGTGCACATGGAATGAATAGTTTCATTTCATTGGTGCACAGCCGGGGATCGAACCTATGACCTCAGGGATGAGAGTCGCACGCTGAAGCCACTAGGCCAACATTGCTCAGTCGTCTATAGTATAGGTTCGAGCCCGGGCTGTGAACTATGGACTTCCTGTCTATGTGCGTTTTAAACACTCGCTCGTACCTTGAAGAAAATGCTCACAAAGTCGACAGCGTGTGTCAGGATTGATCAGCTAATTGCCTATTTCAATGATTACGAAACAGATTGAAGTCTGAGGTCTAGAACTAAAAGTTTTTTTTTAAAATAATCACGTATCATACGTCGATTTATGGATCTGACATAGGGAGCGTTCAAGTATTACGTAACGCAATTTTTGGAGATTATTGACCCTTCCCCATGTAACTCGCCGTAACGTTTTTCAGTACCCTAGTACAGTACTGTACTCAAGTATAGTAAAACGTTTCGTGACCACCTAGTGTCTCTTTAGTTACTATTATGTGGTGTTAGACGAAAATAATATTAACAATAACGCGTAATTCAATCCCCGCCCCGCATAGTAACGTTTTACAAAAGGACCCCCCCCCCCAAAACGCGTTACGTAATACTTGAACGCTCCCATACCGATTTGACAAGTTTAACTGTATTTGTTAATAAAAAGATAACGCAACTCTTTTTTTCTTTTAAGTACACCTAAAAAGACCACTTAGATCAAGAATTCAAAAGACAACGGAAATGTCGAAGATTAAAGCAGCGCAGGAGCCAAAACCAAAACCGAAGCCAAAACCGAAAAAGCCGCCGAAAGAAAAGACAGTGAAAAATGAAGAGAAGAAAGTAAAGAAGGAAAAAAAGAAAGAAGATAACACAGAGAGAAAAGGTTAGTTTAGTTTTTTTTGTTTTAATTCAAAATGGCGCTTGCGTGACGGGAGAAAATATCGCCAATGAATGGTAAATAAAGTATTAATTAAAAAATACAAAAAAATATTCAAGTTAAACATAT
Source organism: Pieris melete (assembly GCA_963693345.1). Lineage (NCBI taxonomy): Eukaryota > Metazoa > Arthropoda > Insecta > Lepidoptera > Pieridae > Pieris > Pieris melete. The sequence continues at coordinate 59,743 of CAVNZK010000368.1, read as the reverse complement.
ATCCAACTTATATACTATACTATATAAAAATATGTATATCTTAGAATTTTAAATCTAACGTTCGAAAGGGTTCTAGAAAAGTACCAATTTTTAAAAGGCCGGTAACGCAATTTTTTTTCTTAATAGAACAGGGGGCAAACGGGCAGGAGGCTCACCTGATGTTAAGTGATACCGTCGCCCATGGACACTCAATGCCCGAGGGCTCGCTAGTGCCATGCCGGCTTTTTGCGATGATCCTGTGATCTATAAATAATAAAGTTTATGATTTCATTCAATGTCTGAAGTAAGCGCCATTTTGGATTCTTTTGCTATAATTACATAAAGTATAGACACGCGTCAGATAGCAAACGTTATGCCATATAAATTATTTTACTATTAATTGGGGGTTGGTAGGAGGGTACCTAATTATGTGTGTTCAATGCCAAATCGATCGGAAAAGGAAGGAGTTTCTGTCAAGCTTTTTTTTTTTTTTAACTTTTTGGCAATTCTGTCAAGCTTTCTCTGACACGAGAATTTTATAAATATTAAATGTCGAATTTATGAATGGTGGTCTGTGGTTTCTTACGCGTTAATTCGCGTAAATATTATGAACCGAAACAATGTTCGGTTCGAACAATTTGTTCATGAAATAAGTTCTTTCAAATAAATTCTTTATCTATGTATTATTATGTAATTTACAAGCTATATGCATATTTCAACAATCAAATTAACTAGAGTCTGGCTAATGAAAGTTGATACTGAAAAAGCGCGGCAAATTTAAAAAATATCAGCATGGCAGCACTAAAGTTAAAAGGAAAGTTGGAACAACTCACTTTGATACTTTGACATTCATTTTTATTTTAACTAGTGGATGCTTGCAATTTTTAGGCTTATAGGTTTTGTGGACATAAGTTTCATCTTAGTAGATTATTGGCTTGCCTTCTGCACGTTTCGATGCAATGGTACGCTAAAAGCGATGTCTCCATGCAGCTATATCATATCGTTCAATTAATAATGAACGTTCATTTTTGTTTTTCTTAAATTCATAACCGTTGGCTAATAATCTCAAGGCTATCTGTAAAAGAACAATAACATTATCTTAAGTAACTAAAACTAATATGTACTTATTTAAAATATTAATATCAAGATATATATAAAAATATCAAGTCTTTTTGACCGTACTAACTTTAGTGTTGTCATATAAAAAGTTTGCAAAAAAATCCAGTATCTACTTTCGTTAGCCAGACTCTAGTTGAGAAATATTTATTTGTCATGTAACTTCAAACAGTCAAATGTCATAATTGACAGATGACAACTGACACTTGATAAGAAATTTAAATCGATGAAATCTTTATCTATTTATAAAAACGAACGGTGTAAAGCGTATAATAACATAAATTTCGAAATAAATATGAGATATTTATTGAAAAATAACCTTAAATAAGATAATAAATAATAGAAAAAATAATACTGAATAATAAAAGGATTATGTGGTTTTATGAAATAGACATTTAACTAATTTTTTTTGAAATAATATTCCATTAAGGGTATAAAAATCGCTTTATTAATCTTAATGTTAAACTTGGAAAATTGGAATGATAATGGGAAATAATAAAAGTAGACTAAGTCTCCACTAATATTTTTATTGAACTCTGTGTCTTAGAGAGTGTAGAACTCTCTAAGACACAGAAGAATACATAATTCTCAATAATTATTTAGATTATAAAGACATATAAAATAATAGTCTATACACTACACGTTCAGCTGCTGCGAACTATAGGCGCCGCCATATTGGCCTTGGCTGCGAACTAGAGCGCCTTTCACTTTAATCCCTACTCCGCGGCCGACCGTCACGCGACATGCGACACACAGACGAAAAAGTTTGAGACGATGTAATAAAAGTTTCACTTTAAGAAGTAATAATACGCGCGGGTACGGTTACTGCGTGGGCTCACTGGGCTCACTATCTTTATAGTGCTTAACCAATACATTAATATCTTAATATATATAAATTACGTGTCACGTTGTTTGTCCGCTATGGACTCTAAAACTACCGAACCGATATCAATCAAATTTGCACACCGTGTGCAGTTTGATCTGACATAAAAGATAGGATAGCTTACATATTAATTTATACCCGCAATATTATTTTATTGCAAAATATTTGTTTATTATTTGATACAATTGTAACATATGGCGCTGTGTTAAAGGTACCAGCGTTTCACATAAGCTATCTACCTTTCACATAAGTTCTCCTAACCTCCTTCCCTTGAATAGTTTACTACTATGTAATAGAACAAACCTTAGCCACAGCAACGCTTGGCCGGTCTGCTAGGAAATAAATAAAATTTTATGTTTCATTATTATTATTTTTTTCATTTTTTTTTATGGCTCTGGCACGACATGTGCATTAACCAGCGTCAAGTATAGGATTTTTATAATTCGTGCTTGTCTTTTAGAAATTCGACAGTGTCCTCAATGTACGGTCTAAGCACTCGCCCGGTACCGCACAACCCTCCCAAAGGCCGAGAACAAATTTAAATTAAATTTAAACTTGCCCTCGAACCGGGAATCGAACCCGGTACCCCTCACCTAGCTGCCACTTAATAAGACCGCTAGGCTATGAGGCCCTATTCATATTTTTATTATTCTTCTTTTTAACTTCCCGCTATAAAATTGAAAATTTTCGAAAATCGAGTTTTTAACAGATGTTGACGTTTTGAGGTTCTAGGAAGCCTCTTTTGTTTTTATTAGCGGGATAAATGTTCATAAAAGTAAAACAGCAATAAAAAAAATGAAGGAACGTTAGAATTCGAAAAATAAATAGCCATAAACCATCTAGGAAAAATTTCGCATCGAATAGTGGTAATTTCATGTCGATACGATCAGTGGTTTAAGCGTGATTGAGCCTCAAACGAACACCATTTTTATTATATATAAAGGGTTTTTCAACAAGAACTTTGTTTTCTAAAACAAAGAATTTAGAGGAAAATGAATAAAAATTTTATTGTATTACAAAGAGAAAAGTTTGGCAATTATGAATGAAAAATGATATCTGGCAAATGTCCACCACGACCACGCTGACAGATGTTGATTCTTTCATCAAAATTTTTAATCACTTTTTGGCAAAATGGAGGGTCTATTTCGTTAATGACATCACGGATTTTGAGTTTTAAGGCTGCAATCGATTCGATTGGCTCCGTATAGACTCTGTCTTTAACATAGCCCCACAAAAAATAATCCAGTGGTGTTAAATCACACGATCTGGCTGGCCACTTAACAGCTGAATTTCGCGAAATTATGCGCTTGGGAAATTTGGTTTACAATAAATTGATCGTTTCATTGGCTGTGTGACATGTGGCACCGTCCTGTTGAAACCACATTTCAGTGATATCCATGTCATCAATAATAGGCCAAAATTTAGTGGTTAACATCTCGCGATACCGTGATCCATTGACTGTTACCGCATTTCCAGCCTCATCTTCGAAAAAAAACGGCCCAATCACGCCTCCAGACCACATAGTGCACCACACAGTAACACGTTGAGTATGCAAAGCCTTCTCAATAATTGCTTTAGGATTTTCAGAAGCCCAAATGCGACAATTTTGCTTGTTGACGTACCCTGACAAATGAAAATGGGCTTCGTCTGAAAAAATGATTTTTTCAGAAAAACCAGCAGGTTGTTCCTGAATGAACTGAGCGAATCTGCGGCGATTTGAATGGTCGATCAGCTTAAATTCCTGCACCAGTTAAATCTTGTAAGGCTTCAAAGCCAAATCCTTTCGCAAAATTCGCCATGTTGTGCTTTTGGATAACCCCAATTGTTGAGAACGTCGTGAAATTGACAAATTTTGATCTTCTTCAACACTGTGGCTCACGGCGGCGATGTTTTCTGTTGAACGACCCGGTCGAACACGTGTTGGTGTTGGCACATTTTGTACCGAGCCTGTCGACTCAAATTTCGCGACCAAATTCTTAACAGCGGTCTCAGAAGGACAATTATGCTGGCCGAAAATATCACGAATTTTACGAAATGTAACTTTAACAGAACCACCATTTTTATAGTGGATTTGAATTATTTTAATGCGATTTTCGAGCGAAATTGAATTCATTGTAATAATTGCCAAAGCACCTGCTACGAATACCGCCAAAAACTAAATGTCAAAACTATCACGTTCTCGGTGTTGCCACAATTGAAAAACAAACTTCTTGTTGAAATACCCTTTATATATAGACTAGCCGTTTGCCGCCCGCTTCGCTGTGCGAATTAAAATAGGAAATAAATAAAAAAATATTATTATTTTTTCATATTTTTATTATTCTTCTTTTTAACTTCCCGCTATAAAATTGAAAATTTTCGAAAATCGAGTTTTTAACAGATGTTGACGTTTTGAGGTTCTAGGAAGCCTCTTTTGTTTTTATTAGCGGGAAAATTTTTCATAAAAGTAAAACAGAAATAAAAAAATGAAGGAACGTTGGAATTAAAAAAATAAATAGCCATAAACCATCTAGGAAAAATTTCGCATCGAATAGTGGTAGTTTCATGTCGATACGATCAGTGGTTTAAGCGTGAAAGAGCCTCAAACGAACACCATTTTCTTTTTATATATATAGATAATGTAAACTCTCTGCGAACATATATAGAGGTCGATAGCATTCAAACTCAAAATAACTTTAGGGAGCGTTCAACTATTACGTAACGAATTTGGGGGGGGGGGGGTCCTTTTGTAAAACGTTACGATGCGGGGCGGGGATTGAATTACGCGCTATTGTTAATATTATTTCCGACTTTCCAGTACTACCTTTAGGTATAAAAAGTCACTGGGTGGTCGCGAAACGTTTTACTATTGGGTACAGAAAAACGTTACGGCGTGTTACATTGGGGGTGGGGGGGGGGGCAAGATTCTTGAACGTAATACTTGAACTTTTATATAAATTAAAAAATATTTAAACAAAAATAAAAATGGTCTTTATTCAAGTACTACAATGTTTAACATACACGACCTCCCACGCACCTCAACCTCAATATAATTGTATAGGCAAAAGGAAATAACTTACTGGACGTATTCTTAGTGGGACCACTTGTCATAGGTATATTTTATTATTTGTTTTTCTTATTAAAAGACAATTCACACCTGAACTAGTCCCATTGTAAGGTGGTGAAGCTTGTGTTATGGGTACTAATTTAAACACCCAAGACCTAAGCACAACACCAAATGCTCATCAAATGGATGTTCGTCTCAGCTGGGGATCGAACCCGGGACCCATGGTTTCGCAGTCAGGGGTACTTACCACTAGACCAATGAGTCGTCAATTATTATTATTAGCGTATTAGTGTTACATAAAATAAACGTTTAATTACGTTAAAAGACTTAACTTAATGTCCTTTGTGGTATGAAAGATGTATGTATCTGTAAATTGCACTTAAACGATTGTGTGATATATGACGAGTTTCATGGAAAGCGGTATTAAAGAATGACATAAATAACGCACGAAAAACTTGAAGTTTGTACGAGTTTACAAGTATGTTACGTCATAGTGGTGCGACGCCATCTTGCATAGAATCGTTTTGACGTGTTCTTTAAATTGTGCTTAGTTTTAAACGCCTAATAATGATGAAAATTGTTTTTAGTTTATATAAAGCTTTATACGATCCAAGGTGAGTGGTGTTGGCCTAGTGGCTTCAGCGGACTCTCATCCCTGAGGTCGTAGGTGCGATCACCGGCTGTGCACCAATGGAGTTTCTTTCTATGTGCGCGTTTATTATTCGCTCGAACGGTGAAGGAAAACATCGTGAGGAAACCGACATGTCTGGCGTCGACTTTGCGTCGATCGCGTAGATCACTTACTTGCCTGTTAGATTGAAAAATTATCATGAAACAGATTCAGAAATCTGAGGCCCAGACCTAAAGAGGTTGTAGCGCCACTGATTGATTGATTTATTTATACGGTCCAAGACTTGATAAGATTTAACTCGAGATAAGTCATGCTTAATATGTCAAAAATGTATTGTATTTGGCATTCGGAAGTCTTACAGCTCAGTCTCGACTCACACTCACTTCACTCACACACACTCACTCACAGTCACTTTCCCTGTAAGTGAAATACATTAAAACCAAATTAGTACGCACCTCTTTTATTACTGTTACTAGCCACCCGCCCCGGCTTCGCACAGGTGCAAAGTGATACTAAATTCAAAGTGCTATAGGAAGAACCGCGGCCTCCGACGCCGGCCGGTACCGCCGCAAACGCTACGTCCCGCAATTTTTAAATGTGTAATATCTTGGAAATTACTCATTTAAATCATACACTGTAAAGAGCCATATAGATCTATATTAAATCATCAATGTATTTAAGGTATTTAATTGGTTAAGGATTAATGCTGTATTGGTTAAAATTGCTTCGAAAATTAGCCATTATTTGTCGTAAAAAGTAAACGACAATTTTTTTTTATTGTGAGATATCCATAAGGGATAGACATATACTATCGCGGAGCTTTCTGTAGACCTCAATGTGTACGATATTTAGTATATTATTTTTATAAATCTCGTAGGGTTCAGCCAGCGTTTGCAATGTAAGCGGAAAAAATGTTATTATTTACATCACATTAGAAACCTCAAAAATAACAGTATTTCTGCACTATTTCATGGATGTTATTATACATATAAATCTTCCTCTACAATATTAAAAAAACGAATCAAAATCCGTTGCGTAGTTTTAAAGATTTAAGCATACATAGGGTTATAGGGACAGAGAAAGCGACTTTGTTTTATACTATGTAATGATTAACCAGAATTAGGCTAAAATGTATTAGCGCTCAATATAAGCCTTTCTATCGTCTGGAAACTATTTAAAAGAAATTCTGTTCAAATGATTAGAAGATCGCCTGTGAAGAAGATTAACAGAATTTTCTCTTTTAGGCATGAAGCCAAAGTTCTCCCTCCGGCCGGGCGATTTTACATACAATAATGGGACCTATACCTGCACCTTGTGCGACACCCCATACAGCGCAATCCAATCCTTGAGGTATCACATCCGCTCGAAACACTACAAGCTACCAAAATATAAATGCCAATATTGCGACCAGGAGTTTATGACCCTACCACCATTTGTGGTGCACAAACTGAACGATCATAATGTTGATGAGCGGTACGAGTGTACCGCATGCCAGACTAAGTTCAACGCGCCGAGTCAGTTACGGAAGCATATAAATGGGTTTCACATGCTTGGGGAGAAATATAAGTGCGATTCGTGTGATTATGAGACGTTCAGTTTCGAAACGTTGTATAAACACAAGTTTAAGCATAAGACGGTGAAGGACTACCATTGTAGGTTTTGTAAGAAGGCATTCTTGAGGAAGGCAACGTTGGAGCTACATGAGAGGATACACACGGGGGACAGAAGGAAAGTCTGTAAAATATGTGGGCAGGCGTTTGTTCAGAAGGCCAGTTTGAATTATCACATGACGAAGTATCATCCGAATGTGAACTTTTAGAATGATTTAATTAGCAAATTATTTGTACATAGAAGGCGAGTGTCGTGAGATTTGAATACACAATTTTATTCAACGTATCAAAGGAATGACAATATGAACAAGACATCACGGAGTTGACAAAATGTTTTGACAGGAGTCACATCACAATATTATAAATAATTTAGTTATTTATTTATTTCATTAAATACATCATAATGTCAACTTATTATTATTTCATGAGTAGATAGAAGAAACCAATCGCAATATCATATAGAATTAATTAAAATTTTAAATTTGATGGTTCTATAAAAAAAAATTGAATTTATAATGTCATAAGTAACTTTATATATTTTGAGGGTACTCACAATTTTCAATTGTTTCTATTATTTGAACAAAACTTATTATGTTTATTATGAAATTTATATCGTATTATAAAAATGAATATAAGCAGAATGTTTTTTTATTATAAGACTGGCCCCTTTAAAAAAAGTGTGTGGGTACAAAGTACACATGTCAGAAATTAAACTTCTTTTGGTCTAAGATCCCGCTATACAACGACCTTCACCGAGATGCTTATTTAATGAAACTTATTTTATATTTAATTTAATATGTCAATAAATATAATCCATATGGGTTGCCTAGCAAATTTCAGTCCAGAGTATTTTAATTAATACAGTAGAACCTCGTTAATCCGAACCTCGATAAGTCAAAAACCTCCAAATCTCGAAAAAATGTTTTGTTCCCTTCCCTTAAAACACCAAAACCTCCATTACTTGAAATCTTGACCCTCTGTTAATCGAATTAATCACCGAGTCCCTCCAAGCCATTTTGGTACATATTTTCACTCTATAACTCGAAAAATTAAATTTGACCTCTGTATCTCGAACGTTTTATTTTACAACCTTTACAACTTGATCATTTGGAATTTATTATCTCTATTGTTCAAACAAAAATAAGTTACCGACTTTAAGAACTTGCCGACAATGTGAGTACACTATTGTTTCTTAGAAAAAATTTTAGGAGTATACAATAATAAATTTATGACTCATGGAAACACGTGTTTGCTTGCTTTGTGTCAGGTGTTCAATTTTGATTCCCTTTGAAATTTAGCTTAATTTATAAGAATAAACCTCAAACTCTTCAAAATCGAAATCCTCCATAAGTTGAAAACTCTATAACTCGAATTTTTTGGCGTCTCCCTTGATGTTCGACTAATAGAGGTTCTACTGTATTAAAAAAAAAATATTTATTGAAACATTTCACCGGTATGATTATTAGATAAATTCTATACCAATCGAAAGTATGAAGCCCATAGAATATGCAAACGTTAGGTTGTTTTTATTCAATTAATTATTTATGTGTATATTTTTTATGTGACACTAAAGTATATATACATCTTTAGTATAAAAGAAGGTTATAGTGATACATATATAATACTACCCTGATTAAAAATATTGATTGAAAAAAGTTCAAAAAATTTACTACATGCAAATTATAAAAAACTTTTTTTTTAAATATTAATTAAACATACTCTGGACTGAAATTTGCTAGGCAACCCATATGGATTATATTTATTGACATATTAAATTAAATATAAAATAAGTTTCATTAAATAAGCATCTCGGTGAAGGTCGTTGTATAGCGGGATCTTATACTATTTGGCAAACTATTTTTTAAGTATTGTTCATATTTATACAAATCTAATTTTTTTGATTCGGGACTTAGAAAGAGGGAAAGGGGAAGATATGTTAGGAATTTAACTGTCATTAAAATATTTCAAATGTCGAAAATGCGCCTTAAGTTTCACTTAAAAAAATTATAAACCTAAACTGTCCCTATGACTCATTCTAGATATTGACGATTACGTGCAGTAGTTTTTGAGCTTGACTTGTTTATAATATAAGATATATATATATATATATAAAAGAAAGTCGTGTTTGTTACAACACTTATAACTCGAGAACGGCAGGACCGATTATCATGGTTTTTGATTTGTTCTACTTGTTTCCGTCCCGAATAGCAGAATAAGCAATAAAATATCGGATAAGTTAACGAATAACAATAAATAAATTACTTAATTTTACGAATGCAAAAACCATATGGTGCCATCTGTTGAAGAAACTACGCATCATTTTACGTCGAATTCGTGTCAGTTCAAGAAATTCCGATCTTGAGGTGAATGAGGAGATGCATAACCATGCTTTGATCCTGATCAAAAGATGTTGGATATCAGAAAGTGTTTAACATGCAGTATCGCCATATTGACGCTAGAGAGAAGATGCCTAATGGGTAAAACTACCATTCTTCTTTCGCAATGGCAAGCAATAAAACATTTCTGTATTTGCAAAAAAGTTGTATTAATGTAATACATAACATTAATGAAATCCTAAAATAAGTTAAATTAAAGTAACAACGATATTATAAGGTTGTATGGCGGAACGAAGTTAGCCAGGTCAGCTAGTATAAGATATATGCTGTCCTTTTATAACCATTATCAAGCTCTTCAACTTCTAGAACTCAATAAATTACGCCCTGGTGAGATGTCGTTCAACCCCCTCCCAATCTTACGTGAGATTTTTCAAAATGTGGGTTTCTTACGTAAACGCGTTAGATTGTTATTGTAAAAAAGAAAAAAAAATTGCTTCGTGCCTTTATTTACGACTAAAACAATATAAGTGAAATGTTGAGCGTTTAGGTATGGAGTTAGCGGGAAGTTGCAAAGATGACATTTAGGGTCAAGCGTTTTCCTATTTTTTTTTTTTCAAGCAGAAAAAAAATTGCGTGATATTTACCGAGACGCCCCCTCTCTCCAACCTAAGATTAAATGAGATTTGACTTGACCCCCTCCCCCCCTTAAACACCTCACGTAATTTTTGGACGTCCCCATATGCTGGGAAAGCTGCATAAATGACAAGACTGCGGTTATAAAGCGTTTAGTTCAAGAACTTTACTCAGACATCGGATCAAGCATAAGAAGGTAAAGGATTTCATGTGTAGGTTTTGCAGCAAGGTGTTTTTGGAAAAAGGGACTTTGCAGTTCCATGAGAGGATACGGGGGACAAGAGGAACGTGTGTAAGGTCTGTGAGTAGGCGTTCGTGCAGAAGGCTAGTTTGAATTATCATATGTCGAAGTATCATCCGAATGTGGACTATTAGTCCGGAAAATTTTAACGAGAAAAAAGAAACTTTTTATTTTTGCTCTGAAACAACACACAAGTTACGAGGACAATCAGATACTTTTTTGGTTTAAGAATAACTTTACTTCTCATAAGAATTGCATAGAAAATTGACTTACTGAGAAACACATATTTAAATCTAAGATTAAAAATTAGAAATTAGAGCGCACAGATTTAGGTACATATATAAAATAACAAAACAGAACAGCACCAAAAAGGTGGGTAGACATAATAAACTTGATCAGTCAACCAAGCAAAACACGGATGTTCGAATTTGATTTTTTACTAGATGTGGCATTGATGGCATAGTCTGATATAACAAGTTTATATTGATTATTTTATTATTTTTCATAACACTATTTTATTTTTAGTTTATTCCTATATTTAGGGTATGTACAAGGTTTATAAAACATTTTTACAAACTAAAATCACTTATAGGCAGATTTTGGTCAATATCAAATACAATTCTTTGACATCGTGAGTGGTGTTAGTTTAAAGTTCTTAAACATTAAACATTTCAAGTGTTATCGCATACTTATGAATGTATGTTGTAGAAAAGATATATATATGTGAAAAACAATGAGAACTTAAAGCGAAATTGAGAAATTACCTTATAGAAGTACTATTTTTAAAAATATAATTTCGTAGAGAGATTTTTTTTTGACAATTCACACCAATTGACCTAGTCCCATGCTAAGCTGGTGAAGCTTGTGTTATGGGTACTAGGCAACGGATATACATACATATTATTGATAGCGTATAAATACATATTTAAACACCCAAGACCTAAGCACAACACCAAATGCTCATCACATCGATGTTTGTCTCAGCCGGGGATCGAACCCGGGACCCATGGTTTCGCAGTCAGGGGTACTAACCACTAGACCAATGAGCCGTCAAGTCTATTAAGTATAAGTATTTTATATTTTATGCAAAATCTAATATTTAAAATTCTTCTGTCACGGGGTGCGTAATCGAACTCCTCCGAAACGGCTCGACCGATTTTGATGAAATTTTTTGTGCTTATCCAGTATCTATGAGAATCGGCCAACATCTATTTTTCATCCCCCTAAATGTTAGGGGTAGTCCACCCCTAAATTTTTATTTTTATTTTTTAGACAAAATTTTTAATTTCAATTTTTTTATGATACAACATACAAAAATACATACAACCCCTAACTTTCACCCCTCTACGATCAACCCCTATTTTTTTTATTATAAATGATATACATGGCAAAAAGACGTTTGCCCAGTCAGCTAGCAATTTATTAAAATCCCAAAAGATGAATTTTGAATAAAAATGTCACGTGTTTTTATTATCAAAGAAATAAATTTAAAAAATTACATTTATAATTTTTATTAATTTTGACGATTTGTGACGATTTGCTACAAAATTTCTCCCATACGTCGATAAAGAAGTTTGACTTCAAAAAGCAACATGGCGCGTAACCGAAAAATGTGAAGCGTAACGAAAAAATGTTACACTAAATTTTTTTCCAACACCGATAAAGAAGTTTCACTTCAAAAATCTGTGCGTGTACTAGGTGTACAAACGTAAGAAGTGAAACCTCTTTATGACCTTATTTTTGAAAAATGATCTACTATATGCAACTTAACGAAATTGGTTAAATAAAGTTTAACAAAAGACTTTTATTATCATAGACATGATTACAAATACAATTATTTCATTTTACCTTATTACTACTAAGATTATTACAGAATTTCATTAATTGTAATAGAATTATTACTATCATTGTTATCGTTATTATATATTTTTGTTATTAATGGCTTCGAATCTCTTCGGATCAACCGTGGTAGGATCAAGAAAAAGATGACGCGTAACCGAAAAACGTGACGTGTAGCAAATACAAAATTTTTCCCATACGTCGATAAAAAATTCATTCTGACGATAAAGAAGTTTGACTTCAAAAAGCAACATGGCGCGTAACCGAAAAATGTGACGCGTAACGAAAAAATGTTACACTAAATTTTTTTCTAACCCGGATAAAGAAGTTTCACTTCAAAAATATTTAAAATTTTGTGAACTGTATTGAAATTCTTAAACAAACCGTACATTTTCTACCATGAAACATAAAGTGACTTATACTAAGTAAGATTCGGTCGCGAGACTTAGCACTATGTCTGACTTCCGAACGCCAAAAATGTATTAAATTTTGAAATTCGGCACTCATAATTCATAATCCCGTTTGTGAATATCATTTAATCCACGTTTTATGACGCCCAATGTAATTAAACTAGTGTATTCACAAGAATTAGTGTCGTTTTAATTCATAAAAACGTTTTAAAATATTAAGAAATCGGGCTTGCAACAGACTAGATAAAGAAGAATATTTATAAACAATAAAGGCACAAGAGGACGAACAGAAGTGATACAATCTTTTGTTCTAGGCGACGACGAGTATTCAATAATCGAAGAATCCGGCGACTTCAAATGCAGAACTTGCGGAAAAATATTTAAACAGAGGCGACTATTTATCCAACATTATAAATCTGTGCACCTCAAACTGACGTCTAAAATGACAGGCTGTCATTTCTGCGAGCTTAAAGTGAGAGCGCATTTGCGCGCGAAACACATGGAAGAAAAACATGGCGTCCCCGCGCCTACGTGTAACGCGTGCGGTCGAAAGTTTTCATATCCACATCAAGTGATACTTCATCAAAAAACCTATCATATGGGTGAAAAGAATATTGCGTGTCCGGTTTGTGATATGAAGTTCGGTACTAAAGTGAATTTGTACCAGCATAAGGTCAAGCATTCTACCGAGAAAATACATAAGTGTGATTATTGTGATGAACGGTTTAAATGGCGAAAGCAATGGTCCAGACATATGTTGAAGCATAGACAGAATTAATTTGTAAATTAACTATGTGCTACGAATAACAAAGTTATATTATATTGTCAATAGGGGTAAGGTTCAGAAACTAATTATATGACCAATATGTCAAATTCAATTTTGACGTATTTGAGTTAGATTTAGGGCTAAGTCTTGTTTCTGAATCTTTAAGTTTATACTGAGATTGAGGTAGTTATATTGACCTTACGATTATCTTGCATTTTATTATCATGAAAGAGTGTGTTGATATTATTAAAAAAGATACGTCATACGAATTTGTATGCGAACAACATTGTCGCAAGGTATTTTAATCTGAGGACTCGGTCCTTCGTTATTTCTGTGAGTGTACAACCATAGATAAAACACAGATAAAGATAAAACACAACAACAATAGTTCATAGTTATATGAATTGATATTTACATATAAACTAGTTTTACATGACCAATAAATTAATGCAAAAAATGTGTTTTCTTTGTCGTCGTTACTCAAATAGGCTAAACAAAACCATCGTGGTTTTTTTTTATGTCTCTGGCACGGTTTGTGCATTAGCCAGCGTCAAGTATAAGATTTTTTATAATTCGTGCTTGCCTTTAGAAATCCGACCGTGTCCTCCATGTACGGTTTAAGCACTCGCTCGGTACCGCACAACCCTCCCAAAGGTCGAGAACAAAATTAAATTAAATTAAAACTTGCCCTCGAAACGGGAATCGAACCCGGTACCTCTCACCTAGCTGCCACTTAATAAGACCGCTAGGCTATGAGGCCCCCACCATTGTGGTTAAATTTAAATTAAACACATCCCGGTATATGTGCAACTTCACTTTGACAAGTACCCTACGTCAACGTCAACGTTAGCACACTTTATTAAACTCGTAAAGCTGGTTTTCAATTGTTTTTTTCCCAAAACAATTGAACGATGTGTTTCACTTTGCAGTACATAAATAAATATTAATCAAGTAGACCTTACAGAACCTCGCTAGTATGAGGGGTAGATATTAATACAAAATTAATATTTATAACCTATTAAACTGGCATAGAGTAGTGTTGGTGTAGTAACTTCAGCCTGCGACTCTCATCCCTGATGTCGGAGGTTCCATGCCCGGCTGTGCATAAATGGACTTTCTTTCTATGTGCGCATTTAACATTTACTCGAATGGTGAAGGAAACCGACATGTCTTAGACCCAAAAAGTCAACGGCGTGTGTCAGGCACTAGAGGCTGGTAATCTACTTGCCTATTCGATTTAAAAATTATCATGAAACATATTCAGAAATCTGAGGCCAAGACCTAAAGAGGTTGTAGCGCTGATTTTTTTTTTTTTAAACTGGCATAGTGCAGTGTTGGCCTAGTGGCTTTAGACTTGCTTTAGACTCTCATCCCTGAGGTCGTAGGATCGAAGCCCGGCTGTGCACAGACTTACTATGTACGCATTTAACATTCGCTCGAACGGTGATGGAAAGCGTCGTGAGGAAACCGGCTTGCATTAGACCGAAAATCTCGACGGCTTGTCAGGCACAGGAGGCTGATCACTTGTCTATTAGATTAACGATCATGAAACGTGTTTCGAAAGCAAATTTCCCACAGTGCCTTTATGATATCCTGATGACCACGTCTATCTGAGAAGTATATATTTAAAACTAAAATGTCTAAACCAGTCCAATCGTCCTAGAGTAATCGGGGTACATACATAATTCCAACTAATTGAGAGCTCAGAGCCTCATAAAAGCAGCGTTGGTCTTTTGGTTCAGATCTGAGATCTTGCGTTCGATTCACTGCTGCATACCAATGGACTTTTTTTTTTTGTACGCAATTAACCCTCATACGGTAAAAGAAAACATCGATCATTTGAGGCAAGACCAAGATTTAGTATCGCCGCTTTTAACACTCCATAATATCTTCAAGGATCTCTTTTGTTTTAGAATTGGAAGAACAATATTGCTCAACACGGCTGGAAGAAGATGGCTTGCATACATACACATGCAAAATATGTTCGAACACATACAAACGAAAGGACTCCATCAAACAGCACTATAGGCACGTTCACTTGAAACAAAGGCCTCGCCTTCATGGATGCTATTATTGCCCCGAGAAGGTCAGAGCCTACCTTCGAGCCCAGCATATGGAGGAAGTTCACGGGATTCCGGCTCCCACGTGTGGTGCGTGTGGGAAGAAATTTGCCTTCCCATTTCAAGTTGTGAAACACCAGAAGACATTTCACATGGGCGAGAGGAATTTTGTGTGTCCAGTGTGCAATATGAGCTTTGGGACGAAGCCGAATTTACGCCAACATGTCATTAAACATACAACGGAACGGCCCTTTAAGTGCGACTTCTGTGATGAGGCTTTCAAATGGAAGAAGCATTTGAGGCGGCATGTGGCTGGGCATTTGCATAAGAAACGTTAATTATTATGAAGCATAGGGGCTGGCCATTAATCACGTGAGGTTTGAAAGGGGGGGAAGGGTTCGGGAAAATCACGAAATAGCACAAAGTGGAGGGGGGTATAGTAAGATATCACGTGTACTTATTTTTTCGTCAAGCGTGATTTCTAAACCGAAAAACGATCGATTAGTAGATCGAGAGATTGTCTGCGTAGTGCGCGTGATGACGCAGTACCAACAACTGACTTGCAAGATGGTTATCCAGTTGTTAGTATTGAAGAAAGTCTTGTTCCGTCCGTATTTTATGTACATCCGTGGCAATGTACATTAAATATGTTCATGTACAATATATGTTTTTCGCACGATTACAGCATTCCTTTAATATTATTTTTATGCCAGTCAATCACAACCTACAACCTTTCTGTCTAGACATTTTTTTTATTAATTTAATTTTCTAGAATTGGATTAGATTATACTTTATACCAGTAATTAAAAATAATATTATTAAAAAAATTCAGATTCTTTGTAGGTACTAAAAAATACATGTTATTTTTGGTAGGGGGTGGGTAGTCTCAAATCTCACCATCATGGGGGAGGGAGCTGTTAAAAAAACATCACGTGATTAATGGACAGCCCCTTATTAAAGCAATACATAAACTCAGACAGTACAAATGTATTGTGTATTACTCGTTTATTTATTTTGTACGATATTATATTTTGGCGTCTGATAGACAGTATCGGTGACGACAGAGTGCTTGAATCTCAACGAATAGGTATCGCAATACAGCGAGGAAATATTATTATTTATTTTTAATTATTATACTGTGTCTAGGATAACATTTTACTATATTTTATTTAGTAATTATTAAATGTACATTTTTATATGAAATTATTAATTAAACGAGATATTTATTACTTAAACTTAGTTTTATTTAAAATTATACAGTTTAACATGACGTAGACATGCCAGTCAAAGGATTCTGAAGTTGACAGCTATGACATGCAGTGGTGTAATAAGTGGTGGCGGAGCTGGCAAAATGCCACGGGCCTCCGACCCAAGAGGGCCCCTGGCCAAGAGATGTTATGTTCTATGGACAAATTTTAAGTCTCCAACACGCATTGGGCTAGCGTGGGGACTACAGACCATTCCCTCTCGCCTAAGAGAGGGGGCCTATAGCCATTAGTGGGACATATATAACGTGTAATTGAGTACGCAGTAAATCTCGAAGTTTATTAAAATAAAACTGAGTACATCGTGACGATTTTAACTGATAGTGCCCATCAAAAGAATTTGCCACGGGCCCCAGATGGTATAGTTACGTCACTGATGACATGGCTTATGATTTGACAGATATCTATAGATATTGTATTAATTAATTGTATGTATTGTAAGTAATTGTATGTTTTGAATACGATTTGTACCACTATGTATTTGTTCTCAATATTAATACAGTCAATAATATGTGTGAGTGCGCTTTTAGTTAGTATAAAAAATAAAGTGCCATTGAGCGTAATACAGATTACATGAATTATATACAGGGAGCATTCAATTATTTCGTAACGAATTTGGAGGAGGGGTACTTTTGTAAAACGTTACGATGTGGGGCGGGGATTTAATTACGCGTTATTGATAATATTTTTTTTGACTTTCCAGTAACCGCATAATGGTAACTTTTAGGTATAAAGACTCACTAGGTGGTCACGAAACGTTTTACTATACTTGAGTACAGAAAAAACGTTACGGTGCGTTACATGGGGGGGGGGGGGTGTCAATAATCTCCAAAACTTGACGTAATACTTGAACACTCCCATTGTGACTTTAAAATGGTTAATAAAGTTTTTATGTGGGAAGGTGAGACTGACATAAAAGTGATGAGAATGATGTGTGTGTGACAACACAATACTTGTAATAATATTTTTATTTTATTTTATTTATTGAGGAAGATTAACAGCTTATTACTAACTTACTTACTAAATACAATATTCTTTTACGCCATTAAATAAATCTTTACAAATAGTTAAGTACTAATAATATTAACTGGATTGGTAACAATAAAATGATTTTATTCAATTATATAAATATATATCAAAGAAAGTAATAAACTAAGTAAAAATTGGTTAAGTAACGCTAAACAGTTTAGTATAACTTATATGTACACTTATAAAAACTTATGGTTCATCATTCATTCCACTGAGGAGCTCAGATGTCAGAGCTCTCCTTGTTGACACCACACTTGAGGCGAATAGGTCAATCTCACAAGTTAGACTATTAAACTTACTCGCCGCCCTAACCACAAAGCTGTTCCCTCTGTAATTGGTGTTAACTTTTGGTGTTAACTTTCGGTGTGTACAATAGGTGCATATTTTTTAGCGTCCTATTATACACACGGATACACACCTTACTTAATATCTGCAATCTCACGAAAATATAGGTACATGTGCGTTCTTAAGTCAGTCATGTTCTATAGAACGCGGCAATAATGATAACAAACAAATCGTAGTTATTATAAAAATATAAGGTACCTACCGTAAATAGTTTTAACATGACAGTTCAAAATGAAACATCAAATTAACAACTCCATAGATTATACAACATCATACATTGTTACTAAACTGTTTTAAAAATGCAAATGTATATTTTATTAACATACATTTGGGATTTATTTTTATGTATGTTAACGAACATTCAATAACAATGTCACATTACCTTTGTGTAAAATTTAAAATAAATTTAACAATTACTTATAAATGACTTGACTTCTTATTATGACATTTGCATGCCTATTTATATATGGCTGATTGTGCGGACTTTTCTTGTTGTTCGATTTTTTATTTTGTACCACTATCTTGGCAAATAAAGGATTTTACATTTACCAAATGTTTTAAATCAAGCTATGACTCCAATTCTTCAAGCGTAAGATGCTGCAGCCATTGTTCTGTCACCAATAACAAATGAAAAGCTGAAAAATATTACATTTTAATTACCACCGTTTATTAGTAATCATTACGTAACAATAAAAATAATTAAAAAGATAATTAAAACAAATAAATAGTTTGATCCCTGTGGCAATTTTTAAATCTTTACATTTGATTGAATATTTGTATTTCTTAATTTACTTTAATATAATTTATTTTTATTGTATTATTAATCTCTTTTATAATTTTAAGATTCCCTTTAAATGTTGTGTTCACTTGTCATTGATGTATGTTTTTATTTTTGTATGTCGTGTGTTCTTTGTAAGTGTCTGTATGTGTTTCGTTAGTGAGCGTTTTATAAATAAACTAGCTGACCTGGCAAACTTCGTTTTGCGATGTATATTATTTATAATAATAAATAGGGGTTGATCGTAGAGGGGTGAAAAGTTGGGGTTGTATGTATTTTTTAATGCTGTATCATAAAAAAATAGAAATAATTTTAGTTATCTAAAAATTAAAAAACAAAATTTAGGGGTGGACTACCCTTAACATTTAGGGGGATGAAAAATAGATGTTGTCCGATTCTCAGACATACCCAATATGCACACAAAATTTCATGAGAATCGGTCAAGCCGTTTCGGAGGAGTTTAACTACCAACACCGTGACACGATATTTAATTTTCTTATATGCTTTCATAACTAAAATTGAATGTTTTTAATAAAACAGTTTTATTAGTTTTCAAGTCAAAGACAAATTCTTATTCAACAATTTGTTTCCAGATGAACGAGATATAAAGTTTATAAAAAGGGTAGACAACGGTTCAACCGTATGGCAGTGCGCGGATTGCGACAGGAACTTCAAAAGACGCGACCTTTTAAACCAACACTACAAATACGTGCACCTCAAGCAGCGTCCCAAATTACGGAGCTGTCACCTCTGTTCGGAGAAGGTGCCAACACAATGTCGCCCCTTTCACATGGAACAGGCACACGGATTGCCCCTCCCCAGCTGCGGGGCGTGTGGCAAAAAGTTCGCCTTCCCAAACCAAGTGTTGCGCCACCAGAAAGTATACCATATGGGCGAGAAGCAGTTCACGTGCGCGGTTTGCGAGATGAAATTCGTGTCGAACACGTTATTATTGAAGCATTCTATTATACACACGGGCTTACGTCCGTATAAATGTAGTTATTGCGATAAAAGTTTTAGGTGGAAGAAGAATTTGAAGACGCATATCTACATGCATTTGGATGTGAGGAAACATATTTGCAGTATTTGCAACGAGTCCTTCGTGCAACAGAGCAGTTTGAAATATCATATTACAAAGCGGCATACTGATATGTTATAAGTTGAGAACGGTCTATGTCAAAATCCAACACTCATGCCCGCCTTCCACTGCGAGCGGAACGGACTCATTACGGACTCCGCTATACTAGTGACGATGATTTTCGTACATTTTCATTTCCGTGGGAAATTCTACTTTCAACTCGCTCTCGCCGCTGCCCGCGTCTCCGCTTTGGTGGAAGCACATGTATGAAAATCATGCCACTCTAACGCACCTGTGCTACGTCACCGATCACGCCAGGCCGATGTGTGACACAGTATGCGTTTTGTCCTGCTCTAACCCGTATTGGCCGCACCTAAATTACGAAATAACTTTCGCATAATATATCGAAGCTACTTTCGTGACACTGATTTCCCATGCATGCCACTAATTTCGTAATGTAATTCTTAAGGCTTTATTGTTCGTTAGTAAGTGAAAGTCTAGAGGGAAATCGGCTTGAGCGAGACCAATCGAATCTGGCGCCACCAAAGGGACAATAATGTAACTAAAGATACAGATGATGCAATGTTTAACACGTTACTGTAACTTTAAAATAATTTACAATAAATAAATTTATTTATTTAAAATCAAAATTTTGCGTTTTATTTCTATTCCCTATGTATGAGTGGCTATGTTTCGCTTGTACGGTGAACGAAAACATCGTGAGGAAATATATATCTTAGATCCAAAAAGTGGACGGCGTGTCGTGCACAGAAGACTCATCACCAATTATATTAGAAACTTCATCACGAAACATATTCAGACCTTAATTTTTTGGCGACGTCTGTTGTTCCACAACTGAGCGTTTTTTAAGGCAGTTTTAGCAGGCAGCCGCGCACCAACACTACGTGGAACCAGCCTCCCATTAATGTATTTTCGAACTACTTAGGGTTCTTCAAGACAAGAGCGTATTAGTTCTTAAAAGACCAGCAACGCGCTCGCGAGCCCTCTGGCAATGTGAGTGTCTATGGCCGGTATCGCTTAACATCAGATGGGCCCCTGCAGGTTTGCCCCGTTATATAACAAACGTGGGGCTTTATTTATTTATTTATTACAGAAATACATACATTATCCTTACAGACTATGCCAATACGATAATGTTGAGAATTCAGGTTAGTTTTTTGTTAGCCTAGCTTCGCAACCCCACTACCCCTATCTAGTTATAAGCTCATGTTTTAAACGATTAGAACCAGTTAACACCCAGCTTTAAACAAAGAGTTTCATTTAACATTAATAGTCCGGTTGATCTGGACCAAAAAATCTGTGTGAAGGTACATAAAGTCCTGAGTCCTGAAAATCAGTTAAATTGTTCAAAAAATAATTATAAATTCCTCATCATTCTCGTGTATGGATTTTTTTTTATTCAATATCAAAGGTAAAAAAATGACGTTAACAATTTTTATAACTGTTGAAATCGTTGTATCTAAAACAGTAGCTCGTAGGAAAAAAAGTATTGATATATTTTTTTAAATAATTTTATGGTCTACATTTTTGTCTCAGGTACTTTTATTATAAAACTTAACGTCTATTTTTTTACCTTTGACATTATTTTTATGACATTATTTGAACATATTTACTGATTTTCAGTTTGTTGGGACTTTATTTACCTTCGAATGTTTAAATTGACCGGACTATCATTTAAATATCCCTCTAACAACAGACCTTAACTCGAGAATAGATTAAATATTTACAAACTAAATGATCGCTTTTCAGTTAACAAAAGTAGTAAAAACTAAATTGCATTAGACTAATTTATTAAATTTTAGACAAACGTCATTAATATTAGTTCGTTCTTTATCAATTGTAGATAAAGTACTAATATTGAAATAAATACGATTCTACCAAAAATGAGGGATGAAATTACAACAAAATTGTACTTTATAACTTATATTTACACTATTCATATATTCTATACTAATAGGAAATAAATATAATTTAACATTCTTTAACATGGCGTAAAGGCCTGTATTCACTTTGATTAGTGCGAGTGCAAGTGTTTAGTAATTCATGTTGATTAGTGTAGGTGTGTAGTGCAAGTAGTGTCCAATTATTGTTTAGTGGCTCTGTTAAGTAAATTCAGTTGTCATATACTTTGGCAGGCACGCTGCGAGTGAGGAAGGGAGGGCGCACGCGACGTCACTACTCGCAGTTCACTCGCAAAAAAATAGAACACGCTTCTAATCACATTACTACGGAGCCAACTAATCACCTACACTAATCAGTCGCTGTCCACACTTGTTTTCTCCTAATCACTAATCACTTGCACTCGCACTAATCAAAGTGAATACAGGCCTTTAAATAGGTTCGTATCTCACGAAAGATTTCTGTACGACTCTGAATGACCAATACAATTGATCCCACAGCAAGCATTTAAAAATAATGTCTCAAATATGATGACCATGTTTTGTCCGCATATGGCCACGCCAACTGCACCGTTGCACGAACGTCTGACCACAGTGCTCACATTTGTATCGTCTATCGTTATCGTGAATTCGCATATGTTCCGTCAACGTATTCTTCAACGAAAACGACTTCGAACACACCTGGCAGTGGAAATTCTTCTCCCCCGTGTGCTTATAAACGTGTTTTCGTAGACTGGACGTGTCAAAGAACCTCATATCGCAATATTGGCACTTATGGTTCTTCTCCAACAGATGGCATCTTCTAAAGTGTAAATTATTAGCGCTCTGGTCGGAAAATTCACGGCCGCAAATGTTGCATTTAACTTTCGTCAGCTTTGGTACAGCAATGCCGTGCTCTTTGAATTGGTGCTTCTGTCTCTCCCAGAGCGTCTCAAATTGCTCATCGCAGTGCTCACAGTTCTTTATTTTGTTCTTCTTCGTGTGTACTCCCCTCTCGTGGTAATAGACTTTTAGTTTTGTGCTAAAAACTTTTGGACAGAAATTGCATTTGAACGTTCCCAACTCGTGGCTGAACTTCATATGAATTTTCAGTCTTTCCTGCGTGATGAATGTTGAATTACATAATTCGCACATATAGTTACTGATATGGCTGTTCATATGTTCCAATAACGTTTTAAATGTACCGAATTCCCTAACACACACGCAGCATCTCCATTGCTCCGTTTCGAATTTGAAAGGAATTAGAATATTTTTTATACCTGTGTTTATAACGCGCTTATGTTCTTCTATTAAATGTTGGAACAGGTCTTCTAAGCTGTTAATAGTGGCATCGCATTTGCAAGTTAAAGAAGTAATGTCCAGCTTTATGGTGGGAATAAATTTTCCGTTGAATATTTCATTGATGACCTCATCGAATTGTTCAGTATCAGAATGTCGAATGTGATCTTCCAACGTGTGCTTTTTTAATTCGCCTGAATCTGTGTATTCTATAGAACATAGATGACATACGAAATTCGTTCCTACAACGTTTCGAAACGGGGTCGCATTTGTAAAAGTAAATATTTCCTTGAGATTAGACTTAGTTTTACTGATAATTGTGTTAACATCTTCTTTGCGGTTCTTTGGCTCTCCAAATCTTGGTTCGTATTCAATACTTAACTGGTATCCGAGTTCTTCTTTATTACCTATGAAATAAAATTCATTTATTAATACTTGGTATGTTATATATGGAACTAAGCGAATTCAATTAGGGGATGTTTTATGCTCTCCAGCATCATACATGTTACAAGACTTATGATTATGAACATATTATGTTATATGTATGAAAATGACATAAGAACTTAAGTAGACACAGAGCTAACCAGATCCATGAAACTTCCTCACAATCGAGTAGCCCGCAGTTGAAGAAGCCTTATGGGTTCGCCAGCATTCGCAAAATACATAATTATGTAGAATAAAATAATAATAAAAACAATTCATTATTTTAATACAGCCATTTCTTTATATATTTGTAAATTCCACGTTTGTATTTTTAAATCTAGTTTGTTTTTTACTTTTAATGTTAAAGTTATTTTCCCTTCGTCATTGTCATTTTTTTTTTTTTTTTTTTTTTTATTTGGACCACAAAATTAGGACAAACACATGATATAAATTGACATAAAACATTAACATAAATAGCAAAAGCGGTGCCGTCCCTATTACATGTGGATTGTCATGTTTCCCTTTAAATGTTGTGCACAATTGTTATTGATGCACATGCATGTATCTTGTTTTTTGTGTCATGTGTTCTCTGTAAGTGTTTGTATGTGTTTCGTTATTGTACCTTTTAAAATAAAATAAATAATCTGTTAGGACCATTATACGATGAGTACACACGTTACAGGCGTGTAAAAGGGATATTTGTTACTAGTGAACCGTGTACTGCAGTCCATATAGTATTACATATCCAGTAGTAGTAGCATAGATTTTGATCTATGCTACTACTACGACTCATTGGTCTAGTGGTTAGTACCCCTGACTGCGAGGGTCGCTCCCGAATCAGTCGTGAAGCAGTCATTTTATGATTTGGCATTCTTATAAACAATAAACTATAAGCTCCTTCCAGATTTGATTCGAGAGCGACCGCCGATGCAAAAACCGCTGTGTGAGTCTGAAAAGTGAGTTACAGAATCGCAGGGCTATACTATTAATATAATATATTTTAAGATACCTAGCAATCAGAACTGTTCGATAATTAAAACTATGCCATTGTAATTAATAATGCAAGGAACGAAAATATAAACATTTTAGTTGAATTTTCACTAGATGGTAGATAGTAAAATTATTTATTGTGCGCACCAAAATGATGATGGTAGTACCAATTTACCAGCCGCCGGCCAAAAAAAGGCATTATAATGCTTCTTTATTTTTGACGTCTCGCATTCTATTTCATAGATTTTTAACTGTTATTTATAAGGCCAGATGTTTCTTTTTTTCTAAAATTTGATACTAGTACACAATCATACCTACTCCTAAACCAACTTATACCTTCGGTAAAAACTAAACAAGTCTTATTTTAAGTGATATCGCCGCCCATGGACACTCACATAACAAGACGACCTTTTAAGAATCGGTACGCCCTTTTCTTGGGGGATCCTAAGTCGGAAATACTTCGGTGAATCTGGTTTAACATAGTGGTGGTGCGCGGTAAAATCTGCCTTGCAAAACGCTCAGTTGTGGAACGACGGACGTCGAGGTGATACGGATGGTTTTTGTATTTCACCATTTTAACTTGTCATTATTTCTGGTATGTTGGATAAACGCTGTGAGGATAAAGGTGAAGGGGCTAAGGAAGTTAGCGAGAAGTGACCCATTAACGGTATACGAATTTGTATGGGAGATAAGTTTCGTGTTAATGGCACGGAGTCGGGTTAATGCCTATCGCAGTATAAGCGCTAATTCTTGAGTCACAATTCTTGTTAAACTCTGACAGTTCAATTACCATTCGTTAGTCTAAGGCTGCTGCCTCGAATTTTAAGGGCAGCGGGGCGAGGGCGGGTAACGATAGGTGCAATCGCCCTTAAAATTCGAGGCAGCAGCCTAAGGAAGCCAACGACCACAGTAACAGCAAATAAGGAAATAAATATTCAAAAATCTTTATTCAATAACAAGTTACCTTTTTAACAGACATTGGAGCCCCTGAACTAAGTCCTGGGAGACCTGTACATCAGGGTACTCCGCTCTTCCAATGGTATAACGAAATAGTAACTTAACAATTATTGAAACTAAAATACTATATTATAAAGAAAAACAGAAATCTTAGGGTGCGTCCACATCTGGCCAATATGCCGTGAATGTGCAGCTCGCGTGCATTTGTGTTTGTGCGCCGCTCGCGCGCAGTTCACTCGCAACCTAAGCGCCGTACGCAATCAGCGCGCGTGCGACGCGCTCTTGGCTCGCGTCTTCCTTCCGCCCAAACGCCAGTAAACGGAACTGTAAGCGCGAGAATATACGAGCCTTGCGTGAGTTGCGCTACAGAGGCACATAACCATTGCCGTGACTGTACGCGCGCAGCTCGCAAACGGCTCGCGAGCTGCACATTCGCGGCGCATTCGCCAGATGTGAACGCACCCTAAGATTAGTTACCAAACTAAGGATACAGGTTTAAATTGTTGAGATTTACAGGTTTACATTTGTTCGCACCAGAATGATAATCTTAAGGAAGGGATGGATGGGAGGTGTAGGGTGGTAGTGTAAAATAGTGCAATGTGGAAATTAAGAATGGTAAAATTATACTTGAACTAGTAATTAAGTTTTTTCGTAATTAATTGAATGAAGCCACTTGGAGATTAATGTTTTAATTTCGAATAATAATTTAGGGTAAATATTAAGGATTCTATTAAGTTTGTTGTATAGCTGACTAGACAGATAAGAAAATTGGCGGTGTGAGAATTTGGTTATTCCTATAATATTTGCAATAGATATTATTGGTTTTATATTTATAAATTAAATATAACACTTTATCGAACTCAGAAGTCATAGAAATTCATAGGAATTACAAATGGTTTGAATAATAGTCAAATATTACCAAACTCCAATAATACCAAATTCATACAATGACTTGTATTTTAACAATGTGTTTTTTGAAGGCGTTAAAAATTAAACAACCTAGTAACAATTAATTAATTAAGCCTCATTTATTCCTTGAACCTTACATACATATTTACAAAACTACACACTTAAAATTTAACACAGAAATAATAATATATATTTTGTTTTTTGCCAAGGACCTCCTATAGAGTATAGGCCTCTATCTCTCTCTCTATCTTGAGCATTCTCCCAATCTTCTCCACCAACTTCTTTAAGTTCGTCAACCCACCCACAAGAGGGAGACCTCTCGTTCTTTCCCTGGTGGACCTTTCCAACTTGGTACCTCTATGTCAATCCGCCATTGTTCATGCGATCAGTGCATCCATTTCCAAGGAATAATAAAAACATATTTAAACGTCACTTTGCCATTTATATCATTTATAATAAAAAAAATAGGGGTTGATCGTAGAGGGGTGAAAGTTAGGGGTTGTATGTATTTTTTAATGTTGTATCATAAAAAAATAAAAACAGAAAAAAATATCTAAAAATATAAAAAAAAATTTAGGGGTGGACTACCCTTAACATTTAGGGAGATGAAAAATAGATATTGTTCGATTCTCAGACATACCCAATAAGCACACAAAATTTCATGAGAATCGGTCGAGCCGTTTCGGAGGAGTATGGCAACGAAAACTGTGACACGAGAATTTTATATATTAGATACAATACTTATTTCACCGACGACATGAAAACTTAATCAAATGCTTTCTCAAAGACTTCTTTAGCGCGAAAGCCTTCATACATAAATCACATTGATAATTCTTCTCTCCTGTATGCTTCACTATGTGTATTTGCAATTGGCGGATATCAAAAAACCTCATTTTACAATATTCACATTGGTGGCTCTTCTCCAACAGATGGAACCGTCTAAAATGCGTCTTATAAGTACCCACATTGGGAAATTCACGGACACATAAGTCGCACGTAACCTTTTTTAAAACGGACACTGTGACCCCGTGAAATTTGAACTGATGTTTTTGCTTCGCCCATTGTGTCTCGAAATTCTCATCGCAGTAATCACATTTTTTGACTTCATTCGCCTTTCTGTGCATCCTCCGTTCGTGTTGGTATAATTTCACCTTCATGTTAAATATTTTCGGGCAAAAGTTGCATTTGAACTCGCCTAACGCGTGCCTCAATTTTATGTGAGATTTCAGTCTGTCCATAGCGATGAAGGTGGCTGAACAAAGATCGCAAACAAAATTCGTCGTGTGCGTATTCATATGTTCAACCAAACATTTGAAAGACGCGAACTCCTTGCAACAAATGCAACAAACCATCTCATGAGTCTCAAACTTGAAAGGGATTATTAGGTTCTTTATATTCACGTGCATTATACGCTTATGAATTTCAACGAGATGTTTCAAAAGTTCCTCCAAAGTCTTAATTAACATTCCACATAATTTACAAGTCAGATTGGTTATATCTAATTTGATGAACGGCATGCGGTTCTTTCCATCAATTACTTGCTTTAAAATTCGTTCGCTGCATTGGTTTTTATCTAACCTTGATAAGTGTTTACGAGAGTGTTCCTTTAATTTAGCGGGATCCTTGAATCTATCTGTACAAAAACAGCATAGATACTCACGTCCAACTTTGCTTCGTATTGGAGAAGCATTGGTGCATATAATTATTTCTTTAAAATTGTCTTTAGTATTATTGGTTAGTAATCTTTTAATATCTGCTTCGCTTTCTTCTGTTTCTATATCTATATCAATCTTCTTGGGGATGTCCGTGTCTTCTTTAAGACCTATGAATATAAGGTTTAGATTAGACAATTTGATATCTAATTAGTTTGTATTATATTTATTGTAAAAAAAAATATTATTGTTTACTAGCTGACCGGGCAAACGTCGTTTTGCCATGTATTTAAACATTTATACTAAAAAAATAGGGGTTGAAAGTTAGGGGTTGTATGTATTTTTTAATGCTGTATCATGAAAAAATAAAAACAGAAAAAAATATCTAAAAATAAAAAATATATATTTAGGGGTGGACTACCCTTAACATTTAGGGAGATGAAAAATAGATGTTGTCCGATTCTCAGACATACCCAATAAGCACACAAAATTTCATGAGAATCGGTCGAGCCGTTTCGGATAATTTAACCACAAACACCGCGACACGATAATTTTATATATTAGAAAAAAAAACTTGTCATTACTGATTCAACACACCTTAAAACATGGTTAGAGGACATTTGTGAACCTTTCTCATTCCTTATTTAAGCTTTATAGATAGATAAAAAAAGCTAAAATAAGGAATTAAAGAATGGACACCGTGAACCCGCCAGCGTCATCATCATTATCGCACGTGAAGCAGAAATTTAGGAAATAACTTAGTACTTAGTGTTTAAATAACTTATCTCTAACCTAATCTAAGCTTTTTATCTATCTTAATACCTGCATGAATTAAAAACGTCAAAACGATTATACAATGACGTTTACGTTCTACACAGAATACATAAAACACATATTTTGCTAAGCGTCCAAATTTTTTAGTCAATCTACTCTATGGTTTATTCGAATTTATACTTATCTGTGGCCGCATCTTTATGATTTTCACCACTCGCGCGTTTTATTAACCTTTTTATACGACTTCATAACACAGCGATTTTCTATTTAACGTGTATAATTATATTTATCACCTTCAATCCCGACTAATAAAAGTGATTAAAACTACATAACCATACAATTAAACAAGTAGTATAATTTATATTAAAGCTTCTATTAGTAATTGTCTCTCAGTAAATGTACTGTTTTGGTTTTCATTATTTTTGGGTTTTATTATTTAGGCATTCTCTTTTTACGCGTATAACTTTAACTTTGTACACAAACGTTGTTCTTTTAAACAGAATTTACAATTCCCGATGTTGCAATTTTCGCTTTACCGTTTGTAATTGACATGACATGCATTTTTGTATATGGACACACCATTTGGGAGATGAATTTTAAAACCCGAAATTCTTTAAAACAAAGACAGCAACACAACACGTTTCGAATTCCAGTGGAATGAACGGTAACAATCGTGAACAGTTTTCTTCAGTTTAGGTTAAATAGTTCATCTATAATCTATATCATTCAAGTCAACTAATAGATGTAGCAAAACCAATATAGTAGACCGAGGCGAATCGGATCACTTTTTCTTTGAGGTTGAGTAAATCATACTAAAGTGCTATATAATGCTATTTTTATTGATAAAATCGTAAGAAGTAACAATTACCTATGAAATAAATATTTGAAAACTTAAATCATACATATAATCTCTTAATTAGCTATTAAAAACTAAAAAAAGGAAAATATCCGATTCGCCCCAACATTCGGGGCGAATCGGATCGTGCACAAAATATAACAAAATTTTAAGGTATAGTGTTAAATAACTTTGGAATCAGTAAAACTATATAATAATAAGATCAATTTTAATTATTGGCACATAATTCATATATATATTATGGTCCTTTTTTCTGTTAGCTCGTGAACGGTACTGAAAAACTCTTAGCAGCTTTACGCAAGGTCAACTCTTTGTTCTGGACTTAATTTACAGCCTCTTTCATTTTTTCTTGACACCATTCTCCGGTGGTCATGAAATAAATATGAATCAATAACCTCAAACATGTAATAAATCAGTTTAAAAGTATCATCCAATTCGCCCCTAAGGATATGATCCGATTAGCCCCGTAATTAAGACTTTTGAAATAAATATTTTAGACGTTAACCTCTAAGGTTATACTTAAAAGCGAATTGGTTCTTCAATATTAACACCTTGCTTAACAATATAAAGCAATGTAGTTAAATTTTAAGACAAATCCGTCATATGACACAAAGAAATCGTAAGTACGTAACCTTAGATGAGCGCCAAATTGCGACACACACAAAAAACCGAGTGACTGACGAGCGGCATTGCCACTGATCCACAAGCACGATCGAAATACTGCTTATGTCGGGAGGTGCTCAGTAAATGGAGAGACACAAAACGCCGGTTGAGTGCGTTCTATGTGAATGTGATATTTGAATTATCAACACATTTCTTATTTTGATCCGATTCGCCCTGTGATCCGATTCGCCTCGGTCTACCCTACTTGATTTAGCCGTGTATATTTCTTATTAGTATTGCATTGGTACACAAAAATTTAATATTATATCTTATTGCATTTTCACTTTTATGATAAAGATTATTCAGCTGAAACATTCAGACTTTTCAAGATGTGGGTATCGGGTGAGTTTGCGCGTTCGACTCCATTAACTTTATTTACTTAAAAGGTGGATATACAGTGAAACCTCTATATAACGACACTCAAGGGACTGTGCCTATTTTGACGTTACAAAGAGTTGCCGTTAAATGGATAGAAAAATCTGTAAAGTTTATTTCAGACTTGTGTTAGTAATTACATAAAAACAATTCGTATTTGAACACTATTGCGTTGTCTATTATTTTTGTGTAACCAGTACTTAGATTGTATTTTTTTACTAATTTAATTCATATCTAGCGATATTGAGGCATCTTCGTGATAAAGCACGTGCGCAATTTGTAAAAAAAAGAACGGATTTCTTGGCAAGTTCGGTACGTGTGACGAGTACCGACAGTGGAGTATATTTCTCGCTAGGTCAATAAAGCGACAAAACAACGTACACAGCTCTGCAGTTTTAACTAATTTCGGCAACTTAAAAAGTACTTTTTAGTATTTAATTGTTGTCGTTATTGAGGGCGGGTGTAAATGTAAAATTAGAAGTATTAATATTTATTTCTTAAATGACGAATCACAAGTGTACATTGTGTTGCCTACGTGAATAAATGATTTTTGAATTGAATTATGTAAAGTGTATAATTGTATGGATAAAAGCTAGACCAACCAAAGCCGAGTGATTTCGACGCTTTAGGCGGGTTTGTCGTTATATCGGAGAACGTTACATGGAGTTTGCACTGTCACATTCGAAAGGATATTTGAGTAAGATATGTAGCTTCTTAAGGGTATGTATGCCCACATATTTTTTTTTATTTTTTTTTAATGGAGCGCATCGTGCAATCAGTCTTCTGACTATGAGCAGATGAGTTGTAGTATGGTTTGCGGGTGGAGATATTCCTCATTAGGAATATCTACCATAATAATATTAGCTCAGTCAATGCTGCTGAGCTCCAAAGTTCTTCGTCTTTTGAGTCGGTTTATATACCACACACACATATTTTTCTGGAAACTTGTATTGAGCAGATCCTAATATGCCTACATAGGTAACAGACCGAGTTTTATCACAATCGCAACTAGTTTTTCAGAGATGTATAATATTCGTACACGTATAAATAATATTTACAATTGTTTGACGTTTGAGAGATAAAGCTTAAAGCCCTCTTAACCTTGGCTAACTTAATTATTTATTTAAAATAATCTCATTTCTGCAAAATTTATTAACATCAGTTAAATCAAATTTGAAATAAATTAAAGAGATATCGTCTATATTTTTATTCTATAATGATATTAACATGTTTTAGTATTATATAAATATGGATTTAACTTTTCGAACAAAACTTAATACAATACATATACCTATATACAAAATCTTTTTTTTTTTCATAATATATATTTTAAGTCCTTAAAATTAAAGATGTTATGGATATGATATTTCCGATCTGGATACGGATATGGATATATGTAGGAATAAAATTATATCGGTTTCGGATAGGTTCGGTTACGGATATGTACTTCTTTCGGATTATCCGCTACTTACGGATAGTTTCGGTTACGGTTAGTAGATTGAAGTAAAATATAAACACAAATAGTATGTAATAATTTAGTTTTATATTGACTATATTATCAGTTGGTTATCTATTACTTAACTATTTAAGTAATTAGTATATACTTCCTGTATTTTAAGTTTTATGTATTAAAATAAAAATGCAATAAATTTCAGAGTTGTAAAAACAGCTAACATTGCACATATTAACTTATAACCTATTAAATGTTTTGTTTTTTAATTATTTTTGTGAGTAATGAAACCATCAACCTATCGGAACACGTTACCTACACCTTATACGAAACGGATACAGTTACGGATATTTTTTTGAAGTTATACTTCTTTAGGCGCGTTATGAAAAATTGATGAGAGTGAAATTTTACGATGCGCGCGCACCGTGACACAAAATAACAGAATGAAGTTGCCCACGGAAGATGCTACGGCATTGGACATAATTTAAAAACAACATTCGAATAATAATAGAATTTATGTTACACTTAATGTAAGAGAATAATAATAAATATTTATTTATTTAATTTTTCAAATGTAAACTGAACTTTATTGACTATAATGACTCCTTTTCCAGTCTTTGATTATTTAATTGTAATTACTTATTTGCATGCAATCAAAAACTATTTTTAATAATGCCAAAGAAGTATAACTTCTTACGCGCGTACATAAGTACACGCACCCTTTTTTTTCAGATATCCGATAGTTTCGGTTACGGTCACGAAGCTCCATAACATCCCTGCTTAAAATGTAATATTCGCGTGAATAGAAACGTGTGCAATTCACACGTCGTAGAAGTGAAAACTTCAAAAATTTTGGTTTTCAAGACAATGACAAATGTAATTTTAATGTTTAAGTTTAATAACAATTATTAATTTTGATAAAAACTACAATGATTATTAAAGATTTTATAATTAATCGTATGTAAATAAAACTTTTATTTACTATCTAAATGTAGAAATAGACTTTTTTTTAAATATTTTTTTTTATTTCTATTTAAAATTTTAAGTTTAACATCAATCTTTAATAATGATAATAATTAAAATAATAAAAGTTTGACAGTCGCTGAAACGAGAAAGCGACAGTAAAAAGAGAAAAACCACATAAATCCATAAGATTTCGCGTGGGAGAAAATGAGATAGTAAGCATTACGTATATACAGTGTATAAACATTAAATTAGTAGTAAGAAGTTTTCACTTTAAAAGTGAACTAACACACTATAATTAATGATATGTAGGTAAATAAAATTGATAAATTTGAATGTCTTATTAAATTTTTTGCACATCTATTTTTTTTAATTCAGATAATGATCAAATACACAGTAATTTAAAGTTCATACACTGTATAATGCTTCCTATCTCATTCTCTCCCACGTTAAATCTTATGAAATTTTGTGTCTCTCTTTCATTTCATCGACTTTCAAATCACAACGATTATAAAGAAGTTTTCACTACAAAATATCTAGAATTTGCTTAAGAATCACTTTTCAACAATTTCAGAATGCTTCGAACTCATATGCTTCTGCAAACTATGCTTCTGGGTAAAACCATATCCACAATGATTGCACTTAAATCTTTTCGTTCCTTCATGTATCATCATATGAACTCTTAGGGATTCCTTGATACCGAATGCCTTTAAACAAACATTACATTGAAAGTTTTTAGCCCCTGTATGCTTCACTAAATGTTTTTTCAACTCGAACTGTGTAAAGAACTCCATGTCACAATGTTCGCATTTATTGTTCTTTTCCTGTAAATGCACTCTTCTCATATGAGATTTCAATTTATTTTGATTTGTGTATTCGCGTTCGCAGATCATACACTTGGCAGGTTCACGTTTCGGAAGCGGTATGCCATGAACCTCATTTAGGTGATCATCTTTACGACACTGGCTTTTGAATCTCTCCTTGCAATATCCACAAACTAATAGACCCTTGTTTGTCATATGAACCGATTTTTCGTGAACTCTCTTTCTTAACTGTGTCCTGAAGGATTTTGTGCAATAGCTACATTTAAAATCCTCTGATAAGTGGGTCATTGTGTGCATTTTTAATTTACTTGTATTAATAAATGCAGCTGAACAAATATGGCATATATAATTGTTTAAATGCTCATTCATATGTTCTAATAAGGCTTTAAATGAATTATATTCTCTATTGCAGTAATAACAGAGAGGGGAATCCGTATTGAATACAAAAGGTACGATAAAGTTTTGAACATCTGTAAAAACAACTTTTTTGTGGGTAGTCCTCAAATGTTTTAACACTTTATCAAAATGTAAAGTACCCTCACAGAGCGTACAAGCTAATTCAGTGACGTCGAGTTTTATACATAGCTTACTACGATCTTTACATTCGAAATTTGTCAGACTTTTCATGGTTTTAATATTATCTGTGTGTGCTTCCAAAGTGTGTTTCTTTAATACTGTGGGATTCAGAAACTGTTTCGAACAGAACCAACAAGCGTAACCGATTCCGATTTTGCCACGGATTGGTGTCGCATTTGTACATAGTAATATTTCTTTTAAATTCTTTTTCGTTTTGCCTAAAATATCACATTTCTCGTTGGTACCTTTCTCGATGGCGCCTGCAGACTTTTTACCTAAGGACAAAACGGATTTGATATTAAAGCATTACCTTATTACTTTTTTATATATTTAAATAAATATAAAAAAAAAGAATTAAGATTTTTATTGGCATACCTTTCTAAAACTTAACAGTGGACCTTTGGCAACGCATAAAATTATGAAATATGATCACTTTTAACCAAAGTTTTTAGCTGCGAAGTGATAAAACCACATAATAAAAAATAAAAAAAAACACCACATCAAGACTTAATTTTGTGCAAATAAACCTAAATACAAAGACGCTATTATAAATATATTTCCTCTATTATGAAATTTAATTATGCCAATCAAGTTAATAATTCGTTTTAATATAGGAATCACTATTCGTATACCGGCACAGATTTTGAGCGGTCCTTCCATGGATATAAATTAAACAATATAGCTTTAATTTTTGCAAAGTATTTAATTTACATTATATATATTGGCTGTCAATTACAGCGTAGTCTCGGAGAAGTCTATTGAAGAAGCCGATTTTGTTTTTGTGTAATTTAGCATAGACTAAGCCTAAAAGCGGCCACTGACGATACGTCCATGAATCCGAATGGAGTAAATCCATGCGTCCAGGCCAAATGGACGTCATCCGTGGCCGTCCATCAATGGCAGAAACGTGCGCCACGCCATATGGAAGTAGTCCGAATTGTCCGTGAATGGGCGAAACGGCGTCCATTTTTTTGAAGTTTTTGTTTCAGTTTATGTTTTGATGTCGTTGGTGGTGCATGTGCTGTGTATTTGTCAAGCGTTATATATTTTTTTTTATTATGTCTTTGTCCGCGCGTGACTTTGTGTTGGAAGTAATAGATAAATATAAAAGTATTTCTATTTTTAATTAAATATATTTATATTATTAAATAAATAAAAGTATTTCTTTGTTTCAACCAATCCTTTATCCACCTTCTCCTAGGTTTTTTTTTGTCTTTTTAATAAAATACACACAACTGCTGCCACCAGTAAAGTATTGTTATCCATAGTATTATTTATTTCCGTTCCGTACTATTGCAAAGTTCGAAGTGACGCCATGCATCCAAATGGAAGTATTGTGAATGGTACCGTATCTCGATAAATTTCCATCTGGAGTGCATCCAAAAGGAAGTCTACTAAATGGACGTATCGTCAGTGGCCGCTTTAAGTTTTAGAATGTATGTGGATGTGTAAGCGATAGTTTTTAACATACGGGAATAGTAGTAATCTTGGAGTCGAATTCTACCCATAGATTATAAATGCTTACAACCAGGATTAAAACTTTCTAAAGATACTCTTTGCTTCTTTAAAATACTGATCTGATGTCTAGGTGCCCGTTGTTATTCCTTGATAAATGGTTAATTCAATAAGAATTTTTCAATTCAAACTAGTACTATTGGTATGTTATCTAAAGCTGGCGGCTTCAACACATTTACACTTTGTACTTGTGTAGTGCTAGCTCATTATTATTTTGTCTGTGATTGTTTACTTATTTGGTTGGAGCTTAGAATACTTTGAAAAAAATGTCTTATGTAATATATTCCGTCTAAACATTACCAGGACAATCTCGTGAAATGGTGCACAATGATTTTAATTATTTTAAGCATCTTAATAAAACAGTTAATGAAAAAAATGTTATTTTTAATTTGACATCAGATGCGACTGGGGTTTCTAAGAGGAGTATTGTAAGAATTGTTAGTGAAGTAAAAGTGAATTGTGTTGAGCTAGATGGAACTATGTCGAAAAATGAAAAATTATTTACACAAACTACTCTTTTACGTTCTCGGTCGGGCTTAGAACTTTTGGATCCACCCTCGTATGCACATAATATTTATATGTATTTGACACATTTTTATTTATTTACAACCTACCCAGCCTTTTTTTAATATTATGGCAACAGCTTCAACACCACCCAACCTTACTGTAACCAGAGTGGACAAAAATAAATAGCTTGGCAAAAAAGTCATATTTTTAACATACTGTATAGTGAAATTGCATTAGTGTGAGTACTGTGAACGCGCCAGCTTTCGATAACCGACCTATATCTTAGATTAGCGTTTAATAAAACAGTCTTTAGCTTCTGTAGACGTAAGTCCTTTTAATACATTCTCGTTTTAACACTTTTATGATGTGCACTAGCGTAAATTGTAGATATTTATTTTAGTAGGCCATTTGACGAATGCTATATATATTAAAACCAATTCAGATTATTTTTTAGTGACTACAAAATTAATACAACTTTTTATTTTAAATTCTGTAAGTATTTAAGTTTATTCATAATTTCAAGAAATCGACAAAACGCTTTTCTAGGCAAGATGGCGTGGCACTATAGTCGAATTTTTAATTAGACGAAGTCAACTGACGTTTACGGTGTTGTCAGTTTTTAATGAAATAAAAATAGTGTTGTGACAAAGTAGAGACCCCTGAATTAATGATCGGTGATGGCACTAGTCGCCGCGCCGCGCTTTGTAATAGCTGTAAAATCTGATTGTAGTTACATAGTACTAGTACCTAACTTATATCAGAGCACTTTAATACAATTTTGAAATAGAAATAATATTCTTTTATAGTTTGAAATTATTAACTATTCACACTCATTGTTCATTCATCTGATTGAACAAGATCTGAACGTATCACTATTACTTTAAATATGGCAACATTATTTTACAAAGTGACATTAGCTACTGTCAGTTGGCTTCGTCTATTAAAAATACGACTAAAGTCCCTGTGACATATTTCTTAGATACAAAAATATCTTTCGATCAAAAAATACAAATAAATCAACCCAAAGCCATTAGGATTAGGCAGGTGAAGACATTACCTACAAGCATGCTAGGTCATCGTCGATTTGACTAATCTGTGACCGTTTTATGTAACGTGACTGAAGTTTAAAAATACTTTTAATTATGAGTTTTTGATAAATTAATAATTATTTTACTCCACAACGATTTTAAAGCCATGTTTTAATTTATACATATTACACTTAATAACACTTTTCATACTGTCAAATAGCCTATCATCGATAATATCATATCGACACCTATAGCTCACTATGCAATTTTACCTACTTACTAACTAAAATTTATGTTCAAAATGCGTGGTATATAAGCCGTGTTAGTTCGCGCTGACATTTAGAATTGACAGTTAATATAATTAGGTTAATCAATTTAAGAAGGTTGAATTTTCTAAAGGTCTTATTATTTATTCATAAAAAAATCTTCACATAAAGTATCAAGATGACTGTCGAACTATAATGACGTAATAGTGTTCTTAACATAACCACAACCGAATCCGAAATCTCAAATCCCACGATGTTTCTCTTTCCCCACGAATCTTATGCTAAAGTGGAAGACGTTCACAATGTATGCAAAAGAAAGTTCGTGTTCTGAAACTCTATCTACACCGTTTTATCTGGTTTTTTCCTTTGCAAAAGGTGGTATGACTTCGTATGCATTGTCAATGACCTCTGATTTCCAAAAGTCTTATCACACGCCTGACACTGCAGCACAATTGGAGTAGCACCGTGTATTTTCACTAAATGATCATTCTTCTTTGTATAATCTGTGAATTTCTCACCACAGTACCCACATTTACTCCTTTTATTACGCAGTATATGCACACCTCTTTCATGATCTCGCTTTTTGATACTTGTATCAAAAACTTTTGGACAAAATGAACAGTTGAAGGTACCAGTCTTGTGTCTATAGCCGTGTGTTTGTAGAGTTCGTTTGTTTATGAAACCCGCACCACAGATGCTACAAATATAATTGTTATAATGTGCATTCATATGCTCTATAAGGACTTTAAAATTGTTGAATTTGTTCTTACATATCACACATCTAAAATCGTTGCTCTCGAATCTGAAAGGAATTATATGACTTTTGATATCTGTATGATATTCTTTACCATGATTCGTTATTATGTGGGTAGTTAAATCGTCTAATTCATTTAAGTCCTTTCCGCAAAGGCTGCATTGTAAACCTGTTATATCTAACTTAACTACGTAATTAATCATTGAACCATCCTTCATAAATGTCTTCTTTACTGTATCGTCGTGTGTCTGTAGGGTGTGCGTTTTTAATTCGGCCGGGTTTTGATATTTGTTATTGCAAAACCAGCAGCTGTACGAAAATCCTCCACGACATCGTATAGGAGTTGCGTTTGAACAAACTAATACATTTCTAATGTTGTCCAAATGTTTATTAAGTTCAAACTTCATTTTATTAAAAACGTTGACCGTCGGTACCTCCTTGGGAACAATTTTAATTTCTTTCTTCAGGCTCGGTGGTCGCGGATTTTTGATAAATACTTTCTTTGTTGGCCAAACAGTACCTAAAACGAAATTGTTCTTGTTAAATCTTGATATACATTTATCTGTTCGTTACATAAATAAAGCGTAAAATATTATTTTCATAAACTTTCTATCAAATAATCCTTAAGGGAGATAACATCTTAATCAGTTCCGATTTGAGTTTCGTAACCCCCTAAAATATTTTGTAGTATATAATTATTAATAAATTCACCTAAGACTTTATTGACTATGTAATCGTCTCATGTGTTCTTTCATTG
This sequence comes from Pieris melete, assembly GCA_963693345.1. Lineage (NCBI taxonomy): Eukaryota > Metazoa > Arthropoda > Insecta > Lepidoptera > Pieridae > Pieris > Pieris melete. Next base: position 20,262 of record CAVNZK010000368.1, on the reverse strand, counting down.
TCTTCTGTCGTCCGAAGAATTTGAGACATACTTCACATTGGAATGATCTAGAACCCGTGTGTTTGACGGTATGGCTCTCCAGTTCTTGTTTAGTATAGAACTCCATATCGCAGTGCTTGCATTTATGCGGCCTTTGCATTAGATGAATCCGTGTCGTATGTAATCTCCAAGCGCGCTTTGAGCGAAAATTTTTATCACACGCCTGGCAGTGTATTTCCGTTCCAAGAACTCCGTGAACTTTCGCTATATGGTCGTGCTTTTTTAAAACCTCCTTAAACCTCTCGTTGCAGTAACCGCACTTATGCGGCAATTTAATCCCAGAATGCTTTCCTCGTATATGCAGAAGCCGCTTTCTGGCTGTGTCAAAAGTTTTCGAACATTCCTCGCAGGTGAACGTGCCAGTCTTGTGAGCATCACAGTGTCGGGACAAAATATTTTTGTTAACAAAACCAGCATTGCATACCTCGCATATGTAATTACGGTAATGGACGTTCATATGTTCTTGCATAGCTTTGAACGTATTGAAAATGTTTAGGCAGACGCAACACCGAAGTGTTTTGTCACTAAATTTAAAGGGAAATATGTGATTCTCAATATCTGTGAAAAACCGCGGGCTATGTACGCGTTTTAAGTGATCTAAAAGTTTTTCTAAAGTGTCTAAAGTTTCACCACATTTACACTGCAAGTCAGTAATGTCAAGTTTTACAAAATATCCGTGCATATCTTTGCCTTTCATGAAATTCAATTTTGTTTCTTGGTCATGGTCTTCAATAGTATGCTTCTTTAGATCTCTTGGATCTTCGTACAGCTTGGTGCAGAAGCAGCATGTATATCCAGTTCCACCTTTGCTCCGTATAGGCGTGGCATTTGAATGTAATAAAATTTCTTTCATGTTAAACAGATGTTTGTCGATGTCATTAAACTTTTTAAATATTAAATTCCTCTTTGTGTCACTTCCGATCTTTACTAAGCAAATCTTCTTTTTCTCGCGGCCACCTATAACAAATATTACATCATTCGAGCAAGTAATGTAAACCATCTTCAGAAAATTAAGGTGTGCTTAGTATTTTTATACTTGGGCTTGTGCCAAAATTTTAGTCACTTATCTGGTTTCTTAAAATATAAACGGTGGTTAAAGTTGAATCATGTTCTCACATGAAATTTTTTTAAGTAAATCCTTTTTGTATTTAGATTAAATAAAAGCCTAGATTACGTGAGACTAATTCTATTTAATAAAACTAATATTTTAAAAAGGTTAAATACATATTAATTGTATCGCACGTTTTACGAATTTAAGCTGCTTTAGTACCTATTTTCGATTTCGAATCATGCAGTTGTCAAAGTGTTAATGGGTTTTAAAGATAATATTAAGTTTCTTAATTACACTGCTCTTTAAAATAAAAAATACTCTTATACATATACCATTTTAATCACCATCCAAATAATAACAATTACACTTTATTAATGTTCTTCACCATGTTTCGATCTCATGTGACTACGCCAGCTGCACTTCTGAACAAAGGCCTGACCACAATGTCCACATACAAACCGCCTATCATCTGCATGGATTCTCATATGCTCTCTCAGTGTATTCTTTCTACCATAAGACTTGAAGCAAACATCACATTGAAACAGTCTTAAGCCTGTATGCTTAGCCATGTGACGCTGTAATCCACCCTTGTTAAAAAACTTCATTTCACACTCTTCGCATTTATGCGGCCGCTCCATTAGATGATCTTTCTTTGTATGCATCGATAGAGCTCTCTGGTTGTGAAAAACCCTATCACACGCCTGACAGTTCAAAACAACAGGAGGCGCACCGTGCTCTTTAACCATATGCTCGACTTTCTTCCAATAGTCCGTAAATCTCTCGAGGCAAATTTGACATTTATTCCGTTTTGTCTGTCCGAGGTGGGTACGCTTTTGATGATCGCGCATTCTGAATTTATTTGCAAACACTTTATCGCACTGATCGCACTTCGCGTCGGCAATTTTGTGCCTCTTCAAATGACCTGTAAGCAGCTTTTCACTCATGTAGGAATGACCGCATATATTGCAGATGTAACTTCCAAAATGCGAGCTCATATGCTCTTGCAGTAATTTGAAAGTTGTATATTCAGTTGAGCAAACAGCGCAACGTAGTTCTGGCGTATCAAATTTGAATGGCAAAATCGGGGTTTTAATATCCGTGTACACTTTCTTTTGATGTTCAATTTTAAGGTGCGTGAGGAACTCTTCTAAATCCGAAACATGTACGTTGCAGATGGCACAATTTAAGGTCGTGATATCCAATTTAACAACCTGCTCAAAGAGTCTATTCGACATGAATTTTATAAGCCGTTCGTCGTTGTGTTCGTTGAAAAAGTGCTTTTTGAGATCTAAGGGTTCTTGATACTGTTCCGGACAGAAGCCACAACCGTAGCCAAGACTGTCTTTATTCCTTATAGGATTCGCATTTGAGTATAACAGAATATATTTTAGGTTTTGCTTGTGTTTTGTCGTCTCGGTATCGTTTGATCCATGTCGTATCATCTTCAATTGTATCCGCCTTTTCGCGTCTCCCTTTTCGATTGTTATTGTTCGAACACCTACAAAGATAAAATCTTTTTAAATCATTTGCTTTGTTAAATTTTCAGTTATTTGAAAATTATATACTTGCCTTTTAATTTTAACTAAGATTTGATTCAAGTAAAGATATAAGGTAGTATAGTGGTCTTTGTAAGTGATGTTTTATGATAAATTATCGACCCTATTTGAAATTTAATTAAAAATTAGTAATAGTGTCTTGTATATATAAATTTTCTATTAGAATTCGTTAAATACGAGTTTAAGCATGATAAATTTGTTTAAAAAAATAAGTTTAAATTTGAATGAAACTCGACTTATCTGAAGGTTTATCAGTTCAAGAAGTTCTATCCGTTTCAAGGTGTCTATCACCTAGTAGAAAATTAAAATTTACGTAAAGCTACCCTTGTTTTAACAGGCTGAATTTTTTAGGCAGTTTTAAATGTAGCCTGGTAATTTTTACAGGAAACCCGATGTCAGGATAGGTTATACCCCTTTGGTAGACACACATTCGATACCCTAACTAGTAACATCGTAAGTATCGTAAATTTGTTTTACTTAGATACATAAATATAAAGACGAAATCCCTCGATTATCTTTGTATAATTTTATTATAATCTATTGATTAATAAAAACATGCCATTACTTTACAATTTTTTAATATCAAAGGTACAAACTAGTAGTCCGCATATAAAGCCATAAAATAACTGATTTATGTTCAATTCCTCTGAGTGTAAAAAAATCTTCATAAGACAAACTTCATCAATAGTTTTCTACGAATTTGAATGATAAGTTAACTATGCCAACTGAATATCTGCACCAATGTCTCGCAAACCCACTATCAACCGCATGGATCCTCAAAGTGTCTACCATACTATACACAAGTGTAGTAAAAATTATCATCAAATTTATGGGAACGTTTCATCAAATAATGCTTTTTAATCTGTTTATTTAATAAAATAATAATAACAGCCTTTTAATCAAATACTTTTACACTTAAACACATTTATGTTTATTATCTTATCTTTTTAGGTATATGTGCGCTCTTTTTTGGCAAAGGCCTCCCTCCAAATCCGCCATTCCTCTCTATACTCTCTGCCATGCTGTTCCTTTAATTTGGTCTATACATCTTCTATTATGTCTTCTTCTTTCTCGTTTATTGTACCTTGGGCTCCAGTTTAGTACTTTCTTGTTCCACTATTCTGTTCCTCTTGCCATGTGCGCCATCCATTTCCACTTAAGTTTATTTATTTTTATTGTAAAATCTGCGACCTTAGTTGTTTTTCTTAAAAAGTATGTTTAATGGATATAATCAAATACAATAAACCAAAATACAGAAATACAATTGTCAACAAAAGCTTTAAAGTCACCAGCTAGTAAATGTTTTACAGTGATGCAATTATAGCTCAATTTTAAATCAGTGTTCCCGAGTGAAGATATTCAAAAGGGACTAATTATGTCTTCGATCATCAGAGTGCAGTCTCCGTATGTGCTCTTTAAGAGTTTTTGATCTTCCATAACATTTAAAGCATACTTCACAACGGTACTCTCTCGTTCCAGTATGTTTGACTATGTGATCGTTCAATTCCCTCTTTCCAAAAAATGCTTTGTCACAATAGGAACACTTATGCTGTTTTTGCATCAAATGATACTTCTTTGTATGCAGCAATAACGTCTGCTGCGTCGTAAACGTTCTCTCACATGCTTGACACTTAACAGTGGGACCCACAATCCCGTGAACTTTAGCGAGATGTTCATACTTGTGAAAACTTTCTTTGAATCTCTCATCACAATAACCACATTTGTACGGCATATTGAAGCCGTGATGTATCTTTCGTTCGTGTTGCTTTAGCTTCCTCATTGTATCAAACACCTCTGTGCACTGTTTGCAATTAAACGTACCAAGTTTGTGTGCTTCTCTATGGCAGAGGAGTATATGTCTATTAACAAATCCAGCATCACAGACATCGCATATAAAATTTCTGTAATGCGTATGCATGTGTTCTTGCAACGCCTTGAATTTGTTGAAAACATTAAGGCATATGAAGCATCTGAGCGGTTCACTATCGAACTTGAATGGGAGAATATGGTTATTGATATCGGTGGAGATATTTTTGTTATGTTCACACTTCAAATGTTCCATTAAAGTTTCCAATGTATCGAAATTTTGTAGGCAAATCTTACAGGTAAGATAGGTTATGTCCAATTTTACAAAATAGCTATACATATCTTTTCCTTTCATGAATGTGGATTTAGTAATATCATCATGGGCTGCTATGGTATGACTTTTTAAGTCAGCAGGGTCTGGGAACTGGTTAGGGCAGAAGCAGCACGTGTACCCAATGCCACCACGATTACGAATAGGCGTTGCATTTGACCAAAGTATTATCTCTCTTATATTTGTTCTGTGTTTCTCTAATTCGTGACCGTGTTTAGCTTTTGGTGGATCATTTTGATCATTTTCACTATCTCTTTGAGACGTCAATGTCGTACGACTTTTCTTTCCACCTATAAAGAAAACGACACTATTACAATCTTGAAGTTCACTTGCCAGATATATCCTTTACACTTAGTACGTTTGTGGTTATGCAATAAATAGATCAAATTGTTATGAATTTATGAATTAAAAATGACATTCATCTTGCGAAAAAATAATTTCCCAACGATATTTATAGATTTAAAAATGAAACAGTATGGGTACATTACACTAATATATGGTCATTTTAAGTGAACCGTTCGCTTTTTTTTTTCATGATTTTCAAACAGAAAACTCTCTTTTCTAGTTCTTTTATTACTTATGTGGTAAATTCTGAGGACTGGTTTGATAAAAAATGCCAACAAGTATTAAATATATTTTATATGTACAGAATATACATAATTATTAATTATAAGAATACTAACTATTTACAGTTATTAAGAACAAAACAGTTACCGTAATAATATATCTATAACTAAATTAGAAATATATTATAAATTCCAACTGGATAACAATTTTTTGTCTCTATCACGTCATTGATCAGAATAAGCTCGAAGCCTCAACTTTTATTTAATTGTAATCTTAAGTCACAAAAAAGGTGCTCATGCTCCAGCATCAGAATGTGTATTACGAAATATCATAAAATATTGGATGTGAAAAAAAGTTATTGAAAACTCAATTTTGTTCGCCGTGTTTCGCCCACATATGTCCCCGCCACCCACATTTCTGTACAAACGCTTTGCCACAATGCTCACACTTAAACCGCCTATCATCTTTATGTATACGCATATGTTCTTTGAGTGTCTTCTGCCGTCCATACGCTTTATGACACACATCACACACAAAACTACGTTCACCCGTATGTTTTACAGCGTGATTCTTCAACTCGCCAGAGGTATAAAATGCCATATCACATTCCGAACACTTGTGTCGCTTGTCCATTAGGTGCAATCTTTTTATGTGCGAATTGCATTCCTTTTGATTTTTAAAAGTTTTATCGCACGCTTGGCACTTAGTTTCCTTATTAATAACACCGTGAACATCGATTAAATGCTTCTCCTTTCTGCTGTAATCCCTAAATTTTTCATTACAATAACCACATTTGTTGAGTGAATGTGAATGAGTGTGGACGCATTTTTCGTGAGAGCGTTTCTTTCTAAATGTATCGAATACTTTTGAGCAAAAATCACAGTTGAACGTGCCCAGCTGATGGCGTTTCGCGTGTTGGGTTAAATTGCTGCGATTAACGAAACCTGCATCACAGTCTTTGCAAACGTAGTTCCGATAGTGTACGTTCATGTGTTCCAGGAGGGATTTGAATTTGTGAAAAACACCGTCACATATGCAGCAACGCAGTGCTTCTTGATCGAACTTAAATGGGAACAACTGGTTATTTATATCTTTGTGCAGGCTGATGTGATGATTATTAATTAGATGATCGACAAATTGTTCCAGAGTATTGATTTTTGTTTCACAAATCTTACATTTCAGATCAGTTATATCAAGTTTAGCGTGAAATTTATACAAGTCCTTTCCGTCCAATAGACGTAGCCTCTCATTTTCTTCATGTTCGTTTAATGTATGTGCTTTAAGGTCGGCTGGGTCAGTATATTCTTGTGCGCAATAGCAACACGCATATCCAATACCGCCTCTGCATCGTATTGGTGTGATGTTCGAGTTTCTCAGAATTTCCACCAAGTTGTAACGATGTTTAGCCAATTCTACACCTTTCTTTTCTCTTTGTCTTTTGACACTCTGATCATCAATAAGATCATTTGTGTGGCTACGTCGTGGACCTATAAATAAAAGGACATATTAAACCACTTCGGATAGAATAATATACTCGTCTTGAATCCTTACGAACATTATGTAAATAAAAAAACTTGGTTTAAAAGAGTTGCGGAGAGTTTATTGCCAGTTGTTCTCTTCCGTTCTTCGCCGTTGATTTGAGAACTGGCAGTAAATGTAAAATTAGAAGCATTTAATATGTATTTCATTTTTTGACGTTCATAAGTACCTATATGAATAAATGAATTTGATTTGATATAAATTAAAGTTTATTTAGGCATCAATGCAATCAATTAAGGGCGGGTAAGACAATAATCAACACGGGTGCAGTAAGAGTAAGTATCTTATAATATACACTCGCGAGCAAACAAATCGACTCAAGCGCTACCTCCGCATTCAAAGTTTGTTTTAAATAAAAGTATACAATATTTTAATGAAAATGATATGTCATTTGAAACCTAAGCTTTAAAAAAAACATCAACACGATTAAATAAAACGAATACCAACATGTTAAATTGCGCAATGAGCGCGTATGGGACAAATTACTCACTACGCTACCAGCCAGTTGCGCTACCCTCTAACCCTATAAAACCCCCGTTACCCTTCAATGACGTTCTGTTTCTTCGAGAAGTCGATTTGCGCACAATGGACTGGCTTGCGCTCAGTCTAGACATAAATCCCGTCGAGCATTTATGGGATGAGCTCAAACAACGGGTACGAGCAAGAAATCCAGCCCATTCGAGCCTTGAAGAATTGAAAGCAGCTTTGTTAGAGGAGTGGGAAGGTATTCCTCAAGACACCATCAAAAAATTAATAAGGTTGATGAAAAACCGACGGGCTGTAATTAGGGCTAGGGGGGCAATACCAATTAGTGAACCAATAAATGTTATACTCTTTAAGAAAAAAACGTGTTTTATTTGTCAATTCTGAACACAACTCCTTTACCCAAAATCCCATTTATACCCCATTAAAGTTCAGACACGAATAATAAAAAAAGTATTCATGGATATTAAAAATGATGACATTTCATAAAAGCTGAAGTTTTAAGCTTTCAAATGACATATCATTTTTATTAAAATGTTGTATACTTTCATGTTTTGAATGCGGAGGTAGCGCTTGAGTCGATTTGTTTGCTCGCGAGTGTATATTTCCAATTTAATGTTTTAATCATATTTACAATAAGATACTTTAGGTTGTATAATTCCATGTTTAGAGGTCAAATGGCTCCTCCAACTACACTTATGGACGAAGGTTCTACTACAGACCTCACATCTGTACGGCCTATCATCAGAATGGATTCTCAAATGATTCCGTAGCGTCGTTTTTCTCTTATACGATTTCATACAAATGTCGCATTTAAAGACAGGGACTTCGATATTATGTTTAGCTAGATGGCATTTTAATTCGGATGTTGAATAAAATCTCATGTCACAATATTTGCAGGGATGTCGTCTTTCCATTAGGTGATATCTTTGCATGTGGGTTTGATATCCCCTCTGGCTAATAAAGCTTCTATCGCAGGCGGTACATTTGAAGACACAGGCTACCCCATGCACTTTGTACTGGTGTGAAATTTTGGTACGGTAATCCCTAAAGAACTCGCCGCAATACACGCACTTATTTCTCGCTTTCATTGAATGCACGGATCTTATATGATACCGACATTTTTGCTTTGTATCAAAGGACTTGTCACAACTATCACATTTAAAGGACCCAGTCATATGTGTTGCGGAATGATTCTTCAACTGCTTACTATAAACAAAGCCCTCATCACAAACGTTACAAACGAAATTTCTATAATGGACGTTCATATGTTTTATCAGCATTTTAAACGAACAAAATTTGTTTATACATATATAGCATCGGAGTTCATCGTTGTAAAACTTAATAGGTATAATGTAATTTTTGATATCAGTATGAAAATCTAAATTGTGTTCTTCACACAAATGATCTACAAGTTCTTCTATATCATCAAGTGTTTTTGTGCAGACACATTCCAAGTCAGTAATGTCTAGTTTCATATGAAAACCTCTTAAGTCTGACTTTTTTACTATTGGACCAACAATTTTGCTATGTGTTTCTTGCGTATGCTTCTTAAGATCAGCTGGTACTAAGAATTGTTGCAGACAGTAGGAGCACGTATAGCCTTTACCTCCATAAGTCTTGATTGGAGTCGCATTAGACCACTTTAATATGAGTTCTAAATTATCGAAATGTTTTTTTAATTCTGGGTTTCTGGTACCTGCTAATCCGACGGGTTTTACACTCCCTTGTTCACCTATAAAGAAAACGTATTTTGTAGTACATTGATTGCTTAGTATTATATTATTTATATGACTGAACATCATCCTATTAGACATTCTTTAACTCGTGTTATGTACATGGCACGTTGATTGCTAATAATATTCCGTCAGTGATTCGTCCAAAAAAATTACATCTTCGTACTCAAATACTTAATTTATAATGTATGTAGTTATGTTATGATTTGTCAGGATATACCATCGAACGAAACGGGGCCTCAGTAGCGTGACAGCATACACGACTGTGCACGCAGTTGGAGAACATTCTTGAAATGTATTTATGTAATTCATTGTTGACCACATCCATTTAAATATTAAGCATATTATTTACATAATGATACATTTCCGTCAACGAAGAATTTGATACGAATCAGCGTCATTTCGATTCTCATTTTTAACACCCCTTACATAATAAAACATTAGGGAATCTTACGGGTACATACTTTCCTGTATTGTTAATTCCAAGGAAACGCTGGCTTATAATCACTATATAACAAAATTTACTTGAAAATAAGAAATTGTAAAGAAAGTAAATTAAAGAAATATTTATTAATAAAAAACTTTAATCACACATCAGAATTATGGCAGTATTCAAATATTTGTTTTCGGTAGCAGTATCTACCTAAAACTCAAACTATTCATAACCTAATGTCGGTGTTTGCATAACTTAACCGATACTGTATATTAACAGTATTCTATACAATTTAATTTTATCCGCCTAAAGTTACCATACTTCATCACTTAAAAGTCCATAATCTAATGAGTTGCTTTAAATAATTAGCTTGTGTTTGTTTAAAAGATGGGTACGCAAATTACACTTTTGAACAAAACCCTTATCACAATGTTCACATTTAAATCTTTTATCGTCAAGATGAATTCTCGTATGCTCCCGCAATGTTTTACGTCGCGCGAACGCCTTCTGACATATTTCGCATTTATAAACACGCTCACCGGTATGCCTAACCATATGATCGTGCAAATCGCTACACTTATAAAACCTCATTTCGCACATCGTACACGCAAACTTGCGTAATTTCAGATGATCACGATTTACGTGGATTTTGTATGTTGTCTGATTTTTGAAGCATCGTTCGCAGTATTCACACGTTATCACCGCACCCACGCCGTGCACCTCCAGTTGATGTTTCTGCTTCTGTCTGGACTCCTTGAACGATTGTGAACAGTGTCCGCATTTATAAACGAAGGTACGACGGTGCACCCTGTTCATGTGGAACGAGCAGGAGCGCATTGTGGAGAAAACTTTGCCGCACTGCTCACACTTGTGGGACCCGGTTTTATGGATCTCTGCGTGTCCACGCAATTGCTTGACGTTGACGAATCCAGCATCGCACACTTCGCATACATAATTCCTAATGTGATCATTCATATGCGCCAAAAGAACTTTGAAAGCTCCAAATTTCTCATCACATATACAGCATTGGAGTTCCTCACTATTAAATTTGAATGGAACTATAAGATTTTTAATGTCCGTATAGATTTGTATACTGTGATATTTTGAAAGGTGATCTAAAAGCAATTCCACGTTGTCTATGGATTCACCGCAAATGTTGCAAAATAGTTCGGTTATATCCAGTTTAATACAATAGCCATTCAAATGAGCTTTCTTAGTAAAACAAGCATCATTTATTCCGATATGTGACTGTGATGTGTGTGCTCTCAAGTCCCTGGGATCGACAAATTGTTTAGAACAGTAGCAGCATAGATAGCCTCTACCACCATAACTCCTTATCGGCGTAGCGTTGGACCACTTCAGTATCTCCCGTATATTAACCCAGTGCTTGTTCATTTCCTCGTTTAAACTGATCTTCTCAGATTCCTTTGTCGATGTAAACCCTGCCAGATTGGTTTGCCATTCCTCATCATATTCTTCCGATTCAGTATCTACTCTTTCCATTTTTACAACAACATCCGTGGGTATACCTATAAAGAAAACGTTTATTTTATTGGTGTTCAGACATTTTCTAATTATATATCGAGATAGTGTTAAGCACGTCTTAGCGATTTTAATTTTATTGCTTACTTTTAATTCAAGCTAATAACATATACCGGATAACACATGTAGTTCAGTTCACTATCTGTTATGGCAGTAGCATCATGTCTATAAAAACTTTCAGAAAATAGTAAATTTGATTTAACAGTACAAATATATTGTTCAATATCATTATCAAAAAGACCCATACACCAAATTGACAGTGCCCTACACAATCAGAAACAACTAAACACTACATAATCAGAAACAAATTTTTCCAAGATAATTTTTGGTCAATTGTTGTCAAACGAATCGTGTTAGTTCGGTAAAGTTATGAATACCACTTAAAAATATCATAAATAAAATGACTTTTAAATTAATTTAATTATTTATTTACGAGATTTATTTCGATTTATATTTTTAATTATTTATTAAATTACGAAATAGATATGATATAAAAAAAGTTTTAATTCGTCATTTATTTATTCATAAATAATATACTTATAAAATAATTAACATATTTGCATAAACATAATTATAGTTTCAATCTAAACCTCTTCACCATGCCTCGTTCGCATATGACCACGCCAGCTACACTTTTGGACAAAAGCAAAACCACAATATTCACATTTAAATCTCCTATCGTCAGCATGTATTCGCATATGCTCCCTCAACGTATTCCGGCGTCCAAACGCCTTTTGACAAACATCGCATTTAAAATCTCTAGCCCCTGTGTGCTTTACCATATGCCTATTCAATCCAGTTACTGTAAAAAACTTCAATTCACAGAAGGAGCATTCAAACTGACGTTCCATCAAGTGGTTCGCCCGGAGATGCTTTCTATACGAGCCCTGACTTTGAAAGGAACGACCACATGCGTCACATTTAACTTGACATTCCAGTCCATGCTCCTCGGATTGATGTTTCTGTTTATGCCTGTAGGAAATAAATGTAGCATCACAAAATCCGCACTTATTTAAAACGCTCTTCTCGTGAACGCTTCTCATATGACTTTTACATTTGAGGGACGTACTGAACACTTTGTCGCAATGATCGCATTTAAAGGAGCCAGTGTTATGAGTTTGGCGGTGATATCTCATCTGACTTCGAGTGATGAATCCAGCGTCACAGATTGGGCACACAAAGTTTCTTATATGCAATTTCATGTGTTCTAATATCGCCTTGAACGCATTGAATCTGTTCGAGCATATGAAGCAACGAAGTCCTTCACTGTTGTCAAATTTAAATGGTATTATATGACTCTTAATATCTGTGTACATCGCTTTATTATGATCATTGATGAGATGATTAATTAATACTTCTATATTATCAATACTTTGCCCGCACAGTTTACATCGAAGATCGGTTATATCAACTTTTACATTAAATTTTTCTATATGGGGATATCCGAAATCTGCTTTGGTGATTCCTTCGTGTGTCTCAACAGTGTGAGCTTTGAGTTCGCTTGGTTTTAAATATTGTTGGAAACAATAGCAACATCTGTAGCCTTGCCCTTCGTAGCCACGAATGGGTGTAGCGTTAGAACATTTTAAAATCTCCTCAATATTATGCATATGTTTATTCATTTGAAGCTTACTTTTTGTATTCATTCTTGTAATGCGCTTCTTCACTGTTTTAACAGTATCCATCGACTCGGTTTCAATTTTAACACCCGGTCGTTTACCTATAAAGATAAAATATTGGTTTTTACTGACATTCAGAAAGTGAATCACTCGTTTCTTGCAATCACTATTTAAAACTAATTCATTGTAGTAATTACGCTGGATAATAATTTACCGTAGAGATCCGATTTTAAATTTACAGATTGTATAATGCCATGATACCAATCGCACGCTGCTTAAGTTTTCTGCTAGTTTTATGAAGAAGCACTGTATGAGGATGTTATTCAGAAGGTAGGAGTGGTAATGAGCTTGGTGACGTTCCAAAAAGTACCGAAGATTCGTGTGCGTAGTAAGGATTGGTCGGATAAAGTGATTAAGATTATCTGTGAAATACTATATGTGATACTCACGTAAATAAGAGTGAATTTATAGAAAATGGAAAGTTAATTTAATAGTAAAAAGGCCGCAAGAACTTTGGTATACTTGAAAAGCGCAGTGTAATCAGGTACTGAATCTATATCGAATTTATTAGCTTATGATCCAGTCATTCAATGATCCAATTCAATAATTATTGATGTCTGTAATCAAAACTGTCTCGTAGTGGGACGTGAAACGTGAGGAAAAAGTATCAACGAAGAAGATGTAGAAATCATCAGATAGCTTCACGTCAGTCAAGAAGCACTAAATTACTATTTAGTGTTCATTCATAATTAGCCTTATATAAAAAAAATTACCAAGGTAACACGTTTTATAATAAAAGTATATACTTAGTTTTTATCTAAAAAATCAAATCTATTTAATTGCGCTATATTCTTAACGATTTTTGTTTGAAATTACGGTGATACGGTATTTTTAACACGTTGAACGGCGTTAAAATACATAATTTTTAAAAACTCATCAAATATTGTTGAATTGACAGTAACAGATTTTGTGGGTCTTTGAAAATAAAGCTATTAAGTAAACAATACTTTTATTTTAACATTATAGTCATTGATATACAAAAAACCCAAGATGCACACTCAACGTCTAAAATCGTCCTCAAAAAATGAGCGCAACGTTCTTAATTGTGCGCTCATTTCAAATAGTCTCGCGTCTAATAAGTGGAGTCGATGTTATTTATTTGTGTTTTTTTTTATAAATAAATTTATGTACTTTTGAACTTTATTGTGTGTAGTTTTTGACAAATATATTTACGCTATATAAAGTGTAGGTCAGGAGGTAGCCAATTTAATTATTTTTTTAATTTAAAGAAAAAACTTTTTAACCTGATTAAAATTATGTATTATTATAAATTTACAACTATTTAACATCCAACACCTTTTGTCTTCAGTCACCGTGACCACGCACGCTGTAAAGCACCCGAAAAGTCGGATAAATTTAAAATTATGTTAAATAGTTTTAATTAAAAAAGTCATGTTCGATTCCACTCAATACCTTGTCCTACCGACCACGGTCGGTCGTAAAATTTTATTTCTTTAAGTACGTATACACTGCATTGTAATAACAACTTTAAGCAATTCGCGTAAGGTTGATTTTGCAACAATATATGCTTGTAACATATACTGTTATAGACATACTGTTATAGAAAGGGACAGGAATAGTGTTTCGGGACACTTTCGAGCGTTACTTTTATTCGAGACTGTGCATTTTGAGTTTTTTGTTTATCAATGATTATAGTATATTAAAAATTCAACCAAGAGTTAACACCCTAACAAGTAAAAACATTTCTACGTACACCAAAGATCAATAATAAATATATATTCCGAGAAAGAACCTAAACCTCGACGCCATGTTTCGACCGCATATGGCTTCGCCACGTACCCTTCTGAATAAACGCTTGCCCACAGTAATCGCACTTAAACCTTCGATCGCCTTCATGTATCCGAATATGTTGGCGTAAAGTCCTCTGACGTCCATATGACTTGTGACACACACCACATTCAATGGTCCGTACGCCGGTGTGCTTAACCATGTGGTCTTGCAACTCTGACTTAACAAAGAACTTCATTTCACACAGCGTACAGGCAAAACGCCTCTCAAACAAATGATCCCGTTTCGTATGTGTCCTAAGTGCTCCTTTAGTTGAAAACGTTTTACTGCACGCTTGGCATTTAAACGTTTCAACTCTACCTCCATGCACGCTTATTATATGTTTCTCTTTCGATCTGTATGTTGAGAACATGTCCCCACAATGACCGCATTTATTAACTTTTCCACAGCGTATATGAACAATTTTGACGTTACAACGTCTTATAATTCGATGGAGCCGGCTGCACGCACGAAAAAACATGACGCATGCGGCGTTACCTCTCTCTGAGGCGTTCCATTTAAAATTGACATAATTGTATTTATGCGTACAAATAAATGTAACTTGATCAATTCAATTGTGATTTCCATTTACCTCCTTCTCTATATCCATACAAAATACCTATCAAACAAATAAAATTTAATTTTTTTTTTTTGAAAATTGCAACCATCCCATCAATATTTTTTATGACGTTGTCACGTTCAACTATCGTCAGTAAACCGACCTAACAGACAACCGATTTTTTTTTTCATGCAATTTCATGTTGCGTGCTTTCGTGCCTTCGGACACCAATCACATTTAAATGTACCAGTCTCGTGGCCTTTACTATGATTTTTAGTCGTGCCCGGTTAACGAAGCCAGCGGTACATTCGGAACATGTATAATTCTTAATATGTGTTTATATGTTCTAACAAAGCCTTGAATTTGTTATAGACAAGAAAACAGATGACACAACGCAATGTCTCTGATTCAAATTTTATTGGTACAATGTGGTTATCGATATCAGTGTGTATTTCTTGATTATGTGCGTTAGAAAGATGTGAGGTTAATTCATTCACACCATTGAGAATTTTATCACAAACTAGCAAACTCGGCAAACTCCGTTTCGCCACCGGCTTCGTTTTAGGTAACATTTCGTTTGGTGATTCCGCTTTTCTGTTGAATTTTTCCTAAATTTTCTTTGCTATAAACCTCACGGAGCCCGAGAACTTTCCAACGAATGCAAAACCGTGGAAATCGGTTAGTGCGTTCTGGAGTTATAGCGTCAGGAAGGTAAACCCGACTTATTTTTATATAGTATATGATGCACTGTAATGAAGTAATATCTAGTTTTAAAATATACGAAGACATTTTATGACCAAACCCATTGAAATTCAATTCACTTATCTGCTTGTGGTAGGCAATGTGTGCTTTTTTAAGTTCTCCGGTTGGGGAAATTGCTCATGACAGAAACCACATACATAACCGTTCACTCCGTTGTGTGTGCGATATGGTGTCGCGTTTGTGAATTTTATTATTTGTCTTAAATTAAAACGATGCTTTTCTATTTCTCTTTCTTGTGTTTCATTTACGTTATCATCTGTCAATAAATGTTTAGAATGTTTCTCGTCTTTCCCACCTTTATCTTGTTTACTTACAAATAAATACATTATAGTGTGAGCACGGTCTTCTGGTATTTGAAAAAGTTTTCACTTGGTTTCATCTACTTTCTTACCTCGATTTTCGTCATAAATGAGATATTTGGGTTCACAATCTTCAATATCTGAGAGGGTATGCTCCTCCTCTTGTCTAATCTTTAGGTTAGCAATAGGTTCAAAAATATTAGACCGTGAATTTTCCTTTAAACTTGTTTTGCTGACGTCACCTACAAAGAAAGTGACTAGTGTTAATCCTTTACTTTGTTGATGATTCCAAAGGTGCTTCTATTATTTACGCTTTTACTCTTAGGTCTTTTTGTACTTTTCTATACATGTTGTACAAAGGTGCAGCATCAATTTGACGACTCATTGGTTTAGTGGTTAGTACCCCTGACTGCGAATCCATGGGTCCCGGGTTCGATCCCCGGCTGCGACGAACATCGAAGTGATGAGTTGTGCTTAGGTCTTGGGTGTTTAAATATGTATTTATATGTCTATCTAACTATAATATGTAAGTATATCCGTTGCCGAGTACCCATAACACAAGCTTCACCAGCTTAGCATGGGACTAGGTCAATTGGTGTGAATTGTCTTTATAAAAATAAAATAAATATATATATATATATATGCATACAAGTCGTATCTTACCACACGTAACACCTCATTATACTATATATTTGATATAAGACATACGACCTATATAAAATTCACCTCTTAAAATAGAATATGTTGTTTATCGTATTGCATTTATTAACGTCTAAACAAAAATGAATTAGAAATATTAGCCATCTAACTAAGGTAGATCAGTCGATCTGCTGTAGGGTGTTTTCTGCAATGATAATGCCGCTCACGCTCTCTTTAATTAAAGAGAAATTCTATGCGTTTGTACAATTGTACAAACCCTACTTGTTATATTAACATATTTAACACCACGTTGCGCAATAGGGCTGTATCTCTGGTAAGGCACATGTCCTAACAGCATGCTGGTGGTAATGGCGAGAAGGCTGGATTGCTCTTTTTAGTTTTATGAATATACTTTACAGCTAACCTTCTAATATAATATTTAGGACAATATACAATTACATTAAATTACTAAGACAATAAAAACCATTGGTTGTCTACTTGAATAAATAATTGCTATTATTATATTTCGACAACTTTCGAATTGGAGTGAGGAAACTAACCTGACATTTTCTATTGTTTTCCAAGTATTTTATTTATAAATGGCGTATTGTATGTGTATTAGTGGCTTTGAAATGTTCAAACTGTAAACTTTTTCGATATTTAAATCGTTGAATACATTTTTAAGCCGATTATACGAGAGTATCTAAGGAATCAATTGCATCATAACAAATGTTCCACTACCACACCACCGTTTTTATTTGGTCGATTAAACTTAACAACTATAGAAAAGGCGGCAAATTTTTGTCTCTCCTTTTTAACGGATTAACTATAGTTTTGACGATATATATTGATAATAATTTTCGAGTAAATACTTGATATGTACCTGTTTTGTGACACAGCATAAAACCCAAATTAGTATGTTCTCGTACAATATTTTTGCAGAATTAATAAAAATCATTCCAGATCGAAACGCTATATTATAACATATATGATATATATAAAATAATATTAAAAATATTCACAGAACATACATCACATTTACTTAGTTAAAACTACACAAGACCGGTTTGACTTTTGGCTTTAGTAATACCATGATTCTTTTTCATATGCTTTCTCCTACTATTTTGCGTTGCATATGCCTTACTGCATATATCACATTTGAATTTCCTCTCATTCGTATGCGTCGCCAAATAGTGGCCCAACATATGGCGCTTTATGAAGAAACCCATACTACAAACTGAGCATGCATACGGGCGCTCCTTTAAATGGACACTTCGCATATGGAGCATCAAATTCGACTTTAAATTAAACTTCTTCTCGCACATATCACATTTGATACCTTCAACATTGTGCACTTGCGCCATATGCCGTGTCTTTTGATAGTAATTCTTGAACCGAGCTTTGCATATTTGGCAAACACTATCACCTGCAACACCTTTATGTTCTGTATTCACATGAGCTTTTTTTTTGGACTCAGCAGCGAAGACCTGCCCACAATGCCGGCAAGGAAAACTAGATTTCTTTTTGACATGAGTTGTTTCGTGACGATTCAATCGAAAGCTATTAACAAAACCCGCTCCACATATAGTGCAAATAAAATTTCTGTAATGTTCGTTCATGTGCTGCATTAACAGTTTCATATTATGAAAAATTGCAGTGCAGAGACAGCAGTTAATCTGTTGTTCATTGGTTAGTTTGAAGGGTTGGAAATAATCTGTCACATCCAAGTAGTACTCCTTGTAATGTTCATCGACAAGATGATTAGTCAACGCGTTAATAGATTCCATTGGCTTATCACATATGGTGCATTTGAGATCAACAATGTCCAGAAACGCTACAAAGCTGCTCATCCCGGAGCCAGCTTTGTACGAGGGTTTTTCCTTAACGTGATCGAAATGCGTGTGCCTCCTTAATTCGTTAGGGTCTGGAAAGGTCTTAAAACAGTAGGCGCAAATATAACCTGCATCATTTCTATCTTTGAACGGCGTGATATTCGAACACGTTAATAGTATATTCAAGTTGTGCCACTGTTTTTGCATTTCAGACACATGTTTTTCACGATACACAATATCGTTATCGCACAGCTCACTTTCGTTCTCTTCTTTAAAGGTCCGTTTTCGTTTTTTTCGTGCTCCGGTACGGCCTATAAAAGAAAAAGAGCGTTCAGCTTTCCGCCGTTCGGCATATCACACTGCTAAACTTAACAACGTAAACTTTAACCACTATAGTACTTTCGGTCGTAAATTATAACTTGAATAAGCAGAAATTCAGAACAAAAAAAATTATGTAGCATTAAAGTGTATGTAATTTTCATTGTACGCGACTTTAAAATACCTACTGGAGTCGACTAGTACTCTACACAGATAATCATAAATGTTTAAGTAAAATAGTAATAATAGTAGAATTGATTGTTTGTATGAATACACTCTACTGTACTCCGAAAAAATCTAACACCATTGGAATTCTACATTATCTGTAGGTTATAAAATATTATCTAAAAAAGGATCCATATGAAAACCTCGATAATAATACCAATAAAAATTTCGGGCCGTACGTTCTCTACGTACGAAATATTGACAATACGCAAAGTGATTACAACAGTTTTTAGAAGGCATCAATATCTATAAAATCCAATGTTGTAACTATTAAGGCGAGTACAGACCGCATGCCTCGGGTCAATGACAGTGAGGATTCGCGTAAAGGTCGATTTACATCAAACGAGCGAATGCTCATTCTATCCCTACTACATCAAATTCTTCTAGTGTAAACAGGCGTAGAGCATTCTTTCGTTGTTCTTAGTGCGTTCGCAAAGATTCTATAGAATATTCTAAGAATGCTCGTTCGCTTGATGTAAACGGCGCAAGAGCGCGCGAACAGTTGCTTAGAGCGTTCTAGCGTGTTCGGACGTGCTCGCGCCACTGAGCGGTCTTTTCAAAGCGTTCTTGTGTTCTAGCGATTGTTTACGTATCTTATCGATTAAATTATGGATTGGTTTCAAGAAAAATGTTTATTAATGATAGAAGCCTACCGCAATTTCAGATGCCTGTGGGATCCGACGTATGAAAACTATGAAAATACAACTTACAAACAAAATGCTTGGCGGGACATCGCAAAACAACTGGAATGTAATGTTCAACATTACATTCCAGTTGTTAAAGGAACTGGTTTTTTTTGGAGTTAAAAAAAAAGATGGACTCGCTTCTTGCATCTTACCGCCGGGAAAGGCAAAAAACAATGAGTACGAAGTCAGAGTCAGACATAACGAAGCACTACCAATACTAACCACAGAATTGACACGAATGAGCAAAGAACATTCGATCTAGCTTTTGTTTACACTAAAAGATTACGAAAGAATGTTCTTGTTCTAGCTCTAGCTCTATGTTCGTTTGATGTAAATCGATACCTCTAGCTTTCGTTTACACTAAAAGAATACGATAGAATGCTCTTGTTCTA